>JBBCBC010000036.1:10207890-10835309 GCA_037126765.1 Stenogyne calaminthoides | reverse complement strand
TAATCTAGTAATTATATGGACCACCATGATCAGCCACCAAGCTAATTGACTACTTCCACTTACACAAATTATGTTGATCTTCTGTTGCAACATTTGCTTCTGATTAAATCCTTTTATTACCGGAGATGAGGTTATTTATTGCTATCCTACAAAAATATCTAAATTAAAAACATGAACCAAATTAAAATTTTTATATTCCACGTTTCACCATTAAATTATTTTTTTTCCATTATATTTTTATTCTCTCATTTTTCATATTTCTAAACAAAAGCACCACCGGGCTTAGGTAACATTTGAACTTTTTCCAATTAATTTATTAAAAATGCTTGATTTAGCGTTTTTTATAATAGTATGAGGATTGAAAAATAAAATAAAATTAAATGTTTGATATGAAAATGAAATGAATCCCATTTTTTGAAACAATCACTTACAGCAATAAATGTACGAAGTTTTGACCCTCCTCCCCTTAAACTCGTATTTTCAATATACTTTTTATTTCTTTGAAATTATCAAACACCTATTCAATATTTAGTCCACCACCGAAAGTCCATATTTTATTTTGAGTTTATAAGCTTAGGCAATAATCAGATTAGTGTTGAGATTATCCCCTCCAATCCAAAACGCTACGTCATTCCCAAAAGGTTTAAAGATTTATTTTAATAAGAATAAAAGTTGATAAAGCCGATAAAGAAAGAAAAGTTGTTTTATTAGTATTTTACGAATAAAATGATAAAGTGATGGGTAGATGGAAGTAGATATAAGTTGTTTATCAAGATTTTTTGTAGATAAAAAGAGCAAAAGAAAAGAATTATTTATTAAGATTTTTCAAAAGTTCATGTAATTCGAGATAAAAATAATAGCAAGTTTCCTCTTAAAAATGAGATTGAGGGAAGTATCATCTATGATCTGATTCCATATGTGGATATTTTTTACCACATAGTTTTAAACCTGCAAAGAAGTTCACACATTTTTAGTGACTTATTTAAACTCATTGGCGAAAATTAAATAAATAGATTATTCGACCCTCTACATAATGTCGAACTTGGGATGCAGACTAATCTTCTACCAGATCGTGAGCTCGTGTTGGTTCGACTTTCACAGTTGACTCCACCCATTTAAATCAGTCTAATTTCTGGGCCCTCCTCTCCGCAGAGAAAGAAAGACAACGATTCTATTTCAATTTGTCAAGTGAGAAATATTGATGGAAATTAAAATAAAATGTATTATTCTCAACCTCCTACAAGCCGAATGCCTTTAGAATTTGGTATGAATTCTCTCAAAAACTCTTCCCAGAAAAAAAATAATAATAAGACTTTCAGAAACAGTTGATATTTCTATATTGTGGACATAAAATAAAATCTCGCATGCTTATCCAATAATACCACCATTATTAGATATATCAAAACAAAATGTCGTATGGTTGTGCAATATCTTTATTGAGTATTTATGATTATTTAGTGCAAATTAAGATTAGTATTTTGTAGACACTTGACTAAAAAACTTGTCTATAGGAAACTTAAGTCCATAAATATTAGTATAGCTGTCACAGTAATTCGAAAAAATATATAATTGTTGTTGGCTCGAGTATTGCACAGTCAAGGGTAATCTGCAAACCGACAGCAGTATAGTAAAATGAGAACTGAAAAAGCAGCAAAACCATAACTACTCCTCTCTCTCCCTGGAACAATTTTGTGTTTGTTAATTGAGATCAGCGCATAAAACAATTCATTCCGATCCAAATCCCTTTGGCGCATCCTTATCCAAATCACTTTGATTGGTAATTACTTTCGAGGTTTTTTTTTTTTTTTTCCTTTTATATATTCTGCTACTTTTACTTGTTTCTTCATGAATGTTTCTGTTTTCTGGGAGTTTGGAACTTGATTTAATGAATTTGATGGCTTGCATGGTTAAAATTCAGTGCGGCAGAGACTCTGTTATTTTTTTTCTTTTTTTTTTGTTATTGAATCTGATGGAATCCGAGGAACAGAATTGAATTTGGTGCTCTGTGATGCTTGCTGCTTGATGGGTTTTGCTTTTTTGATGATGAAGTTTTTGTTTTTTCTCTGATTATTAACTTTAATTAATTTATGGTGGTTACTTTCCCTGCTTTTCACTTAAAATATTGTAGCAACTCAAGGATTAAGATTCCCTTTTTGGGGGGTGGGTGGGGGTTGTGTGTATTAGGAAATGTTTTGGCTGGCTTCAAATCTTTGCCACTTTGGAGGTAAATACTGCAAAAACAAATTAGGCCCAAAGCAAAGATTTTTTTTTTTTTTTGGGTCTCCAGTGATGAATTTCCCAATTGTTTTTCACAGAGTTGTGAGATGAAATTTGAGCTAAGAAACCAGAAGGATGCTACAAACTTTATGGTAAAAATGTCCCTTTTTTTTTGTTTAGAGATTGAACATGACGTTGAACTTAGTGTTGTGTGCTTGATTGAAAAGCGAGATATTTGTATCTTGATTGCAACTGTATAATGTACAAAATTGAAGATCTACGGCTTTATTGCATTTACTGAGAACTGATTTTGAGTGATTTCGGAGGATTTTGAAATTCACTTCATATGTTGTCATTTAAGATCATTTTCCAAAATCCTTCCAATCCTTTACTTCTGAACCGAGTAATTTTCAGTTTTTCTAGTAATTTCAGCCTCAGGGTAATACATGTTAAAATTATCAATGCACCAACTTGGTTGATTTGCCTGTGAGTCTAAGATTGTTCTGTTCTTTTTTAGAGTTGTGTAGTTTTCATTTTTTAGTTTTTTCGTATTTATGTCAGAGACCATTGTATGGATGTAGAATCCCAGTGAAGGATGGATGAGTAATGGCACTAGCGGAAGTTAGGGCGCTTTGGCAGAGAACTGCCAACAGATGCTTTGTCCAAGAAGATGCAAAAGAGCTCCAAGATTGGCTTGCTGCTCATCAATCCACTCTCCCGCTAAACCCGATGAAACGGCCTCACAAGCGCGACCGCTGGCGCAAGATATATTCCAGCCTCAAACTATTCCCCTTTAATCGAAAACCTTCACATCCTAATCTATCCCCCATTACAAAATGGTACAGCAGGTAACCAAATTACGGGAACCAGACGTGGATTTGATGGACGAACAACTGGTTAATTCCCGTGAGTGTAAATTTTGAAACCAGTGGAGACGATTCTGCTTGCTGAGCAAACTTCACATTTTGAACCTTCGTTTTGAGCACCATTATCAGAATTTTACAAATAGCGTCAAGAGGGATGCTAAGCTTGTATTCAAAGAGGATGTTAAAGAACTAAGGACGCATTTATGTTTTTAGCAGTTTTGAAGTTTTGAAAAATCCGACGACATTTTTTGATTCAGAATCATCTTGGGTTGGGGTTGAGAAAATACCCCGTGGTAGCATTGCAGATACGGAGGAGTTGGCTTTAGCCGCTGCAATGCTGGGGTTTCTAAGGCCTTATAGAGAATTGTGACCTCCCCATGCCTCAGAATACTCGTGTTAAGAAAAATCTTAGAAGCAATTTGAGTTGTGACGAAAATGATGACTTCATTACCTGTTGGAAAGACTGGTTTGGGAGTGATCATAGTTTTCTGACTGCAGGAAGTTCTTCCCTGAAACTTAGAATGCTGGCTGAAGATCAATTACTGTCCCCAAAACAAGCCATTTATTAAGGTAACTTGTTTCTTGCCGTTTTTATAACTGTGATGTATTGTTATACTATGTCGCCTTTTGAAACTCAGTTAATATTTTTTACAATTTGGGTATGATTTGTTTCAGACAAGTGAAAACTCTAATATTTAGAAGGCCTCGATTGTAGACGGATGTGTACTTTGTTAGACTAAACTTTGATCTGCAGCTTTTTAACATTCATCAATTTTTTATCGGTAGTTTTGTGAAATCCAACATAATACTACTATATTGCTGTTTAGTGGACATTGCATGAAATCATTACCTACATATGATCTCTAACTGGCTCTAAAAGCCACAATCTCATTTTTATCCATATATATGTTCATCTCATTAAGAAGCTTGAATCAACCCTTGTGTTCAAGGCAAAGTCTCATGTAAATCAGTTTCAATTTTAAACAGTATTAGTTGTTTTATTAAAAAATATTAGCTTTATTAGTTGTTCTTGTTAAAAGTATAGTTGTTCAGTTACATTTGTAACTCACTGTGTTCAACTGTCTTTATCAGGGCTGTCAATCCTCAAGAGGAAGCCCGGTACTCACGGCCTGATGAGGATACGAGCAAGGCCCAGCTTGTAGAAGCTTTATGTCATTCTCAGACACGCGCTAGAGAAGCCGAGAAAGTAGCAAAACAAGCTTAAAGCCGAGAAAAGAACACGGGTCAAGCTCCTATTCAGACAAGCTCTGAGATCTTTGCCTATAAACAGTTGGTCCATCTTCTGCAACTGGAGAACATGTATTCCAATTCAGAAACGACGAAAAACAGTCTACGCCCAGCTCTTTTCCGCCTAAAACCTTTTTACTCCTAAAACATTTCCAAAAAGCTGGCCCAAGTCTTCGAGACGAAACGGGCTAAGAGAGCTCGCCCCTTTATATGACGGCGTTGGCAGATATGCAAATTGTTTTTTGCATTAGGGGTTGGGGATTATTGGTGCTGATTGTTCCTTGTGGATGCTACCAATTTGGTGAATTTAGCTTTTATATTTGGTTTGATTCATCTCTATCTGATCCTTCCATGTAGTACATATATAGCAAGTACATGTAAATTCTAGAATTTATTTCCTTTAGATTCATCTTTGTTGTTTCTAGAATATCATTAAGCCAGAGCTTGTGGATATTTCTAGTCATTGTTTGCTTAATCACAATGTTTATTGTGTTTATAATATAGTGATTCTGCTTAGTTTGAGTTGCTGAAATTTAAGGGGGTGTTTGCAAAAATTTATGAGTGATTATAGTCATCTAGAAATGTGTGCACAAGCAATTTGAAGTGTTATATTTATCTTTTAATAGGTTAAATAAGTTCTCATAAGCTATAAGTTAGAAGTTTCAAATAGGGTGTTTTTTGATAGCTTATTAGTCAAATGCTATCAACTTTTCTTTAAATTTTTTTACAAACACTATAAATTTTTATAATCATTAATTTTTATCACTTTTTTTAAAAACCACGCCCCCCAATTCAACAAGGGGGAGAGAGAGTTTTTTGAGTGATTCCGCCACTTCAAATTAAGCACACTTTCTTTTTAATATATAAGTTGTACTTGTATATTTTTTCGCTTATAATTTCAAAAGCATCTATTGTGAGATGTTTTTTTCTCAACTAATCGAGTCTCAGGGTGGCTATTTGCGCTTTCAAAAATTTCAAATACTAGATTAGTTTTTTTTTTTTTTTTGTTAAAAAATACTAGATTTGTTAAAGAAGAGTCAAATTAACAAAATTAGGTCGAGTTTGAGCACGTGCGTCAAAAGTTATGAAAATTCATTATTGTCACTCTCGTTACGGAACCTAAAAAGTTAGATGGAAGTTTAAGTATTTAAAATTTCATATACGAAAAAATTTAATATACAAACAAATTCTATAATCAATGAATGAAGAAAAATCGAGCTTGGTTTGATTGCCTCACCTACTAAGCTATTTTATTCAATCTTACCAAATAGGCCATATAATTTAAGATTTATGGTGTATTTGATTAATTTACGATAATTTTATAAATTTTATACACGAAATTTTTTTCACAGTAAAACCTACTCAAAAAGTTATGTATGATGCTTTGATTGAGTTCTGATTCTCCAATTATTTAGTTGAATTCGAGTGTGATGCCATCAATTTGAATATACAAAAGAAAAGTTGTTTTGTTGGGCCAAATTTCAAAATTTGTCATAGTTGGTCGGGCATTTATAGCCTTAGTAAAGCCCCAAGCCCATTTTCTAATTTATCAGGATCCACTTTCATCGATTCTTTTTTTTTTTTTAAGTAAAGCTTTCATCGGTTCTTCATAATCGTTGTTGGTCATCCATTAGCACGGAAGTCATAAAAGGATCGGCGTGAAGCTGTGGAGAAAAGAAAAGAGCAAGGGTGAAAAAAAGATCATCAATCGAAACGATGCCGGTGATGGAAAGGCTGAGATTTTTTTGGCTCAAGAGCCTATTGTTGCCGCTTCTTGCCTCATTGCTGGTGTTGGTTAAATCTCCTTTCTCTCTCTCGATTTTGATCCGAATTTTGAATTATTAGATGTTGAGAAACTGAGATTCGGGGTCTTAAGGATTTTAATTTGGTAGAATTTACTTCGTATATTTAGTTGTTTTTTGTATCCACGATTGGAAGCCCTAATTTCCGTTTCGCTGTGAATGTGATTGGGAAAAGGGGAACTCTTATTGAAATTCACTAGATCCACAGCATATGAAATTCACAATTCTTATTGGTATATTGCATTGTGTAAATGGAACCATATTCTTGGGGATCTCTCCGTTCTTCACCAATTTAGCAAAAATAAATTGAACTTGAATAATCGGATACACTGAAATTTTTGGCCACAGTTAGATGTTACATCAACTATCTATTACGAGAACCAACATTCGTCCTTTGCATTTGAATGATGAATCCATGAATATATTACATAGTTTGAGTTCATATCAAGTTTACAATTTTGCTATCTTAAGTAAGGTGAGTGAAGTGCATCCAAGGCATTTCGAGTTAATGACCTTGGCAGTGGAATTATAGTGGGATACCTGTATTTCGATAGTTTCACAGTATATGTTCTGGTTATGTGAATATTTACAATTATCCTTTTTAAGATTTCTGCATTGAGACATTTGCAGGATTGTTCCTTCCAGCAGTGGTAAGGCCTATACTGGACTCTTTTGAAACGTCCAAGCCAGTACCTCCACCTGCTTTAAATGATGTAAGTAATTCAAGGTGTTTGCACAATATTCTTTAACTGCAAATTATATGAAGTTTCTTATAAAGTTCTCTTGCTGTCTGATTCTGTAAATCAATGCCAAAATTTCCCTGTGATGCTGCTAACTTTGTTGTATTTTTCTTCATAAATTGTTTATCCCCTTTTGAACAGAGATGGCATGAATATAATGTACTTATTTGCAGTTGATTGGTGATGTATTTTTGAAAAAAAAATCATCTAAATTTTCTATTTGAAATCTAAATATATTAACGATGATTTTGGACCACCTAGATTTAGTTTATTTTGAACAAATTTCATTGGATTTACAGAGAACAAGTTGTAGGTTTTAAAGGGCAAGAGAGTGTGTTACCTCAATTTAATGTAAGCAGGTAAGAATAAAATATTGTGGTTTTAAATCAACTGTTCAGATTTTGGGTTCAATAATTAGGATCTTCTTAGCATTGGCTTCGTACATAAATTGACAATAGAGGTATGCAATATACCTGTTGTTTATTGCTCTAGAAGGGTCATTCAATTATTGGCAGAACACTTGACTAGATATACTTGTAACTGTCCTATTTCTATTTTCAATTTTGTACCAAAAATTAAGCTCTGTTCTTTATTTTTTTCTTTCAGGTGGTCGCTGGTGTGACTGGTAAAAAACAGGGATGAAACGAGTATGATACCTGACATTTTTCATCAATATGCTCAGAATCGGAATAAATTTTTCACAATGTGTAATTTCTTCCAAACTGAATATGCGAGAAGGAATGTTTGCATTAACCTTAATTTGCAACCAATTTTAGCAATACAACATTACTTTGTTCTCCGCTCTCTGTTGCCCGTTATGGCAGCTCTCAAGGTTCTATCTACATAGGAACAATTTGGGAGTCCTTTGTTTGCCCCCCTTTCCAACAGTCCTATATTGTGATTTTGTTTCTATTATCAATTCAATTTCCATTTTCATTGCTGAACTGAGTTTATGTCCGTGGGCGTCTGCTTGTTTGATCTTGATTTTTCCTTTTCCCCTCAGCATGAAGAGTTTTGTTAAGGTTTGAGACAGCAGATAACATAGCTGCATGATATATTCTATAACTTTAATGTATATTGACATATTCACGTTTGTGCAATTCAATTAGTAAGTAGTAAAACAAAGTATGGCTAAAATTTGCTGTGTACGAAAATCCAACGTTGATAGGCACAATCATGTGAGTTGCCATCGAAGTCTGTCACTGTGTGGTATCATGTTTGGCCTCTCTTACTATCAAATCATCCAAGATATAGTAAAATTTACATATTTAATGTGTTACTAGTAACGATTTGATTTTATAACTATTCAATATCAATTTCTCCATGTAGGGAAGCATGTACACCTAAAGCATAATCAGAATTCTAGCAAATAAGCAAACACACATTATTAAGGCACTAAATAACTTAAAAGACATTTTACATGTCGAACTCCTTCAAAAACGCCCTGCCTTTAATTTTTTTTTGATTTTCTTGAACTTTTCCATGGTATAGCTTTCTTTAAACTTTCACGCACAGTAACCTGAAATTAAAATTCACGGTATAGATCATCAATCAATGGAAAAGGCAAATCAAGCATAGTTTACAGCACTTATTACTCTCTATATTTACTCAGCAGCTGGACCTAACTCATTCATTTTTCTTGCATAATATTGACAAAATGAACACATAAAAGCAGTGTGCTGATCTACCCACTCCTTGACAAAATTTGGACAAACTTTTTTAGTATACCTTGTCGAAAGTGAAGTTTGAATCATTAAAGTCATGGCCCCTTACATTTGCCATCACAAAATTTAACAATTTCAATTTGCCCTAATGACTAAGGTTTTGTTTTTAGCCACACAACACCAGTCTAATTCTTCCAAAATATTAAGGATGACAGAAATATTAGTACATTTATGACGAGTTAAGGCGATTTGTCAAAGTGTGCGGTCTTAATTTTTGAAAGCAAATCACACAGAAGCGGAAAGCGCTAGAGATTATATACAGTTCCTAGGAGCTGGACTTCAGCAAAAATTATTTGTAATTTTAGTATTCGGACAGATGTAATTTGTAATTAATATCAAGCTCACAACCAAGGTTTTTCATATTAATACTCTATATGTTACGGAAAGAAATGGACACGTTTCATGGGATATTAAAATATAAAATGCATCACACAACGAATCATTTAAGAATTGAATTATAAGTTAATCATTTAATCGACTAAGTATTGATCCAACTAAGACATATTTGGTAAAAATTATTATACACCGGAGTAGTCATAAAATCAGCAAGTATTTCACAGTTGAAATTTTGATTTCATTTTGTGAAAAGCAACCACTTTCGAGGGACAAAACGCATGAACAAATCAGATAAAAGACGAGCAAATAAAATTACAGAAATTACCCAGAGGTGAGTGGATTTGGAGCCAGGGCAAACTTGAAAAACTCCCATTCCTTCTAAGCTTCTTCACCCTGGAATTTTTCTCAACACCATCACAGCATGAAGTTGAGAAAGGAGAAAACCCGAAACTACCCCCATCGGCTTCCTGTTTACCACTCCTGAATTTAAAACTCCTGCCAAAGAACGACGTCGTTTTTCTTCTTCCCCAGCAATACTCCATCCACAGAGCTCTGAGGACTGCCGCCGCTGCTTGTGCTGTCAAACGAACCACGCGCCTCCCTAAACAGCCTGAAAGACGAAAACTTGGGCCGGCCCACATTGCAGGGCCCATCAAGAACCGTGGTGGGGGAGGACATTTTGGTAATTCTGTGTGCAGGCTCCGTAAAGGGCACCCTGCAGGTGGAAGCTCCAAGCATTTCGCGGATTCGGGTCGGACCACGATATCGGTGCAGGGTCTGGGTTTACCCGGCAGCTCCTCCCATTTGAAGGGCACCAGAAGCTAAGGCTTGGAGTGGCGGCGTTGCCATCCCCGATGGGTGGTCCGGTGAAAGCATGGTGGGGTTGTGGCAGGGTAAAAATGGAAAACTAAGTGTTGAAAAACATGCTTCTCTTTCATCCTCATCTTCTCCCATTTTGCAGAGTGCCATACTGTGTGTGGAATTTGTTGAAATAAATGGGGATTAGATGAGGGACAGAGGTGTCTTTTTAAATTTAGTTAGCTGATTCCAATCACTAAGGTCAAACACACAATTATGGTTAGATCATGCTATTCTATTATTATCTACTGCTACTCAATTATTTTTTTTGTGTGTAGTTAATGGAGGGAAGACTAACCTTCGAGACAACCTTCTCGCCGGTCATTGACTTTTAAAGTCTGCTGAATTATACTATTAGAAAATATATTTTTAAATTATACACCATTGACACTACTATATTTTTAATACTCTTGGTCTACATAGTTATAACGGGGAGTAATAGCCGTTACATTGTTGTACAAAAAATAATAAAATGTCGGAAACATCTTAAAATAGCATAATATATATGTAAGTTATATGTAACTATAAATTTTATAAGTTGTTAACGAAATGCAAAAAATACTAACATTATAATAAAATTTATAAAATATTTCGTATTTTCTGCAACAAATGTTTATTATAGTTTTATTATGCAAAACAGAATAGAAATAAACTTTTATTAAGGTGTGTACTTGTAGAATTTTGTAATTCCTTTTAATCGCCTGAACAGAATTAGGTGACAGAATTAGGTGTGACCTAAGTGGTCAAAACGGGTAGGCAGTAGGCGCATCTTTGATGTTTTATAGACTATAGTTATCAATGAAAAGAAAATGTTAGAATTCAATTACAAGCACTTTTTGGGAATTATTTCCTAATGCGGCGGGTACTTTTTTTTTTTTTTTCTGAATTTTTTAAGCAATATGTTTTCGTATATATGGTATATTGGTGAATAGAAGATCAATTGGGTACCATCTGTTCCTTATTTTCTGCAGTATATGTATGTATAAGTGGTGTAGTGTAGAAATGATACGTGGTATAGTTGACAACAGATTTGTAGGCCCTCAAACTCTTTAAAATGCATCGTTATTTCAAAGCACTAATACGTGAAAATTAAATAAAATTAGGATTTCCAACTTTCATATCATGACCTCAACAATAATGTTTGTTGGGCCAAGGCAGCATATGGATGATAGGCAAATAATTTAGCTCTATATTCGTGTAAATTAGTATTGTGCAGCATTTTGGATCACCTATCATAATAAAATATAACATTCTAATTACAAAACTTTAAAAATTTATTAACTGCGACGTAAGAAAATTTATTTTGTAACATGTGCATGTCCGTCGCATTATGATGAGAGTCTTAGCATGCAAAAGAATTTGAAGGATTCAAACAATTTTGTTTTCTTATGCTTACTCCAAATTATTATATGCATTGGATTCTTCATTCTTATGCGCTACGTAATATAACGTCAAGTCATTTTCAATAGTTGATTTGGATTAATCTACTTGGAGGGGAGCTTACCTACTCAACAGAATTATCCCAGTGAACTCAAGTGTCTCTTTAAACAGTTTCAAATCCATGAGACAAATTCCCAACTTTTAATGGCCAGGGGTTCCATATTACAAATTGAATAAAAAAAAATAGGAAAATAAAAAATTGATAAACCAGCCTAATAGGAAAAACAAGCCGCCTAATTTCCGTATTCTAAATTATGTTTGATTTCATATGTATCAAAACGCAACACTGCGTCTTTAAGAGATGAATTATTGGTCGTGATATGATGAGAAAACAGGAAACTGTTGGACAGGACTCACACGTCACATTAAAAGATAGAAACATCAAGATAACACAAACAAACCAAAAAGGCCACCTAACCACATTCTACACATAGGAATCTTTTCTACTCATGCCTAATCAAGCAAGTAATCCTAATCATGATATCATGTTATTGTTGATTGTGTTTCATTTGTTTCTCTAGCGTAAGTCATTTCCATTAAAGTAGGGGCGTTGAATGCTATTTGGCAATAAAATTAGCAAAAAATAAATCCATTCTAAATGGATCAAGAATATTACAATCCAACTCTATCAATATTGATATGATATTAGGGCTAAACTAAAAGTATATAGGATTCCTGGTCATAAAGTAAAATTACAAGTTGAAGCCTAATTTTTTTTTAAAATTTCAGATTGGTTCTAAATTTGATTTTTTAAAAACATTTAAGATAATAATAAAATGTTAATTGGTATAAATCTATCATGAAACGTGTAATAGTAGTAATAATTACTAAATAGTTAGTAAGAAACTATTTATATCACTTTATTATTTGAAAATGAGCCATAAAAGTTCTTATAAACGGACCAGCAAAAGATATTAGGCTGGCCCAACTAAATGTGCCTTGGGCTAAATGGTCCAGCCAGGCTAAAATCCAGTTCGTTATTAAATAAATCGAAAATTTATGAATTTAATTCAAAACAAAACAAATACGAAGTGCAGAGTTATTTACCTTTTCCCCCAAACAAGAAACAATACGGATTCCTCAAAAGCTGAAGCAATGCCGTTGCAAATGGTTTGGAGATCCGATTCCTTAGTTTGGAAGAAGTTCAATGCATCAGCTTTCAACATTAGGATTTGGGGAAACCATTAACATCGTGATTTCACAGCTTCTGCACAATAACAGACCCAAAAAAGGATCATTGGAAGGAAATGGATCCTCTCCATTTCATTGTTGTAAATATCTCGTAAAATTTGGAGAGAGATAAGACACATGATAAAACGATGAGTAAAAATACAAAATTGTTCTTAGAAAACACAATCCTTGTGCTTCCAATTTGATGATGTATTCACAGCAGATGACAACAAAAGACTATAGGATCAGAAACCTTATCCATACAATTCGAAAAAACTCTCTCAAGAAGTTCATAGGCAATCCTTCTCATAGTATCAACCTCACTGCCCTCCATAACTCCCAATACCAACTCAAATTCATCTTAAAAACCTCCTCATTCCATACCATCACCTTAGCCAGAATTACTGTAGTCAGGCAAATCTGTTGCAGCATATCATCTATGGAAAAAAGTATGCATGAAGAACAGGTCAGAAACTATATGTAGTAGTCATGGCCAGCCTCTCCCGACTAGACGAATTTGACACGATCACCAAAACTCCCCAAAAATGCACCCTACTATTTATCAAAATGTCTATTCTTTTTCCTTCGTAATTCACCAGCCAAAGAAACCCCCATCGTTATTACCACTATCTTCCAAAACAGAATATTGAAATCAATCATCCACTCACTCGTATGGTCCTCGAAAAACTAAGGCGATTTTACAAAGTTAAGTGAGTAAAGGATCCTAAAAAGTAAGCGTTGCGACTGTGTATAGTCCTTAAAACTCACATGAGTCACATTCAAAATCCCGGAACCTAGAACCTGGTCTATAAACCTTGCCATCCATTTAAAAACATACAATAAATGGCTCCATAAAGTTGTCAATTATCAAGGGAATATTTCAAATCAAGCAGCAGGTCATTGATCTTAAACTGGTGCCTCAGTATCTTAGACAGAGAATTAATCGTAATTTATCAAAAAATCAACTTAGTCGGTCACCCTTTCAGAAAATCATGTTTCCCTATAATAATTAGGGCTTCAATAAGCTGAGCTTGAATTTGGGGGAGGGATTAACAATTAATATGAGAAATTAGAATTTAATTAGTATTCAGGATCAAGGAAATTATCTGAACTGTAGTTGGCAAGGGGCTTTACGTGGTTTTTGATGTTAACATCCCCTGATTGACGGAATTGTTCACCGAAAGAGTGCTCCGGTGGCTTCGGCCAGCGCCGCCTCCAGGCCTAGCGTACTCAGGAATCATCGCGAGAGGAATTGCAGGGTGCGTTGATTTCATTCCATCTCGATTTGTGTGTGCGTGCGCGAGAGATGAAAGAGAGGGTTGCGCAGAAGTCACCAGAATTTGAAAAGGGGGGAGGGAAAATAAAGAAATATATTCGAAAAAGGACGTGAGTTTCATGGGCCTTGTCATTGGGCCTGATTTACCACTACTTATAACACAAAAAAGCCCATTTTGTTAAGTACCGACACAGACACAGTCACTCTATCTAGTTTTTTCTTAACAATTATTTTTGTATAGTATCTTATTTTATAAGCTTTTGAACTTGGGAGGGGCTCCATTTTTCTTCAAAATTTCATTGTACGACAAAATCTCGCAATAGAATCAAAATAAAATTAAATATACTTTTAATTGTTTTAAAAGAGATTCGGAGTAATTATTTAATTTGATTTGCTAATTGATTTTAATCCTCTTCTGATGCTTTTCAAAAGAACCCTCTTCATCCTATCAAAAAAAAAACTCTCTTCTTTGAAAGTAACATATCACACTCCCTGTTTAGTGGTTCATATCTAAGAAAGTAAAAACAGTAACAAGACAAACTAATAAACTTCAAGTACCCAAACCCATATAATATGGGATATATAAACATGTTTGATAATATTAGGGATAAACGGGCGGGTTTAGCTAAACCCGAAACCGTCCCCGGGCCAAATTTTTTTCCCAACCCAGAACCCGCCCGCCTGGCCTGGTTTTTAAACCCGCTTTAACCGGCCACTCGCGTCGAATTTTATTTTTTTTTTCCTATTTTTTTAATTAATACTCCCAACTTCATACATATCATTCACTAAAAATATAACACATTAATTAGAATCATTCAAATTATAACAAATAAAATACCTAATTTCATAATCAATCTCACATCATAGAGCACAAAATTCAAAAAGTTTTAATCAATCTCACATCAAAGAAGATTATTTAATGGGACATTCACCTTATTAAATTTTTCGGCCTTTTTTCAATATCTATTTTAAAAAAAGATAGATATGTTAAGATTTTAGAAAAATAAATAAATATGAAAATAAATAAATAAGCAAAAAAAATAATTTATCTCTACCCTCCAATTCATACAATTATTTTGCATTCCTCCAATTCATACAATTAATAATTGAATTTGTATTATTTGGGTGAATTAATTGAAATTTATTTTTGAATTATATGCGTTAGATATCTACTCATTCTAATTTATTCTCAATCTAAGTAAAAACACTTATTCGATAAAAGAAAATAAATCAAAGAAAAAACAATTAAAATAATTCAATTTATGAAAAAATAAACCCTATACAAAAATACATTTAATTTAATAAAAATTATAAAATTAATATATATTTATATATCTTGGGCGGGTTCGGGCGGGTTTACCTAAAACCGTAACTCGCCCCCGCCTGCAAAAAAAAACGCTGACGGGTTTAACCCGCCCAAACCCGCTTTGATCGGGTTTTAACCGCTTGCATCCGGACGGATTAAATCTTGGTTCGGGTTTTAACCCGCCCCATTGTCATCCCTAGATAATATCACAATTATGTAAATATTGTCTTCTTTTTTTTTATTCCGGACCTTTTAGGACTCTCATGACTATATTTTTAAAAGTATTATATATACCAATTTATATGTAGTTTGAGTTTATATGAGTAATATGTTTCAAAACAAAATAATTTATATGAATAATAAATGTAATGATATAAATTTTATAGTATAAATAAGTTTCACAATACAACTGTTCATTTAGACCACATCATGAGGATAATTCAATATTGAAATTTGAAAACTAAGGAATCGATCCATAAACAAATTGTTGATAAACCTTAATAAAAAATGAACCGATAATATAATATATATATTTGCACACATCATCACGGTAATTTTTTTCTCCCATTTACAAGAAGCAATTATCATTTATTTATTTATTAATTAAAAAAGAACCCACAAAAATTAACACAATTACAATACTATTCTATAATAGTAAAAAAAAATTATATATAAAGAATATTTAGGCGCATAATTAAAAAGTATGGTCTCCAACATCCACAAAAGCGGCATCACCTGTAAACCCCCAATCCGAACTCCAATACCGTACATCCACCGACGTATACTCCATCAACTCCGGCAGCTCTATCTCCGCCCAAAAATTATCTCCATCTCCGCCACTCACGACGGCGCCGGCCTCCTCCGCAACCATCTTGGCCGCCAACGCGGCGGCGGCCTGAATGTCCCTTGCAGTACTAGTGGAGGGGCGAGGCAAGTGCTCGATTTCATGGGGGAAATTGAGGTGAGCCTTGTGGCCTTTCAAACAATACGCAGCGACGTCGTATGCTCTTGCTGCCATTTCGGGTGCGGGGAATGACCCGAGCCATATTCGGGTCTTCTTTTTGGGTTCCCGGATTTCGGACACCCATTTCCCCCATCGGCGCTTCCGCACGCCGCGGTACACAGGGTGGCGCGTGGCGCCTCTTTGTGTAGAGGCGCCGCTGGTTTGATCGTTAATGTTGCATGGTGGAGGTTGCTCCATTGCAAAGCAAACTAATTTTGAGAAATTTATGTAACATAAATTAAATAGTACTAGTATATACTATTACAGCCTATTTATGTTTATGCCATGGAGTTGAATTGGCAAATATGCCCCTGCCATCTGAATTTATTGCGGAAACACACTAGCATTTGCGCACGTGATACAGATACGTGAGATGTATTTGATTGGAAAATGGAAAGCTGAAAAGATGTCATAAAGCAAAAGAAGACGAGCGAGGAGGAAAAAAACAAGGTTCTGTGAAATAATTTTCCGAAATAATAATATGTTTAAAGTAACAACTTATAAGAATAGTGGAACATTTGTTTTAACCAGACTATTTAATAATTATAGCGTTTATACTATTGTTTGTATTATTCTCCCCTTTTCCTTACCTACCAAACAAGCCATTACTTTGTTGTGATGACATAACTTTATAACCACTAATAATATCTCATTAACCAATGGCGTTACAGGACACAACAAACTCATGATCATTAAGTACGCATATATAACCACGGACCACGATCTTATTTGGATAATTGGGCTCACGGTCAGGGGAATGAGATCCGCCTATTCCACAATTTATTCTTGAGTATATTTTGATTTAGGAGTTTATAATTAGAATTTAGATGCAAGATTTTTATTTTTGAAAAAGATAATTTGCGGGAATATCGTACACTATTTGGTTTATTGTGCTGGGTTTGGGAAATGAGGCCGCCTGTATTCTACAATTTGATTGTTGAGTATATTTTCATTTGGAATTTTTAATACAGAAAATATTTTTTTTCCATCATATGAACTAAAATTTTATGCTGTATTTTTTATAAAAAATATTTTCGCGGAAAAAAATAGGCTTCACAAAAGTTTATGTTTTTAAGAATTTTATCAAAAAATCGATGAAAGTCTTTTACAAGATTTTCAAAACGACACAAGTGTTCTACACTATAAATACACCTCTAAAAATCAATTGAATATGATTATTTTTTAACAAATTATTGTGCGAGACATTATCAATTTAAATATACCGTGAGCATATACTTAACAATCTTTATTATATTCTTCTTTACGATCAATTATGGTTTTCTAATTTAATTCTATTCTCACATGAGTGCCTCAAAAAGCCGTGTCTCCCCTTGAAATGGTTTATTAGGTAGAATTACACATAGGATGTATACTCAATTAATAAACAATCGTTTTCACTATTTGTTTAAAAAAAAAAACTATCATTATCACTACAATGATATAATTATTATATAACAAAAACTTATATAAAAACCTGCTTACGCTTGATAACCTAATTTATTTAAATATCATTTATTATATCTGAAAATTATCGTTGTTATGTATAAAAAATCCATCACTATTATGAAACAAAAAATCACCGTTTAAAAAATATTTTATATTTTTAAACAATAAAAAATTTTTTTAATAATAAATCTTAGTTTTTACACTTAATGATGATTGAGTTAAGTACGTAAAGCTTGGTTCGTGTTACTCTTATTATATATATAAGGAGATGTACAGTAATACGCAAACATGTTTGATTTTCTTTAAAACCTAAATATAGCGAAATTGTTGCTGGCCAGCAATGATTAGACAAACGTGGTTTTCCTTAACCTAAATGTGTGTGTAATTGGTAAATGTAAACTAATCCATTTACTTTTTAATTATTAATTTAATTGGACTTTTATCAAGTTATGAAATACAGACTAGTTGAATATCTGTATGATTTCGGTGTCTTATGAAGCCAGAAGGCAACTGGATTTTCGTTATTTTCCATCTTTCTCTCTTTTTTTTTTTTTTTTTAACCAGACCAACGTAGTCTTTGCAATGCAAATTCTACAAAATATTGTAGAATAATATTAAAATATCTTTGAAAAAAATTATTTAAAAATTTATCAATAAAATTTACAAACACATTCCAAATATATATTGACAGCTAGCATTTATTTTAAACACATGGCTTTTTGAAAGTAATAATCATATAAGGTTGTAGTAAGTGTTCATTTTTCATCTTGGGTAGAGATATGACGGAATTAACCTGACATAGACTCCTCACTTGTCCTGAGCCACCTTAAATGCTTGAAAATGAAAAGTTTTTGGTCCCGCAAGGGTAGAACAAGGTTCACATGTACGCAAAAAGCCAACACGAGATCTAAGTGACCCTTCTCTCCTCTTTCTTTTTGTTTATATCTCTCTCACGCCTCATAAAAATATGTTTAACAAGTATTTATATATTTTTAGTTCATCACTTAATGATATTTGCTTATAATTATTTTTTAGAAATGTCACACACTTGAACGAAATTCAGACTTAAATTGTTTATTTCTCATGTATTTCAAAGGTTAAAGTGAAAGTTCCCGTCCCATAAATTGAGATTTATGAGGTCATGTCATGTCACATGATTTTTTGTGTTATTGTTGTTTCCTTACTAAAGTCAAATTGTGGTCCTGATTTATTTTTTTGTAATCTATGTTTTTATATTTCGCACGCTTTTTAATTGTATAAGAAAACAAATGTTAAAATAAGCATTTTCTTATACCTTTTAAAATAATCATATTACTTATACCCTGAACCCTAAACATTTGTCTCTCATATATATAGTATCGCCCAAAGTTTTACTTACATTTGACTTCTAATTCATTGATTATTTGTTTAAAAAAAAAATCATTGATTATGTATAAGAATGGCATAATTGTAAAATCCTAATAATTATAATATTCAATAAGTTGTTTTGTCCGACACGGACACATTTTAAAATCCTGATACAAATTTAGTCTTGATACATAATTTTATATAAGTTCCAAAAGTGAAAAATGTCATGGGACCTTCTAAAGTCATACTATTAATTAATTAAAATACATACTATTAATTATTAAAAAAAAAATTAAATGACAGAATTAAACTTAATACATTGAATGTTTTACAGGCACCCAATTTGCCGGATGTTGAAACATAGAGTTGCAAGCACGTAGGTGCCAAACTTCAAAGATAGAGATCGAATATTACGATGTTGAAGGTTTCATATATATGCAATAATATCGTGGACGGTTAAACAGTACACGATAAAAAAATATTAAATTTTGATTGCAGATTTGCACCATCCGTTGAAGATGTGATATGTCGGCTGTTACAGTACACGATATAGTACTGCTGATAATTGAATTGATGAATTACTTGGTATTAATTAACTTCAACCCTTGCAGCTTGTTTTCTAGATATAATTTTACATTTAAATGATTTTTGAAAGAGAATGTACAAGGTAATGATTATATATTAGAAAATCAAGTTTTTTTTTTAAGTAAAACGTGCAACTTATTTTTTAAAATTAAACCTTCACACATCATCAAACTCAAACCTGTAAATTTTTATGTGAATTTCATGTATTGATGCTATCTGAATCGACGTTGAAGCATAAAATTTAATAATCATAATAATTGGGTTTATATATATGTACAATTTTATGATACATCTAATTGTAATTGGGTGTGTATATGTGTACAAATTTATGATACATCTTATGCATATATAATTCATCAAGTATATTTTCTGTCAAAATAAAAATAAAAAATCATCAAGTAAAATAATTGTAAAATCAATAATTTACTAATTTCGCGAATAAATATAATGTAGAAACAATAATTAAGCTCTAATATTTTTGTGCTTATATATACGGGATCCTATGCTATATAATTGTATGCGACAACAACATATGGTTTCATTTAGAGGACGTGACTAAAGTTGATTGCAAAATTTATGAATTGATTGAGGGTGGACGATAATCTATAATGATATAAATAAATGGTTCAAGTATGTATTATGCTCGTGTCCCTTGCTTCTTACGATTTTTACCTGCGTATTAAATTAAATTTAATAAGAAAGTGAGAGTTATGTCTCGACTCACAGTCACAGTCTCACAGACGGCCCCTCATCTCATATTCCAATTTTTTTGTTTTCTATTTCTAAAGATTCTCAAGATTTAATTGATCAATAAATAAATTGGGTATGTATTTTATATGTAAGTGTACACAACTTTTTCTTTTTAATTTAAATAGTTTTAATTTTCAGATTCATTGTGTTAAACAGCGGACTGTTTTTTTTATGGTTTTTTAGTGCAATTTGCTTTAAAAAGTTCAGTTATCTTTTAGTTTGTATTCAAAAACCATGTTGTTTAAACAATCCAAACAAAACAATGTTGTTGTTTGAACAATTTAATTGATTGCAGGTCGCGTAAATATTTAGGTTGTGTAAAGTGTTTAAGCTGTGTAAATATCCTGTTGTTTGTAAAGAAATATATAAGGAGGTGTGCAAAGATAATTTGACCTCTCAATATTTAAATTGTAAAATATAAATTATAAATTCGATATCACTGACCTCTTACAAATTATAAACGCAGACTCTGCAAGAATTCATAAGATACATTATGAAATATTAAAACTTAAAAAGTTTATAGCAATGAGAAAAAAAAAGATTTAGTATTTTTTTTTTTTTTTTTTATAGTAAAAGAAAAAAATGATTAAGCATAGCCATCAAATTGAAACAATCGACGATTTTTTTTAAAAAATTGTATTATTAAATTTAACTTTGTACAAAAAAAAAAATTGCGATGTCCACATTTTATTGTAAAAAGAGATGGGAAAACCAAAAAAAAAAAGTGAAAAAAATGCGCAACACATGCATGTGTTGCGTTTACTAGATTGGATGGACTGTTGCTTTGAATGGGCCCAATCAATAGCATGATGGGTCACATCTCTCTCTATTGTACATCCGCCGCAATATATCAAATTTACCCCCAATATACTAACGTCTATATACTATATACGTGTAGATATGTGATTATTAAAACTTAAGACATCGACGATAATGATTTGAAAAAAATAAAAAATAAATCGGGTTAATGTTTAATTTTATCGTGTTAGTGTGTCATTATCGTTAGAACATAAGATAAGACATAAAAAATTTCGTTTTAGGTAATATCGTGTTAAATAACATCGGCCCGATAAATTTGAATTAAAAATATTTTATTATACATATAATTTGATATTTTATAATTTTATTAGAAATTTTTATTTTTTATCGTGTCATATTGTGTTAAGTTGTATTATCGTATAATATCAAAATTTTAAAATAAATTTTATTTTAATTTTTTTTATCATGTCTTCTTCTCGACCACGAAAATTTTTTTGTTAAATGTCAACGCGAATTCTTATCGTGTCGTATTTTATCTTATCGTATCGTGTTACTATCGTGTCGACATGAAACACGACCCGATAACACGAATTGTCACCCCTAATAACACCAACCAATCTAATTCTTATTTAATGAAGGTGTAATGTATATTTTTGACTGATTATGTTATGAATTTTGCTTTAAAAATAGTTGTTATAAATTATTTATAATTTATCATGTCTTGATTGAAGATAATGTCTAAATATAGAAGTTATTCAGTACACATGTACTACGTACGTCCGTCCCACAAAACACTGCGGTGATTATTTGACAAGTAATTTTAAAAAATGAGGAACACTTATTGGACATTTACACTTTAACATTTTGGAAGAAATACATGTAATTTGTGCTAAGTTATACCTCATCTCATGTATGAGACCGTCTCATATAAAATTTTGTCTAAAAAATTATATATAATGAGTATTTGAGGGTAATTTTAAAATTTTTTATATATAAAGTAAATAAAGTTGTTTAATTGAGTGTATGCATAAGTCCGAAAATAATGATATTTAGTGTAAATATTTAAATATTGCATGTGATGATGAAGTTTAATGAGAAGTTTTTTTTTCTAGGTATGCAAAAATATTATGTACGTCCAAATAAGAAAGTGTAAATCTTATATACATTTAGGTGTATTATGTCTTGTTTAAATAGACGTTTAAAACATGTAATTTGTTATAATGAAATATGCAACTTAAAAAAATAGTTGCACGGTTTAGTGTAAAACAAATTACATCTTTTTTTTTTGATCGAGCAAAGTTAGTTGTTAGTAGTTAGTACACCAAGCACCCAAATACTCCACGATATCGTCAATCCACCTTATAACTCCTATAACTCCAAATTTGTTCCTCAGAGGAATCGAACACAGTCTCCCACTCAAATGAGGAGCCCAAAGGGGTGTCTTTAAGTTATCTGGTAAAACAAATTACATCTTTCAGTATAATAATAAATTACATCTTTCAGTATAATAACTTGCATGTCTCTAAAAATTGCATTATATGTGTTGTGAGAGGGACTAAATAATAATTATTATGAATTTCCTTAAAAAAATTACTCTCCGTTTCCTTTTACCGAGAGTTTGACTATTTTGTACTCCCTCCGTCCCAATCTTTATGGTAAAGTGCCCATTTTTTTGTCACAATCTTTATGGTAAAGTTGCTTATATACTTTATTACTTTATCATTTGCTAAAGTCGCTTTTTTAACGAGAATACTTATGTGGTTAATTTTAAAACAACTCACAAACAAAATAAGTACGTGTACAATATTACAGTAAAGAACAAGAAATTGTTGACCCAATTCATCAATAAATGACTACTCTGGGGGCATTCCAAGCCAGAGATGTTATATTGCGAGGCTAAAGTATACAGTACACAATACTACTCGTGGTGAAAACTTTCTTCTACGAAAGATGGTGAATTGGAGAATATATGTGTGAGTACTTGGGAATTTTTTTCTCAACCCTCTTACTGCTCTTTTTTATTCTACTTATAGTACTTTTGACAAGCGTGTCTTTGGTTTTGCAAGCATGAATTTGGAGACTTCGTGTCTTGGTAAAACTCAATGTGATGTTGCCACATTTTTAACTTCGTCTTCCGTCAACGCTTTGGATTTACTTTTGCTTATAAGACGTTCTTTTTGTCGTCCGGATGGTTCGATTAGTGACTTGGTTTTTATGTCATATGCCTTGTATCAACTTTTGTTCGACCGATTGCTTTCGCTTTCACCCTTTGACCATATCGATTTTGTACTGAACACTATCCTAACGAGCATACAATAATAGTATAATGCTTGCCAGATTGGGCGAAAGCATACTGCTTGGTCGGCAAAAGGCGAAAGCACACTTATATGGTTGATAATTATTATTATCTATCTAACACCTCTCCATCCGGACATGGTTATTTTAATAATTTATTGATACACGTGTCCCTCCGACGCGTACACATAAATCCTACGATGCAAAAACACATTCTGGGAGGAAAAAAATTCTCTGCGACGCGGAATCACTGAGTTTACGTGAACTAACCTCTTGAGGTGACAATGGTCTCGTCGATTAAACACACCAAAAAAGCCTTCCCAAGTATTCTCTGGTCCTTGCTCACAATCCGATTGGAAGAAACTACATGAACAATTAACAAAAGGAAAAATAAAATTTGTTGCACCACCTTTTGTGGATTTACTAATTTTTTTCAAAGACATGGAATTGTCTTTGGGAATGAAAGAATCATCCCCTATTTATAGATGGGGTGGTGGTCAAAATTTTGAGGAAAAACCAATGTGGGAAAATCTTTTCTTGATCTCCAAGAAATCTTGAATATATCTCATATATTCTTTTTTTTCTCCATCATTAAAATATTCCACAAAAAATCTCACCTTCATCTTGTTATGGAGTATTTTCGAAAATTAAGAGGAAAGAATCCAAGATTTGAATCTTCTTAAATTTATGAGATATACTTGTATTTCAAAAACATACATATCTTCCATAATATATTTTCAAGAAAATCTTTCTTTTCCTTTAATTATTCAAAAATTTTGAAATTTACTATATGAATAACCAAGTGGGAGATTTCTTGAATTTAATGAGATAATATTGTATTCCAAGAACACATATTTTCATTCCATAACAAAATTCAAAAAAAAAATCATTTTCCCTTTTTTATCCATAATTTTCAAAAAATATGAGGAAAAAATAAGCAACAATTTTATTTTATTTTTAAACACCTTTTTCATTATTGGACTTTATATTGGCCATCTTGGGGGGCCTTTGGGAGAATTAAGATTGGATCTTGCAATGGATCTTTAATTATCAATATTGAGCCACAATATTATTCAAGCCCATAAATATTAATTAATCCCACTACATAATTAATATTGCCTTATCCATCTTAACCCATATTACGCTCAATATGGCTCCCTTTATTATTTCCCCGTGTTTAAGATTATCTAGCCCATTAATTAATTCAAGTCACCAAATAGCTTTCCATTAATTAATATCTTTTATCCTTGGTTAAGAATCGGTTCAACATTATTATCCATACCTAAACTAGTTCCACTTGCAAGATTTGGTATGATAAAACTTATGAACCTCCCAAGGGGGTAAATCGAACAAGCGTGCTTTTACACACGATTCTCCGTATAAATCTTAGCAATCGCGTGTGACCAATAATATTGCCCAAGATATAAATTATTAAATCTCCTCGATTCTCTGCCCGTAATAAGTCAAAAGCAATAATTACTAACCACACGCGATCCTATTTAAGGGGATTTAAGATTAAGAAATAACGAACCACCGAGGTCTAATTCTTCCTAGTTCATCTTTGAAGAATTTGTCCTCCTAGAGGTCCTATTCAAAGCATCACCATGCACTAGTGTAATCTCTTGGTCAAGACAAGCCAATCTGAGCCTTTACACTTCAACCTTTCACGCGATTGATTGTTCATTTTCATCTAGGTCGTGAATATTGTACTTTTTATTACAAAGGATCATTAATTTAATCTTCGTGATCTCGTATCACTAAATTAACTACAATGTAACGCCAGACTATTTATTGAATAGTTATCAAAGAAATATATGTAACATTCGATGATATTTAAAGCATCGATGATAAACAATTTATTTCAAGAAAATAAGTCCGAAATTCGCTTTTTGATTATACAAAGTAAAAGCATACTTTCCAAAGATAATCCCAACAATCTCCCACTTATACTCAAAAGTCCGCTTAAGTATACTACAACATGTCTGTAATACGTGACAACCAATGTCACCTACACGAAACCTAATAATGTCTCCCACTTATACTTTCAAGCAGATTAGCAACTTGACACTCATTCCTTTCACATGTCTCTCGAATGTATTCCGAGGCGCACCGCTTTGTGAATGGATCGCCCAGTCAGTCTTCGACACGATCTTTGCCACCTTTATATCTCCTCTCTTAACGATTTCTCGTATAAGATGGTATTTTTTCAATGTGTTTCTTTGGCCTTGTGGGCTCTTGGTTCCTTGAATTTGCAAATCGCTCCAAGATTGTCACAATAAACAAAGGATTGTGTTGGGCAAATCGGAACTACATCCAAGTCCACTAGGAAGTTCTTGAGCCAAACCGCTTTTTTCATTTCGCAGCATGACATATTCAAATCCCATGGTAGAATATCGCGATCATTTCGCTTAACGCCCATGTCACGGCTCCTCCCCCATGCAAAAACACATTCTGGGAGGTAGATTTTATGGAATCTAAGTCCCATTGGAAATCCGAGTCCGTGGCCGATGGGGATTAGGATTATCCGACCGATAAATCAACATTATATATCGAAGTTCTTTTCGGATACTTGTAATGTTTTTAACACGAATGTTCTTTTTCCTGTGGTTACTTTTGATATCTTGCCACCATGCCAACGCAAAGCAGATATCCAAATTGCACAACATTACATACATAAGGCTTCCGACAAACGGGCATAAGGAATGTCTTTCATGTCATCTATCTCCTTTTGTGTCTTAGGGCACATTTCCTCGGATAGATGGATTCCATGTCCGAAAGGTACAAAACCTTTCTTGGAATCTGCATGCTAAATCGTTTTCAAGATTAAGTCTATGTATGAAAACTTTCATATAAGCTTTGTCATTCTTTTCTTTGCGATCTCGAGTGATCTTGATCCCAAGGATGTGCCCGGGCTTCCCCTAAGTCCTTCATATCAAACCTGCTTGAAAGCCATGCCCCTTACGCCCGATAACACCTTTACATCGTTCCCCGATGATCGTAATGTCGCTCTCGATAGTACTAAGAATACCAATGCGCCCGAAACGCTTTTTGTACACACAACTTTCGAACTTCGTTTTGATCAAATCCATAAGACTTTATAACATGATCAAAACATTGGTTCAAAACTTTGGATGCTTGTTTGAGTCCGTAAATGGACTTCTTGAGCTTAAAACTATGTGTTCTTGGCCCTTTTCAATGAAGCCTTGGGGTTGTTGCATATAGATCTCTTCATCAAAACTTCCGTTAAGGAAAGCCGTCTTGATCCATTTGCCAGATTTCAAAGTCGAGATCTTGCTGTTAAAGAATCAACAAGAGAATTGAATGGACTTGAAAGATTACATGCGAAAAGGTTTCCTCATACGATCCCTTTTTTCTCGAAAGTATAACCTTTCGCCATGTTCTTGCCTTGAAGGTTTCCACCTTCCGCCTTAGCCCTCTTTTTCTCTTGTACACCCACTTGCAACCAATGGGTTTGACCCGTTAAGTGGTTCGACTAGCTCCCACACTTTGTTATGATCCATAGAACCCATTTCGACTTTTTCATTGATGTTTAAGCCAAGAAACCGCATCCTTGTCTTGGATTGCCTCGTCATATGTCCATGGGTCCGATTAAATTTTTGTCAGGGGAATCAAGTCCGAGGACTCTCCTATCCCCATGAATCTCTCGGGCTATCTCACAACCCTCCCACTACTGACGAGGTTCGGTTGTGAAAGTGTGTCGTTTGGTATGTCATCTTGTGCATGCAACAGCGAACGAGGTTAAATTTCTCTTAGCTTTCATTTAAGGTAATCTCATCGGGTCTTTTTTGTTCATGTAGTCTTCTTCCAAAAATCTAAAGTGGGTGTTCATTACCACCTTTTGATCTTCTAGACCATAGAACATACATCCTTTTGTTCCTCGGGATATCCTACAAACAACCTTAATTCCGATCGAGGATCCAATTTTTAAAACTTCTTGTCCAACACGTGGGCCTATTAACCCCCAAATTTTCATGTGTCTCAGAATGTAAGCCACAGTTTCCAAGGCATGACCCCGGAATCGACTTGAGAAGATCCATATAACACATCATTGATCTAACCATTTCTAAAAAGAGTTCTTTTTTTCGCCTCTGCAACCCCGCTTTTGTTGAGGGGTTAAAGGTCTCGATCGGTTTGGGATCGATCCCTTCATCGAAAAGTAGTTCAAAAACTCATCATTTGAGGTACTTTCGTCTCCACGATCGGATCGTAGAGACTTGATCGTTTTTCCCTATGATTCTCTGCTTGAGCCTTAAATTCTTTGAATTTCTCAAATGTCTCGGTTTATGCTTCATAAGGAAAATATAACCGTATTCTTTGAGTAAATCATCAATAAAAGTGATGAAATACTCATAACCTCCCCTTGCTTTGGTTGAAATTGAACCACATACGTCTGTGTGAATGATTTCTAACACTTCTTTGGCTCTATTCCCCTTGGCGTCGAATGCCCTCTTGGTCATTTTACCCTCCAAACATGATTCGCAGATTGGAATTGGTTTAACTTAGAGAGACTCTAGTTAACCGTCTTTCACCAACCTTTGGATCCTCTTTGGATTAATATGTCCCAATCTTAGATGCCATAGAAGTGTTTCGTTCACGTCTGATGAACGTTTTTCTTTTATCGAAACAAATCGATGTGTTATAGGATGAGTTTAAGTGAGTGGTGTGCACTGATTAATCAGATAGATATTGTCTATCAATGTCCCATAACAGATACACTCATCATTTAGAGAAATGATGTCATTCTTATTAGAAGAAACTAAGTGTCCATTAACAGAATTTTAGAAACTGAAAGTGAATTCTTTCTAAAACTGGGAACATAAAGAACGTCTCTTAAAATTAAAACTATGTCTTCAAAAGACAGGTGCACTTTCTCCCATCGCTTCACCGCCACTCGTAAGATCGCCCGAAGGTGACGAGGATCTCACTCCCCACTTAGTTGTCGGTCACTTGAACCCGCCGGAGCAAACATGATCGATCCCGTATCAACTACCCACGAATGAGAAGTATACACCGCTAAACAAGTTTCAACAACTAGTGCGTGAGAATTACCATTCTTTTCCGGACCTTTTGGGGTTGGAACAGTGCAAAACTCCATTGTCCTTACAAAGAAGCACTTTCTCTTTGGATTTTCCTCGACACTATAAGCATTCCTCATCTTACCATTGCCTTGGCGTGATTGAAGTTTTATTGTTTATGGTTTTTGGTTACATTCTTCTTCTTACCTACCCTTGCCTTTAGAAGATGAAGATGGACCATTTGCCGCTTCAAAGCTTGAGTTTGGTATCGCGTCAACATTTCTGCCGAGACCAAAGCTTGCAACAAATCATTGAAGAGGCCAAAATGCTCAAAAAAATTTTGGGCGGAAAAAATATTAAATTCATCTGAGTGTCCAGTTATAATCTGCGCTCGGAACCTCAAGTTTGTTCGGATGGGCCATCAATTTTGAGGACGTAATCCCTTACGGGTTTGCCTCCCACCATTTTCAACGACATCTCTCTACAAGGTGATCCGACAAGTCTCGCGATTTTTGACTTTCGTCGGTTGGCTCATCCGATTTTGGTGTGTCAAGAATCCACTTGTGCTTTTGTGCGATTAGACAACTATAATTTTCTGCTTCCAATCAATATAGTTTCCATACTTATTCTATTGACTTTAAGTATAATAACAATGGATTAAAAAGTTACGACGTCTTTGAACTAAAATAACTAATAATATGCATAAGCACAAATATATCACAAGGTTCGATCACATGTTTCATATTAAAATCTCAAAAAAAATATTAACATCATCACCCAACATCTCAAAAATTTAAATAAGCCACGCGTGGGGTGAAATATTATTTAAACACATTCAAGCAAATTACAAACAAAACATTTATAAACCTTTAATATCCAGATTAATAGTTGGCTCCCCACTGACCAATATAAAATTGACAGGACTTGGGAAATATATGCATATCGATTTTATACCTAAGTAATAACCATGATTAAATCTGAAATTATTATTTCGTTTTTGAACGAGCCTCGTGGGGAGGATCATCGTCAATTACTAGTAATAATCCACAATCATCAATTTGGAATTTATTCATGTGAAAAGCTATCTTTTTGACCGGGTGGGGAGAATTTCTCCAAAAGAATTCACAAATAAATAAATCATGGAGGTCAAAAATTAATTCAATTTTATTATCCGGAATAAAATTGTCAATTAATTGTTTAAGCATACTTAGTAATTTTTAGAAAGTGAGATTTTTTCAAAACATTTTCTCATGCATCGTAAATTTAAACACAATTTAAATAAGCAAAAAAATGCATAAACATCAAAACAAAAAAAAAACAAACATATTGGGCACATTTATCCAATTGTCATGGTTAATTTTTATCATGTCTTGATCTTGAGAAATAAAGTTCATACCTTCATCGTTAAATCTCGAAAAGCTCCCACTTGACGTTTTAAAAACGCTTTGTCAAGCCGTGTCATCGACAATTTCGTGGGTGGGAGTGCCTTGCAAGACTTCGGCCGTCGTCGAAAGGTTTCACAAGCTTAAGCGCCCAAGACATCGTCGCGGCGGAGCGTGTCACGCTTCGGCGACCCTCACGGATCTCGGTAGCCGTAGCGTGGCGTTAAAGATAACGCGTGGACGCTGGCGCGCGCCGCCAATGCCATTATTCCGCCGCTCAGATTCACGATTCACGCCTGCCATCGCTTCGCTCTTGCCGCCAGCCGGCCGGTAATTGCCGCTTCTTCAAGGCCAAGGCCGGCGTTCGGCCGGTTCGCACGCCGCCCTCCGGCCGCTTTCACGCCATACGGCCAAGATTCATCCCGCGATCCCTTTTGGCATCGTTATGCGGACGACGCTACCGCGTTTTCGGGTTTCGATCCGCCTTTTAATTCTTCGCTCGTTTCGCTCATGATCCCAAGCATAATTTATTTACAAAATAAATAAACCTAGATTAGACTACTATTATTATTGATCAAATCAAACAAATTTAATCTACTCGTGGATTTTCACGAAAAGAAAAACGAATTCGAACGTAATCAATTAAAACTACAATTTATACGATGAGAATAAACACATTAAATTTCATGACAATCGACACTGCAAAAAAAGATCTAGCAATTCTACTATCCAATTTCAAATTTAACGAAAACGAATTAAATTACAATTTAAAATTCGAGTCCAAAACCGAGGCTCGATACCGGTTGTTGGGGAATTAATTGCGGGATCTATTCTGGGATGAATATTTAAATACAAATTTAATTCTAACAATTATTACTAGCATGAATTAATTCTATATTAATTCAAATAATAATTCAACAACAAATCAATGCGTATAAACCGATTCACATAAATCCTACGCACGCAGAATTGCAAGCACGGGTTTACGTGAACTAATCTCTTGAGAAAAAGAATGGTCTCGTCGATTAAACACACCAAAAAGTCTTTCCAAGTATTCCCTAGTCCTTTATTCATTCAATCCGGTGGAAGAAGAAAAACTCTCGAACAATTAACAAAAGGAAAAATAAAAATTTGTTTCACCACCTTTTGTCCTCCTCAGAGGGTCCTATTTAAATCGCATCTAAACACGTCATGCTAGTGTAATCTCTTGGTCAAATAAGTCAATCTGAGCCTTTACACTTCAACCTTTCACGATGGATTGTTCATTTCCATCTAGGTCGTGAATGGTGTACTTTTTGATTACAAAGAGACCCCGGTAATTTAATCTTATGTGATCCTGGTATCACTAAATTAACTACAACGATAACACGTCTTTATTTATTATGAACTGTTATGCAAAGAAATATATGTAACATTCGATGATATTTAAAAGCATCGATGATAAACAATTTATTTCAAGAAATAAGACCGAAAATTCGGTTTGATTATCTGAAAGAAAAACATATTTTCCAAAGATAATCCCAACAATTTACACTTACAATCTTACATAAAACGGTCTCACGGTGAAATGAAGTATAATTTAAAGTTTAAACATAACGTTTTAACATTTTAAAAGAAATGAGTATTAATTTGTGCTAGTTTATATCCGTATCATGTATGAGACCTTCTTATATGATTTTTTGTCCATTTTTTATCCCCAAGTAAGAACACGTGAACCATGTGATCGAATTGTGATTCGTATTGACTATTTTCAATGACTTAAGAAACACTGAATGCAAGTACGAGCCACGCCACTCTGCACGTCATGCATGACCTATTTATTTTTTAAACTATTGTTATAAATATACTAATAATTTTTATTATTCTTTTTTCCTTCCTCACAAATTATTTTCACGACAAAAAAGTTTAGCTTTTTAATAATTGACGTTTCAAATTCCCTTTGTTGCATAATCTCAATTTATCAAACGAGTTCGACTTCCGAAGACAAATAATAAAATTAATTTATTTAAATTTGTGGATTGGAGACTAATAATTAATTGGCAAACCACCAGTTTAAACTATTTTTAGTGGCAATTATTAATCATAAGAAGAATTTACTGGCTAAAAGCATAACTAGGACCATCTAGAAATGAATATTTAATTTCCGTCAAAAAAAAGAAAGAAAGAATATTTTACTTCTTGCCGTCTTGCTTTCAAAAAAATAAAAAATTCTTGCCATCATTAACTTCACGTTTAATAGGAGACATAATTTATTTTTATCATCTCCTATAAATTTATTTTTATAATATTTTTAGGTTTGTTTTGTTCAAATTCTAAAATGATGGAAATAATAATGATAATCTATTTTCCCCCAATGCCCGAGTAATGAAAGAGATATATTGTAGAAATGACGGTCTCATTATCAAGTATGATAATGTTAATTGATCAAAGTTACTTTATTTGATTCTTATTTCTATTTTCATTAAGAAATTTTGTACTGAAACCTCCTAACACCATGTATAAATTACCATAAATACAGATAACTTCTCATATGGTTGGAGCTCCAAATTAATACTTCTCATAACACTTGCTTTTCTTTTGCATTCGAAATTAACACTTTTTTTTCTTTCATTCGAAATTAGAGAGAAAAATCACGTCTTACGGATGTTGATTAAAAAAAAAAATACAATAAAAAAGATTTTGTCTTGACGGAAGGGAATAGGATTTTAGGTGACACATGCCAGAGTGTAATTTAATTTTACCTACTTTGATTGACTTTGTGAGATCTCTATATTTGATTCTTTTTTCTCTCTTTTTCGTTTAACTTCCACAAAATGAGTGCAAGTTACTAAGTTTGACCAAACATGTGCAACGTGATTAAAAGACGATTTGATTGGTATAGAATAAATTATGATTTATGATTTCAAATCGCAAGTAAATGATTTTCGTTATCATCAGAATTTAGGGATTAAATCTTTTTTAGGCATACATTTATGTGTAACAAAATACACGCCATGTTAAATTTGAAAAATGAAAATAGATTTTACCAAGTTCCATGTTACTGTCTAACTCTATTTTGGGTTCTTTTCGCTCACAAAAAATTGTATATACTTGTTGATACTATAAATTTTTTTTTTTAATTAATATGATACATGTAAAGTTTAATAGATTAAAAAGATATATTTAAATAAATGAAATGAGTTAAATAATTTAAATTTAAATTATAAATCTGATTTGTGGAAGACCAACTCCTTTTCTTTTATACATCTAATTTCATAAGTTTAAGAATAAATAAAAACATCACAGATTTTTTGAATGTTAAAAATCCCGACCGTCATGCACGAGATAAATACAACTTAACACAAATTAACAACCTTCTCATATAAAAACATTAAATGCACAAATTATGCTCTATGTTAATCAAGGGTGCAGAAGTTAGAAATCGGTAGTCGGACGGATATGGACCGCCTAGCGCCTAGGCCGTCTAGGCGGGGACTAGTAGGTTCGTTTTTTTTTTCATCTAAATGAGTTTTATTTACTATTTATCAATATATTATAACAAAAATATACTTCAAAATTAATTAATAAATTCATTATACAAACCGCCTAAATCTAGATAACAATTGAAACACATTTTCTTATATTTATTATCCATTATAGAGTAAAAGAAAATTAATTTAACATAAAAAAACTAAACAAATTTGTGTTTTGGAATTTTAGTGTAGTGAAAATTATCAATCTTTGTCTTACCATCAATTTATTTATTAAGAACAAAAATCTCTCATTATCGAATAATAATACCTTAATATTGGACACCTAACTCCCGATTTCGATTGCCTAAAGGCGCGCCTGGAAAAATCGAATCGTGGCCGACGACCCTATATCGCCTAGATGTCGCCTAAAGCGAAATAATCGGAACTTTTACATCACTAATGTTAATGTGAGACCGTTTCACACAAGTATGTCTAGCTGAATAATTGGGTTAACATTTTGAAAATAATGAATTAAATAAAGATTTGTATCACAAGATTTTTGCCGACTGCCCAAACTCAAATGTCCCTCTAATCTAACCATGGTAACATTTTAATCATTCTTAAACCAGGGCCAAAAATTCACACATGCAGAGGTTGGGCCGCGAGATAATCACGAGGAAAAAATAATAAAAAAAGAAAATAAAACAAGGTGCAGTGAGAAACAACAAACGCCCAAACCACTCCTTATTTCCTTCACTCGAAGAATAAGAAATCATTGTTCTTCGCTTTCCTCATAATTTATTCAAGTATTCATCCATTTTCCTTGGTGAATTACTACTGCGTTCATTCAAACTGGAAAGACCTAAAATAACTGGTGAGTAATTTTCCTCAATTCGTGTTGTTCGTATTTTATTTTGTAGCACTTACGCCTCCTTGCATTTAAGGTTTATTCATTTATTATTTTGGGGGTTCTTTTGTTATGCACGTTTCTGTAGATTTGTGGTATTGAGATCTGAGGGGGAGCTACTTGATTTCTGCGGGGGAGATTGGATTTTTTTGAAAAGGTTTAGATGGGATTATGTTCGATGCGATTTATAGCATATTCAGATATTCTTGACTGTATATGATATGAAATGTGTCAATAGAAGAAGCCTGGATTTTATTCTTAATTTTGTTTTTTTAGTCTGTAAAAGTTAAAAAAATCTGGCTGGTGTGTGGTGCTATGTAACATTAAACAAAATAGGAGGTTAAGAAAGAAGATAAAGAAGAAGAAGGATATTGTATGGGGCGTGTTGGGTGGAATGATGAGGATAGGGCCATGGCGGCAGCAATTTTGGGGACCAAAGCTTTTGATTACTTGATGGCGAGCTCGGTTTCTGCCCAATGTTCATTGATGGCAATGTCTAATGATGTTAATTTGCAGAATAAGCTTTCAGATCTGGTGGAGCTTCCGAGTTCCGCCAATTTTCGTTGGAATTATGCAATTTTTTGGCAGCTTTCTGGGTCTAAGACCGGAGACTTAGTTTTGGGGTGGGGGGCGGGTGCTGTCGAGAGCCTCACGAGGCGAGGATTCTGAAGTTACTCGGTTTCTCAGAATCAGGCTCGAGGATGAGTGTCAACAAAGGATGAGGAAGCGAGTTCTCCAGAAATTGCATCTTTATTTTGGGGGAACTGAAGATGATAGTTATGCCTTTGGATTGGACAAAGTTACTGATGCTGAAATGTTTTTCCTGTCGTCCATGTATTTCTCTTTTGCTAGGGAGAAGGGGGCCCTGGGAAATGTTTTTAAATCCGTAAGCATTTGTGGATGCCAGATGCATTCAAGTCTTCTATGGAGTATTGTGTTCGTTCAGATCTATCAAAGTCAGCTGGTATGAGAACAGTTGTGTTGATTCCCACTGATATTGGTGTGGTTGAATTGGGTTCTGTTAAATGTATGCCTGAAAGTTTAGAGCTCTTGAATGTAATTAGATCGTCATTCTCATCATTGCCGGCAGTTATAAGGTCCAAGAAAGCTGTGGCTGTGTCCACGGTAAATGACAAAAAGATGGGGATAATCGAATGTCTAGTGTGGTAATTGATTGCGATTCAGAAGTAGCTCCCAAGATTTTCAGGCAAGGTTTTTATTCAGGCCATATTCCATCCAGGGAAAAAAGTGATGCCCGGAAAGTTGAATACAGGCCGTTGGAGGCCAGTGGGAACGGTAATAAACCACCATTTGCAAATGCTCAAAGCGGTTATCATGGAATGGCATGGCCACAATACAGTAATGTTAAATCTGGGAATGGGGTTGGGATTTATAGTCATCCTCATAATCCGGTTAAAGTTCCTCATGAGGTCGTTAACCCAAGGGTCGACCCCTTTAACAATATTCAGCATCGAAAGCCAGCACAGATGCAGATTGATTTTAGTGGTGCGACCTCAAGGCCTGTTGTTTCCAGACCACATAGTGTAGAGTCTGAGCACTCAGATATAGAAGTTTCATGCAAAGAAGACTTCATGGGGCTATCAGAAGATAACAGACCTAGGAAACGTGGTCGTAGGCCTTCTAATGGAAGAGACGAGCCCCTGAATCACGTAGAGGCAGAAAGGCAACGGAGAGAGAAGCTGAACCAGCGGTTTTACGCACTGAGAGCGGTTGTCCCAAATATTTCCAAGATGGACAAAGCTTCCCTTTTGGGGGATGCAATTGCTTACATAACCGAACTTCAGAAGAAGGTAAAGGACATGGAGTCTGAGAAGGAAACATTTTCTAGAGAAGCATCGGTTTCAGAAGCTAAGCCAAATTCCGAAATGCAAGCCCCAAACTCCCCGAGCATTGTCCTCCAATCTGCACGAGATGAAGTCACTTTGCATGTAAGCTGCCCGTTGGATGCTCACCCCGTGTCAAGGTTTGTTCGGGCATTAAATGACTCTGGGGCAACGATTGTTGATGCAAAATTTGCATCGGGTAGTGAGAAAGTGTTTCACACATTCGTTGTCAAATCAGAAGGACCAGAACGGATAACTAAGGAGAAGCTGATAGAAGCCATTTCCCGTGACCCCAGCTCGGAGCAGCAGTCGTCATCTATCGGGTAATATAAATCTATGATGTTTAACAAAATTAGTAGGGACATTCATATATGGAAAGCTTTTCTTGAGATTTTGGTATACAGCAGTTAGGGGAAAATCCATATTTTGACTAAGTTGGGTAAACAATTATCTTTTATTTGTTTATATGATGTACGACCATTTACATAGTTTTGCAAGATTTATTAATTTATTTAGTTCGGTTTATGGCCTCTTTATTTTTTGATTACCATTAAGGATTCATATGATTCATTTGCTGTTCTCATATAGTGGTTGTATTAGTATATGATGTTGATATGATTTAAATGATGGTGATGTTATGGACTATTTCTGTTTGTGTTGTTGGAATATCAGACATATGTAGTTCCTATAATTTAATATCTGAATTAGGCTAGATTTCAAGTTATGATGTATGCCTTTGTATCAGTGTCGGTGGTTAAGTTGAACCCTTTTTCCTTGCAAGCTACACAACTTTTCTGTTATTATAGGATTTAGTGTTTATTGAAAGTTACAGATATGTGAAAAGTCTTGCTAACAGAAACATAAATTTTCTGAAAACGTGCATAACGTGGGTTCAACTATTTAATATCGGTATGTTATCAAAAAAATTCAACGATTGATACCATATTTGCACATGATTTATGGGACCATTAACCATCATAGGTTCAATTTTATTGGTATTCGGTGATTTCCTGTGGATTTTGCTATTCTATTCGGCCATATATTGGATGTCGAAATGCCCTTTCAGAGTCTCGGACTCATCAGTCAATGCTATCGAATATTTATGTCTATGAACTGCATCTCACGATTTCATAACACCCCAGAATAATCACGTATAAACAAAGTTTAGGATACAAATTTATGTACATACAAATCTCAATTGAGACTCAATTTTACTTTATCCAATCCATTTTTGATCCATTTGACCGGCCATCTTCTTAGGCCGTTAATTAATTTTCTAAATTGGTTAATTTGTATCTATACTGAAATTTGTATAAGTAAATACATTTCTCGAGCATATATTTTCTTTGACAAAGTCTCATGTGAACTGAAATCTGTGCACTCATCCAAATTCTACCCATATATTCACAGAACATGTCTAATATATTCAATGAGTTAAGTATTTTTTTAAATGAAAGTCGTTCGATTCATGAATGAATGCGATGCGTTTGAATCTTTTTATGAGAGACTCATTTTTTTTTTTTCACATTTAGATATAAAATTTAAACATTATCCAATTCACCATTATACATTTTAAAATATAATATCATTAATTTGAATACCTGTCGTGCCAATTTTTGTTGCAAACATATCATATATATGTGGGTTGAGTTATATAAATCAAATTTTGTTATGAGGCCAGTCTTCACAAATTCTCTTTGAATTGTATTCAGAATTGCGAAAATAACATCTACTATATTAATTGTTTAGCATGTGCGCTTAAATGTGTGACATATCAAGTGGGTTCAAAAGACAGAAAGTGGGGACATATCAAGTGGGTACAAAAGGGCAGAAAATTCCACAAATATATAACCCAAACTGACAGATATAAATACCATTCAAAAATGCATCATCACGTGCCATGAATTCGATAAGAGGAATGAGTAGTGGGGTGAATTACTCTCGGGTGATAAGAATCTTATGATTAAAATTATTCTTATACCCTTAAATAAATAAAAAATTGAACATGATTAAGAATAAAATAGTCATTTAATACACTTAAAAATTGTCACCCCTGGGTTGAATCACCTCGTATAGCAAAGCCCAGCATTGAATAAACACCTCAATGTAGAGACAACAGAGTCGTTTACTTGATTACATCGTGTAGTTAAAAGTTATAACTAAATACTTTATCCGTCCCACAATAACGTGCACATTTCCTAAAATGACAAAACACTCAAACTTACACACTCACATTATTATTATAATTAATTCAAATAATACCAATAAAGTAGTTTACTTAGTTTATGTATTTAAAAATAGGGGCATTTTATTAAAATGAGGGAAGTATAATTTAGTATATTATCTAATTATATGTTTTATGATCTAATATGAAATTTGAGTTTTCGAACTTTTGATGTATTCTGATAATCTATGCTTATATTTTAAATTACTAGGTTTTGCTAATTTTTAAGATTAATATTGGAAAAAATATGATGATATATTGATATTGTATTTATTTTATAAAAAGTTTCACGCGTATAATAATTGAATGAGTTGTAAACTTGTGATGAAAAAAAAGAAAATAGAAGAGATGGTATGTGAAAGAGGAATGTAATATGTAGTGTAAGTGTGAAAATGCCTTGAAATTTATAAAATTATATTCCAAATTTTAAACCAAATATCTGTGAATTCGTGACACCAGCACCATTACAATTTGAAACAATCAATGCACATGACATGACGAACTGATAATGTAGGACAAGGGATTATAATTTATAAAATAAATATATGTGTACGACATTGGTTATGGATTGCATTTTTTTGCAAGGCAAAATATAGTGTGAACAAATTTTACGGTGAAACTAGTTAAAGAAATGAGCTTATATTATTAAAAATGCAACTTTTTATCGATTATAGGGTGTGACTTTTTCTTATAAAAAGATTCTTCATAAAAAGTTAAGGGTGAACTTATATTATAGCAAAAGAGTGTCATAGTGATAACTGAAGGATGTGACTTATATTATTAAAGTGTGTAACCTATATTACTAAAGAGTATGTCTAAAAAAAAAATTAATTTCACGGTGAACAAATTTCAGAGCTTACCAACTCTTTTTTGCAATGATCTTGTATTGGATCAGTTGTATAAGCATAAAAATGTGGGCCTTTTATTTTTATGGGCCGATTGGACCGCTTGTGTCATACAAATATGGAACGTTTTCTTAATGGGCCGGTTTGATGCTTCGACTTCCAAAGCCAATTTTCAAGTTCTGTAATTATCGGGCTGGAATTTGCAAGCATAGCCCGTTATCAACAGTTAAGCGAAGAGCAAGCACAACCTGGTTTACTCGTAAAAGAAATAGGGTGAATTTATTGGCTTCAAATCATTTCAACACTTTACATATTTCATCGTTGATATTAATGATGTGTATATGTTATATATATCCAACGATTTGTATAAATGTATGCACAAAAAAAGAAAATCTTGTTTGAAATCGACTCTCACTTGAGTTATTTCACTTGGTTTAAAATCAGTATGCATATTTTATAATCTTTATTTGTAATTATTTTTTTGGGACAATAAATGAATGTATGGAAAATTCCACACCAAGTTCCGATAGTAGGTGATTTATTTTTCTTGTTTGGCGGAACAGTTAATGATAGTTTGACCCATTAATTGAAATCAGGCTTTTCTCAGTGTGTTGGTGGTTGTTTCATAGATAGTAAAGTTACGAGTATAGGAAATAGTCTATTCTCCACCTATAAAAATTATAATGAACCATTATCCATCTATAATATGTGCGAAATTAATTGATAATCAACACAAACAACCCGTGTGCACGCATCATATTCCGTACACTGAACGCGACAGACGGGAATTATTGTAACTTAACCTCCATTTGAATGAATCACTTTCATGGATTTCACACGAAAATCACAACTTTTTAATAAATTTATAAATACTTAAATTTAAATAGCTAATTAAAAATGGAGAGATTTTAAATTTTCATCAAAACTTAGTCATTTAAAATCTCCTTACCTCTATCTCTTCCTTTTCTCTCCCCCCTCCACTCTTTTCCTATTTATCTCATCTCTTGATAATTTATGATTTAAAATATATGCATTCTTACAAGTATTATTTTTCAAATCAATTCATTTCAAATCCTCCCTATCCAAATGGAGTATTAGATTCTTATAAATAATAATCTTGAGACTTAGGAGTATCTTTACTCGGTCTCGGGGTTTGAAACTTATTAGATCGCGATCAATTTTTAGATTAATCGGTTTTATCTGAGAGAATTTTGTTCCAACTTAAAAGTGGGCCTCGTTAGTGGATGGTGGATTTTAATTATCCAAATTAATCGATTTTTTTGAATCGAATATCGAGTTATAAAAAAGAATAACATTAAATTTTACGAATAAAATAGATTGTAAGAAAAACTGTTTATGTAACATGAAGAGTGTGATACCATATACTATATATATTATTTGAGTACTATTAATAGTAAGTAGGTATGTTCATATTAATTGGAGTAAAAATTTAAATTATTGTCTTCTTGTTGGCATCTCAAAAATAACATTAATGTACTTGCACGTACGTGGAGCTTTTAAGCTATCTATAGTACAATGTTAAAAATTGATATCCAACAGATATCTTTAATTTAACCATTAAAAAAATAGTTTTTTATACTTTTCTAAACAAATCAATGTTAAAACCCTTTTTTAAAAAGCACAATCACCTGCAAAACTCTCTTTAGACTTTAGTCAATCAACTGCAATCGGAAATCACTTTCATTTAAAAAATGCTTTTTATCTATCAACTTAACATATAAAGTAGATTTTTTAAATTCATTCATAGTATAAATTTTATATTATTATAATTATAAATAATATTATAATACTTATTCATTAATATTATAATATTAATGATATATGTATCAATTTATAAGAATAATGATATTAATTTATAAATGTAATAATATTAATTTATAGTATATATATATATATATATATATATATATATATATATATATATATATATTTAAAATTCTGACCATTTTCATGAAATTCTCGTTTTCACTTTTCTAAATAAATCAATTTTGAAAACCGCTTTTCTTTTAAAAGCACAACCACCTACTAAATTTTCTTTAATTAATCAACCACGATGGGAATCACTTCCATTATAAAAAAAATGTTCATAATCTATCAACCTATTTTTCGCGATGAGGTAAATTTTCATGATCTTATAACATAATTTAGATATTAATATTTTAATTCTTAAAAAAATTTATTTATATTAATCAGTGTCCGTCTTCGGATACAATTTTATTTAATTTGCAATCTTTGTGTTCAACGGATGAGTCCCCTCTTTTTCAATCTCTCACCGTCAGATAATAAAACAAGAAATCACCCATAAAAGTCATAATTTCCCATTCTGTAAAACACTTTTCTAAAAATAAACAAATAATGTAAAACACAATCAAATACTTCCAAACCAACCGCATTTTAAACACACTCACGCACTGAGTCTGCCATAGCCACTGTCCCCCACCATTATTTATACTCCCAAAGCTCACTCTCTGTTTTCCACCATCTAAAAATGGACCGCAAACGCATTTCCATTTTCCTTTCCCTTTTCGTTGCCATTTCCGTCGCTTCATCCGCCCCCCTTCAATACCAAACCTTCGTCCCCACCTCCCTGCCCCAACCCAAATCCCTCGTATGGGAAACCCAGCAAGATTCGGAGCTCCAAACTCAACCCGATTCCGATTCCGAATCCCTCTTACTGAACTTGCACCATGTGGATAATATCTCCCCTAATTTTAAATCCACGCCGGAGTCCCTCTTCAAACTCCGTCTCCGGCGCGACGCCGTTAGAGCCAAAGCGCTGCTCACCGTCGCCTCCGCCGCGAACGTGTCCAGAAACCCTAGGGGCGCCGGCGATTTCAGCAGCTCCATAATTTCCGGCCTCGCGCAGGGGAGCGGGGAGTATTTCACTCGAATCGGTATAGGAACGCCGGCGAAGAATGTTTTCATGGTTTTGGATACAGGAAGCGACGTCGTTTGGGTCCAGTGCTCCCCCTGCAGAAAATGCTACTCGCAGTCCGACCCGGTCTTCGATCCGAAGGCATCGACGTCGTTTTTGGGGTTTCGTGCGTTTCCCCCCTTTGCCGCCGCCTCGATTCGCCGGGATGCAACAATAGGCAGAAATGCCTGTACCAGGTTTCGTATGGAGACGGTTCGTTCACTGTGGGGGAATTCTCAACTGAAACGCTGACGTTTCGGAGGACGAAAGTGAATAATGTTGCCCTAGGGTGTGGGCATGATAACGAGGGATTGTTCTTGGGAGCTGCCGGTTTATTAGGCCTCGGCCGGGGGAAATTGTCGTTTCCGACTCAAGCCGGGCCCCGGTTCGGGAAGAAATTCTCCTACTGTTTGGTGGACCGGTCCGCATCTTCTAAACCGTCGTCCATGGTGTTCGGCGAATCGGCGGTTTCTAGAAACGCCGTTTTCACGCCGTTGTTGGCGAATCCGAAGCTCGACACGTTCTATTACGTCGGATTGAACGGAATTTCGGTCGGCGGGAACCGAGTGCCCGGGATTACGCCGTCGCTTTTCAAGCTCGACCGGACCGGAAACGGCGGCGTGATTGTGGACTCGGGCACGTCCGTGACCCGGTTGACTAGACCCGCCTACGTGGCGTTTAGGGACGCTTTCCGGGCCGGGGCTTCGAATTTGAAACGTGCCCCGGAATTCTCGCTTTTCGACACGTGCTTCGATCTGTCCGGGAAGACGCAGGTGAAGGTTCCGACGGTGGTGCTTCATTTCGACGTCGCCGACTTGTCGTTGCCGGCGTCGAATTATTTGATTCCGGTGGATGGTGATGGGAAGTTTTGCTTTGCTTTTGCGGGTACGATGAGCGGGTTGTCCATTATCGGGAATATACAGCAGCAGGGTTTCCGGGTCGTGTTCGATTTGGCTAGCAATCGGGTCGGATTCGCCCCGAGGGGTTGTGCCTGAGGAAAAGTAGGAAGGAGGATAAACTTAAAGGAAGAAACGTGTTTGTTAAATTATGTTAAAAGCGCTGGTGTATGTTGCGACTTGTATTAGGAATCAAAAGTTGCACAGGACGGAAAATAATTCCAATTAAACATGAGGCTTGTTTGCAGTTTTTTTTTTGCTTAAATTCGTGAATTGTTCTGATTAGAAATAAGTCTCGAGCGATGTAATGAAAACATAGGGCGATTTCAAAAGAAACAATGTACTGCTTAAAATTATTTAATGAAGTCATTTTTTTTATAAATTTGTTTTGGATTTATCGGGACTATTATGAAATCGATAGTACTGTTAATTAAGACAAGTATCTTGTGTGACAATACCTGTATTTTAAGAAATTAATTCTGTCTACTTGTTCATCCAATTTTAAATTTTAATTCCAACTAATGAAATTAGTTCTAAACATCAAACTTATACTTTAATTAATTACTAGAAATTGGGATGTTGAGAAGGAGACATGAATACCTCAATTCCCGTGCTTACTTTGAACAGTTTCATCATTGGTTGGTTGGTGAATCTTGAAACCGCAATGATTTTATATTTTTAAAAAAATTCTACCAAAACCACTTAAATTTTTACAATCATATTAAATCTGATCATGCATAAATTTTCGTGCTACAGTATTCTACACAATCTTATACTTACTCCCTCGTCGTCAAATTTAAATGAACGTTTTGAATAGATTTATTGGATATAATTTATATATTTTGAGTATTCAATTTGTTGGACTTAAAACAAGTTTATAACTAATTTAAACATGATTCTGTCACATGAAAATTTTTATTTTTTTATTTATAGGGAGTAGTAGTATTGATTTATTCTGAAAGCAAAGGGAGAAGTGTGGGTCCGGAGAGGAAAGAAAAAGGCGAAAAAGTGTTTGGACTACACTAAACGCCCATGTGATGTGAGCACTCATAACCGGAATCTACGCCCTTAATTTCTCTGTCCTACACTTCCCATATTTACCCACATTTCTCATTATTACTTCCTCCCGTCTTTTTTTTTTTAAACATTTACTTTAGACACGAAAATTAAAAAAAAAAATAGAAAATAATAATATTAAATGGTGTAAAGTGAGTAAAGTGGATTTGGTGGAAATAAATAATAGTATTAAATTGTGTAAAATGGATTTAGTGAATATAAATAATAATATTGAATGTTACTTTATTGTTTTTTTTGAAAATGAATAAATAAAATTAAGACGGTTATTTATGGAAAATGGATAATCAAAATCAGGTCGGAGGGAGTAGTATATTTTCTAAACTCACGTCTCATCATTTCAATTATTTTTTCTCCGTGTATATATAGCTTTTCACAATATATTGTTCTATAAATTTCATTTTATTTTCAATTAGCTTGAATGTGTAATGTATGATATGATAACTTATAGCTTGATGTATGGCTAATTATCTCTACGGTTAGTTTGTTAATAGATAAAATACATGTTTAGATCTCTAAATTATTATTTTTTATTTTGAAAAGTTTTTAAATTATTTTTTTATTTAAAGAAGCCCCTGAACTATTAATTTTTATTTCAAAAGGCCCTTAAACTATTTTTTTATTTAATGAGGTCCCTAAACTATTGATTTTTGTTTCACATGGTTCCTTTTTGACTTTTTTTTAATCATCTAACATAACCGTTAAATAAATGCGCACATCATCATTCTCAAAATTATCAATATAGACCATAGTTTTACTTAATGGTTTCATTTGATTATTTAGAAAATCCCGTCAAGAAGGACTGTTTGAAACATAAATCAATAATTTAGAGACTTCATTAAACAAAAAATTAGTTTAAGGACCTTACAAAATAAAATTTAATAGTTCAAGGACTTAAAAAAAACAATTTAGAGACATTTCGAAATAAAAAATAATAATTTAAGAACCTAAAGATGCATTTTACCTTGTTAATATCAGGTGCTCAAATAAATATGGTTTACATGATGTACACTTATAAATATGCATATTATTAAAACAAATATATTTATGGATATGATTTCATGAATTAAATTAAACAAATTTAGAGCGCGAGTATTTTATGAAATATTAATATATTTATTTTTAAAATAATAATACGAGATATTTAGCTATGATATACATGATATCTTACTTTATTAAGGCTTCAAATTATAAATAGGCGACAAAAAATATTCATATACGTATGTAGTTAGTATGGCAGTCGGCATGTGGCATATGCCATGTCTGTTCCATGTGCAAAATTGGATAATCCATCACAAATTCACAACAACAATCTTGATACTACGATCCATGCAGGCACATTCCCTTGCGTTCAAATCGAATAAATTAAATTAACTTTTACTTATCTTTAAACACCTGTCCTCTTACCTTTAATGCTAAATCACCGCAAAATCCTGCATTTATTACACCTGTGAAAGACATTCCAATTTTAAAACCCTAATTTACTTTTCTTATGCTTTAATTATTCGTAATGTTTTAAAAAGAACTACTGTAACATGGCAATCTTTATTGAAATCCCCAATTAATTCACCATAACATGGGAGTATCATTGAGTTACGATTATTTAATTGTGAAAATTATAACAATGAAAAAATAAGTGTCCAAACTTTTATTACATTTTTTTGCATCCATCATCACAATATTTGAAGAGCGATCTATTTGAAGATTTAAAAAAAAATAAAAATTCTTAATCAGTTAATCATTAGGTTGTGCATTTGAGATGAAAGAATTATTGAGTTCATCGAAGTCGTTTATAGAATTTCTACTTCGCGAATATTTTGTTTTAAAAAAATTTGTTCAAAATTATATTTGATTGATTTCAAATCCATATTAAACCAAAGAACCCGAATAATTTTTTCACTATGAATTTCTAATATCCATTCCAAAAACCTCTTATCCAAACGCAATCTTATAAAATAAAAACGTTTGAGAGTCCAGAAATATTGGCCCAAGCTTCAAGCTGAAAGGTTAAGTTGGGCTAATGAACTTTGTATGGGCCCAAATGACAGACCCCGTAAAAGAATTCACAAAAGCCCATTTTTTTATTATCATAATAATTTATTTATTAATCTATTTTAAATTTCTTAGTAATATTTTAATTTAGTTTTTTTTTTTTTTCATTTAACTAAAATAACAATTGTATATTTACCTAAAAAAAAAAATATTTTTTGTAATTAAATAATCTGTCAATGCGAATAAATATGCATTACCTTAAAAAGAATTAAACTTTGTAATTGGAAAAAAATACATATAAACTTTATTTGCGTCTCCAATTAGTCCAATTTCAAGCTCACCAAGAAAAGGAAAAAAAAAGTTCCGTCAAAAAAAAAAAAAAAGGAAAAAAAGAATAACTGAAAGAGAGATCAAATTTACTCCCCCTCTCTCTCCCCTTTTATACAGATTCTCTCCCATCTCCAAGGCATCAAGAAAAGCACCTTCGATTGGGAGCAATCTTTCTGCTTTTTCTCTGTTCACCTTCCATATTCAATTACTCCCGAAATATTTTCTGGATATACATCCAAACTCATCCACAATCAAGACAATTTCCGCATACACTTCCCTAATCTTCACAAATGGTCAGTAATTGATTTCGGAACCCAATCAAAGGAGGAACATATATACAGAAGGTTTATTCAGAATGGAATCCAACATTGAATGCGTATCATCCATTGATGGGATGGATGAAGATGAGATCCCTCATCCCCATCCCTTTTCGCGATATTCATCTCCAAAGCCGTCTCAAAATAATACTAACAATGGTGGGGTGATTAATCCAGCCACAAGTGTTCATGAGCTTCTTGAGTGCCCTGTTTGTACTAATTCTATGTACCCTCCCATCCATCAGGTATGTTATCTTGTTTCTTTTTCTTTTTTTGGGGTTTTTTTTTTAACTGTTTGGAAATTTCCAGATGATTGGTATGATGTTGATTCCTTTCTTGATTGGATCTTCTCCTTGTTATTTTTATTGAATGGGTTTCGAGATCTCCTGGTTCTTTATTTGCAAGGGTGAATCTATTATATGGTTCCTTGGTAGTATATTTTATGTGATTATATTGATTGCTCCTTTAGGTTTATCACTGATGTGCTGCATTTTACACTTCACATGCAATTTATGGAATGGGTTCTCTTTATCATTTCATGGAACAATTTAGATTCTGTTTTGTGGAAACTTGATTAGCCCCTGTATGCTGATTCATAGGGTTGACTTAAGCAAGATTATCCCCTGCTCTAAGATTGAAATCCAATCTTTTAAATATTTTCTGCTATTGTTTAAAAGAGAGTATTATGCTGCTAATAACTATGCCCTAACTAATTGATTCTTAATTGGCATCTAGATGAATCTTTTTCTTGGACCAAATATTGTTAATTGTGGAGAATGTCACTTGGGCTAATTTGGGTCCTCAGTTTCTAGTATTAGAAACTATAATCACTTACTGCGTAATGACAAACAGAAGCAAGAGAATGAGTGTCAAATGGGAGTGAGAAGATTCTTTATTGTTTGAATTCTGAATAAATAAAATACAAATGTGATTCCCCCAATTTATTAGAGATGAAGAACTGCAGATTGTCATGATTCTGGGTAAACCTGTGCTATAGCTGAATATTCATTTGGTTTAGTAATTGACCTGGTGTGAAGTGGGTTTGATGCCACAAGAATATATATGTGATATGAACTTCTAGATAGTGAAAGCAATCTTTATATAATGCTAATAGTGTAGACTTGTAATTAAGGGAATCCCTATGGAACACAAGTTCTAGAAGTTTATGGTATAAGGGGTATGTCTTGCTGGCCATTTCGAATATTTCAGCTTTATTTAGTTGTAGTGAACTGGTAAGAATTATAGGATGTCGGAAGTTTCTCTAATCTAATCTCAACTCCGTTACTGCAGTGCCACAATGGGCACACTCTCTGTTCTACCTGTAAAGTGAGAGTTCACAATAGGTGCCCAACCTGTAGACAAGAGCTGGGTGACATAAGATGTTTGGCACTGGAAAAGGTGGCCGAATCACTCGAACTTCCCTGCAAATTCTGCTCTCTTGGATGTCCTGAAATCTTCCCTTATTATAGTAAGTTGAAGCATGAGTCAGTTTGCAATTTCCGGCCTTACAACTGCCCATATGCTGGATCAGAATGCTCAGTTGTTGGGGATATCCCATCCTTAGTTACTCATCTGAGAGATGATCATAAAGTGGATATGCATTCTGGGTGCACCTTTAATCATCGCTATGTTAAATCAAATCCTCGAGATGTAGAGAACATGCGTGGATGCTAACTGTGAGTATTTCTCCTTAAGAAAATTCTTCTACGCACTAGTTGCACGGTGGAACTGTTGCAATTTTGACTCAATTTTGATCAAAGTTTGACTAGTTATCAAAAAAAAAAAAAAACTGAATCACATAATGTGAAGTATTAGTTCATACAAAAGAAATTACTCCACTAGTTTGTAGGTTGAACAATATTAGTATTTTTTCAGTATGCATTTCATCACACGAGCAGATGCTTTTTCAACTGTTTTTTTCCCCTTTCTAAAATACAGTTTGGTTGAAATCTTTTAGTAAAAAATTTGATCAAAATTGCACGGTGCAATTGGTGCGCCAAAGTATTACTCATTCTCTTTACTGTCTGTTAACCTCTCCTAGTACTTGTTTTGCCTAATGTTGCATCACTCCGCCCTTATTTTCAGGTTTTCCATTGTTTCGGTCAATATTTTTGTCTTCATTTTGAGGCTTTCCAACTTGGGATGGCCCCTGTGTATATGGCTTTTCTTCGGTTTATGGGAGATGAAACGGATGCTCGGAACTATAGCTACAGTTTGGAGGTTGGGGGGAATGGCAGGAAACTCATATGGGAGGGCACTCCAAGAAGTGTTAGGGATAGTCACAAAAAGGTTCGGGATAGCCATGATGGTCTCATTATACAACGCAACATGGCACTTTTTTTCTCGGGGGGTGACAAGAAAGAGCTTAAACTTCGTGTAACAGGGCGGATATGGAAGGAACAACAGAGCCAAGATGGAACTTGCATACCAAATCTCTGTAGTTAAAAGCCTGTTTTCCTATCCAACACTTTCAATGTTCTTGATAAGTGTATTTGCTTGTATTTTCAGTCGATCTGTGAGTTTCTTTTTCCTAAAACTTGGTAACCCTATGATTTGATTTACACCATCTATTCTGGACAGCAGATTAGCAAGTGTGACTAATTTAGGTTCGAGGTATTTGGTCGTGTCATTTAATATATGACATAACATTCTTGCAGCATTCGTTCTGCCAACTAATACTGTCTTCTTTTTAGTGTTGTCGATGTAATATTAAGTGAAATGTACTACATGTAAAATCCAATAACGCATAAATTAATCACATAAACAAGCACATTCCCTATGAATCGATGTGTATAAAAAATATTGCACTTAATTTCAACAAGCATAAGAATTCACGAAATATCAGCCTGTTAGAGAAAAAAAAAAACACTCATGTGGATATACCACTCAAATTCCTTCATGAATCATGCTCCTACATCTAAAGGAAACAATTACTCAACATCACAGCAGTAAACTGGATTTTCATAATGCTTGTATTTACAATTGTATGTCCGAAAGAGACATTGTAAGAAGCTGGAAGCATATTATGGAAAACGGCAAATTTGACAACATACGGAAGCTACAAGAATACCAAGTAGAGCTCCAGCAAAAACCTGGGATAAAGTGTGACCCAGAAGCTCCTTCAGCTTTCTTTGGCTTATTGGATGCCCTTGAAACAAGTCATCAATTATCAGATTCAGAACCTGTATCCAATTAAAACATGCTTCAGTATTACAATAATATGATAAAAATCTAACTTATTTTTTCATGACAAAATCTGATAAAAAGTTACCTGAGCTTGCATTCCGGCATGCCGTCTGACGCCATTTGCATCATACATGACAATCAAACTGAAACCCAAACAAACTGGGAACAAAGAGTCAGCAACTCCGTGGCAAATGGCCACAGAAGTAGTCAAAGCAGTGCACAATGCAGAATGGGAAGAAGGCATTCCGCCAGAAGCAAACATGACCCTGAAATCCCATCGCCTTTCCACGCAGTAATTCAAGAAAACCTTCATCGATTGCGCCACTGCCCAGCCGCACAAACCCGAAACGAAAGTTGGATTCGCGGCTAATGTTGCCACCAGTGGACTTATTTTAACCTTAGCCGTCGCAGTCACGCTCATAAGCGCCATCCCAAACGCTCCATTCTGCAGAAACTCTGTTTCTCCGGATTTTGCAGCAAAGTCCCTGACTTTCTGGAGAAAGGGTTTAAAGGAATTTTTTAAAGTGAGAGAAGATTTCTTGGAATTGTTGAATTTGAATAACGGTATAGAGGGGGAATTATTGTTGGAAAAACTGAAAAAGATCAGGCCTTTGAAGGGGGAACTTAAAACAAGAGGAGAATCCATGAAGATAGTTGTTCGAATTGCGGGCTGATTATTAGTTCACGCTGAGTTTATTCTTTCATATATATGGAGGCATAAGTTTTTTTGGTGCAGAGAATATGCCAGCGCGTTGATATTTTTGCTGCATCTCCGTTTGATTTTATATCTGACTAAAATTAATCATCTTTGAAGCTTTGTGATTTGAGATTTGTGAGAGTGGTTTATATTCATAGTGCCGTGCCTAACTTTCCAATTATCAGGGGATCTCGTAATATCCACCAGAAATTTCAAGAATTCTTGTACTTAAATTATTAAATGCGAGACAAATAAATTTAGGATGTAAATTTGAAGATAATTACTAAAAATTATAAATGAGATTTTAATGGACAAATCGTATCTTTAGACCTATTTGAAAAATTTATGTAATCTAAAAAAATTCCAACAAGAATCTAATCTTAATATAACACAGAATATACAAATAAATAAAATGTTACTAAGCGGGTCTATTTTGGGGTGAGAACCATTTTCCTATATGGAATAATATGTACGGCTCGGTAACCATGTCACATTTTGCCAAATCTTGAAATAATCGAAATAGAAGTGTAGTGATATTAATGATTAAAATATTGCGCTCTGTTTAGAATAACCTCGAAACATCTCATGGATCAGCGCTATGTTACTAAGCGGGACCCAGCCCATGTGAAGATTGGGCCTCCTCAATCCCACGAAATGTGACTGCATCACAATTATCTCATTTTATATAACTAATTATTAATATCAATATAAAACAGTTAAATAATATAAGTTATGAATTTTAATAAAATATGTATATATATATATTCAAAATAGGCATATGGTAAATTGGTGATATAAATCATTATTATGACATAATTCTTAAAATTTTAATTTATAAATTACTCTTTAGTTGCATGTTTTGTTATAAAAGGAAATTCTTGCAAAAACTCTTCATGCCTTATAAAAGTAGAATGAACCATATTGGGCCAACTTGTTCGGCCCAATAGTTAATGAATCAAAGCCGTCAGAAATCGCTGTCCCGCAATAGAGATTCTCGCTCCAAGTATTTGAAATTTGGGTCGCGTTAAAGAAAAGGTCCCCCATCTCCTCCCCTTATACGGAAGCCACCCCGCCATCGCCAACCGTTAACTGCCGTCGCCCACGCGTTCTTCGTTTCTATTTCCTTTCTATTCATTTCTCTCTCTCTCTCTCTGTAATTTTTATTTTATATAAAATTTTCGATCTAGGGCACTTTTTCGTTCTTTTTCACAATACATTTAGATCGAACTGTAACTCGTGACTTTTTTCCGATTATATTTGTTCTTCGGTGTGGCCGAGTCGACTCGTGGATCATTCATTGATTTGGAAGTGAAGTGTAGATGGAGAACCTAATATCATTGGTTAACAGACTGCAGAAAGCATGCACGGCGCTTGGCGATCACGGCGAGGAGAGCTCATTGCCGACTCTCTGGGATGCGCTGCCATCAATTGCCGTTGTCGGTGGTCAGGTATGAGGATTTATTGCGTTCAATCCAATTCGTTTCCGCTGATGCTCATCCATGTGAGTGAGTTGAGAAGTGCATCTTCGATTTTTGGTATTCTGCATTTAAATCTTGATTCCAACACATGTGTGTTGAAATTCCGATCTGCCTATATCTGTTTGCATTGGCAATTTGGCATTGTAATTTTTTTTTTTATAATTCAGATTTTACGTCCTCTGTTTATCAACCGTGATTAATGCTATCGAATTTCTCAATGTATCATCAATCTTAAATTTTTGTTTTTAGCCTGCACTGGTTGACTTACTTTGGCTATTGTTTCACCGTGTTTTTCCAACTTCTATCAACTTTACCATGCTGTTATTTATTAATGAAATTTGGGTCTCTTGGCTGATTTAATTCTTAATTGTCTGTTCATGCTTCATGCTAGCAAAATTTGCAGCTATCTGAGGACTGAAAACTTTTGATGTTTTCACTTAAATGCGGAATACGTTTCCTGTCAGCTTGTCTTCTCTATAATTATAAGAGGGTAGATGTTGGCTTGTAGCTTTGAATATATGTGGCGTCATTTGTTTTATATTTTGATTTACATACTCATGTGTTATAAATGAATACCTGCTGGTAATTTCTTTAATCTTTACTTCGTATTACTAGGTAAGAAATTGCTAATTTCTCTTTTCTTTAGTTCCATAAGATGAGATAACTGACATTGATGTTTTACGGTTTATAGAGTTCGGGAAAGTCCTCGGTGCTTGAGAGTGTTGTTGGAAAGGACTTTTTGCCTCGTGGATCTGGTAACTAGTGTGTTTTTTAGTTGCTGCATTACTATTTGCAATGGGACTATCTGGAATTTTCATGCTATCATGACATATGGATTTTCAATAATACTGGAACTGATATACTGTATAAAACTCAGGTATTGTTACTCGGCGTCCACTTGTCCTGCAACTTCATCGGATTGATGAAGGTAGAGAATATGCAGAGTTTGGACATCTTCCTAGGAAGAGATTCACTGATTTTGGTGAGTTTCATGGTCTTATTATGGTTATATTGATTTTGAATGATTTTTTCTACCATGCTGCAGTATGAGATCGCTTATACTTGGGTTTTAATATTCCATACTGAGCCACTACCTGCGAAGTTCAATTTTGTATTGCATTAAGTTAACTCCACATTTGCTATCATAATTTTTTTCTTCAAACAGGAGAAATAGAGTAATACACTGGTATTATATGTATGTGAATATATTATCATGCTGTTCCTGTGAATATGTTTTTGATCTGCGAATATGTTTTCTTTATTTGTTGATGTTGATCTGCTTTGTACAGGTGCTGTGAGAAAGGAGATATCTGATGAGACCGATCGAGAGACAGGGCGTACTAAAGGAGTATCTACCGTCCCTATATATCTTAGTATTTATTCCCCTAATGGTGCGTTTGACACAGTTGTTGCTAATTTTTTATTTCTAGAGTTCAATTTTACTGGTACAGCGTTTTATCATTTCGTTTTTAAATTTGTGTATAAAGTTGCACTGAAAATAAAATATCACCGACAAGTAATCGCTACCTAGTTCTACATTGACTATTAGTATGAATACAATTGGATTTGTGTAGAACACTATGAATCTGTCATTTTCTTTTGATACTAATTAAGAGGTAATTTGGCACTTCTCATAATTGCAGTTGTAAATCTGACATTGATCGATCTTCCTGGGCTCACGAAAGTGGCTGTTGGTGAGCCTTTTTACTCCTTATATATGTTATATAATTTGAGCCACATATTGTCCCTTTTATCACATTTCCTTTGGAACTAAATGAATGATTATTTGATGGCCATTTATAGAGGGTCAGTCAGAGAACACTGTGGCAGACATTGAGAGCATGGTGCGGTCTTTTATCGAGAAGGTATATACAATAATTTTTGCTGTTTATTTGACATTATATTTTTATTTAAAAAGCACTGCTTGATTTGTTAAAGCTTGATAAAATTATAATGGTTTATTGTGCTAATATTGAAGTTTATGATTACGGTTGAACTCAGTTTATTATATACTATGTAGTTTGAGGTGACTTCTTCATCAATTTATTCTTGTTAAAATATCAATTGCAGCCCAATTGTATTATTTTGGCAGTTTCTCCTGCCAACCAAGATCTTGCAACATCTGATGCTATTAAGATATCTCGTGAAGTAGATCCAAAAGGTATGGCATATAGATGTGGTTTTTGTCATACAGTTGGTTACGTGACTGCGTCCCTGTGTGTGTCTTCACTATTTTATCATGATCAACATTCCACTTACAGTTGTTTTATTTCCCTTCTCGTTTTATTTCAGGAGAGAGAACATTTGGAGTTCTAACAAAGATTGATCTCATGGACAAGGGTACAGATGCTGTAGATGTAAGTTGAGAACTATACATAATACACCACTAATTAGATGATAGTTTTGGAAACAGAAAGGATAAATTTGTGTATTCATAATTAGTTGAGCAGAATATGTGTGTATGAAGGTTGCTTTTCAACACCGGAGTATTCAACTTTGTTTGGTAAAGCTAGTTTAATGATAATTCTTAGTGTTGTCTTGCTTTACTATTGGACCTGCATTTTTAATTTCTTTTGGAGAAATTGCCTCTGAATTCTTCATTCTCTCACCTACTTTTGATCAACTTCATGCATTCTGGACTTGCAATCTTGAGATGGTCCTTCTAAGATCAATATTTTCCATGTACTATGCAGAAATTATTTGATGATTACTTGCCGCGACTTGTACATATAACACATTTTTTTCAAGTCTCCTGGATGTAATTATATATATATATATATATATATATATTTGATAATTATATATATAATATTTTATATACATATATGTATAAGATATTTCTTTCATGGTTGAGTTATTGAATTTTTCTTCCACGCTTTGAATACTTTCCTTGGCTAGTAGCTCGAAATTTATTACTTTGCATTTTTTGTTACATTTACTCTACATATAGTAATATTTTGTTATTTCAAACTTTTATTTAAGTGTTATTGAAGGGATTGTGACTCTTCTTTTCTTTTCTTTCTTTGTCAATTAAAGATTCTGGAAGGAAAATCATATAAGCTGCAGTTCCCATGGATAGGTGTTGTCAATCGCTCTCAAGCTGACATTAACAAAAATGTAGACATGATTGCAGCTAGGCGTAGAGAAAGGGAGTATTTTTCTGAAACACCAGAGTATAAACATCTTGCTTCAAAGATGGGTTCTGAGCATCTGGGAAAAGTTCTATCCAAAGTACGCAAATTAAGCTGTTTGCTTTTGTCTAAGACTGGCAATATCTGAGCAGAATCTTTTTGGCTGTAGACAAATAATTTCCAAAAATTGAACCTTTCCAAAAAATGATAGTTTGAAACATAAATTTAGTGTTATTGCCTATAATGACAAGAATGCTGAAGTGACGTCTTCCCATATGCCCAAAGGATATTGCTTTGATCTATTTCCCTTTAAACCAAACCTCACATATAGTGGTGCTGAGTTGATAAAGCTTGTGATCAGATTTTATCTTATTTGATTTATCCGTTTGTATCTAGTCTCAACATTAATTTTGTGCTGCTTCATGTTCTAGCATTTGGAATCTGTTATCAAATCTCGAATTCCGGGTCTTCAATCACTAATCAACAAAAGTATTATTGATTTAGAAACTGAGTTGAGTCGTCTAGGGAAGCCCATCGCAACTGATGCTGGAGTAAGTAAGCTTTTAATTCTAATTAAGAAATAAGGACATTTCTCAATTCTGAAACTGGTTCCCGCAGCCAGCATGAATAACCTTCATCTTTCAACCTCTGACTTTTAATAACAGGGAAAGCTGTACATGATTATGGAGATCTGTCGCGTATTCGATGGGATATTCAAAGAGCGACTTGATGGAGTGTATGCATTTTTGTTTCTCGTTAATCCCTTTATTATACATATTCATTTCATATTATAATCTTTTCTAATGGTTGTATTTATTTTAACCTGATTCTGTAGGCGATCTGGTGGTGATAAAATATACAATGTCTTTGATAACCAATTACCTGCTGCAATGAAACGCTTGCAATTCGACAAACATCTTGCAATGGAAAATGTTCGGAAGTTAATAACTGAAGCTGATGGATATCAACCTCATCTTATAGCACCGGAACAGGGTTATCGCCGTCTCATTGAAACTGCCTTGATTACGATCAAAGGTCCTGCAGAGGCAGCTGTTGACGCGGTATAAATTTTTTATGTTTAAATGATCAAATTCTACACTTTTTAGTCTTGCACCAAAAATGATCGATTTGACATTCTTTCGTAGGCTTGCCCCAAAAATTTTACCAAGAGTCCATTTTTTGGACTGATGCTGCTTCTCTAATCAAGCTGATGAGTTGTGTAATAAACTAGAAAAATTTGTTCTCTTCCTTTTTCAGGTTCATGCAATACTGAAGGAACTTGTTAACAAGTCAATTGGTGAGACTGTGGTAAGTTTACTTTTGTTTAAAGCAGTCTTATTTATTTGGTATTATTATGTTCTGAGCATGGTAGCCTTCGACACTTTTGTTCATTTTGTTGCTGCTGAAGTTTGCTTAATGGTACTTGGCCACAGGAGTTGAAGCAGTATCCTTCTCTGAGGGTGGAGGTTGGTAATGCTGCCATTGAATCATTAGAGAGGATGAAGGATGAAAGCAAGAGGGCAACTCTACAGCTAGTAGAAATGGAATGTAGTTACTTAACCGTAGATTTCTTCCGGAAGCTTCCTCAGGACGTCGAGAAGGGCGGCAATCCAACCCATTCGATCTTCGATAGATACAATGACTCCTATCTTCGACGAATTGGTGAGTGCATGAGTCGTGTTTCTGTGATTTTTTTAATTTTTTGAAGGTTGTAAATTACTCACACCGTCGTACATTTTGCGCAGGATCAAACGTCTTAGCTTATGTCAATATGGTTTGTGCAAGTTTGAGGAACTCTATTCCAAAGTCTATTGTTTATTGTCAAGTCCGTGAGTCCAAGCGCAGTTTACTTGATCATTTCTTCGCCGAGTTAGGCAAAAAAGAGGTATCAATTCCGTTTTCGCAGAAACTCCTATTTATATACAAAATTCAGCTCTTATGCTAGACATAATCACAACAAATCTTTGATAATGTTAAGTTGTTGAATAGTCCCTGGTGATGGTGTTGTTTTACAGGCTCGACAATTGAGTAAGCTGTTAGATGAGGATCCGGCTGTTATGCAGCGTCGCCAATCTATTGCAAAGAGACTGGAGTTGTATCGGGCTGCTCAAGCCGATATTGATACTGTAGCCTGGGCTAAATAAGGACTTTATAAACTCTCTTTTTTTCCTTACATATTCTTTTTCTTATCTTCATTTTTCTATATATCAACAATCATTTAATAGCGCTAGTTTCGATTCTTTTGTGTACAAAATTCTTTGTATACAGGTTGACTATAATTTGCCAAATTCTCTGTAGTAAACCGATATGACCAAAAGGTTCCGAAGGCATTATTTTTGTGGTAGCGTGATTGGAGGTTTATTTAACCTGTTTGCATTGGGTTTTGGTTATCTTTCCATTTTTCCCTTTTCGCCGATCCCATTCTTTGCCATTTGACAATACAGGATATTAGAGAAACCAAGAATATAAATTTCAATGAAGAGCCATGTTTGGGATCTTATGGTGCTTGCTTGGTGTCAGCTTCATGGGAAAAAATGGAGAAAATTTCAGTATTTATATTAAGACAGTGATGGAAAAAGTTCTTGTGACTGGATTTACCCACAATTGGTTATTCATGAATATTTATACAAAGATGATGATTAAAAAGAGTTGGAATCGAATAATAAAAAAATTCCAATGTGCTTGCTTCTTGTAGGGATTTCAAGAGTTTTATTTCATAAAATAAAAATTATAGAAACGCCAAATTTTGGGGAAAATAATAATAATAAAAATTGGACTATTACAATAAAATGGTAACCACCAGGCCACCACGGTAATAAATTGAATCCGCAGTTGATTCATGATTGGCCTAAAGTTATTATACTGCAGATTGGCCTAAAGTTATTACACTGCAAAATGGGTCTAAATAAAATAAAAATTGGACCATAACAATAAAATGGTACCCACCGGCCCCCCGCTGTAATAAATTGGAAAAACAAGCTAAAAATGGCTAACCTAAGCTAAAAATTTGGAGGTGCGGGGAATCGAACCCCGTGCCTCTCGCATGCGAAGCGAGCGCTCTACCATATGAGCTACACCCCCAATTCTGGTGACATATCTAATTATTTGCAATATAAATCTAATTTGGAGTAGACGCTTCGTACTTTATTTCAGGATATCTAGATTTTCCAAATAAAAAATTAAAAGATTTTTGTCAATTTAGATCCTAAAAAATAAAAAACTATCAATTTAATATTTAAAAGATAAAAATCATCTATTTATAACTCAAATTTTTTTTTGAGAAATTTATAACTCAAATTTTATGAAACATAGTTAACCAATAAAATTATAATTACAATTAAAAAAATTGTAATTTAAAATATTGTTCAAGTTGGAAAGGCATTCAAGTATTGCTAAAATAGCATGCAATCATGCATCTTTATATTGGATAAAATTAATGTGAGTAGGTCTTTTGTGCACCCAAGTGTATCATACACTCATGTAATTGAATGATTCGTTTAAAAAAAAATTGACCCATTAAATATTAGACATGTTTTATGGATATATAGGTAGGATTGAAGTGAGTGCACAGATCTTAAATCCGTGCACCATTTGTACATGAGACTTTGTCAATTAATGCTAGATTTTATATGCACCATGTTTTACGAACACATGTTGTACAATGCACATTTCAGTGTAAAAACTCGCAAGTTTTTATACAATAAATTGTAAATTTTAAGATATAATTATGGGGTGCACATAAAATTTATTCTTAAAATAATAAATATGCATAATTTGCAATAAAATATTGACAAAGTTTCATATGAAACTGGTTTATCGTACACACCTCATACGGTAAACCAGTTTCACATAAAATCTTATCTAAAATATTTAGTGTCGCACATTTACATGTGATTTTTTTTCAACAAATTCAGTTAAAAAAACAATATTTAACGGATCAAATTGTTGTCGGAAATACTGCACCGCGTAGTTTACTCGTCTTCGACACTAAGCAATATATACCATTAGTATTATTGAACCCCCTCAATTATCTCCCCCAATATATCACAGTAAAAAACAAAGGAAGGGGGAAAAAATAAGAAAACCAAAAACCCTAGACAATCCAAAATTTGATTTTTCCATAGCAGAATTTTTATTAATTTCTAGGCACTGTTCCCATAAATTCAACGAAAAAGAAATGGAGTGGTCCCCGAAATACGCCACAAATGCATACCTTGATGCCCTGAGATTGGTATTACTCGTTCAAGTTTTGGATTTTCTTGTTTTCTTGAAATTCCTCATAATTTTATACTTTCATTCTAATAAACATGTGTTTGCTTGAAGAATGTTCTCGAATCTTTTCTCCTGTTTTTTCTTCCCCCATTTGGAGAAATAATGTTATATGGATTGTGATCATGAAAAAAAAGGCCCATTCTTTTGATTCAGACAGATCCTCCATTCCAAAAAATATGACCGTTGTATGATTTTAAAATAGAGATCTTACCATGATTGATTTATATGATTCCAGATAACTGGGCAAATGAAAAATCCTACATACTACGATCCATTGTTCTTTTGGCAATCCTTCTTCAATTTGTTACATTCTGTTGAAAAAAAAATCCAAGAATCATGGCTATTGATGTTGTCTTTAACTTCTTAGGGCAATTACAGAGTGATGTCTTGTTCTTTTTATGATTTGCAATTAATATGTACCTAAATCTCATCACTATGCACGTTATATCTCCAACAGTGTAGTAAAACCAAGAAAGGTTGCAATTCTCATGGAGCTCAAATGCCCGAAAGCAACGAATTCATATCAGCATTAGCCGCAGGAATGAGTGCAAAACTAATCGTGGAGGTGACGTCGGAAGTCTCCCAATCGACGGTAGCTTTAGCAGCAGCCGCTCGACAAACAGGAGGCAAACTCGTATGCATTCTTCCCGAACCGAAGCTGAACAAATCCCAGAAAGCGATCGACGATTTAGGCCTAAGTGAGATGGTAGAGTTCAAAACAGAGGACCCTGCAGAGGCATTGCTGAATTATGAGAACATAGACTTCTCTTTAGTAGACAGCAAAGCCGATGACTACGAAAGATTGCTCGAAACGTTGGATGTTAATCTGAAAAGCTCGGTGGTTGTTACGAGTAATCTGTTGGAAGGGGGGAAAGGGATGGGGGGCCACTTGAAAGGAGTGGAGGACAAGGCTCAAGTGAGGTGTATGATGCATCCGATTGGTAAAGGAATGGAGATTATGATGATTGGGAAGAGTAACGAATATGGGAGACGGGGGAAGAGCAAATCGGGAGGCTGTAGCAGCTTTAGATCGGAGCGAATGGTTAAGAATACGGATAAGAGCAAATGGATATTCAAAGTGGATGAAGTTAGTGGGGAGGAGCATATTTATAGGATGCCTAGATCACAACGGTGAGAATAATTTTTGGACCATGGGGTTTGGAATTTTGGTTAAGTGGGAAGTTGTTTTGTGAACATCCATTTTTGGATTTTTGGTGTGGAATTATAAAGGGAGAGTGTCTTTGAGGGAAGGAGTGAGGGGGTTATGTGTAATTGCTTGCACTTGTAAAAGCTGTTGTTGGTTTCACCTCTTAAACTCTTACGGAATTTTATTCATACAAAACGTGTTCATCTCCAAACAAAATAGCCTCTCCAGATATGACCTCTCTCTATATATTATATATGTGTGTGTTTATATTTAGTTTACATATATATTTATGTAAGGATCTGATTTATAACTACAGCTGTGATATGGATTCTTAGAGTTTTGAAATCTGTTCTCTGTTTTTAACAAATTGTTGCAGAAAAATTTAGTTAATTAGAGAAAGTTAGCCAAATGATCAGTTTCACAATAGTGACATTAAACCAAAAACCCTCAATTTTTATGAGATTTTAAGCAACCCTCCTCAAACCTTTATTTATATTTATATTTGAGGGCCTTTTTTTCAATGAATAAGTTGGTTAGGACAGAGACAAACAGCTAAAGGGAATAAACCAATCCCGTCAGTTTGAAGGATTTGGCGGGAATGATGATCACCCGCCACCTCCAACCACCATTTACTCAGCCCCACCACCACCATCCACCACTCAAGCTTCAAAATGAAGATATTACTGTTCAAAAATCCCTTCCACCAAACAGCACTTTACAAACTTCTGGCTTCTTATCATTTCTTGGCCTTCATTTTCTCCTCACATTTCACATCAGCATCAAATCTGCAAATCTCTCCTTTCCCCAATGGAGGAAAGTTCAAGAATCTGGTTATCGAAATCGATCTATGTTTTCGTGATCTTCATTAGTTCCTTACTCTCAGATCTTGTGATAGAAGGTGCTGATACGGATTCCGAAATTAGTAATGGCCTTTGCAACTCGGATCTTAGCTCGTTTCTTCCTTTCCCGTACAGCAGTTTACCTGATATGGTGTGCAAACCACTTTGGAACTCATACTTGTTACGGGTAAATTTTCCTATCATATTTACTGATTCTGTCTCCTAATCTGTTTTTTAATTAACTTTTACAAATTGCAGTATTCCAAGTCCAGAGATAATGAGATCACCATTGTGTTGTCGACCATATACACGAGCGGATGGGTGGGAATTGGGTTTTCGAGAGATGGGAAGATGCTGAATTCCAGCTGCATTGTGGGGTGGGTGAATCTTGAAGGCCAAGGGAGAATTAAACAGTATCATATAAAGGGATTCACCCCTTCGCAAATCAAACCAGATCAAGGTGAACTGCCATTGACTAATGTTCCACCATATGTAGCAGTACAGGGCGGCGCCATATACCTGTCCTTTCAGTTGAAATTCAACACAACTCTCAAAACTCAGCCTATTCTACTCGCTTTCAGCGCCAAAACTCCGCACCACCATCGCCTCACCGTTCATGAAGACAAGACGACAATCTACTTCGATTTCTCATCAGGTCGCTTTACTTTGAGGCATGAAGTCAATTTTCACCATGTTATTAGTATATATGATTGGAAAGTGAGAAGAATTTGTCAAAATTGTGCTACTTTTTCTCCGTTTCTTGATTCTTGATCTTGTTTCTTGCTGTCATAAACTCGGTGTTACAGGTAAATCAGATTCCAGTGTGGATCTATCTCCCACCATTTTCAAAGACAGGAGGACACATGGGACATTGGCTCTACTAGCATGGGGATTTTTCCTCCCAATTGGAGCAATTTTAGCTCGATACCTCAGCCGTAATGATCGCCTTTGGTATTACCTGCATGTAGCCCTTCAGTTCATGGGGTTCTTATTCGGAGTTGCTGCCGTTGTTGTTGGCCTATCCCTCTACCACAAAATGCACGTTTTCTTCCCTGCGCACAAAGGGATCGGAATCTTCATCCTTGTGATGACAGTTCTCCAGGTTTGTTCATAAGCCAACCAAACATGGGATGAAACAAACTGCATGAAAACATATAAGTATTGAATCTTGTTTTTCAGGTGTTTGCGTTCTTTACGCGACCTAGTACAGACAGCAAGTACCGAGGATATTGGAATTGGTGCCACAGCTGGCTAGGCAGGATTTGCCTATTCTTCGGAGCAGTGAACATCGTTTTGGGGATCCACATTGCAGGTGCAGGGGTATCGTGGAAAATCGGGTATGGATTTCTGCTTGGTTCGATCCTGGTTATCGTTATCGTTTTGGAAACATTGCTAAGAATTAGAAGGTCAGAGGAAGTAAATAAACATCCTGCACTTTCAATGGAGCATGAGATATCACTATAATGTAGAGGTATACACTCTTCCTTCTCCCTTTTTACCTTTCAAATTTCTTCATTGCAGAAGTAATCATGAATTTGGAGTTTTGTTACATAAATTACAAAATTAGAATTCTACCTCAGATCATTTGTCACATACATAAATATTAAACATTGTAACTACGGTTTGGTTTAGGTGTGCAGCAGAAGATCATATAATTGGTGATGCAAAGTTTGGTTTTGGCATTAGAAAATGCTCCCTGGAAGAGAAGTGGATATCTTCCAATAGACATTCCATCTATAAGCAATTTCAACACAAGAGAACTGTGAAGATGAAAGGTTGAAATATAATGTACTCAAAACTTCAATTTTTGTAAAATTTCTCTTAGGAATTTCTTAGCATTTTTACTGGAGTGTGATTATAAAAACAAATTGTGTGAAATAGTTGTTAAAACATGTTTACTTCTTGTACAATATTGATTTTGTGAAAATAGTTGGTCAATTTCATATTATATATTTATTTTACTTTTAATGGGGGGAAATTGATGCTAATATTCATTCTATCGATTTCAAAAAATCTAATAAGCTAATGTTAATTTTCAGCATTCTGGGTTAGGGATAACAATAGGACAGATACACGAGAGCCTAGATCCTTTCCCACTGCGGATTTTGAGGGGCGGAACACTCCATTCTATATCAATATATTTAATTATCGTAAAAAATAATACATTTTAAATATTTAACGTAAAATTAAGATTTCAATTGAAAGAGGAAGCAAAATATTTAACGTAATATTAAGATTTTAAATATTTAACGTAAAATATTTAACTGACTATTTTCTTAAATGGAAATACTCACTTTATCACATAAAATATTAAAATACAACTCTTTCTACCCCCAATTATTTATCATTTTATCACGTTATCACATAAAATACTAATAAACAGTTCTTTCTACCCTCAACACTTTATTATTTTATCATTTTTTCTTAAAACTCAAACATACAGTAACTGTAAAATTAATTATGGACGGACGGAGTAATAATGATATACAGTGAAAATGATATCCATAATATATTTTCGTCGGGTAATTCATTTATGTATGACAAATTCTTTCATATACATCCACATAAGTTGGGGTGGGAGCATTTATTTATGAACGGGGTATATTTTTGTCCCTCAGCAGCACAACATCCACAAAATGGGAGTTGGGGTGGGAGCATTTTCATAGACGTGTCGCACCTCACACCCACACCTATATTATCCACGCGATTCATTATGTGAAGTACTTCAAATCGATTGAGTTTTATTGGTGTTTGCTAAAAAAAAATAAAAACTTATAATTCCTTTTTTCTAATTTTTAGAATTAATTTGGAATGTTTATTGTCAAGTTAAACAAAATTTCAAAAGTCCAAATGGAAGTGATTTGGTAAATTATAAACTTTATTTAAAAAAATCCAAAGTATTAAGTTTTAATAGTGCAACTTCTCCAAAATCACTAATTATAATCAATTTATTAAAAGTATAATATTTTTTTTTAAAAAAAAAAGAACCCCTTAAGCCCATTTCTCCTTGTATCAATATTTTTTTATCAAAATAAAAAATAAAAGACAACAAGCAGAAAGGGTGACGGTAATTGACAAGATCCTCTTCAACCAGACAAATAGGGGTTCTGGTCATTACATACTTAAGTTAGGTTATGATCATCACTCACATAATAAGATGATAAGAATTCAAGATATTATTTTCGGAACTTTCCTTAAAAACATAATAAACGCGTAAATTCCATGAGCCTAGCTAGATGTGGTGTAACAACAGTCATGTATAACAACATCTCATATTTAGAAAAAAAAAAAAAAAAAAACTGAATTGAAGATCTGTCGCATGTATAAAAGTAAAGCTTATACAATACTCTTTTTATAAGAAGCGTCTCATATATACAAGACTCATGTTTACAAGAACGATACATACATAATTAATCTTGCTCCAAACGAAAAGGTCTTCTAAAAATTTTGATCTCGGTGATGTATTATAAATTTAATAAATGGTTCAGATTCAACGAAAAATATATAAGAATTAATTTTACATCATCTCAAATTGAAATGGATAGGAACCAATTCATACCCACACCTACACAGACATGATTAATTATGTGAAACTTTTACAGAAAATTGACAAAAATATCAATATAACTTTTACAGAAAATTGACAAAAATATCATATATTGATAGTTCAAATTTTTTTTCACCATCTCTTAATATAATTTTTTTTTGCCCTTCTATTACACATTTATCGCTATTAAAAAAAGTCGTGCATGGGGGCACTCATTGGTCGTACATATGGGTCGCACGATCCATACGCAACCAAGTGAGAGGGATATACATTAATTTAATAATGGTAAATATGTTATAAAAAGGACAATAAATATTTTTTTTATCAAAAGAGGATAAGAATGAATTTGAACTGTTAATGAAGAGAAAAGAAAATTGTCCCAAATCGTTAAATTTTTAACCAAACCTTTTAAATTTTTTGTAAAATGAGGTGGGGTAAAATTACTCTCTCCTCTATATATACTCCCTTGCGAATTAAAAAAGCACCAGCACTAGTTCTTTTGCTCTTCCGTGTCATTCCTTTCAATTTTCTTCAGCCTTCAGGCATCTCTCTCTCCCCCTCTTTTTCATTAATTAATACGTGTGCATTAATTCCTGTATATATATATATATGTTAGTATTATAATGTGATTGCATGTATTATAATTAATTAAACAAGTGTATATAATTGAGACTGATGGAGTATATGTATGTGTATTCTTGCACAGCAACGACAGGGCTTTAGTCCCCTGCATTTTTTTAAAGAAATTCTTAGTACCATATGTGTAATTATATTATCCATTTTTTATTTTAATTAATTTCTAATTCAACGCAAACTTCAAGAGATTTAGCGGAGTAACTCAAAAATAAAATAATACATCTCACTTTATCTCCACTCACTTCCTCATTTAACCAGGAGCGCACGCACTGGTGAGCTGCACCGGGCTTAAGTCCGGTGCAAGTCCGCCCCAAATCCACTAAACATATATATATATATATGTTCTAATAAAAATTAATTAAAAGTCATTTCTACTTAATTATATAGAGATATGAAATTATTCATCAATTTAATTTCCCTAACAAGGAATGTGGATGAAATTAGACCGGTGTCTCATACTAATTTTGTTTGCAATAGTGTGAAATACAAGATTAACTGTGACTATAATTTTGGGAGGTTAAAAAAATTAAAGGAGATACGTAATTTAGGATGTGGAGACTGAAGATTGGTGAAGGAGTTGATGGTCCATACCTTAGCAGTACCAACAATTATGTGGGCAGACAAACATGGGAATTCGACCAGGATTACGGCACGCCGGAGCTCCGGGAAGAGGTCGAGAATGCCCGGCGACGTTTCTGGGATAATCGGCACCGAATCAAGCCCAATAGCGATCTTCTCTGGCGGATTCAGGTGACCAACCATTTACTAATTAATTTCTTAGTATTTATTAACTTCTGTTTTTACCACTACCTTCCCATGCCAAATTAGATTTTTATGTTGATTAATTTTGGTGTTGTGGATAGGTTATCAGTAGCCAGCTAGATCTTGAATCTTGAATTGGGAAAAACTAAAATAAATTTATAACCAGAAATTTTTACTCTATAATGGAAAAGAAAGTAACATCTATATGCATTAATTGCTATGTAATTGGTATGTAATTAATATTATTTAATAGAAACAATTATTATTATTTAGTGAAATAATTAATACTGACCAATTCATATTATTTAATAATTAAAAATAACTAATATTATTCTACAAACAAAATTGATATTATTCGGTGAAAAGTGAAAACACACGATTTACACGGTACTACTGATATATACAAGAATTTTTCTAAACAAAAAAAATATGCACGATGATTTTTTTTCCAATGAACTCTTATATGATACGATCTCATACATGATACAAATATTCGACTCTATACGTATTGGGGCATGTTGTTATCTAAATAATGATTGGATTAAAATTTCACAAGCCCATGAATTCATATATATATTATTCATTTTATATATAAGACAGTTTTATTTAAAAGATAATATAGATAATATTCATTTTATGTATAAAATCGCCGTCTTATATTTAAAAGATGTGATGTAATTGTAAATATTCCAACAGTGATATATATAAAAAAAATTAATACATATAGTCATTGTTTTATAAGAAGTTATTTCAAAAGTTCATTAGTATAGATATGTATACTTTTCCTCCAGTTTCTTTATTAATTTTAACATTTTCGCTTTTAATTTATGCATGGTACGTTGGACAGTATATATATTTTATGTACGAAATATATATACTAAGTTAATAAAATTTGTGAAAATGAAGTTTGTGCATGAGAAGAATTTCAAGCAGACGATCCCTCAAGTGAAAATAGGCGATGGTGAAGATGTTAGCTACGAGGCGGTGACCACCACGCTCCGACGAGCTGTCCATTTCATTTCAGCCTTGCAAGCAAGTGATGGCCACTGGCCCGCAGAAAATGCTGGTCCATTATTTTTTCTTCCACCTTTGGTCAGTCACTCTCTATTATTATTAAAAGACAAAAATTACTTTTGTCCTATTCCTTTACCACACGTGGTTCAAACTTCAGCAATTGAGTTTACAAATTCAAATGAGAATTAAATTAAATGAATATAATTGAGAATAAAAAATGACCAATCACCTTCGAGGTCATGAAACTTGGTATAGGCTAATTATTATGCAATTTTAATTAATTAATTAACTCTTGCCCTATAATCATTTATTGACCAACTAACAGTACTTTTCCGTCCCATAATTTTGCATCTTTATTGAAATGATCTCATAATTATCATCTTTTTCAATTTAGTCTCATATATATTCAACTTGATCTAATTTAATTTCAAACCGCCGAATGTCTCTCAAAATACTCAAAAACAACGTCGTTTTGGGCGTGTGTCCTACACGTGCCCCCAATTTTGACCGGAATATGTAAGACATGTGTCCAAAACGACATCGTTTTGGACAATTTTGAGCGACCTCCGGCGGTTTGAGACTAAATTGGATCAAATTGAATACATATGAGACTAAATTAGAAAAATTGATAATTATGAAACAATTTCAATAAATGTATTTTGGTTTAATTCCCGTCTTTTCTTTGTCCCAATTTATTCTATGATTAAAACAATACATACATTAAGAAATTTTTTATATGTTAATTTCATTATCATTCCTATTGAAAAATTAATTTGAAGCAAAAGAATCTCCTTAATTTGTTGTAATGCATTTCAATTTCTGTGTATCACTTTAAAGTCTGGACCCTAGCGCTGTCCTAAATTCTATACTTTTTATTTTAGCTTAATTAAAACAAAACAAAAATACCATCATTTTATATATACTTTAGCATTAAAATATGAAGGCCTCAAGTAATTTAAAGGAAATTAATCACATTAATCGGTATATAGAGAAACTCAATGTAATCTAATTAGTAATTATTAGTTAGGCGAAGAAGTAATTTAAAAGGAATTTACTTAATTAATATTGTAGGTGATGGTTGTTTACATCACTGGCCGACTCAACACTGTATTGTCAGCTGAACATCGTCGAGAAATTTTGCGTTACATGTATTGTCATCAGGTGCGCATCTTATAAAAAAGGAATTCATGAATTAGATATCTTGTTATATAAAAATGATGGATAATATTGATTAAAGAAGTAACAAGAGTATATTAATGAAAGCAGCATGAAGACGGAGGATGGGGATTCCACGTAGAAGGGCACAGCATGATGTTTTGTACGGTACTCAATTATATCTGCATGCGTATATTAGGGGAAGCCCCCCAAAATAATGCTTGCACCACAGCAAGAAAATGGATACTCCATCATGGCACCGCTAAAGCAATACCTTCTTGGGGAAAGACATGGCTCTCCGTACGCACCCCCATTTAATTATATATATTTCAATTAAAAAAATGATAATCTTGATTTTGTGAATTCATTTGTAGATATTCGGAGTTTACGAGTGGATAGGAAGCAACCCAATGCCTCCTGAATTCTGGCTTTTCCCATCTTTTCTTCCCATGCATCCAAGTTAGACATTCAATTAATTAATAAACAAATTAGATTCATCCAATAATTAATGTTTAATTTTACTAGTGAAATTAATGTAGGTAAAATGTGGTGTTATTGCCGAATGACTTACATGCCAATGTCGTATTTATATGGCAAGAGATTCGTCGCTCCAATTACTCCTCTCGTCTTGCAACTAAGACAAGAGTTGTATGATGAGCCTTATGAAGAAATTAAGTGGAAGAGCATAAGACACTTATGTGCAAAGGTTATTGCTACTATTTGCATATATATATATATACTCAAAATTCTTAATTTTTAGATGTTCTCGATCATCAACCACTCATTGGTCTATAATATGTAATGCAGGAAGACATGTACTATCCTCATCCCTTTATACAAGATTTAATGTGGGATACATGTTACATACTCACCGAGCCACTATTGAATCGGTGGCCTTTCAACAAGTTGAGAGAGAAAGCTCTGGAAGTTACGATCAAACACATTCATTACGAAGACGAAAACAGCAGATATATCACTATGGGATGTGTGGAGAAAGTATTATGTATGCTGGCATGTTGGGTGGAAGACCCCACTGGAGATTCTTTCAAGAAACATCTAGAAAGAATTCCTGATTATTTATGGCTTGGTGAAGATGGAATGAAGATGCAGGTAGTTATAAATGACACCTGAATCCCAAATTTAATGCTTTACAAAACACAAGTATTTTCATATGCTAAATTGTGCCCTGCATTAATGCAGAGTTTTGGAAGTCAATTATGGGATACAAGTTTTGTTATACAAGCACTATTGGACTGCGGTGACCTCACTGATGAAATAGGTGAAACACTGAGAAGAGGGCATGATTATATCAAGAAATCCCAGGTAATTAATTAATTTACATGTTAATTTTCTCCAAAATTTGAATGGATATGGATCATGTTCTGTTTGCAGGTGAAGGACAACCCTTCAGGCGACTTCAAAAGCATGTACCGACATATTTCGAAAGGGGCGTGGACATTTTCAGATCAAGATCATGGATGGCAAATTTCTGATGGTACAGCGGAAGCACTCAAGGTACAATTCAATGAGTCTTGATTAATGTGCACAAGGAAGTGAAAATAATATTGTGATTGTCCTGTTTTTTATTGATTCTCCAGTGCTGCCTTCTTCTGTCTATGATGCCTCCTGAAATTGTTGGAGAACCAATGGAAATTGAGGGACTCTACAATGCTGTCAATATGTTGCTCTCTTGGCAGGTAGATGGACTAATACAATCCCAAAAAAAAATAAAAATGGGAACATATTATTGAATTTAAAACTTAAATGGCCAGTCTGCTGGAAGTGGGCCCCGCTAGTGGACTACGGGTTCTGATCAGGAAATTAGTCGATCATTAGGTAGAATATTGAGTTATCGAAATAAAATAAAATTAAATGATGGTTGGCAATGTCAAAATACTAAATTTTGTCATATTGAATATGAAACAATATAATTTGATAATGAAATATTGCAGGGCAAAACTGGTGGTGTACCTGCATGGGAGCCAGCAGGAGCCTCAAAGTGGTTAGAGGTAGCTTCTTGATCTCAACAAATATCGAGTTTGTTATTTAAAACGGAAACATTATTTCAATAAATTTATTTTAATTTGTTATGCAGATATTAAATCCTACAGAGTTTTTAGCTAATCTCGTTATTGAGCATGAGTAAGACCACTTCAAATTTAAAGAATATATATATAGATTGAAGTAAGCATATCAAGATTCTTGATTCAGATATGTGGAGTGCACTTCAACAGCAATTCACGCCCTTGTTATGTTCAAAAAGTTGTACCCTCATCATCGAAAGGAGGAGATCAAAATCTTTATTACAAAAGCTGTTGATTTCATCGAAAATACTCAAAGGCCAGATGGTTCATGGTATTATATAATACCTACTTTTTTTCGTATCAAGTTTGAATTATGTGTTTCTATTTGATATTATTATACATCATACATTTAAAAAAAAAAGTCATGTATACACATTTTATGATCATACAACTTATGATTTATGTTATGTACAGGTATGGAACATGGGGTGTTTGCTTTATATATGCGACTTGGTTTGCTCTTGGAGGATTGGCAGCAGCCGGTAAGACATACGACAATTGTGCAACAGTTCGAAAAGCTGTTGATTTTCTGCTAAAATTACAAATGGATGATGGTGGTTGGGGTGAAAGCTACCTCTCTTGTCCAAATGAGGTAACTTTTTCTTGACTATATCATTTTTTTTATGTATGCAGTTCAATTACTCTACTTAGTGTTGAAAATTTCAAAACACACATAAAATGCAAAGTTGCACATTTGAGAGTTTAAATACATTTTTGGTCCAACAGTACACAGCACCTCACGGTTTTGGTCTCAATATTTTTATGGGACCAAAAGTGTTAACGGTGGGATCAAAAATGTAAAAAAATTTGACGGTGGGACCAAAACTAAAAATATTGGGACCAAAACTACATAAAAACTCCACATTTGACATAAGAGTTTGTCTTTTTCGGTTGAGTTTCAAGTTAGATGTTATTAGAATATATTTATTTTCTTGATTTTGATTGAAAATAGGAATATATCCCATTAGAAGGAAATCGCTCAAACTTGGTTCAAACTTCATGGGCAATGATAGGTTTGATCCATTCAGGCCAGGTAGTTTTTTAAATTTTACAGTATTGATTTTTTCTAAGCACATAAATAAACATTAATTGTTTAAACTGCAGTTTGATAGGGACCCTATACCTCTCCATCGTGGAGCAAAACTTTTGATCAACTCACAGTTGGAAATCGGTGATTTTCCTCAACAGGTAAATCAAAAGGTGTACATCAGTCCTCTTCTTGTGCAACAAAAAAAGGTAACAATTTATGATCAATTAATTGAATTGCAGGAAATAAGTGGAGCTTATCTGAAGAATTGCATGATACATTATGCTATGTACAGAGATGTATTTCCATTATGGGCTCTAGCAGAGTATCGCAAGCGCTTACCACTAATATCAACAACCACCTAAATGCGACTTCGAACAACAATCTCTCAATTGTATATTATTAATTTAAGACAAAAATTCATATGAAACGATTTCATGCATGAGACGGGGTATAATTTAGCACAAATTACACCCACCCCTTCCAAACTGTTAAAGCGTCACTGTCCAATTTATGCCCCGTCTCACTGTTAGACCGTCTCATGCAAGCGTGCCTCTTAATTTAATCGCACTCCCTTCCCCTTCTATAATCTCTCCCCCGCCCCTAAATAAGGACTCGTATTGTCAAATTTGCCCTCTCCGGCTCACGGTAAGACGGGGCATAATTTGAGAAGCTCAGCAACTTGCTATGTAATGTTTCTGTAATTGATTAATTGGCTATGCAACTCGTGTTCTTGGATGTTCAATTTTCCCTTCATACCTTGGATGTTCACTGGTTACTGGATGTTCAATTTTATGAAACCGCTTATTTGTTGAATTCCGCATATTTTCTTTGAAGCGCACATTTTTTTGGATATACGTTTGGTTCTAGGATGTTCAATTTTCGTCTGTTTTTTTTTTAAGGAAAAATGACATTCAGTTTTCGTCTATTAGAAATAAGAACAATATAATTAAATATATTAAATAATTTTAATTTATTATTCGATGAATTGAAAAAATTAAACGTCCAAGGTCAAGTCAAAAGAGTGTAAAATTATATGTCAGTGATTATTTACACATTCGTGATTATTAGTAGAAACGTCCAAGCTCATGGTATATTTTATAAGCGTGCAACTATACAAAATAGAAATGTGCAACTATTTCAAATAGAAGTATGCAATTATGCTCTCATATTAAAAGTTGCATTTTTTATGTAAATAAATTGCATTTTTTAATATATAAATTGCACGCTTCTAAAATGCACTATGAGTGCATGGTTCATCCTAACCTAAAATAAAACGCCATTGATTAATTACATGTCAAAACCGAAAGAGTTTAAAGCTATGTCCTGATGACGACACCAAACCATCCAAATCAATAAATTGATGTTGTTTTGACAAAATTATTTCAAAAATTGAACTAAATTTCAAAACATATATTTTCACATTTAAATATAAGATTTCACAAGGTGATGCACTATAGTAAAAAATATCCATTTTATTTTTTTTCCTTATATACTATTCATTGTATTTCATAAAAAAAGTTACCAATTGATAAAATTCACATCATGTTAATTTATAGTGCATGGTTTGGTATGCATTCACATCATATATATATTTTTTCCTTATAATGTATTTCTCTCTCTCTGCGGATGGAATATTTGAGAGACATATATACAGTTTGAAGGCAGGAAAGTTCGTTTGTTTATACACTCTTCATCCCAATTTTTTTTTATTTTTTTTGAAAGGTCCATCCCAAATTTATTTACCTTTTTTCATAAAAAGATAATATGGCAAATATATCATTTTCAACTATTTCCTCCCAACATCTTAAAATTACATAACATGTCATTTCATAAATAGTCAGAGCCGGTCCCAATAATTTTAAGGTCCCTGTGCAGAAAATTAAATTAGGCCCTTCATATAATTTAACAAATAAAAAATAATGAGAAAAATAGTTTTATATTTCGTGAATATTAAATAAGCTACCAATACAATTAGAATTCTCAAAAATAAAAGAAAAAAGCCTGCACGATTGAATATTGAAAATTATAAGAACAATTAAGAAGAAATGAAAAGAAAAAAATTAATTAAAAAAATAAATTATCAAATAAAATGAGATGAAATGAAAATATATTTAGAAAAATAAAATAAATAATTTATTTAATTAGATAATTTTTTAAAGCACTACAACTACATATTGAAAAATTTAAAATAATTAAGAATAATATAAAGGAAAAAATAATTAAGAAAAAAGACAAAGTAAAAGGATGAAAACGAAAAAAATAGGAAAAAGTAATTAAAGGCGAAGAAGAGAAAGAAAACTTGGGGAGTATGGGATTTGGATTCTCTACATGGATGACGGAACTTAAAAAATTATTAATTAATTAAAAAATTGACATTGACAAGGTTTGAACACGCGACCACCAAATCAGTGAAGGCTTGCGAATGCTACAGCTACCACACCGCCAGTTAATATCGGTTTTACATACTGCAATTTAGATTATTTATATACATATATTTAAAAATATATAATAAAAAAAATATAAAATCGGGGCCCTCGACGGGGTGGTGCCCTATGCGACGGCACCGGTTGTGCCATCCCAGGGCCGCCCCTGTAAATAGTCATTTACTTTAATAATAAGGTAGAAAGGACTATAATACTTTTGACCAAAAGTCACTTTATCACTTTAAATATTACTCTCTCCTATTCAAAATAGACAATGTTTCATATGCACTTGGTGCACAAACTCTAGATCATTGCACTCACTTTGACTTTGCCCATTTTTTTATTGTGAACCATTCTTTTCATTAATGACAATGTCTCATTTTTAATGGGTCACTCATATACCTGAGTGCACGGTGCTCACTTGGTGCACATGAGCTTCACTCTTCAAAATATAAGATATTTTGGTCTTTTGCACGTTTATTAATAAAGAAAAATTATACAAAATTAGTCTTATTTAATGATAAATTATCTTTAGTGACATGATTGAGAATAAAACAAAAAGTAAAAAAATAGTATTAAATAAGGACAGTGTAGGAAAATAGAAATCAGAACATCAAATAAAAAATAAATAATGCAATAAGTCAAAGTATTTTATATTTTGAATAGAATGAAGTAATAAACAATTTTTCTACTAAAATTCGTGAAAAAACAAAAGGTAAATAACTTTGATGAGGACGAGGAGTAACAATTACCTTTTAGTTTTTTTTTCGACAACAACAATTATCTTTATTCTTTAGTCCGGTTTGTAATATGAAGAATGTGTCAAAAAGTCAAAAACATGCCGATGAAATAACAAGTTAAATATTAATATTTTTAAAATTGTAGAATTATGCAGTAAAAAATATATTTAATCTATTTGACAAAATTAATCTTAATTAAAAAAATTGAATATAGAGTTTAATTAAAAAAAATTGAATATAGAGTTTATTTTATTAGTTTAATTTGAACATAAATTAATTTAGAAATAATTTTTAATCGATTTAGACACCAAATCTTATCCATTATTATCCAAATCTCTTTCACCTTAATTAATTGAATTGAGTGTAATATTTTGAAATTTGATATTCTTCAATTTAACAGTTTTTCTGAAACGAAAGTGAATATGAAATGGTAGAAATATATCACTAATTGTGTTCGATTTTAATTTCTCATACGAATGCATTATAATTGTATTATTTGAGAATAAAGTGACCTACTTCTGTAAAAGTTCGAATAATAAAATTATGAATCTAGTATGATAAATTGATAATTCAGTCCTTAATGTTGGTGTGTTTTGGGATTCACACAGATAGATTTAGGACTTTGCGCTCCCCTTTTTATACGAGTTTGAGATTTAGAATCTTGTTTTCAAATCTCACATTCAATCCACACCTACAAATACCTATAAAATCTATTATTACTCTTCTCAATACATCACACTTTATACACTTTATTACTCTTCTTAATATAATATAATAATACAATATCAACATTGATTTGATATAAAGTTAAATCTCACTCTACTCAAATCTCAAAACAAACACATGCATTTACTATTCATCAATGATTCTAAATTCCTGGATTTTAAAATCTTGACTTGCTCCGCACACTTAAATCTCAAAACAAACACACCCTAAGGGTATGTTTGTTTTGAGCTTGAGATGGATGGGGCAAATTCGGATGGAGAAAAAAGGTGGATGAGGGAAATCCTGTGAATAGTAATCTCTTGTTTGTTTTGGGTTGAATGTAGTAGGGATGAATGCAATTTTATGTCAAATCAATACTTTTTAATTATGATGATGTATTATTTTATTATTGTTAATTAGTATGATAATGATTGTATAAAAGAAAAGTGTAAGAAAAGTAGTAGAGATAATGAATTGTTGTAAGCAAAGTACGAGAAAGAATGAGTTGGTGTAAGAAAAGTAGTGATATAATAGTTTTAGGGTTATAAATGTATAATAGGGGTGGATGTGTATTTAAATACAGGATGAAATGTAAAAATCAAAAAAATAGACGGACGGGGGGAGACCCATCCCCCATCCAAACCTCCCCCGACTGAAAACAAACACCACCTAATAAGTTATACTTGTGCCCGCGCATCCAAATCTATTTCGAACTTGACTATTTTCCTTTGACTATTCATCTCAAAAAGTTTTCGTGTACCTTCTCTGTATAGTGTAGATAACTGCTGCACTACTTGTTGTCACATTATACTTTTTTTAAGACACTAGAGTTATATATGTGACTCGGTTAGTCGGTTAATAAGGTTCTATGTGTATTTTTTGTTTGTGAAGAACTTCATCCGAAATTCCAATGTCTGAACTCTTCGATTGGTGGCATGAACAATCTTCTGGCAAAGATCAATAAATCCATAATTTATTCACTAATTATTAAAAAAAAAAAAAATCTTAGGCCATATCCAACGGTACTCCATTATCAACCCTCCTCCAACTGTACTCTATTTTAGGATTTGAAGATAGAGTTTTGAACAGTGAATTCCATATTTGGAGTAACACTATTCACAACTCTAAACTCTATATTTATTATTTTATTAATATTTATAAATATAATTATACAATTAATTTATATAACAATTACAATTATAGTTATTTTGTTGTTTAAATTAGAATTATATTTAATTAGAGTTACTTTATATTATAATTATAATTTAATTTAAATTTTTAATAAGTGTATTTGTGTATTTGTGTTGTGAACTGTTGCATTTAATAATTAGAGTTACTTTATATTTTAGTCTATTTTATATGTAATGAATGTATTTGTGTTGTGGACTGTTGCATTTGATTACGTTCACTTGTATTTTTTTTAAGTCGATCTATGTCTCGTAATTTAATATTTAAATAAAAGTAGTATTTTAAAAAGTATATATTTATTTACTTTTTATGAATTTGATAAATTTTTTTATTATATTTATAATTAATTAAATAATTTAATTAACTAATCAAGTATTTAATTATACAATTAAATTTGATTAATAAGTTTAAATATCAATATTAATATATTATTTAATGATTGTGTTATAATGAAAATGAATAAAATAATAAATAGAGTAAAGTTTAGAGTTTATGGTTGGAAAAAGGTTCTGAAAATAGAGTATAGAAAACTTCATTTTTAGTACAGAGATCTCCATTTTGGAGTTTTAGGCTGGAGATGGCCTTGATGAATATACAGTGTCAACTGCCTAGTCAATTTAATCCACTCAAGTCTCGATTTGGACTACGGTCATGATGGCTTATAATCATGGTTGCAGAAATCGGGCTAGGCGGCCGCCACCCGATTTTAGGAAAATCGTCCATTAAAGTCGGATCGGGCAATAGTCGCCGCCTAGGCGGCTTTCTTGAACAACCGCCCGAGAGAGACGGGCTCATGAGGAGATTATGGGCACTGCACTTGCAAATCGCAACAAAACCTTGAAAATCGACTTGATGGAGATGGGCTCGCGAGGGAGATGGCGGGCACGGGCGGCCTGCAACTGCAACAACATCTTCAAAATCGGCCTGAGGGAGATGGTTGAGCGAGGAAGACGAAGGGGCACGACGGCGGGAGTGGTGGGGATTAGGGTTTGGAATTTTTGAATTATCTGTAAACTGCTCTCTTCTCATTTTCGCCGATGAAGACTAAGTCTTCTCTTTTAATTTACGCTGAAGACATAAGTTTTGGGCCAGACTGAAGTTTTGGGCCTTTGGGCCTTATTAATTTAATTGGTGTGATTTTTGGTAGAAAATTGGAAATTAAAAAAAAAATTGCGAAAAGTCTAGGCGGCCGGAAAACGCCGACTTCCGACTACCGATTTCTGCACCCTTGCTTATAATTAATATAATTCCTCTCCCTCCACACTACATTAGATTTTCTATTACTAGGAAGATTCATTTCAAATTAAATTGAATATATCTTAAAATAATAATAAAATAACTCAATCATTTTAAACTAACCACTCCAAAATATCTCAAAATTATACTATTTGTTATTACTTTTTTCACATAAAAATAATTTAATCTTAGTTTATTTTACACCACATGACGTCATTACTACTTTACCATTCAAATCATCATTTAAAAATAAATATCTACTAATATAATACTCCCTCTGTCCTAATTTTGATTGGTCGCTTTTCGTAAATAACTGTCTTTATTTTATTTGGTCATTTTCTAAAAAGGAAATAAAACAACTTTCAATACTATTTAATACTATTATTTTCTTCCACCAAACCCACTTTACACCATTTAATATTATTATTTCTCTCCACCAAACTCATTTTACCCACTTTACAACGTTTAATACTATTATTTTTCATTTTTTCTTAATCATTGTGTCTACAGTATTTGACCTATCAAAATTAGGAGGGAGAATATTAATAAACAATTAGTATATTAAAAATCTTGTAAACAAACATAATTTGAGACGGAGGTCGGACGGTGTATCAAGCTCTTCTTCGTAATTCTTCAAAATTTGAAGATATATGTAATTAATTCATCTCAAATATTTGTTCCGATTTTTATTCTTTAAAACGCCCCATTCTTTTAGGAAAACTTACCAAATATAATACTCCCTGATTATGAAATCTGAATAAACGCTTTGATATTATTTTCGACTGAAACTGTAAACAAAATAATTTTTTTTTTATAAAAAATCAGGTCCTATATATATACACTCGGTGCACCGTGTACTTTATATTATATTTTAGAAACTCGTGACTTGTTACACTTCCCTCACCCCGTCTCCTCTCAAAAATTCTAATTCCGCCTATGTACTTGCTTTTGTAATAATATGCTATAAAATGATCATGTTAGTCAAATAAAAGAGTAAAAATAAATAAATTATATATATTTATTACTTCATTATTTAATAATTTTTTAAATCGTGTGAAATATCTTTCAAACGTCAAATATTTGACACGTGAAACATATTTTTAGGAATGCTAGAGAATATGATGATTGTAATGCTCTCTGGACAACCATAACGTGGTAGTTGCACATTATAATACTTAAGACAGTTTTTATGGAAAAGTGAAATGGCATCCACGATGTTTTAATAAATGAACACGTTATTCTTGTTAACAAGTAATATGCATTATTTAAACATTCATTCGCCTTTTTTTTTTTAAGAACCCAAACATTCATTGGCCTTAAAAAATAGAAAATAAATTATTTTTGAGTTGACACTTGACAGCATCAGCTTGTAGGTTGAGGCGGGAGAGAAGTGAACACGGAACTATATAAAATTCTCTCTTTATCTTATTCGTTGGGCCTTATAATTCAAATATTTATCGTTAAAAGTATCTATTTATTAAATGTGTCTATATTTGTCCATTATATATAATTCAAACACTTCAATTTCTTAATGCCACTTTTTCGTGTTTCAAAATTATTTCACTTTCTAAATTTTTAACACATGAATTCAGAATTATGGTGGTCCGTTAAATATTTTTATCCATTTTACATGTCATTAATTAAGACTATAAAACACATAATGAAACATCATTTTTGAAACATTTGATATTGTGCGATAGTTCACTCTAACCAATTAAATTTCAAATTTGTGTTTGGGATTCAAAGTACAGAGATTAAATATATGACGTGAAATGTCTTTGTACAATATGCATATACTGTAGAACTAACTGTACTGCAGTACTGCCACTAAAAAAAATGTCATGATTTTTGTGCGACGTGCATGCATTTTTCATTCTCGATGGTTGGAAGATTATATCGGATTCAGATATGATACATCATCCTCCTGTGCACACACACCATTAAATCACACACACACATACTCATGCGTGTGTGTGATCCAAGGGTGGGGTGATGATCACACACGCACACACACTCATGCGGATGTGTGTGATCCAAGGGTGGGAAAGGTGCACATCACCCTTATGTACAACACATAATCCCCTCCCAATTATATCACACTAGAATTTTATTCTTCGATTATCATATAATTAAATACAATATTAGTGTGACAGTATGTTCTGCAAAATTGTTACATTATGCTCATCAGCGCATGATCATATATTGATAAATTTAATTTTAAATTCATTTAAATAAAATGAAATTAGGAATCTTTACATATCGGTAACGAAGATGATTACGTGTAAGTAATTTTAAACTAGGAATCTTCAGAAAGATTAATTATTTATTATCATGTTTAACTTTTATAACAAGTAACTTTTAGTTATAAGCATATCTTATTACCAAACTTATAGTTGTAGGCAACGTTAACATGATTTGCTTCCATATGTATAGACAATTCCAAGGATCATGATTCGCAATCTTGAATTGTAGTAGTACATAATTCTTGGCCTTGGTTTCTACACTCAGTGCCCAAAATGATTAAACATCACTATTCTTCTTAAGTCTTAACTAATAGTTTAGAATTATATATTACTTGCTCCCATTCTTTAAATGCCATTCTAATTTTTTTTAGATAAATTAAAAATATTTTTTATATCAAAATTTATTTTAATTAATAATAATTAAATATTTTATAACAGAGCTTTCTTCCACCTTTGGTAAGTTTTATTGTGCGATGCACAATAATATATTCATAATTATTTTATGTGAATTTTATAAAAAAATTACTCCAAACCAAATTATATATTCATATTTTAAACTTAAAATTTTATTTTTATACATACTATACTAAATAAAAACGTTGACTTAATCCGTTTTCAGAATTTATTGTTTTGTCCTCGTACCTTGAAAAGGCGATTTTGTCCCTATACTTCGATAAAGAAATTAAAACGCCCTCCATTAATAACACCTGTTTCAGTGGCATCTATTTCCAAATGGGGTGAAATCAGAAATGTTGACTTTATATATATTGCAATTCAGCTAACGTGTCAATCTTTTATTTTCTAAACATGGCAGGTCATGATTGTTTACATCACTGGCCATCTCAATACTGTTTTTCCAGCCGAACACCGTATAGAGATTCTGCGTTACTTGTACTGCCACCAGGTGCAACATCATATTAAAAAAAAAAAAAACAATCAAATTCAAATATACATAAATTACATAACATGGAATATAATTGATCAATTAATTGACATTCTTTGAACAACAGAATGAAGATGGAGGCTGGGGGTTCCACATAGAAGGGCACAGCTCAATGTTTTGTACGGTACTTAGTTATATTTGTATGCGTATATTAGGAGAAGGCCCAGATGGAGGTAGAGACAATGCTTGCAGCAGAGGAAGAAAATGGATACTTGATCATGGCACTGTCAAAGCAATACCTTCTTGGGGAAAGACATGGCTTTCGGTATATAAAATTAACACTCAGTCTCCGGTTAAACTTATTCACGATATGCAATGGCGGATCTAGGAAACTGTAATGGGCTGGGCTCATGGCTGCTGCATATTTAATTAAAATGAACTATTTAGTTGGGGGTGGGCTGAATAACTAAATAGAATTGACTTTTAATTAATTTTTATTAGAAAATATATATATTTAGTGGATTTGGGGCGGATTTGCATCGGGCTTAAGCCCTGTGCAGCTCACCAGTGCGTCCACCCCTGACGATATGAAATTGATGTTATTGCACTTATAAACTAATATTGTAACACTTATCGACTAATACCGTTATATGTATAAACTAATGTTATTATAACATTTATGTAAGTGTAAATGTTATGATATTAGTTTATAAAAGTAGTGGTATCGGGGAATGAATGTTACAGTATCAGTATGAGTTCAGTTTCATACGGTGAATAAGTTTCACAGGAGAGAGGGTCTAATATTCAATCTTAAATTTATTAACAATCCAAGTTTCTAATTTTAAGGAGATTAATTGAAATAATGATTTTTTATAATTATTCTAGATACTTGGAGTGTATGAATGGTCAGGGAGTAACCCAATGCCTCCTGAGTTCTGGCTTCTTCCATCTTTTCTTCCTATGCATCCAGGTTAGTTCTATGAGTTCTTATTGCTTATTGAGGTTATTACTACATAAAGTAGACATAATTGTCTGTTTAACAATTGTACAATTAATTTTTTTATATATCCTTAAAAAATGCAGCAAAAGTGTGGTGTTACTGCCGAATGGTTTACATGCCCATGTCGTATTTATACGGGAAGAGATTTGTTGGTCCAATTACCCCGCTTATCTTACAGCTAAGAGAAGAGTTGTACGATCAGCCTTACGAAGAAATTAACTGGAGAAGCATACGACATTTGTGTGCAAAGGTTAATATAATATTCAAGATGATTTTTTCCTTTCCAACTTATTTAGTGCTAAACGATGGTCTGATAAAAAAATCGTGATGCAGGAGGACATTTATTATCCTCATCCCTTAATTCAAGATTTGATCTGGGATAGTTGTTACGTGTTGACCGAGCCTCTGTTGACGCGTTGGCCTATGAACAAGTTGAGAGAAAAGGCTCTGGAAGTGACAATGAAACACATTCATTATGAAGATGAAAATAGCAGATATATTACTATAGGATGTGTGGAGAAAGTGTTATGTATGTTGGCATGTTGGGTTGAGGATCCTAATGGGGAATATTTCAAGAAACATTAAGAAAGAATCCCTGATTACTTATGGGTTGGTGAAGATGCAGGTAAATGAGAATTTCGATGAACGCAAGAAAAAATCAATGCATTTCGCTATAAGCTAATTTGTGCGATCGAATGCAGAGTTTTGGAAGTCAACAGTGGTATACTGGTTTTGCTATACAAGCGTTGTTGGCGAGTGGTTTAACGGATGAGATAGGCGAGACGCTAAAGAGAGGGCATGAGTTTGTTAAGAATTCTCAGGTTGGAAATATACTAAGAGAAATTTAATTTTGATTTGATTTGTTGAAATTGGTGGGATGAGGAAAAATAAGTCATGGTGTGTTTGCAGGTTAAGGATGATCCTTCGGGCGATTTCAGAAGTATGTACCGTCATATTTCGAAAGGGTCGTGGACCTTTTCGGACCAAGATCACGGATGGCAAGTTTCCGATTGTACTGCAGAAGGACTCAAGGTATACATTTTTATAAAAAAAAAAAAAAAAGATATTTGATGCATACACAAACAAGTGAAAAAACATAACATTTTGATTGTCATGTTTCCAGTGTTGTCTTATGTTCTCTATGATGCCTCCGGAAATTGTTGGAGAACAAATGGAAACTGAGGGGTTCTACAATGCTGTCAACATCTTGCTTTCTCTACAGGTAGACTTGAAAAAGATTCTATTTTTCAATTATTTGCAATTTGCAACTAGAATTGTTGCTTTAGGTTATAACATAAATGAATCATTCAAGAGTAAAAATGGTGGATTAGCTGCATGGGAGCCTGCAGGAGCCTCTGAGTGGTTAGAGGTGACTTATTTTTTATTTATTTTTTCATATAATCTTTAACTAATAAAGAGTACTCTTAGTTTATTAGATTTATTGTTTTTTTTTTAATAGTACTAACTTAATCCCAACGATTCTAAATTGGTCTGCAGCTATTGAATCCTACCGATTTTTTTGCGGATATTGTCATTGAGCATGAGTAAGACATCTCAATTTGAATATTACACACACACACATATATATATATATATACAGATTGAAAGAGGCTAACAATTAAGAGTGTTGATTTAGGTACGTTGAGTGCACCTCATCAGCAATTCAAGCCCTTGTACTATTTATGAAGTTACACCCTCACCATCGTAAAAAAGAGATTGAAACCTTCATTACAAAGGCTGTAGGCTACCTTGAAGATATTCAATGTCCTGATGGTTCATGGTATGTTACGTACATATATATTATGGAGTCAAACTCTGTTTGAATTCTCTGTTCTATTTGATGATGCATGTTATTACAGGTATGGAAACTGGGGTGTTTGTTTTACATATGGAACTTGGTTCGCACTTGGAGGACTCGCTGCAGCTGGTAAGAGCTACGACAATTGTGCAGCCGTTCGAAAAGGTGTCGATTTTCTGCTGAAATCACAAAGGGATAACGGTGGTTGGGGAGAAAGCTACCTCTCTTGCCCAAAGAAGGTAACTCTTTTTTCACCTTGTATTTATTTCATCAATGTATTTTGTAATACATGGGGCTAATAAAATGAAATTCATGCATCACTAGAAGAGGGTTCTAAATTTAATGAAATTTTAATTTGTGGAAGAGGGTTCATTTCTTGAAAGTTAAGATGTTATTGTAATATGCTTACACTTTGTTTTGTTTGAAAACAGGAATATAGTGGTTCATACATCATGGGCTGTGATGGGTTTAATCCATTCAGGACAGGTTTGTTCTTCTCTTTTTATTAGATTGAGCTTATTCTTTACAAAAAAGACACACTCACTTGATGCATTGTTGACATAATTTAAACTAATAATCTAATCTAAAAAAAAGTGTGTTATTTTGTTTAGAAAATTATATGTACATCCCTAACTATGAATTTTGTATGATTAATACAGGCTGACAGGGACCCTACACCTCTCCATCGTGCAGCAAAACTTTTAATCAACTCGCAATTAGAAAATGGTGATTTTCCCCAACAGGTATAACTATAATCAAGAATGGTTGTCGATAATTAGTCAGATTATTCTTTCCATGACAAATACTTGATTTGATTATCCATTAACGATTGTTTAATTCGGTTCAATTGCAGGAAATTACTGGTGTTTTTATGAAGAATTGTATGTTACATTATGCAGCGTACAGAAACATATACCCATTATGGGCTCTTGCTGATTATCGCAAGCGTGTCTCACTTCCATCAAGAATCGCCTAAATACAGAGACCTTGAACTGAAAATGGTTGTTTTGTTTCATTAGTTAATTTGTGTTTACTACTTCTTGTAATATATTTTATTTTTGGGGGCAAATGTAATGTACAAAATAAATTATACTATATTGTATGAAAAATTAAATAAACTTGTTAATAAAAGGTATTGTTTCATTTGTATTCGTAAGATCAAATGTAAGAATACATTTCTCACACACAAAGAAATACACAAAGTATGACAAACAACATATGCACATGTAATGCACTCAATATATTTTCATTGTTTCTCGTATATGAGTAGTATTTAAAAGATGCAATATTGTCGAGCTCCTTATATTGCAATTTGGAAATTGAAAATCTGACAGTTTCAAAACTCACTATACGTACGTAGAAGAAGTCAAGAACAAAGACAGCCTAACGAAATATATACAAGATAATAAATGGAGAAATTAATAAAATAAAGACTAACGTCTATAAAATCCTTAGAACATTATTATGAATTTGTAGCAGGTCTTTGTAAATCGAAGATAAAGACTCAAACCATTGAAAAATTTAATTTTCCTCGTCTATTTTATGTCTCATAAAGTGTATTCACGAGACACCTGCAATAATTTTTTACGACAATGACACGATAAAACTCAAATAAAAATGAAATAGATCACCTAGCAGGATGACTATTGACTAGCTATGTTTGTAAGCGGATAATTTCATCTTTTGTCCAGCAATTTAGAGTTTTCAGAAAAATATATTTATCTTGTTTATTTTATTGATTTTAACCACATGCACCCAATCTATCTATAAATATATAAAAGCAAGAAAGTCTCCTACAAACCTGTTCCCACTCATTTTTCCACCCCTTTCTCTCTCCTCTTTATTTTCATTTTTTTAGGACTCTTCCCTCCGCTTTTAATAATTTTTCGGATCCTCTCTTATAGAGAATCCCACAATTTCCTCAATATTGTTATATCTGCACCTAATTAGTATCTATGGACATATTCTTGCCACATTATTATTTATATTATACTAATAAATATTTAAAAAATCTACATAAGAGGATACGCTCCCTAATTTTTCACTCCCATTTTTAACATCACTCACTCTCTTTTCAAATTCTCTAATTAATTAACTAAATTATTATTTAATTTGATGTGTTTTAAATTAATTTACTTAGTGATCTTATAATTGCTTTGTATAAAATTAAATAAATAAATTTTAATTTTATAAAATTGATATGATAAATCATTAAATTGAGAAAAAATTAAATATAAAATTTTCTAATCAACCTAATAACTTTAAAATAATGCATCTTCTTTTAATTTTATTGACAAATATATTTTCTAATTAAGCTTTACTTTTCTTTTGTTCTTCAAGTATTCAATTTACTTAATTATATATACATATATATATATTTATTATATAATAAAATATTTTACTACAAGCTACCCACACTATTGATGTTTACAAACATTAAATATAATTTTTAAAAAATATAATATATAAATAAAATTTCAACACACTAAATTTTATTTTATTTATAATGAATTGACAATGTAATATTAATATACATAAATAAAAAAAATTATATATAGAATTATTATATTAAAAGATAATTTTGTGTGACATACATGCCACAAATCTTCACTTAATATTTGGATCATGAAAGTACTTTTCATATTATGTTGGAGTTTTATAAATTCATAATTTATTACATAATATTATAAATGAGACCGAACATTGTTGGGTGAAATACTAGTTTAATAATTTTCTCCCAACACGGTAATTTGAACGGGTTTGAAAAAACTAACTCTAATTTTAGTCATACTAATTACCCCATGTATATATTGATGGAATATTTTTTTTTTGGGTCCGGTTATTAACACCCCCATCATTGGTAGATACACCTACCGCAATTATGAATTACCTAATATGTCCTTCTTAACAATGAACTCAAAACTATTAGATACACCCTACATAATTTCAACCGCCTCCTTCTCCCAGCGGCCAGCCTCTCATATTTCCCCTCCTGCAAACCAATTTGTTCCGCCTCCTTCCATATTTCCCCTCTTTTTCTCAACTAAAATTAAATATTTTGGATAAATTAAGATGATAGTTGTTTGTATAGAAGTTCTCTTGCTGCCGCCTGCCGCCTACCATCATAATACAGAGAATGGACCCCATCCCCGCCACTACCCTGTTCCCAAAATTCTTTCCTTCTAATCTCTCCTTCCTCACCCACATCTCACAATAGTAATTTCGGAACTCACCTCCTCCATTTTTTTTTTCATTTTCTTTTTCTGGACAATCCAGATTCTAAAGGGTTGGTCGGTGGAAAAAGTCTGAAATAGTAAAAAATTAAGAGTGAAAGACGGTAGGCGGTGCGGCTGGCGATGAGCGATGGGAGGCGGCAGTCGGGGTGGCGACGAGCCGACGACGGCAACTGGGAGTGAAAACTGGTTTTGATTCTTTTCGAGTTTTTTTTTTTGGGTTTTTTGAAGTTTTGACATTTAGATTTAAAATGATAAGGGCAATTTAGGATTTTCATAGATTTAGGTGGTGTATCTCCTAATGATGGGGTGTTAATAACCGGACCCTTTTTTATTTTTTTCACACATTAACTTGTCCATATATGTTGGGCTTCACGAACGGAACAACAAAGCGTTTTGTAAACTGAGCCCAAAGGCCCAAACCGACAAATCGAAACGTAAGGCCCAAGCATGACAAATCCAGCCTCACCCACCGCCACCAAATTAACCCTCAATGCACCCAATAAAAATATGACACTTGGGTTCCTAGTTGTCGAAGCGGTTGTACAGAAATTCCATACTACTTCGGCTCCAATATTTTCGCATTGGCGCGATCCTCCCTGCAAAATCTTGGAGCCAAAGCAGCCCTAAAATTTCAATTCAATCCGATTTCGTTATTTTTTATTATTTATTTTTGGGAAATTAATTACAAAATAATACCTTTACACCCGTGCATTCATTGATTCATTCATATATACACTAACAACGTATACTGCAACCATTTTTTTTTCTTTTGGAATTCTCGGATTACAGCAAATTCCTTTTATTTCCTCTGTTGTTTTTCCGTGATTCCCCCTAAGTTTTCATCCCCTGTTCCTTCGTTTTATCAAATTGTGTTTAAAATTTTTTTTATTTGCGTGGGGAGATTTTGAATATTTGACGAAATCGGATAAGGAAAATCGAATTAGGGTGATTTTTTTAATTCTTCGGGCGTTTTCAATTCGGCGTTTTGAGTTCTTAATTCTATATTGTTGCATAGAGAATTCCTGGCGTAAATTGCCGTCAAATCTCTGGCAATATCCGGAGGAGTTATTTGAAGGGCATTGGATTAATTTGTTTCGTGAACGAGTAATTAGGGTTTTATGCTACTGGATTTTTGCGATGGGCGAATTTGATGGGTAATAACGAGGATATGATCGGGAAACCTGGGAGGAGAATTGGAATGCCTAAACTTAAGCGTTGCACGGTGGAGAAAGGAGGATTAAAGAGTGTCAAGGATGTCGAAGAATCATGCACCACCTCCGGAAATTCTGAGAAGATGGAGAAGATAACCGATCAGTTTTTTACAGTTCCTGTAGTTCAATTAGAAGGAAACAACACTGATTTCTTGAATTATCGTTCTAAGATCAATGGCGAAACAAATTCCGTCGCCCAGGAGGTTTCTAAGAGTAAGCCTCCTTTGTTGAAGTCTTCTAGGGGGCGTAAGCAGGTACTCCCAATGAAATTTAGTGACTCAGTTTTGCACTCGTGGAAGAAAGATAAGTCAGAGTCTCATGATGATTTGGAGAGCTGTTTAGCTGATACTGATGAATGTGTTCAAGAGATGCCTCGTATGAAGAAGGCCAAGCGAGAAGAGTCGTCATCATCTCATGATGACGTATATTTAGTCAAGAAACAACGAAGTGGAGGGAAATTTGAATTCCGGTTGAAAGACATAATTTTAGAGCCTTATGTCAGTTCGACAAGTTCTGTGACTTCGGTACATGAAGGGCTTTCTTCTGTTTCCCCAACGGTGGAGAGTAGTGAGAAGATAAACGAATATGCAGGTTTGAGGAAAACCGTGAAGGAGAAAGTCGTTGTGAAGAAAGCTGATTTTTATCAACCTAGTGACTTTGTAAAGGGTGATATAGTTTGGGCTAAATGTGGGAAGAATTTCCCTGCTTGGCCTGCTGTCGTGATTGATCCTCTCTTGCAAGCTCCTGAAGGCGTACTGAGAGCTTGTGTTCCTGGCACTCTTTGTGTGATGTTCTATGGGTTTGCTAGGACGGGACTAAGGGTAATTTCCTCTCTAACATCTGTAGCCATGCATGAATATTTAACTTGCAATATTTTAATATGAAAATCAGTGAAGAACCTACAGCTAGTGCATGTTTTGTTCATAGCTTTGATTTTTGAACGTCTTGGTCTCGTGCAAATGGACATGTTATTGTGATGCAAGTGAATGTTTAATTTCTTCCATGTGAAGCGATCATTATCTAAATAACTGTTGTCATTTGCAGGATTATGCATGGATAAAAGCTGGAATGGTTTTTCCATTTAATGAGTACATGGACAGGTGAGAATATAATGCTGGTTTTTGTCTTAAATTATGCTGAGGAAAGTTGTTCAAATTTGTTTGATGTTTAGATTTCAGGGACAAACTAAGTTACACGGTAGTAAGCCAAGTGATTTCAATAAGGCTATTGAAGAGGCACATTTAGCAGAAAATGGATATGCAAATTCAGCAGTGGAAGATGAGCAGGAAACATCACCTGCAGCAAATTGTGGTGAGGTTGAGGAGGCAACTGGATCAAATCTGGAGGCGGAATGTAATATTAAGCAGGCAAGTTTTGACTGAGTCAATTAGTCTACTGTTGTAGGAAATGAATATGTCGGAAGCTTTCCAGATGGTGGGTTGTATCTTAAGTTCTTGTGCTAACAAAGATTACATATTTACCCAAAAGTGTCACCTCAAAGTTACTCATTGCAAATTTGCTTTAGGTAGTTCGTATTAAATTTGTCTTTTGGGGTTTAGAGGCGTGAAGTCAATTACTGGTTGAACATTGTTAGAAGCACACAAGAATGAGTATACTGTTCGAATCATTCTATTTACCTTTGAAATCTCTGACTTCGTTGCAACTACCAAGATGTCTCGACCTCACTTTTGGATTTTTCAAGTGGTATTAAATCATTGTGCATTGTTCATTGCAGGATATAGTTTACAGTAGGAAAGACACCCTAGCCTGTGGCAGCTGTAAGTTGATATTTCCTTGCAGAATGGTGAAGAAAATTAAGGATACAACAGCTAAAGCACATTACTTGTGCGAACACTGTATAAAGGTTAATCAATGGCTATCCACCTAGCTATAAACTTCATAGAATTATTTTTTGAATACCTTTTTAACTTGAAAATTGGTACTGTTGTAGTTAAGAAATTCAAAACAATACTGTGGTGTTTGCAAGCAAATTTGGCATCATTCTGATGGTGGAAGCTGGGTAAGATAATATGAATTCCGTGGTCCTTTCCTGTTCTTTTCTGCTAATTATTGATTGACTTCTTCCCGTTGTTTGTGTTGCAAAATCTTAGGTAGGTTGTGACATTTGTGATATTTGGGTCCATGCTGAATGTGCAAGCATCTCTACTGAGATTTTAAAGGTTTGCATATAGATATACTATATTAAGATTGCTTCATTGCTATTACTGTCTTGTTTGGTTGCAACAAAGGAAGGATGTGCAGCACTTGATGTATACTATGATTTTAGGATCTGAAAAATATTCAGTACATCTGTCCTGACTGCAAAACAAAGCCAGAATCTAAAGTGTTGGTTCTGGATAAGCCGAAATGTGTTGTTAGGTGCGCATCTTATTGACCTTGTGTTATACATTCACTTAAAATATCTCATGTTGTCTTCTGATTTGCTGTCCAAAAACACATCTTAACCCTGTAATTTCAGTTCTCAACTCTACATAAAGACAATGAAACTATTGCAGTTCTGTGAATTAAAGAACAAATTATAGCATGAATAATTACATATGTTTTCTGAAAAATACTTGCACCTTTAGCATGACATATTTAGTGAATTTTATACTTATCATATATATTAATATACATGAATGAATATTTTCTAGCGTTGTCTTTCTAGTGGGACCCACTACTTTTTTTAATCTTAATACCCTACAACTTCTATCACATCTTTTCATAAAAAGAGACTGAATGTATTCGTCTTTTGGATTTATAGAATGTATAACAGAATTCTTATAACCAAACAAATTTTCATTTTCCACGCAATTTCAATAAAAAGTTGAATAATCATCTCAAAAAAAAAAAAATTAAAAAATTAAAAAATATCCATAGAAAACGGCTGCAACTTTTTGGTAACCTACTGACTTGTGTCTTTGTTTATGCCTACAGCCCTGCTGAACATCATGCGAGCAAAAAACCACCTGATAAGATAATAGTTGTTTGCAATGCTGTGGAAGGGATTTATTTTCCAAGTCTCCATATGTAAGTTCTAAGTTCTATGAAAGGGTTTTTTATTTTTTGGGGGAGGGATAAATGGATTAATGCTGTTTCCAAGAGGGAATGGCATCATTTTCAGATATTTGATGGTTTATTTATGTTATGTGCTCCTTATATTAGGGTCCAGTGTATTTGTGGTTCATGTGGTACAAGGAAATATGGGCTAAGTGAGTGGGAACGGCATACAGGATGTAGATCGAAGAAATGGAAGCACAGCGTGAAAGTGAAAGGCTCTAATTTACCTCTTGAAAAATGGGTTTGCTCCTAAACAAAATGCTTTGAGCTATTTATCATGTGATTTACTTTATCTTTTTCTCTAAAAAGTGATATTTCAACGACCTTTGGTAATATCAGAGAATGCTCAAATAAATGAGAAAAATCTGGAAGAACTAAAAAAGCTACATATCTTCCTGACTTATCTTTTGGTCATGCAACTTTTTCTCTGTTATTTTGTTACTTGAGTTTGATATGCCTAGTCTGCCCCTGGGCACGTGCATGGGAGAAGGTGTTTCTGCATCTTGTGTTTTTAACCTCAACTATATTCATAATTTACAGCGGTTCATGTCTTACATTTTATCTACTGCAATGTACTACAGATGACAGAATACAACCTACACTGCTTGAATCCTATGCGATTGGATAAACGGCAGTTGTTTGCTTTTCTAAAAGGTGGTAGCCTGGTCTGCTTTGCTAAATGCCACTACTTTATTCGTGATGCATCTAAAGTATGTTAAAAATGTTACAATCTTACTATTTTTCTTTTTGCAGAAAAATACGAGCCTGTTCATGCAAAATGGACCACGGAACGGTGTGCTATCTGTAGATGGGTCGAAGACTGGGACTACAACAAAATGATAATATGCAACAGGTGTAGGGATCTGCAATTTCAGTGTTTGGTTCGAAGTTACTTTGAAGCGCTTTGTTAATAATATATTTTTTTGGTTGTATAGATGTCAAATAGCTGTACATCAAGAATGCTATGGGGCGACGAACATTCAGGATTTTGCTTTATGGGTCTGTCGAGCTTGTGAAACCCCAGAAGTTGAGAGGGAATGTTGCCTGTGTCCTGTAAAAGGCATGTACAAATCTTGATAATGTTTATTTACAACTATATGTGATTTCTTGTTTTCTCAATTCTTCTGACTAGCAAGATGCCATCTTTAGGGGGTGCTTTGAAGCCAACTGATGTTGAAGCTTTATGGGTTCATGTTACATGTGCGTGGTTTCGTCCAGAAATTGCTTTCTCAAATGCAGAGAAGATGGAGCCCGCTGTTGGAATTTTCAGAATCCCACCTAGCGCATTCACCAAGGTGAGATATGCACATAATTGACACATTTGATGATCAGTTCTGGAATTTTTTTTGCTTGCTCTTCCTCAGGGCCCTCTAGAAAATCTTGTGGACTGGAATAAAAGGCTACTATTATGTGGTATTTATGATTGCATGTTTTGTAAAAGAAATCTTATCAATTAGACTTAGTCAAGTTTTACTAGTGCAATTGGGTTTGCCACGTTTTAATTGCAAATGCATGAAATGTAAGTTATTGATCTTTCTCTTATTATTACTGGATGTAAAGTTTCATAGTTAGCATCTAAAAGTCACTTCATTCTTTATTTTTTTTATGATATTGGTCAGGTATGCGTTATTTGCAAGCAGATTCATGGTTCTTGCATGCAGTGTTGCAAGTGTGCAACCCATTTCCATGCTACATGTGCATCTCGTGCTGGATATTGCATGGAAGTAAGTGGTTCTTTCTTTCTATTATTTGTTTGTTAACTGAACAGTGACATCCTCTTTTATCATATAATTTTACCCACATCCATCTTTGAGTCGTAGTTGACTCCTCCTCAAAGATTTAATACAACTACTTTGGTTCACGTGTTATTTGTGGATGATTTCATCTTCATGTACATTTTCTTAGCTAAATACAATTGAACCAAAAAAGAATCTTTGTAAGTCAAATTTTTTATTTGTACTGTAGATCGATGAGCTCATCTTTATGTAACGAATAAGAACTGATTTTCTGGTAACATCTTTTAAATCCTCTGTAAAGAAAGTAAATGGTTGAGATTCATGTCGCAAAAGGATGACTCGTAGGTTTCTTTTCCTATGATTTCTTTAATTAGGTTCCTGAATTAAAGTGAGAAAATTGTAAAGGAGGTGAACATCCGTATATATGCCTTCTTCAAAAGCAGTATCTAACACTTAATAATTGCTGTAGTTGTAGATCTATAGCTTCAGGGATGTTTGGGCAGAAACCTTATTCATTTTGAGCATTGGGAATTAAATGGGATTGAACTGTATATCTTACACTTCTCGATTTTTGGATCAATATACATTTATCCAGGAATCTGTCTTTCCCTTTTTTTTCCTGATTGTTTCTATTATCTTTTTCTTGCATTCAGTTGCATTGCTCTGAGAAGAACGGGACTCAGATAACCAAATGGATATCATATTGTGCAGTTCACAGGTATGATTATGTGCCACAGTTCATACTTTTTTTTCCTTACTTTAAGACATATCCCCACACAATCATGTAAGAAGGTTTTTAAGTCTATTCACATCAAATTTATATGATATAAATATGTATGTGTTAGTTATGTTCATCTCTATAACTCTATATCATGTACGGATTCACTCCATATGCAATCTTATGTTCCGTATGTGCCCACACTATGTTAAACTGTGCAGATATCTGTACACAAGTCTAATAAATTCAGTTATTCGGAAAGAATGTGATTGGTATTATTAGAAACCCTTGACCAAAAAAGGATCTAATTCTAACAGTGGATAATGGAGAATGATCTTAAGTAGTGGAATTGAAACTTTATGGAAGAAAGTTAGAGTTTATTGCATCTTGTAGCTACCACAGTAGCGTTGTTTCTTATAGCCTCTTCGTTGTTCCTTGACATTCCCTTTTGCATAAAGGCCTTTCAATGTTTTTATGTGCCTGGTGTTCTGTTTGGCCTCAGGGAACCTAACTCAGAGAATGTACTGGAGATTCAGACTCCAGATGGAGTTTCCTCCAACAGAAGTTTACTTCAAAGCCAGTACCAAGAACAATGCTCAAGAGGTTCTAGGCTCATCTCATCAAGGCCTTCTCAATGCTCTGATTCATCTCCTGCGGACACAGATGAATTTGGGGCAATGTCTGCCGCAAGGTGCCGCATTTATAAACGCTCCAACGTAAAGGTAGTTTGGTCATTTTCTGCCTTGACCATTAATAGTTTATCTTTACTTACTTATTTATTTATTTATTTATCAAATTGAGTGGTTTATTCACATTTTTGCACTGAATAGGGGACAGGACAACAGCCAGCATTCCACCGTGTGATGGGGCCCAGGTGGCACTCTCTATGTAAAATAGATCATTTGAGTTTGCATCACAAAGTAATTAGTTTCCCCCATGAGTATTACGCTTTGTTAAAAAAAGTTTCCTTGTTTGCAATTCTTTTTTTCTGACTTGTTTGCTTGCTCGTTTTTTTCTGTTGGTAAGGATACTGAAGATCCAAAAGGTTTTTCTAGTCTCACAGAACGGTTAGATCATCTGAAGGTATATTATCTTTACTGCTTTACATTTAGTTTATTCTTATTTCAACTCACCTTTTTCCCCTGTCAGACCCACCTTGTTAATCTTTCTCACTATTTCTTTTTACAAATTTATTTGGTAATGATGCTTCAGATAAGAGAAAATTACCGGGTTTGTTTTGGTAAATCAAGAATACATGGATGGGGCCTCTTTGCTAAGCGAAACATTCAAGAAGGAGAAATGGTAAAAATTAAATACTCTTGTTATAATGCTATCACTTCCTTACATCCTTTTTTAAGTGTTACAATCTTAAAAACTGGGTTTTCCCAGGTTGCTGAGTATCGTGGTGTACAAGTGAGGCGTAGCATTGCTGACCTAAGGGAGGCACGTTATCGGTTGAGGGGCAAAGATTGTTATGTGAGTCAACTCATCAGGGTCCTATAGATATATGCTCTCTCTTCACTTGTATCATGCTTGATAAATGTTTAAGTTGAAAGATTTTAATATCCGTGATCGTTTTTGGTTTGCTGGTTCATTAATTTGAAGTCCAAATTTGGACCTCTAGATTCTGTTTCCAGCAGTCAACTGAATAATATTTTTTAAATTTATACCTTGCCTCTATATTCTTGTTCTTGTTTCTTGATTTCACTAGACTAATGTCTAATTCCATAACCCCTTCTAGTATGTTCTAATAGTCTGATGCAATCAATTGCAGCTTTTCAAGATCAGTGAGGAAGTAGTTATTGATGCAACGGATATGGGGAACATGGCTCGCTTGATTAACCATTCGGTATGCTTTACTTTTATGTACATTTCACAATGCTTTTGTAGTACTATTTGAATTGTACTGGAACAACATTAGAAATCGAAATGCTTCCAGGGAGTATTGTTTATTATCTTATGATCAAGTTTACATTTTGATACTTTAAATGAAAAGGGCATATATGCCTATTTGCATCAACTATTGTGGCCCTTCCTGACCTTTGGATTTATGAACTGTGTGCAGTGTATGCCGAATTGTTATGCGAGGATCATGAGTATGAGTGAAGAAGAGAGCCGGATAGTTCTTATTGCAAAATCCAATGTTTCGGTTGGTGATGAGCTAACGTACGTTTGTCTTCCCATACCTTTATCATGCTCTTGATTTTCGTCCATTTCGATTCATCTTAGGTTGGTAATGTATTAACAATGCTACACTGCCTCATTAACAGGTATGATTATAAGTTTGATCCTGATGAGCGGGAGGAGGTTAAAGTCCCTTGCTTATGTGGTGCTCCCACCTGCCGCAAATTCTTGAATTGAAGACCACATTTGTATAGCTGCTGATTAAAAACGGACCCTTTCGGTTCAAAAAGTTTTGTTTACTTTACACCATAATTGCTTTATAGACTTATAGTTTCTGTTTTTTCAGAATTTTAATTTCCGTCCTTTTTTATTTGTTTTTTCGAGATTATAACTGACTTGCAAATAATTGTCAACTCAGTCTCACCAGTTATATACAAACTGAAAACTTTTATTTTATTTTTTAATTTTGAGTTGATGTACTCTTTTAAGTTGTAGCTGTTCCGATTCATGGCCTTTTCAGGTGTACAACAAAAGTCAACTTACTTGTGCGCGCTCTTTTGGAGAAATGATTTAAATTTGATTATTTTGAGTGTTTGAAAACAATTTTTTTTTAAAACTCAATTAATGTTTTATCTTTTTATTTTATGCAAGAGGAAAGATGATTAATTTATTTTCAAGATTCGGCTATTTATTATCCAGAATATAGCACCGGTTTTAGGGTGGCAGAATCTTATAAGATGAAAAAATAAAAATAAACGATGGACCAACACATTGGTTTCACCAATGAAATCCTAGATATGAATAATCATGGGAACATTCATAACTTCTGGACAAATTTTCTATGTATTTTCTTGTTCCTGCTGATATTCTCAAGGACAGTGAGGTGATTTCCCCATTGTGTACTTACTACTTATACCAAGTCTTTCCTCTTTGAAGCCCCTCTACTTCCTTAAACTACTCCAAACATGGGACTTCTAGAACTTATATTGCTTCTTTACACAATCTTTCCAAATGTCCATGCAAGTAATGCTAATCTTTGTCCTGGTTCAAACTGTGGCGACTTGTACATCAACTACCCTTTCAAACAGCAAAACACACAGCCCCAAGATATTAGCTGCACCTATATCGAGCTGAACTGCGACCTTAATGCAACGGAAACAGCCATTATAAGCCTTCCATATGCCGGATATTTTGATGTTTCCGACATTTTCTACAGTGGCCCATACATAAAACTGTCGGATCCTGGAAGTTGTCTTATGCGACGACTGATGGAGAACTCAAACGTTTCGTGGTCTCCTCTTAAGACCATCACTTATGAAAACTACACATTTTATACATGCCCTGCGAATAGAATACTGAGAATAAAAAATGAGTATATTTGGGCAATTCCTTGCCTTAGCAACACTACGAATCCCACAGTGGCTACGGCGATTGCAACACCAAAGGACATGTTTTTCCTTGGTTGTCAGTTAATTGGTAGTTGGATGCTGCCTGTTCTAGTAAAAGGTCAGTTTGAATTTGAGGGGGTTAATGGGGATCTTTATTTGACTTGGGACACCTCCATTAGTTGCTTGGCTTGTGAAGAACATCAGGGAGATAAAGGTAAATTCATTTAAAAACTTTCAGAAAATTTAATCTATAATAATTACATCTCCAAATAGATTGATCACATCCTCCTAAGAGTAAGATTAACTTACAGGTGGACTGGACTGGGCTAAAATAGCTTCATCACCAATTTTCCTTCCATCATTTATAACAGCAGTCATGCTAATAATAGTCTGCATATCGCGCATCATAAAATGTATAATTGGAAGAAACGAAAGCAGTTTTGACGATGGACTGCAGCCTAGTGAGGCCACTGCAAGAGGGCTGGATGAGTCAAAGATCAATTCTTGCACAGAATTGATGATTCTTAATGAAAGCATAATAGCAAGTTCAGACACTGGTTCTTGTACCTGTTCTATATGCTTAGAAAGCTACCGCCCACAAGAGCTCGTAAGAAGCATTCCTAGATGTGGGCATTATTTCCATGCTCACTGCATTCAAGAATGGTTAATTAAAAGCACAACATGTCCAGTTTGCAGAACAGTACTCTTGGATAATGGTTTGTAGCACATGGTTTTCTTGGATATTGCAGTTTTTGCTTTGTTTTTTTTTTTTTTTGAACTTGTGTAACCTGCATACAGTTGCATATTCATTCAAATTAAAATATTAGATGAGAAATGAGAAAAAAAAATCATATCCAATGAGAATGTTTTCTTCTAAAATACTAGAAGAAATTTTATTTATAGCTAACTTTAAAATCTGGTACTTTGAAAGTATCTTTAATCTGGTGTATACATATTTGTTGAAGGTGTATTGCAATAGAGTACATTTACACTAGGCAGGAAGAGAGGTGAATGCACAAAGAGCTAAACGGGAGGACAAACTCGTATTACGAAGACCTCTGGAGGCCCTAGTAAGATCAATAAATCAACAAGTCTAATAAGAAACACAAGATTGATTTCAGAATATTATCTGCTGTCATTATTATTTTCTGAAGGATTTTGTGCAGTGAAATCAGGCTCAGCGGGCTTCTTTGGCAGTAGAGACGGTAATTTGGGAGACGACAAAGTATTAGGAGGATGATGACGTCTCAAGTTTGCTATCATATTGGTAGCGAATCTTGATGCATATATTGTTGTACGGAGGCTTGCTCCCCCTCCTTCACTTGATAATGTCTCCTGCCGCCTATCTTCCGCCTCTTTCAGCGACCTTTCAATCTTTCTCCTGCAATATCGTCGCCATGCTACTTGTATAAAACAAGCACCCCATGACCTCCACTGCTCGGAGCAGAACCTGAGAATATTGCAACACAATGCACCTATTATCAAAAGGAGTAACTAATAATATTCTGTGAAAACAACTAATACCTTTTAGTAAGACAACTAATACTATTTAAGAAAACTTGCCTAAAAGTGTGCTGAAGCTGCTTGCTGCTGAGACGCCTAAACTGGGAAGCGACGTTCTTCAAGTCATCGGGCATTAAACAGAAAGCTTCGACATCTGTAACAGCATTTACTGTTCTTGTTGAGATAGGAAGGGTGGATGAGGAGTTGGGATCGAGGGCCCACGTTAAAAGCTCCTCCCCGCAGAAGGCCCCAGCCATGAGACCTACAGAATTGAGGAAACCAGTTCTACCTCCATTCGTGGTCGTTGTCAATATATTGCCTCTCATTACAAACAGCATCTCGTCCACAGGATCACCCTCACGAAGAATGAAGCTGTTCTTCGTGTAAAGAACGGGCTTTAGGCGAGCGCACATTGCATCCAGCAGCTGTTCATCCATTTTCTCAAATATTGGCACCTAAAAGATCAAGATTACTGATATAAAATACAAGTGATGGAATGAATGATACTGAAAAAAGAAAAGAAAAGAGCAGTTAGTTACTTTAGTGAGCAAATTCCAGCAGAGGTGGCGCTTGATGTCCCGTCTTAAGTCCTTGGGGAGATTACGGATTAAAGAATCTTCGTCGACGCCTCTATTTTCTTGCCATTTGTATTGCTCGTATCGTCTTATACGAACCCTCAGCTCCTCAGGGAGCATGCGGTGGGACATCCAATGATCCGTGTCTCCCCTTTTCACCCTCATCTCTTCGACTCTAACACTCAGGGACTCTAACAATTTCTGCAACACCGAACTAATTCACCATCTCTTTTTACGACTAAAATTAGTCGTATTTAAATATATAGTATATACATACCTGCATGTTGCCAATGAGCAAGGAAAACAGAATCAGCCCAATGACGGCGACGAAAATAGCAAAGAGAATCTCTCCTACATAGGTGCTTGTTTGGAGGTTCTGGCCAAATGAACTGCAATAAGCAAAGCAGAAAAGGCAATTTAATAAATTTGGCTCCAACTTGTATGATATAATAAACAGTCTGTGTTAATAGAATGAAGAACCTCAAATTCCGTAGCCCCCACCAAAAACAATAGAAGAATTTCCTAGGAAAGTAATCGCTTTCACTAACACGAGACTGAAGAACATCAAGGGCAATTCCAAAGTCAAAATCATCCCAGCTCTTTATATCTTTTTGTTCCAGAAGTGGGCAACTGGTATTAAGAAATGAATTGTTTACTACAGGCCATGGATCACCACAATACAGGTCATGTGTTGTACAATTGTTTGTAGAGTTATGACATGCAATGCGCCAACATGCATCCTTTCGTTCTATTGCAAATAGATACCAGAAAGCTCCCAGGACCTGCCTTGTTACGAACATTAGTATTAATGGCTGAATCAAAATGAAATTGCGGAGAAAAATAAACTTACATGACTAGCAAGCATGTACAGAAAGAGATTGAACGCAGCTCCAGCCCACGCCGTTTGAGTAAATAAGCCCGATGTTCTAGTCACTTCCTTGTACAAAGGATATATCCTCCATAGTCTTGGAACGTATTGACAGAAGATAACAATCCTTAGTAGGTCTTTCGTAACCAGAGAAATCGGAGCATTCAAAGTGGGCATGACTATTAAAATTACCGCCTGATTGTACACAAACAAATAGTTCTTGATGTAATACTTTTCAATCTCTGTACAACTGGTGCACGACTAGTATTTTAAGATGAAAACAACTAATATTGTCCAACTAATACCTTTCAGTAAAACAACTAATACCTTTCAGTAAAACAACTAATACCTGTGGTAAAGGAAGAATTGATAAAATGTCGATGATGAAGTAGGAGAAGAGGTAACGTTTAGCTATGGCTATAGAATCGTCAACCAGCTCGCCACGTCCAAAGACTCGAGTATAAGGGGCGATGAATCCAGTACGAAATTGCAAGAAAATGTGGGAAATGTAGAAAATGTCAAACAAAGAGCGAAGAACGCAAGCAGTGATCTCTAGAGTGTGATCCAGCTTCAAGCAAAGTCGTACGGGATCAACATAAGGAATGTAGAAGAATAAAGGATCAAGGGACACTGCAATCACACAAGAAAGTACAAATATTTTATTCCACTTCTGAAGAAAAGGCTGTTGCGGATCGAGTATTTCCTTCTTTGAGCCCGAATTCTGCCTGTTTTTGCCATCATTAGACCACATTCTCAAGCTTTTCACCCTCTCAGAACCCTTAACGAATCCCCGTCTTATTCCTCCAGTTATGGAGCTCAAATTCGGTTTCCTTAACGGAAATAACCCTCGAATCAACCTATCAGAATTCTCTGACCTACGATTATTGAACCTAATTACACAGGAGTACACTTCTAATATAAATATCTTTGGAAAATAATAATTCAAGTCCAGATTACTGTTCTAAGTGTAATGTTGTGAACTAACTAACCTTACATATTTCATTCCCTTTAGATTCATAGTTACTGATGAAGTAACAGCCTTAATATTCTTGTCTTCCTTATTTTCGGGCACAAAGTGTAAAACCCATTCCTCTGTAAAGATAAAAATATCCCAAGCCAAGCTATGAACAACAAATTATCTGCACATATAAGAAAGATAAAAGCTGTTTTTAACAGCTTCACTTTAAATCTCAGAAAATAACAACTGAATACTTCCGTTTGCTTTACTGGCATTTAATTTAAGATAATAATCTTCGATTCTTCCCTACCAAATTTATTACCACGCAAAAGAAAAGGCCAAGTACTGAAAATTCCCTTTTGCTTTACGTGATAATCAGTTACTAATTAATTATTCCAACAGCTATCTTCTCTATGAACATTTAACACTAATGATATTAAAAACTAAAATAAAAATAAAAATTATGAGCTCCTGCAAACAAACACACACAAAATTCAGTTTATGTCAAACTAAAAAATCCCACAATCAAGTTACCTTGCTAGAACTTGTGGGTGGAGAAATTATGAGCAAGAAACCATACAATCAGTCCTTTGATTCTTCAAATTTCAAAACCCAGAGTGGAAAATTGCAGGGAGGAATATACGTTACGCAACTCTTTAGCTCTAACTATGAGATTGTAATAAGTATAATCTAGAAGAATAAGTGTCAACATTCAAGAAAAGGCAGCTCACAGTTAAGAAAGTTCTTCGTCGTATCCATATGCACAAACTCTCCCCTTAAACAAGTTCTTCGTCGCCCAACAGTTTCTTTATACTTAAAAAAAGATAGTACAACGGTTTAGGTGAGAATTTTTGGCGCAGAATTTTCTTTTATATGCACCCACTCTAGGAGAGAATCGTTTACATCTTTTATCATTTAAGTGTAATGTAAAATGATTCATATTTTTTTTAAGTTAAAATGAATTAAATTTATCAAAATGATATACCCATCCTCCACCACCATTTGAGATTTGTTAGAGAAAATAAGTATAGTGAGTTTTTATTTTTATTTTTTGTGACTTATGATTTTTTAAATATAATCTACATACAACTCTTTATTGAAAGTTCTTCCTGATTTTGCCTAAATTATATAGGGCAAGGTCTCATATATATTTGGTGCACGAATTTTAGATCCGTGCACTCACTTTGATCCTGCCTCATTTTATTGTGGATTCTCATTTTTACTAATGGCGAGGTCTCATTTTTTTAATGGATCACTCTTATACCGGAGTGCATGGTGCACACTTAGTGCACAGGAGACCCACTCATTATATAGGTATTTCGAAAACAGTTTATCAAAATTTGATACCCCTGTTCATGTATTTATTCATATAGGGATAGACACTAATTTTAAGAAAAAATAGATAAAATAAGAATATTATGTGGTTTATTTATAAATCAAGTGATTGTTCGTGTGTAAAGTTTAATAACAATTTGTGTAATTAAGTAATAGTTGGAAGATTAATATTAAGTGAATTTTTTTTATATATTGTATGTGAATAAATTTGGTGGATAGAGTCATTCACAGAAGAAATATTTTAATCGATAAATTTTTGTCGAATGTCCTAATCAGAAGGGTTTGTTGCTAATGGGTAATTTACAAGCGTGTGTCTACTAATGTCTGCAAAAAATTGGATTGTTAAATTAATCCGTGGGTATATCTCTACTAATGTCAGGTGTGTGTATAACCAGACCTGTTTTATAATGAGGAATGTAGGCCCAACTTTATCTAACTATTTAGGGTTCGGCCCACTTCTAAAATATCTGCTACGGAGTTTTTTTGAGGAATAGAGGCCCAAACTTTATTGCAACAATAGAGTTCGGCCCAGTTATAAATATCTTCCTACGTGATTTCTTGGATGTAAAATGGATTATCTCTAATTTATTACACTAGAACACATGAAATTCGTTATTAAATAATTTAATCAGGTAATAAAATATACCTAACTATAAACTGCCATTACTATAAAATTATTACATTATAATATCTTTTTTTTTTTGACAGGATACATTATAATATCTTTACACAGAGTCGAATATCTATACGTATTACTTTCTATTTCCTTTTCCTTCTTATTTCTCCCTCATCATCAAATTCCAATTTCCATCCCCCATTTTCAGATACACACATTGAAACACGCACATACACACATTCCTAATAAGATCAAAATCAAATCCGATTCCTAAACGTCAAGCAACATTCAAAGTTTTGTCCTAAGAATCCCAATTTCCACAGACACTCTTCCCCCAAATTCTCGCCCTCGGCCCCCCCAAAAAAAAAATTTAATGAAAAAGAAAGCTGCTATCCCATTTTCCTCCATAATTGAATGATCGTACGCTATCTGCTATCCATCTCCCCGTTTAATTTATCATCGTAAACGAAGAAAATCGGAATTCTTTTAATTTTACTATTGTCTGATTTCCTCTGGCATTTCGGCGAACATTTTCCGAAACTCCAGAGGCGAGTTATTAGGGTTTTGTTTCAGATTACTTGATCAACTAACTGTTTTTCTGTCTGTTTCTCTTTTCTGTTAATTTTTTTTGGAAAATAGATAGTTCTGTGTTGAGGGTTTGAATATATAGTGTTAAATACTGCGTGATTTTGGTAGATATACAATATAATCTGCTTAAAGTTGGCGCCTTTAATGTATCGTTATTCTCATTAGGTTTTCGATATATAGATTACACTGCTTATCGGGGGAAGCTGCATTTATTTGTTGTAACTTGTAAGCTATCTTTTGCGGGTGGTTCTGAAGGAAGATTAGCAGTTTGTATTGAAAGCCAAATTGTAGGGTTCTTGCTGTTTTATTAGGGTGTAGAGAAAATTGTGTTGTATGGGAGAAAATGAGGGATGGGCTGAGCGATGTGGGCCTTTGCCGAATGGGCTTTTGCCAGGGGCAGGTCCTGTAATGCAGGCTGTTGATGCAGATCGATGGTCGAGGGCAGAGGAGAGGACTGCAGAGCTCATTGACTGCATTCAGCCGAATCAGTTATCTGAGGAGCGGCGGAATGCAGTTGCAGATTATGTAAAACGACTCATTACAAAGTGCTTCCCCTGCCAGGTTGTTTGAATGATTCTTGATTTTTCTTAATGGAACACTGTTGTTTTAAATGGCTCTATGAAGTTTTGTTAAAGTTGCTACTGTGTCTATCGCGTCATTGCAGTTTAGTTAGAGGGTCCTTTATTTAGAATGCTGTTTATGTTGAACTCAAAGAAATTGTGAGGATTATAGTATTTGCCCAGTTGTAATATCTGCACATCATGACTATAAAATGGTAGATTTGGAGTTTTTTGTTTATGCTGGAAAACCACAACATCACACAGATTTGTAGAAACAAGATGATGGACATGTGATTTCCCAGAATTCAAATTGATTTTTTATTTTGTATTGACGGCTTTTATGATAACTAAATTTTGCTATGGATGGTTGCAACTTTTAACGTATAATGACCCTCATAGTCTGTCAGCACTGCTGATTGGAAGGATATTTTTATTCTTTCCTCGACTCTCTTTTAATGTTTTTTTTTTTGGTAGGAGACTCTGTTACTCTGTATTTGCTTTGGTGTTTTACGCACAGGCTCGTCCTCCTAGTTTTTCTTTTTCTTTTGTTGGAGTTTTTTCGTTGACCTTTTACCATTGCCACAGGTCTTTACCTTTGGTTCTGTACCATTGAAGACTTATCTACCTGATGGTGACATTGATTTGACTGCTTTCAGCTACGATCAGAATCTGAAAGATACATGGGCCAAACAGGTTCGGGATATGCTGCAGAATGAAGAAAAAAATGAGAATGCTGAATTTCGTGTGAAGGAAGTTCAGTATATCCAAGCAGAAGTATGTCATCTCTTATATTTTTTTTTTGGGTGATATTCTTTTTTGTCATTATTTTCTGCATTTTCAGCTTTGTCTTGTTGTGATTGTCATATTTGCTTTTAATCAGGTTACACTTTTCATATCTTCACTCTTTTTAAACATATAGTAGTTTCCTTTTCTGAATGTTGTGTAGACTACTCAAATATGTATTGCAAGTGTTGTGTTGTTAGAGTCTCAATCATTCACCGGAATGAGTTTTGGTTTTTTTAAATGTTCCTATGTCCTTGACCTGTATATAGAGGATATGAATTGACGTTGTCATAATTAGGATGAGAAAATTCATCTTTTGCAACATGTATTTATAATTATTGTAAGAGGTGAATGTTTGGATGCTTATCTGCATTTTAGGTGCTGAAGATGTTGTGGAACTTTGGTGTTTATCATGTGCAATTTAGTGTAAATAGAAGATTAGTAACCATTTGCATTGCCTTAGCGTAAAGAGTGCTTGATTCTTGACTTGATGCTAGGATCAGTCTTTGCCCATATTTTCAGGTTTATCACTACATGATATCTTAAAAAGATTTGCTGAGCTCCTCTACGATTGTTTTTGACTTTGTTTTTTCTGTTAGCCAGTGACATAAACTTTGTTTGTTGACATATATTTTTTTTTATTGTTTCAGGTGAAATTGATTAAATGTCTTGTTGAAAATATTGTTGTCGACATATCGTTTAATCAAGTAGGTGGATTATGTACACTCTGCTTCCTTGTTGAGGTGAGATGTACCATATTTCACTCACAATAATTGTCTGAGGACATGAGCTCTCATGTTATATGCACTTTGTAAGATGAATATTTTTTAGCTAAAAAGTTTCTTTTTCCCCTTAGGTTGATAGTCTAATAAAGCAGAATCATCTGTTCAAGCGTAGTATTATCTTGATTAAGGCCTGGTGCTATTATGAAAGCCGCATATTGGGTGCTCATCATGGACTCATATCTACCTATGCCCTGGAAACCTTAGTTCTTTACATCTTTCACGTGTTCAATAATTCCTTTCATGGACCTCTTGAGGTGAATTCATCTTATTTATGTCTTATGTCTTGATTTCTGTTTCTTTATTGCTCTTCTGAAGAGCACTTTTTAATTATCGCAGGTTCTGTATCGTTTCCTGGAGTTCTTCAGCAACTTCGACTGGGACAATTTTTGTGTTAGCTTATGGGGACCTGTACCCATCAGTTCCCTTCCCGATGGATCTGGTAAGTGTGGGGATCTCACCTAACGATTCATGGAAATACAGTAGTCCTTTCCTTAATTGTTGGGTTTTAACTTGCATTATTTTACAGCGGAACCTCCTCGAAAGGACAGTGGAAAACTGCTACTTAGCAAGCTGTTTCTTGATTCTTGTAGCAAAGTGTATGCTGTTTTTCCTGGTGGCCAGGACAATAATGGACAACCTTTTGTTTCGAAACATTTTAATGTAATTGATCCATTGCGTGTGAACAACAACCTTGGACGTAGTGTTAGTAAAGGTAATGCTAGCTTGAAATATTTCAGTTTTTTGGCTTTATATAATGTTCAATTATTTCTTAAATGCTCCATCTTTTGTTCCCTGATTTTGTCTTTGTCCTCTCTGGGTAGATTCATGTTTGTCCAGGGTACTAGTTCATTTCACTATAATCATTCAGTAGGTGTTATACTTCTGGGTTGCTACTATTTTGTTGTTTCCTTTACTCCTGAAAATAATTGATGCATGGTGGCTTTTCCCTTCTGGGTTAGCAGGGTTTGATGTCATTCCTCAATTGGTTGCATTCACAAAGTACTAAGTCATGATCTAGTGTCTATACTGTACCCTTTCTTCCCAGTGGAAGATAATCCTGGATGTTATGGGATTTTTTTTATTGATCATTTTGATTTCACTTTCGTATATGTCTTTGTTTTTCCAAAGGCAATCTTGGAGCTCTAATTGTATGCGTTGTGATTGAACATCTTTGACTTAATTCTTGTCATTTAGTTTATCTTTCTACATACTGTTTGTGAAATGTCTAATATACGGTTTTATTTTTAAATTAATCTAAATAGAAAACGGTTGAAATTGGAATGACATATTACTTATACATTCTCTTCTGCAGTTTTCCAGATTCACTAATCAAGTCATGTTAGAATTTAAACCATGTGTTAATTACTTTTAGAAGGATATATGTTTGGCCAATGTTAAACCATTATTATCCTGCTTCTCTGGTGCTCCATACCTATCTGACCCAATTTCTTCTTATAATATTATTATCATTCCTGTTTCTCAGGTAACTTTTTTAGGATTCGAAGTGCATTTGCTTTTGGAGCTAAAAGACTGGCTAGACTACTCGACTGTCCAAGAGAAAATATAATTTTTGAAGTGAATCAGTTCTTCATGAATACATGGAAGAGGCATGGCAGTGGCATTAGGCCTGATATACCAGGGGTTGATTTATGGCGCGTGAGATTGCCAAGTCCGGATGGTGGGAATTCTAGTAATAACATGATTGGCAATAATGGAAGTGAGAAATCTTCTATTCATGAGATGGAGGATGAGGGGAATCTCCCCCTGGTGTTTCCTCTCAACATGGTAAATTTTCAGTAAGAACGGTGCCAACAACAAGTGAGCTGTCTGCAGCTTCTCACATTCAAAGCTTAAAGAGTCAAAATTTAAACAATTCTGGTGGTCAAATTTTACAAAATGATGGATCTCCGAGAGATGTGAAAGCTGATCATTTGGTGAATGACACCCAAGGACGGTTTCTGTTTGCTCGAACTCGGTCCAGTCCCGAACTTACTGATGTCTCATCTCAAGTGAGGCGTAACAGAGAAGCAAAAACTGCAAATTCTCATGCTATCTCGTCTAGGGTTGATAACAGTAATAGGAGGAAAAATATTGAATCCGAAAGCTTTGCAAGCCAGACCAGTTGTACTGCAGTTGAAGATATTAGATCTGTGCATATAACACCCCAATCAAATCTTGATGTTACTAGTGACTCCAATAGTGGTTCAAATAGCTATCATCGAGACGTGCATATGGATACGACCTTGAATGAAGAGTTTACATCCACTAATGGAGCACAGTTAATGGCGCAGGAAGAACAAGACATTGTGAACATGATGGCTTCTGCTTCACTTCAAGGTTTCAATGGACAACTTCATCTTCCATTCAATTTGAGTTCAGCTCATCTACCTTTCTCAATCCCGCCAGGCTTTCTTGCTTCAATGGGTTACACCCCGCAAAATCTGCCAGGATTTGTTCCTACAAATTCTCATTTGATCGACCCATCATTTTCAAATATGCAGTTTCCTCATGGTTTAGTTTCACCACAATTTACTCATTATTTCCCTGGCTATGGGGTGAATTCACCATCTGAAACTTCATTTGAGCGAAGCAGTGAAAATTTAGGTCCGGTGGAGATGAAACCGGGAGAAATAGATAATGATTTCTGGCTGGAGCAAGATGCCTGCTCCTCCAGTGGCTATGATCCCGAGAATGGAAATATTGACATGCTCCATTCTGATGATAAACTACCATCATCGGTGTCTGGACAAAAATATGTTCCTCCACCTCGAGCAAGTAACTCTGGGAGTGGTACGAGAGTTCAGCAGAAGCAAGCACGGGAAAGGCGTGGCACATCGCGAGAGAGTAACGATAACATCCTTATCCAGGATGACAGAAATAATGAGGTTTATGCGGAAGAAAGATCAGCTAGTTCAAGGTTCTCATCAGTTACTCAGAGTAATTCTTTGAGGAGTAGAACATCTTCAGAGAGTTCCTGGGATGGATCATCCTTGAAAGCACCTAAATCTACAAAAGAGAAAAGAGGAAAGAAAACAGTTTCTACAAATCTGCCCACTGGCCATGGAAAAGGTAAGGTTATGTCGAAAAATGTCCCTGTTCAGGCAGAGGATGATGACCAGGAATTGGGGTCATTATCAAGCATGGGAACTGAATTGGTTGACAGGAACCCCAGCTCTCTGTCTGGCTTTGAATCTGGTCGGACAAGTGGATCAGATTCAGTTATCCCCTTTGCCCCAATGCTAATTGATCCTGGATCGAGACAGAGAGCGAATGATGGTTCTAGGCTGATTGCATTCTACCCCGCTGGGCCCCCAATCCCGTTTCTGACAATGCTTCCAGTGTACAATGTTCCACCTGAGGCTGGTGCTTCTGATTCATCGAGTGTTCATTTTGGAGGTGATGGAACTTTGGAGAACAATGACTCTAGGCAGAACTTTACTCCTGAAAGATATGATCATTCAGATGATTTAAATACATTCAAAGGAGCAACTGCTACTGAGACGTCTGGAAATAAAAAATCCGATATTCTGAATAGTGACTTTCTTAGCCATTGGCAAAATTTACAATATGGAAGGTTCTGTCAAGATTCAAGGAACCACGGGCCTTTACTCTATCCTTCGCCTGTAATGGTCCCCCCTGCTTATCTTCAGGGACGATTCCCCTATGATAACCCTGGCAGACCTTTCACAACGAATTCTAACCTCTTCTCTCAGCTTTTGACGAGTTATGGCCACCGCCTGGTCCCTGTTGCTCCTGTCCAATCAGTTTCCGCTAGACCTGCCAATATGTATCAACCATACATAGATGATATGCCAAGATATCGCAGTGGGACTGGGACTTATCTGCCTAATCCTGTAAGAACTCTATTTGATAATTGTTTCTGTTCCTGCTGGTTATCTTCCTCATCCTATTTTGATATTTATCAGGATCCTGTCCATGTTGGATATTTACTGCTTTGTGAAACTTGATATGTAAACCTGAAAAGATGGGTAGGGCCGCCCTCCACTCCCGTCCCGGGGCTCTAAGGGGCTTTTGATTTGGAACAGATATTTGACCCTTTCTTTCCTGTATATATATACTTGTGATATGTGTGAAGGTGGTTCATTCTGGATGCTTTTATATTTAGTCGAATGTAAATTTAGTGAACCTGTTATTGCATTAAAAAGTGTGTATTCATTTATACTTTATTTACATCGGGGGTTGCAAGTTTGGGATTTAATTTCATGAGTTCTATTGAAATTGATAACTATGTTCTTGGTCTGGCTTTTTCTAGTGATTATTTTTCTTCTATAAATTGGTAAAGCATATTTCACCATATAATTTTATAACCTTTTCGTTTCATTGTGCCTGAAGGCCTCGGTCAGGGAGCGCCATTCTCCTGGTGGCAGAAGAGGAAGTTATAACCATGATAGAAATGATAACTATGGTGACAGAGAGGGAAACTGGAATGGTAATACAAAGTCACGAAATCCTGTACGCAGCCATAGCCGCAACCAACCCGATAAATCAAACTCAAGAGCTGATCGTTTGGCTTCTAATGAGAATCGAGCTGATCGTTCTTGGGACTCATACAGACACGAATCAGCCCTTTCTTACCAGTCACAGAGTGGCCCATTAAGCTCAAATTCTAGTCAAAATGGTCCTCAAAATGTGGCATACAGCATGTATCCTTTAACAGCCACAAATTCTGCTGGAGCTTCTAACGGGCCTTCTGGTCCACCCGTTATGATGCTGTATCCATTTGACCATAATGCTGCTGCCTATGGTTCTCAAGGTGAACAGCTTGAGTTTGGTTCAATGGGTTCAGTAGGCTTGCCAGGTATAGATGAGCAATCACAGCTAAATGAGGGAAATCGAGCCAGGGCATTTGAGGACCATAGACATCATAGGGGGAGCACTGAGCATCGTTCTTCACCCGATAGGCCACCTTCCTCTCATCATCAAAGGTACGTTGTATGATTAGTTAACTCTTGTCATTTAGTTCTTGTTTGATCATTTTGCATTTTCATTGTTTTTTCTTTATCTTGTAAAACATTTTCAGTTAAGAAAAAGAGTTCCCATATTTTATTGGAGACTGGTGATGTTTATAGTTTATTTTCTCGACAGGAGAGTGTGATGAATTTTCCAGCTTTGTGCTAAAAGGAACGATCATTGGAAGGATGATGATGCTTTGCTTGTGAAACTGAGTTGTGGAGAACTGATGTCAAATGGCAAGTTCGGTTCCACCAAATTCCCCTGTTCCGACATGCACATGATGGAGCTCAGTTTTCTGCCTGCAGCATTTTGGTCTTGCACAAGAACAGTCTCTATTAGCACAGTTCTTGCATGTCAAATAGCTGCCATCTTCAGACCACCATCCACTCGTACCCTGGAAGAGCGAAAGGGAGTAGGAGCCTGCTTATAAGTTTTAACCTTTTTCTATTGGCCTTTTTTCTCAGTTAAACGACCACACATGTAATATCGTTAGACTGAAACTAGTGGTTCACTATTATTTTCTTACTAGGATTTTCACAGAATTCCTTGTAGATCCTCTTAGGGTTACAAGATTATAGAATCCCTTGTATCATCTCCATCCATCTTGTGGTCTGGATGTTGAAAATGTAGCATTATGAATTTCAAAGTAAGATTCAAATGACTAGAAAACTAATTTTCTTTTTGGGAACTACATTTTCAAATGGTACTTTATTTTACCAAAAATGTATTAGTTAATCAGTATTAGCTGTTTGCACTAAACAGTATTTAGTTGTTTTCATTTAAAAGTATTAGTGTTGGTGGTGCACCCAGGTCTCTCTTTCTGGAAGTTTGTTGGCAATGAGAATGAAATGATACCATGTACAAGCAAGTTTTCTGTGGATTTTATATATTACAAAATGTACTGAAAGGTGTATTGGAGTTCAATTTCCCAACATGATGTTTTTACAATCAACTGCAAGAATCTTAAGCTCCAGTCAACAGTTCCTTATTTACTTCAGGCCTGTCTTCCATGTTATAACTGTGGCTCCAAACGTGTGGTGATCTTGAAGTTAGGAGAGGCCACAGCTGGTTCCTCTGTTTTCTCGCCTTCTTCACAACAAGCCTCGTGCGTTGTTTTATCACCTCATTCACCGCCCTCAAGTAGTTGCTCGAATCATGGTCCCTGATTATCATACCCTCCGAGCCATAAGCTAGGGGATCGCTCAGAGTTTCGATTGGATGGGGTGAATTTAGGAATGCTCGAAGAGCACTCTTTGTTAGAGAGCTGTTGGTACTGTCCAAGACGTGCAAAGCGTTCCCTGGCGGAAGCAACGGGTGGGGAGGTGACACCTTCTCATCCGGTTGAAGGATGAATATTTTCCCCATTGGAGAGTACAACAGTTTCTGCACAAAGTACACGCATGAGAATGAGAGGTTATGTAATACAGTAATAAGTAGTTGATGGTACAATTCTTGGACAATGAAGGATAGGGCATACATTCTTATTAAGGCACGGATGGGAACGGAAGGTTGCGTTCAGACGCTTGAGTATCTGAGCGACGTAGGTAGGGTAGTTGCAGGAGAATGCTCGAGGGACGATGTCTCTATGCATCATCACACAATGAACATGATTGTCGTCGAGACCTAATTGGTCCAATATCTTTTGGCCTCCACAAAACACGAATGGGGCTCCGAAACTAACCACTGGAAGAAGAGAAGACGGTTTGAGTTGGTTCCTTGTAATAAGCATCAAGTTGACAAGAAGAGCAAGACTGCCTCCAAGTGAATGCCCTGTGAATTGGAACTTCGCTCGATCACTAAATCTGTCGAGATGCTGCTTTATCAATGGCATGAACTGGCCGTATATTCCTTTAGCTGCTTCGTAAATCCCTCTATGAACCAGCACATCAGTTCCCTATCAGAAACATCAATTCTTTTCTCAGGTATTCAGTAATGCTTTACTTAAATATTTTTGGACATAGAAATCAATCACCAGGCTCACCTCAAATTTAGTTGGCTCAAAGAAGAGATTGGCCTGCCAGGATGCTAGCGAGTCCGATCCCTGTATAACGAAACGACGAGTGTAAATTCTGGAATCATCGCAGACGTACCATTCGCAGGGTGAGGAATGAAGAGATTGAAGATCCTTTGCTGCCTTCTCCTTTTGTTTCTTCCCTGCTCTTACAACTGCTGTCATTGTCGATGCTGCTACACACGCTGCCATCTCCGACTTGTAGATCCTTCCTGCATTCTCGTCGTCCTCCATTTCCTCACCGTCTTCATTGTGTTTTGCCTGGGATTGGACGTATGACGCTGCCGATGCTGCAATATCATAAGCAGTTGATGAACGCATGCGCGTCTTCAGTTCGGCCTCAGGCGATGCTTCAGCTTCTACTCTGATGGAATCCTGCTCGATTTCGTCCCTGATAGCTGCTGCCGCTTCAGCCTTCTTTTCAAGAGAAGATGTCACAAGCTCCAGCCCATAATATCTCCTCAAATCCTCTGCCTGAAAGCCACAAATGTCACTCAAGTGTCAAAATCAGTAACATAAACCAGTGACACAACACATAACATTGATTTCAAGAGATGAAAAACCATACCTTCATATCTGCAATCACATAAGCCATGTTACACAAGAAAGCCAGCTGCGAGAAAAGCTTAGTATCCGACCAAGAAACGCGCGTTAGCAGGGACGAAAACGTCTCCCTATCGATACTAATGCCCGTCCCGTCCCCATCCTCCTCGTAATCAATTTCACACCCGCCTTCTCCATCACACCCTCCACCATCTTCACCATCATCAGAGCTCTCAACCTTATCCTCTTTCTTCCAATTACTCCGTAGCTCCATCAGTCTATCGATCCAATTCGATCGTTTTTTCACCTCATTCACCTCCATCTCATCCTCATCACGATCATCATTCTCATTCGCATTCTCATTACTCGTTTCAGGATCAAACAGAAATGACTTCAACGAATCTGACAAATGTATGTTAAAGAAGCCAACGGAGCGGCTATTCTTGAGCTTCGGTTGGACAACGGAGGCTTTCATGGACGCAATCGAGTGACAGAGATGGTTGTCTGAATACGATCGTCGCATAATGCCTCGTCTGTTTAACAAGTCATTGTTCGAGATGGATCGACGGAGGCCTCCATCTCTAGGGGTGGTACTGCTGATTTGGGACAGAGTGTAGGCCATCATAACAAAACTTTTATCATTTACTACAAGATTGGATCAAGCCTGAAAGATCAATGTTGCCAATATGAGCAATCTTGGAATTGAAACTGGACAAATGGACATTAAGGGGGCCTTAAAAAGAGAGCTTCAAGTGACAAAATAAACTGCCTCGTTTACAACGATAACCTTAACAAGATACTCCCTTGTACCCGTTTGAAGACACATTCAAGGAGCTATACGTGTTTGGTGGGAATTGACCAAAGAATTACAAGTAACTGAATACATATATTTTTATGAAATTGTATTTTGTTTTACCAGTACTCGGTTTATTTAATATTTTCAATAAGGTGGGATGAAATACGACATTGAAATACGGCGAAAATAGAGGATCAAGAATGTGAAAATTAATAGTTTATACTATGTGAGAATTAATTTTCTGTTTGACATGTAAAGAGGGCAGGCTTTGTGGGTTTCTCACATGTTTGTCGTGCTTAGCATAGTTATTGACAGTTCTAGAATAATTAATCACTAATATTATTTTAATTCTGAAAGAGAAAAATAAAATGAAATCAGTAAATTATTTTCTTAAATAGCAATTCTTACCCACTCTTGAATTGTTTGTTGTGTACCACAAGACTATTTCTTAAATAACGTTCTACACTAAGATCTTGTTTCTTGGTGTTTCCGTCCTACAACCCAACAAACAAAATATTTGAGGAATATTCTACCTTTGTTTGTTGAAACATTTTTCTGTTACATATGAAACAAAATAGCGTCTAATTTTTAGGTCATCTTATTAATTTACCAATGACAATATGAAACAAAGGTACAATGTACTGTCTGTGGCACACATTTAAATTTGATGTTACTTATCCCGATTACAACATAAAAATGATATCAAAAAATGCATTTTGACGTGACATAAATACCCTCACCTTTCATTACAGACGGGTTTCTTTTTTAAGGTCGGGAAGGTCTTTTACCCCAACTTAGGACCCTGCTTCTTGCAATTTGCTTATGATAAAAGATAAAAATTTAAGACAAAAATTTGTGTGAGATGATCTTATACATGAGACGAAGTACAATCTAACACAAATTAACACTCATTTATTTTAAAATGTTAAAGTGTTAATATCCAAACTGTGTCCCGTCTCCCACTATCTTACGCAAGTGTATATCAAATTTTAATCAACAACAATTCAGTAGATTAGGAAAGCGTATATGTCAATTAGTGCCTTTATATATATGATTATGATGTGACATCTGTATTATGCTGCCGTAGTAGCTAGGTTTGTGCAACATATTATATGATTGACGCAAATCACAATCTATCTTTTTACGGCGATCATTACTACGTTTGTAGATTAAAGGATCAATTTTAATGTATCAGTTATCTAAAAGATCGGAAGATGAATAGCTTACGAAAACTTCCAATAGTTCCAATCTACTGCTCCCCCGTTCCATACTCGTTTTCCAGTTTACTGTTTGCACATATTTTTGTAAGCGATTTTTGTATTAGTAATTAAAATGATAAATTAATTTTAAAGGAATGGTATGATAGATAACAAGCTCATCTATCATATCCTTTCTTAACATGTCAGCTAATTATTTCAATACAAAAATCGCTCACAAGAGAAAGATTATGATGGTAAACAGGAAAACAAGTTTGGGATAGAGAGAGTACTTAATAAGAATTTTCTTTTTGTGAAGTTTTACTTAATAAAGATTTTATAGTTAATGCTTTTAAGCGAATTATTTTGGTTAGTTAACGGATAAGTATTTAGCTCAATTTATAAAAAAAGAAAAAGAAAAAAATGATTTCATCGTTAATCACTATGTGCCACAATAACACGATTCTTGAAACGTGTTAACGCGCACCATTACAAAACGTAACTTGACTTTTTTTTATTTTAAAAAAAAAAATCAAGAAAGGAGTTTTAATGAAATTATATAGGTTGTTACTAGTTGCTAGAGTAAATTAAATAACTACACAAATAACTAAAAAATTAAAATATTACTACAATCATCGAAGGATCAAATTAATTATAATAAGTTCAAGTGATTAGAACACTATTACCTATGTCGTGTGGTCATGGATTCGAGTCATCATTTGCCCAATAAAAAAAATTATCAGTCGCATGTATAATGTTTGACGCACAATATAATTAACTAAAAAATTGGAATTCATACATATACTTAATTGTGATATAGTGCGATTACTCTGATGTGACCAATTTTTTTTGTTTTTCATATACAGAGATCGAGATATATTACATGGACCGTAACAAGGTAACAACCCAGTGTCCCAATCCACGATTTATTAAAATTAATGTTTAAAAATCAGGATTGAGCCAATTGATTGAAACTTGAAAATACAGAAATCAAATAAGTGCAAAGAAATGGCTAGTAACCCAACATAACATTACCTCGAAAATTGATCTGTCTTCAATGTTGTCGTCCCACAGTATGAAAGAATCAGGCACAAAGAAACCACATTCGTGGTGAGAAATCTACTTTCCCCTCATAAGTTGCAATTTCTTTATCAGAGTGCCAATTCTTGTTTACAGAATATATAAAAATTCCTTTAGATATATATGTAGTATTATTTGGGTGTTATGATGCAATGGGGTGTGAGATCTGAGGGGGTATGGTATGGCTGGTAGTGACTTTAAATACAAATACAATGCATGTACTACTACTCTCTGGGTGTGGGGAATCTATTTCGAGGGACATCCAGGCTTGCCACCTACCTATGAATCTTTTTACTTTTTTGACACTTTTGCCCTTCCATGTTATATATCATCCCCTACAAGATGGAAAATTATGATTACACCATGAGCACTCAAATAAATTTGAATATGATTGGAACAAGTCGTCTAACAGTATATTATGTTCACTAATTTAACTATCCGCGATATTTTCGACTGATTAAAACTAAGTTCAAATTACCCCGGATATCTTGTTTCAATTTTAATTATAAACGTTGTAAATACTCCCTCCGTCCCATAAAACGTGCACGTTTTCCTTTTTGGGACGTCCCAAACAAATGTGCACAGTTCCTAAAATGACAAAACACTCAAAATTTATACTCTCACAATATTATTATAATTGATTTAAATAATATCAATAAAGTAAGTTTTTTTATTTTTTTGTTATCCCATAAAAAAAAGGTCAAGACGTTTATTCAGAGACGGAGAGAAAGACAAGACAGGACACAAATTTAGCAACAAATTATATAAAAGAGGGGCAATTTGGTAAAAGGGGGAGTTGAGAAGTTTTAATTGCAGTGTAGCAACTAGCAAAAGGTGAAGAAGAGGAGCCAAATGTGCGGTTGCATGAAGGAGGGGAACAGGTGTTGCCAAATGGTGTCCTAATTTGAATTTCCGTCGGCGTTACTAACGAAGCAAAATTTGTATACGCCACCAAACCAAACCAAACAATAATTGGGCTCTATTATATAACAAAGAGTTGGGTCACTAATTGAATCCCAATAATGTGAGACCCAATCATCCCACAATATAAATCCGCCAAGCCCATATTATGATTATAACTTAATTTATAGAGTCATGACTTGAGCATAAATGCTACTATCATAGAAAAATAAATAGGATGGATCACGCTCAGTTAAACCTTTGGGAAAAACACATCTAGTTTGAATAAATTATGATTATAACTTAATTTATTTTGAGAGTGAAATACGAGAAGATCGTCCTCAATCAAGATTAGTTGGACAATGATATATAATCAAGTTTTCAAAAGAACAAAAACAAATGACAAATTTATTACTTTTGTTCATTAAACTAGGTGCCTGTTTTGAAAGTTAATTAAAATAGTATAAATACTTTTTCTAAGCTGGCCAGACTCAACTTAAAAAAAATAAAAAATAGCGACTCCCACATTGCACTTCATAATATACTTTATAAACATACAAATTATATATTTATAAAATACAATGGTCGTACTACACATTTTAGTATAATAAATTTTATGTTTTTTTTAAACCATTATATTTTATGTTTATAGAATATATTATGAAAATTGAAATGCACTGCACATTTGGAACATTCAAGATTTAATTTAAAAGAGTGAGTCTCATGTGCACTCGGTGTGTCATGCACTTTATATTTTAGAAATATATAATTTGTTTATATTAATTGTACAATTCAATGTAAACAAATTACATAATTTTAAAATATATATGAAATAATGCAAGTAATGAACAGTCAAATTTGAAAACTAACAGGAAGGAAAATTCCAAGTTAAGAAAACAAAATAGATAAAATAATTGCAATCCAAGTCATTAGAAAAAAATTAGCAGAAGGTGATCGATCCGATGGTCTTGAATACAAGAAAAATAATATCCCCTGGGCACTGCAGATGTACATCAAATCAAAAAACGTACCCAAAATAGATGCGAATATAACGTAAGATCCCATCCAAGAAAACTGACATTATCCATAAAAAGTCATACTAGTTTAGAGACAATTTTATGTCGACTCAAATGTAGTGAAGGCAATAAATAAATATAATTAAATTGGGGCCAATAAGGCATTTAGTCATACTGGGTCGGTGCACAGTGATGAAGACATCCCCTTGCTTGTCTTGTTGATGACCTTACAAGTCAAGATTGAATTTTGTCATTATGGTTCTGCCCCACCTGCATCAACACAAATAGAAAAAATTGAATCCAGAATTTTTTATTTTGAACAGTGGGAAAGAGGGATTTTTTCGGGGACATCTATTTTAGTTGTTGGAATTTGGGGAAAAGGGCTTCAGGGGAACAATGGAGGCGAAATATGTGTGGAGACACCACAGCCACAATCCTAAAGAAAATCAGTGTTCTTCCTCTGTTGTTAAGCACATCGAAGCACCTGTTGATATAGTAATTTCTCTCCCTTTTCTCTTTTGTGTTTGTGTTGATTGCATGTGCATGTTCAGATTCACCTTGCAGTATAATATTGTGCTATTTAATTAGTATAATTTTCATATGATTTCTCTGTTTTCTTGATTTTTTTTCTCCTGTTTATTTTTTTCTGAAATTTTGTGCAGACTTAGATTATATGAATGGGGGTAGAAATTCACTTCTGACTGCTGAAAAATTGTGATCAAATTTCTTTTATTGGAAAAGCAATTGGGATGGGGAATCAATTTTCTGTTCTTTGGTTCAACTACTTGAGTGATATCACAAAATTGGCTTTGATATCCTGTTTCTGGTTTGATTTGATTTTTAAGCAAAATTGAGTCATTTATGCTGCTTTCCTTTTACTAATAGATCTGCATTACCTTTTTTAGCATCAATATTGCATTACCTTGTATAGAAAAGTGGAAAACCAAAATGCGACTAGTAAATGAAAACAAGAAAAAATGATGCTTTTCCACATATCTTTTGTGGGCTTCACTTAGAATGAGATATTCAAGGTCTAAAACTTTTGTGTGCCTTGCCTTGTAGGTTTGGTCTTTGGTTAGGAGTTTTGATAAGCCACAGAAGTACAAGCCCTTTGTTAGCAGATGCACCGTTAATGGTGACACGAAGATTGGAAGTGTAAGAGAGGTGAACGTAAAATCGGGACTTCCTGCAACCACCAGCACCGAGATGCTGGAGCTGCTCGACGATCATGAGCATGTTTTTGGCATCAAATTTGTCGGCGGTGATCACAGGCTAAAAGTAACATCCTACTTCATCACTTTGTATATATATACTTCTTTTATGTACTATATTCATATCATTTCAAGTGATTGAATAAATTTGCGTGTACATATTGAGCATTACCAGCTTTTGGAGCACGCTCAATACCTGTTTGCAAACTCTATTATATGAGTAAAAACACTTACTTTTTTCAAAAGGCTATGTCTAATAGCTCTTAAAATAAGTCTACTTTTTAGAGTTTGCAAACAAGCTCTCAATATCTCATTACCTTTTGTCAACATATTGTTATCTGAGAGCATCAATTTTTTGGTTAAGTTGCAGTTGAAATAGCTATAAGCTAATATTGATGTTGCAGAATTACTCATCAATCACAACCGTCCATCCTGAGACGATTGATGGGAGGCCGGCAACCCTTGTGATAGAATCGTTCGTGGTGGACGTGCCAGAAGGGAATAATCAGGACGAGACGTGCTACTTTGTGAATTCTCTCATCAACTGCAACCTCAAATCATTAGCAGCTATCTCTGAAAGAAAGGCAGGCTGGTTCCATACCGTTAATCGATTGTAACCTGTTTCATTTTATTTCTTGGATTTAAAGCAATATCCTTTGTTTTTGTTGAAGGACTTTTGCTTCAAATGTTAGTACTGTGTTTCTACTCTACTTTGTACACAAGTTATGCTGTAATATAGAATCATAGATATCATATATTGTTGAAGATATGTATGCTCTATTTGCCAACAAAAACTCTGAATTCTTGAATCAATATTGAAAGTATTGTTGGGGAAAGCCACTCATACATTTAACCTTCTAGTCCTTGAATTGTGTTTTTTCCATGCTACACTAGGCACTGTCTGGTGGTGCATTAAGGTGTTGTACCACATGCATTAGTGTATTGTACTGTACATCACATTAAGCATGTTATGATAGTGTTCATAATTGATTGTGATTATGAAAATGTATTTTATATTGATTTTTTTAAAATAAATTAAAGTCATAGGTTTGAAAATAAAATGTTTTTAAATCAAAATTTTAAAAAATATTTGATAAATATGTGTCTTTTTAACTAAAAACCAATTTAAGCAGATTTAAATTGTATTGTAAAATTAAATGAATATTGAGGAACTTTTAAGAAGAATTGATTGTAATAACTAATAACTTCCAAACACAAACTGCAAAACTTTTAGATCAAATGTGGTGTAGCACACTTCGCTAGTGGTGTGAATGAGCCACTTATGAGTTAAGATGATTGAATTTTGTATCGCACATCATCCAACACAGTAAAAAAAAAAAAAAAACTTTTAAAAATGAATAGGAAATACATATATTTTAATTTCCTTTAAATGTTTGAAATGAATTGTAGTATTAAATAGAAATACATGTTTAAACCCCCAAATATATATTTTTTTATTACAATTTTCAGTTCAAATGTATTAATTTTTATTTCTTTTAACATGAAAATGAGAGAAAATTTTATTTGCAATATATGGTAATTTTAAGGAATCTATCGAAACCCAACTTCCGTCCGATGTTTAGGCTTTCGGCCCAAATATATTGGTTTCGAATATCGGAAACCCTAGTCCCTACCGGGCCAAAATTTGGGTTAAATCTCTTTGTTTGTCCAAGTATTTGGGCTATATATTAAAGTCGAAAACCCTTGCCCTCTACTATCGGGCCAAAAGTTTGGGCCAAAAATAAAATCAGCGGAGATGGCAAAAAGAAAAAAGAAAGGAAAAGGAAATCAACGGAGATGGCGAAGAAGCGAGGGCGAATCGGAGTTCCGCCGGAACCGACAAGAACCGATAAGCCACGTGGCCAGCGCGCCAAGCCAGATCGCAAGCTCATAAACACCACGACTACCACGATTTTACTCCTCTTTGTAATTCCTGCCGTTTCAGTGATATTATATCGTCTACTGTATATTTCAATTGCCACCGACCTACCTGATGTACACCGCCGCGGCCTCGTCAGTACGGCGATCAACTACCAACAAATTCTCGATGTATGCGTATTTATATATAATGTTTTTTTGTAGGTTTTAATTTTCTCGCCTTATGTGAAACTCTGTGATGGTTTGTAAATTTTTCAAGAAAATCAGGAAAATTCGAGGGCATCAGAGAATTCGAGTCACCGGAATTTCAAAAACCCCGTGCTGGCCTATATTACTCCATGGTAATCTCGTTTGGCGCTCTATTTTTTTTTTCTTTCTAATTTTCTTGTGATATTGCAATAAGGCTAAGGCTTGAATATTAAATGCTGAATACTTATTTCTGCAGGAATTCGCAAGGGTATGAAATGGCCAAGAAGTTTAGCAATAAGTTAACACATCTCTCGCCTGTGTGGTATGAACTAAAGAGGTACGCGGGTATGTGATTTTGCACTCAAAATGTTTTGAAATGAGATTTTTTGGAGAAAACTATGTCTTGTTATGTTACTTTCCATTATGGATTTATCTTCATTTATATTTACATACCAATGTTCTCATGACTCTCTGTTAGCCGTTTCTTATTGAGGTTCCCTTTATTGTGAAAGTCAATAGTGCCACCAGTTATTTAATACATTCGTTCAGAATTTATATGTTCTGATGATTTTGTAGTCTTTCTCTTTCATCTGGGACTGGTTTACTAAAGTTTGAAGCTAATTTTAATGTACTATGCTAATTTGCACTGGCCTATTTCTATATGGTGCTGGCAGCGAAGGAACAAAGTTGGTTTTGGAGGGGAGACATAATGCTGATAAAGGATGGATTGCGGAGATCAGGAAGACAGGAAATTCTCAGGTTTTTGTTGCTTTCTTTTTTTGTCGGTCTCATTATATAGTTAGAATAGGTATATATGGTTTCATATGGCTGTGACCTTGCGTGGAACAAAACTTTTCAATGGATAATGGGCAGATGTTTTTTTTCCCTTTGGTTGTAGTTTGTAGGCTCATATATTTTCTGCTCTATGATCATATATATTTTTGGTGGGTCATAATTGTTGCCTTGGCTTGGCTAATTTCAATATATCTCAGCATGATACTGCTAGTAGAATAAAAGAGAGCAGCCGTTTGCTTTTCTAGTCTATTTTACCTCAACTATTAGCAGAAGAACCCACTAGATACCTGTTATAATCTGCTACGTTGATTATAACTGAAGACTGAATAGAACCTATTACCTTTCACCATCCTCACTCTGATAGCACCTTTAAAGACTTCTCATAAATTAAATTTCTTGCTTTCATGCACCATGCTTGGTCTTAAATGCTCATGGGGGAATTGCTTAGGCCTATCTTTCTACTTGATAAAATAACTAGTTCTGCACTCATTTTCATTCTCCAAATTGGAATTCTTATCCTGCATGAAACAAAATTGACATCTTGAAGTACCTTAATACAGCCCTCTGGAGTAATTTCCTACTTTTCTTGTAGATTGTGCAAAATTGCTTTTAAAATTATCTTATATGAAAGATCCATCTGATTGACTTTTTTATTTCTTTTGCTGATTCTTTTGTTCCTTCATGTTCCAATGACCAGATTTTACCTAGAGTGGTTTTGGAAGCAAATCCTGTCAATCTGCTGAAAAAGAAAAGGCAGAGGGATAAGGCAATTAATCTCATCATAGCAGAGTGCAAGTAAACCCATAGCTTTTCCTCCTCTCTTTTCTTCATATACATTATGTATGCTCAGGCCTTACAAGTTATCCAAGGCTCCTCTTACAACGGATCCATTCACAATATCCTGTTTTACTTTTGTATTCAAAGGGAAATGCAATATGATGGTATCGTGCTGGAGTCTTGGTCTAGATGGGCAGCTTATGGAGTTTTGCACGACCCAGACATGCGGAATACGGTGAGATGTGATTATTTGAATTGTATTTTGGTAGTTTCGCTCAAGCGGCTATTATGATCCTTGATGGCCTTTTCATCCAATTATCATTATTCATTGTGATTTGTTTAACTTAGTATTTGTCTATTAAATAATGTGCTGATGTATCATTTCATTGGATCTTGGTTTCCATTGTCCATATTAGAAAATATGATCATCATCCATAGATAGAAAGGTTTAAGTCATACTCGTCAATGTGAAATATGCGGTATAGTTGATTTTTATGATTCCCACCACTCAAAAGTCATACTCATATCAATGATTTTACCTGCAAGTATCTTTACACACCTGATGGAGTCAATTTTACTTCATTAGCTAGGCTCTGCAATTTATCACTGAGCTTGGACATGCTCTCCATTCCACAAGCTTGGAGCAGAACAAAAGTCGGAGTTTGCAATTAGTGTTTGTTATAGGTCCACCTCGTTCCAATAACTTGGAGGTATATGATTTTGGACCTGGAGATCTGCAGAAATTGAGTGACGATGTGGATGGTTTCTCTCTTATGACTTACGACTTCTCAGGCCCCCAGAGTCCAGGTCCAAATGCACCTTTGAAGTGGATTCACACTATCTTGCAGCTTCTCCTTGATGCCAGCACTGGTGATCGTCAGAAACTGGGGAAGAAGCTTTTCGTTGGCATCAATTTCTACGGGAATGATTTCATTGTTTCTGGAGGTACGTACTTCGAGCTTTCTTGAAACAGCAAGAAAGCTGTGCTTTTCTTTGGTTTGTGAAAATGATTATATTATGATGTGAATATGAATTTATAATCTCAAGATTCTTACTTTCTTAGTCTTTTCATAAGCGTTGTTGCTGGGGAGCATGGTGTTGGAATTTCATTTGAGTTGGTAGAAATTTATTTTATGAACATAATACCATACCTTTAAATGTGATTTTGGGTTTAGGTGGTGGACCTATCATTGGAAGACAGTATATGTCTTTGCTGGAGCAGCACAAACCACAAATGCAGTGGGAGAAGAACAGCGCTGAACATTTCTTCTTGTACGTTGATAATCAGAACGTCAAGCACGTAGTATTTTACCCATCACCGATGTCAATTTCAACACGGCTTCAAGAAGCTCTCTCTTGGGAAGCCGGTATCTCAATCTGGGAAATTGGGCAGGGCCTGGAATATTTCTTTGATATTTTGTGATCTTATCTCTACCCCTTTTGGACCCTTTTCAAAATCTAAAATTTTTGCAGAGGTCTTGATGAAGTATGTAATTTTAATTATGGTGCATTTTTCCTTCTCCTTGGACGAAATATAAGATTTCATGTACAGATTTCATTTTTGAAGTCCTCAAGGTTGATTGTCTGTTAGTATGTTTTCCCATTATTTCGCGGTTTATAAAAACGATTCATTTTTTTTTATAAATAAATACAATTATAAAAAATGATGAATAAAACCTATAAAATGGAGTCTGGTACCATATTTTTTAAGAACTGAATTACATTTTCGTGTACTATGTTTCTAATTTTTGCTGGAATGTGTACTTGCATAATGTATGACTATGGGCTTGTACAATCTAGTTTCTACAGTAGTACTACAGCACACCAAAAACTAATACAAAAAGTCCTCAGCCACACAACATCTCAAAAGCACAATAACTAGATTGGTCTCTTATCAGACATCATGCCACGTGTCACCCTACAACTGGCTAGATTTCTCATCTCCCTTCCACGTCAGGTCCACCTCCAACAGCCAATTCCCAGCCATTGTGGTAAAGTTGGAAAAATAAAACAAGACAACATATGAGCCAGAAATATCATCCTCAAAGACAACAGTAGCTTCACATCTTAAACTTCTGATGGTGTTTAGGTGTTAAAGAACTGAAGAATCAGTGGCAATGGAGGCCCTCAATGCAGTCAACTTGTCTCCTCTTTCAGTTCTTGCAATCAGAAGAGACCCCAGAAATAATTTGTCCCTAGCCACACTCTCTCAATTCAAGAATCAAAATTTTCCCAATTGTTCTGTTTCAAGAAGCTTAAAGAGTGGTCTGGTGATCCTATCTTCAGTTCTGAGTTCTGAAATAGTTAAAGCGCTTACATATGAAGAAGCCCTTCGGCAATCAGTGAACAGTGACAGCAGCTCATTTCCAGATATTGATGTTGGTGGATTTCTTGACAATGCCATCAGTTTTCATCTGATAATCCGGTGATTGTTGGCGGCGTTGTGGCGGTGGTCTCTCAGCTGCTCGGTAGCAGTAAGGCTAAGCCATGGGGAGTGGAGACTGCAAAAAGTGCTTTTGTGGGAGAAGATTCTGATGCTCAATTGCTGGATATACGAGCATCGCCGGAGATTAAAGAGGGAGGGAGCCCGGATATTCGGGCCCTGAAGAAGAAGCCCGTTGCAATTGTGTATAAAGGTGATGACAAGCCAGGGTTCTTGAAGAAGTTGTCTTTGAGGTTTAAGGAACCAGAAAGCACCACATTGGTCATATTGGACAAGTAAGATTTTTTGGATCATAAAAGTTTCTAAGTTTGTTTTATTGGTACTATAATCAGCATCAATTCATTTGAAGTTCTACTGATACTTTATTGCATTGAGCATAATCACTAACTAGAGTTATTATGATCACAGCCTTTTAGGCATTGAAAAGTTGAAACAATGATAGATATTTCAATTATTTGACTGATTGCTTTAAAGATTCTATTGATATGATATGATTGGAGTTCTATCTGTTGAAAATTCTGTGAGATCATCGATTTTCAAGGTGATCGATTTTATGTACTGAATTGTGATGAAGCCAGATTTGATGGGAACTCTGAGCTTGTTGCGGAGCTGGTTACAGTCAATGGCTTCAAAGGTGCTTATGCAATCAAAGATGGTGCTGAAGGACCAAGAGGGTGGAAGGTTACTACTACTGCCACCATTTCTGTTGTCGAAAATCTTCTTCTGTAATTCGTGTTTAGCTAATGCTTGTTCTAAACTTACTAATAATAGCCTTCCTTGGATACTTCCGAAGAAGGGGTTCAGCCTCGACTTGAGTAGTCTTACAGATTCTTTTGGGGTAAACATCTCCATTTTAATTGCATTGCTGCTAAATAACACATACATATGATAGCAATCTTTGTTCATAATTTTTTGAGCTGGATTGCAGGAGTTTTCTGATGCTGTGCCTGTGGCCTTCGGTGCTGCGGTTGCTGCTGGTCTTGGACTATTGGCTTATGCAGAGGTCAGATACCAAGAATTTAAGCATATTTTGAGTATTAAGACATACAGGATTGCATACCTGATGTTTAGATTATTTTTAGGTTGAAACGATTCTCCAAGTTTTAGGTACAGCTGCTCTTGTTCAGTTTGTGAATAAGAAACTCCTGTTTGCAGAGGTTGGTTGCTTGTCTTTTCCTCTACATTTTCCCTTCTAGTTCATATTCAGGACAGAAAACAAGATGGAAATCATTCAAATTTGTAAATTATCATTGTTTCAAGACTATCAACATATGTCTTTCAAAAAAAAAAGACTGTCAACATATGTTGCGCGTTTTCTTTGACAGGATAGGAAGCAAACTGTGCAACAGATCGAAGATGTGTTGATATTTTTTCACTTTTTCCATTGTGTCATGCAGCAAGTTATGGTTCCATAACTGAATTCACTGTTTCAGCAAATAGGAAAGGCTCTTTTACCACCGGTTGAAATGAGCAAAACTCTACCTGCACCCACAGAGGTGAAAACCCCTGCGCCAGTGATAGTGCTGTACAGAAACCAGAGTCTGTTGCTGAGACGAACATCGCTCCACCAGAAGTCGAAGCAGCCCCAGAAGTCAATTCTGTCCCTAAAGCCCAAGTTCAAGAAGAATCTGTCCCTGTCGTTTCAACCTCACTATCTCCTTATCCAAACGTAAGATGATCCTCACCCCTTTACTCCTCTCATACTAGGTAGAGAAGCACTCTCTAAGGGGGCGCTTGGATCATAATTCCTCAATGGGAATAGTAATGAAAATGAATATAGGGTAATTACAGTGGTCAATTAGAATAAAAGATGATCAATTCACCTTCATCACACTTACTGAGACTGGAAATAAGTTAATCATACCCTATTTTGATACCTCCTTCACTATAACCATTTCTCCTCAATCATTCCACTAATCCTCGACCAATGATTATTTTTTGTCCCAATTAATTCCAAGATTAGAGCAGTACACTAACAGTGTGACTTAACTCTCATTGTGATTCACTATTCGGTGATTCCCATTGAAGATTTTGAACCAAGCGTCACCCCGTATTTTGTCAAACCGATTCTTAAATCTTCTAAAAAAACTTGTCAAAACACACTTTAGCATCTCAACTATCCGCAACTTTGGATTTTACCAACTTATCCTTGCAACACCACATGTTATTTCACTTTGTCATCCCAATGCTGGCCCGAAAATGGAACATTTTTCTACTGTTTTTGACCTCACACACTGGCCAGAGGCGTTTCTATCACTACGTTGAACTAATTCTATACAAGGAAAAACATGTAGATGAATAAATCATGTAGTTCAAGTGTAACTAGTAATTTCCAGATAGCGCTAAAATACTTCATATGGATAGAGGTGATAGTATTCTGTTTTATAACATCTTTTTCGTGATTGCCCTAGCAGTATCCCGACTTCAAGCCACCATCATCACCAATGCCATCACGGCCATGATGTTGCAGTGGCCGCATCTGTTCAAGAAAATCAAGCTTGGCTAGGGAATAAGATCCTCCCCTCCCCTTTGGAGGTTTTTGGGCCTACATTAGCATTTGCAAGAGATGTGTTTTTATGTTCTTCAATAGATGTTCTTCCTAGTTTGTATTGTCTCATTCTTTGTATGTGAGTGTGGGAAGTTATGTACAAGTAAACATTACCCATGCTTGAATTTGTTATGCTATTGCTGGTAGTTGTATGAATTTAAGTGACATGTATGTAATATGACATTAATGTATAATAGGGGAAATCTCAATTCATATGGTTCCTTTATTTCAAGCCTCTAAATTTTTGTGTGAGAAGTTATTTATAGAGTCAAAATGCATCTTTAGGTCTCTAAACTTTTCTTTTTATTTTGAAAAGGTCTCTAAATTATTATTTTTTTTGTTTTAAGAAGCCCCTGGAACTATTAATTTTTTTTTCGAAAGGTCCATAAACTATTTTTTTTTTTGTTTCGAACGGTCTTTCTTGATGAAATTTTTATAAAATAATCTAACGAACCATTAAGTAAAACAATTATCAATATTGACAATTTTGATAATAAAGATGTGCGTATTTATTTAACAGTTCTGTTAGATGATTAAAAAAATAGTCAAGAGGGACTAGGTGAAACAAAAATCAATAGTTTAAGGACTTCATTAAACAAAGAAATAGTTTAAGGACCTTTCGAAATAAAAATTAATAGTTCAGGGGTTCTTAAAATAAAAAAATAATTTAGGGTCTTTCAAAACAATAAAAAATAGTCAAGAGGGACTAGTGAAACAAAAATCAATAGTTTAAGGACTTCATTAAACAAAGAAATAGTTTAAGGACCTTTCGAAACAAAAATTAATAGTTAGGGGTTCTTAAAATAAAAAAATAATTTAGGGCTTTCAAAACAAAAAGTAATAGTTTAGGAACCTAAAGATGCATTTTGCCTATTATTATTAATTTTTAATTTTTTAACTTTAGTCCTTCATTATTTAGTTTTGATATTTACCTTTCATTTATCTCATCTATTAATCATGAATACCTATGTGATTTTTATATTTAAATTACTTTTATCTTCAATATATGTATATTAATTTATATTAAATACACTCCATAATTTATAAATTTATACTATCTTTTATTCTTTTTAAATTTCACTAGTTACGGTAACGTGCTGGTGAACAATAATGATAATCATCATTCTCGCTCCATAATTTCCATCATTATATGGTTCAATTTTCAAATAGAAATAAAACTCATAATGCTATTAAAAAAAAATTAGTACTCACCAATATAAAAGGTGAAGCCGTGAAAGGTATCGGACTACTGATTTTTTCTATGCTACACTGCTTGGCCCGTGTCCAGCAATACACTAACATGTTATACCATATACTTAATGTGTTATACAGTATAATACGTCATATTTACGTAGTAACACGCTTTAGATCATTGAAAGAATGTGAAGACGGAAATAACCGAATTACTGGTGGTGGCCAATCATGCGCACTTGGCAAGTCAAAACTATCCACACGATTGAGCAGATTTTCTCTCTGTTTGAAGTGCAATACATAGAGTTAGTTGTAACATTTTTATTTTGGTTTTTAATAAGAATTCGATTTCAGAAAAAAAAAACACGAATTTGTTTTAAATGGTATGATTAGTTCCATAAAATATTCATAAATTCACTAAAAACTCGTCCAACTCGAAAATAATGGATTCTCCATGTGGAACAAGTTTTTGGTATTTTTAAAACTTACAACAAATATTATTAAATTCAACCTAACATCTCAAATATTTACACATTTGCATACAGTTTAGTCTATTTATGTCTAGAGTTGTTGTATTTATCTTGTACTATTTTATATTAATAATAAATATATAAAAATGATGATATATTACAAATGAAATATTATTTTCATAGAATTTTATTTTTATTATGACTGCAGCATTTGCATCAAGACTACGACACTTTTGTTAAATTATATTCTACTATAAAAACAGCATACAGTCATGAGTCAATAACGTCAGGATCGGGGAAAAAATAATACTATAAAAAAATTATTCTTAAATAAATTTTTACATAGATTTTTTTTAAATATTCAATATAATACATGTCATAGTAATTCATTTAAAAATTCATGTTGAATTTGACTAAAAAAATACATGCAATTTAATAGTATAAAATATATGTATAAATTAAATCGAATGAATTATTACGTATGCGCAAGTTGAACATTGAGGTGACAAGCCATAAAATTGAGATGTTTTACAATTAACCATATATAAATATTCAAGTGATATTAAACTTATTGTAAAGAGATATGTATTTTTTAAACAATGTCATTTATTTTTATATGACATAAATTTTTAGGGTAGGATTAAAAAAATATATAATTTATTAAAATGTAGAATTTATTTTTAAATATTATTGGTTCCAAATTGGGATTGTGAATTTTATAACTATAGAGATAAATTATTCCTATAATTTGTTTTGGGCCTTTGTTTTTACTGTATTTTGATTTTGATCTCAAGTTCATACCCTCTATACCGTCTATTGGGCCGAGCCTATTAGTGACACAATTTTGGAATGGGGGAGAAGAAGGAACTATTCCAAGGTTATTCGCATCCCCATTATTAGTAACGACACCACTTGGATTAATGAACCCCTAGTATTAGACTATTAGGTAGGGATTGGTAGGGGTTATAAAAAGTGGGTAGGATAAAGGAGATTTGTAATATATAATATGGGTAGGTCGTATTACGTCGTTTTGGTGGCGTCATCAAAAATGGTAAAGATAAAATTAGTATTCCAACTTTGTAGGTGGTAATAAAATTGTATAAAATTTGTATTGCCACTTGGTAGGGTGTACTAAATAGGTATAATTTTTGTATTTAAATGAAATGACTGATCTACCCTTATCAAAAAAATATAAATACCCAAATGTAAAATAATTGCAACATTTTCTCATCATATTTTTTACCGCCTTTCTCCTTTATTATTTTCTTGGCATGTTTTCTTCATCGTCGAACAGAAAAATTGTCGCATTTGAAATTTGGGGACGTAACATCACGATTTGGGTTCTTCGTCTCTTCCGGGTTCCGACGACGTTTTTTACATGCTCAAGGGTTCCAAATGACGTTTGTGGTTCCGGTGGCGTTTTTACATGCTCGAGGGTTTCGTGGCGTTTCTCAGGGTTTAGGGTTTACTTTGCATCCAACAAATTCTTCTTTTCAAATTGCTCGCATGACTTCCTGGATGGGTAAGAAAAATGACTAACCTTAACCTATTTCATTTCTACATTTCATTTTTTTGACCTATGACGCAGCTTTCCGAATTGATTGTTTAGACGTCTTTATGTGTGAAATTGTGCTTATTTAACACTGGGTTGATGACATTTGTGCTTCAATTTTTTGTTGTCTTGTTTGTTTGAATGATCCTTATTATGGTCAACACTTTGTACGCTTATTGTTGATTTCATTAGGCCGTATTTTTCGTATTCTTTGAGTTCTTTTAATAATAAATGTGGGCTAGCATTTGGTTTTTAATAGTGCTCAGATTTTTTGCATATTTGTCGACCTATTATTATGGTCAACACTTTGTACGCTTGTTGTTGATTTCATTAGGCAAGATTTTTTTCTCTGAGTTCCTATAATAATAAATGTGGGCTAGCATTTGGTTTTTAGTCGTGCTCTGTATTTTGCATATTTGCTGACCTATTATTATGATCAACACTTTGTACGCTTGTTGTTGATTTCATTAGACCGTATTTTTCAGAGTTCCCGTAATAATAATAAATGTGGGCTAGCATTTGGTTTTTAGTAGTGCTTTATTTTTGCATATTTGTCGATTTGTCATACTATTATTATGGTCAACACTTTGTACGCTTGTTGTTAATTTCATTAGATCCGTATTTTTTGAGTTCCCGTAATAATAAATGTGGGCTACCATTTGGTTTTTAGTAGTGCTCTGTATTTTGCATATTTGCTGACCTATTAGTATGTTTGTCAATTTTCAATTGTGGTTGCTTTCGATTTTCTAACTATACACAGATATTGGAGTCTCAGTTTGTTAGCATTGATATGTGTTTATTTGTAGAGGGACATTGATAATGTTTGGATATTATTAGTCGTAATGGACAAATTTTCGGTAGCCACGTAGCACAATCCCATTACCAAAAGGAAGAAAAAGCAAAGGAACTAAACCTTGTACAGGAGAACATGGAAAGAAAGTGAGGAATCAATTCTTATGGATTTGTTTAAGAAACTCGTTGCATCTAGAGGTTTGGAAAAAAGCGAGAACGGGTTTCGGCCAGGTTACCTTCAACAATTAGAGGCCAAATTACGTGAGAAGATCCCTGGAACAGATCTTCGAGCAAACCCTCATATCAACTCTAGGATAACAATTTGGAAACGACACCATTCGGCCATTCAAGTAGCTCTAGGAATTTCGGTGGGGGTTTAATAAAGGAGACGAAGATCCTTGATGTCTCGGACATTGCTTGGGAAAAAGCCGTGAAGGTTAGCATATATATGAACATACATACTTGAATTGCATACTACTGTCTATTTTCTATTTAATTACATTATTATATTTGTTTCCTTGTCTTGCGTAAGGAGTCGACAAATGCTAATATGAGGTACAACAAACACACCTTGGCCTTTCTACTATGATTGGTTAGAGGTGTTTGGTAATGATGGAGCAACAGTCATTCGAATTTTGTTATGTAATGTCGATCTTTGTTAATCCACCTAGTAAACGAGAGTTTTATGGAAGATGCTACTAAAAATATGTATTTATATTAGAGGCTTCTACAACCTACCGTAGTGTAGAGAAAAAATACACCCTTATGATCGATGGCCCTTGTGAAATGGACGCTGAAAGCCAAGCTCAGATTCTAATGTTGATCCGCCTAAAACCTTCTCCTCCTCCAACATCTAGTAACAAAAGGGTCTCACAATCACCTCTTGGAACCAACCGAAATTTGCTTGATGGATTGGATGTCTTGTTCAAGACCTCTGACGACCGTCTAGCAAAATTTTTCCATACTATTGTTGATCACCGCGGTCAGGTTCAGCCCGTTGAGGCCGTTCCCACTTGGCCCAAGCCACCAACTTGCAATATCAGTGATGTATTTAGTATTCTTGAATCCATTCCCGATCTCACTCTTGATGAACGCCTTGATGCCTCTGAGAACATAGTGAAGAGCAATCAGCATTGGGAATTGTTTAGTGGACTACCCGACCATGCTCGCCCACGCTATATTCGTCGTTTGCTTGACGGGGACTTCGATTAACAACCATGAATAACATCGATCTTTTGCATAATGTTTGACGGATAACCCCAAACAATTTGTCATACTTATGTGTATGTTCATGAAGGAGCAAACCGATAAAACTCTTGTTTTGTGTATTTGTGTTTTTAACTATATGGTTTCTTTTGTATTGGATAACTAGTTTATTTTGGTATGATGTATAACAAAACTTGAGTTATGCATACCCATAATTATTACATTAGTGGATGATGTCTATTAGGTTGAATTTCATGTTATCCATATCCCTTCTGCCAAATGAATATATCTCTATTTTAATGGCATTAACCCACTATTTAAACTACTATTCGAAGGTTGGATATCAATAAATTTGGAAAGGATATTTTACATGAACAAACATGGGAATATTACAAAAATAGATGCAAAATTACATACCGAAATTACATACCCATAATGATTCAAAAATGAAAATTTGAATATTAAACATGGAATCCTCAATTCAATAACCATATAGCTATGAATGATGTTATAAATCGCACTTAATATTTTAATGTTTTTTTTTTGCCAGAAACACTAATTATTATCCAAATTTACAAATATCTAATTTGGCCCACATAAAGACCCATTAGTTGACCTACAATAAAGTCCAATATCTTACTTAGGTCCGCCTAAATAATATGTATATATATTAAAATAATAAGAGACTTTTCGGCTTCCCCATTATTCCCTCCAACAAACACATTTATTATTGAAACCCACCATCACCCCCCATAATTTCTCACAAAACCGCTCCTTCTTATCTAGAATAGTTAAAACCGCCTCTCCTAAAACCACCTTTTTCATCTCTACATATTTCATCTCCAAATCGTCCAACATTAAGAAAATACTCCAAAACTTACCCGCGCACCGCCGCCAACAATGCCACTTATAATCGAACTCATATAATAACCCACTCCTAGCCGCTCATCGACAACTTATGGCGAAGAAGAAAGTCAATCTGCCACCTCAACGGGTGAGTTAATATACACATTTCGTTTATTTTGTAAATATTTGATGATTTTTATGTTTGAGTTTGAGTTCGAAAAATAGGAGGCAATAGGGGTTTTCCCAGCCCATTTGAAATTATTTGTTTGCATGTGTTGTAATGTCGACCGATAATGAGGTGGATTTATGGGTTGAAATGTCGAATTTTATTACAAAACAAAATATCTGATCAATTTTATCTTGAATTACTTGTGTTAAATTATTTGTTTGCATGTGTTGTAATGTCGGTGATTAGGTGGATGTATGGGTTGAAATTAACAGCGGTGAAATTTGGTTGTATGTGGGTTTATTACATGTGAATCCATATAAGATGTTTACCTTTAACATTGCTGAAATTTACATTTCTGTAGATGGAGGTCATAGCACGAGATGATTATTTTCAGTGTAGAATGAGTTGTCGAAGTGATCTTTCGATTCCGAAAAAAATTAAGCTATGTTTGACAAAAGCTCAAATCGTCAAAAGATCGGTTTTATAAATCGTGGAGTATTCTTGGACAGTTCTACAACATGGTCGAGAATTTTTAACCTCCAAGGTCAACTTTTCCTTCATCTCATTTTCAAGCAAGACAGTAGACTATCCGGGGATAAATTGATTTTTCATGTGAATAATTGCACGACGGAGTTTGGGCCGAATGAATTTACTCTTATAACAGGTCTGCAATTTGGTTCAAAAACGGATATTCCTCTAAAATCGAAATTTTACAATGAGGTTTTCAAGAATAAGGAGGAAATATTTGTAAGAGATATTGAGCAAAAAAATTCAATGAATGGCGAAACCGATAAAAAATTATACATGTGAATCGTGGTAGGATTGAAGTTGGCACTATTGTGGATTTTGTACGGGATATTGTTGATGAAGGATCAGACGTCCAAGAAGATTGATACCCAGTACATACACCTGATGGATGACTACGAAGCTTTCAACAATTTTCCTTGGGGACGGATAGCATATGAATTTCTTGTCGTAGACATTCGCAGTAGGTGTGGTCGAAAAGCTATGGCAAGAAGGACAAAAACTATGAAAGATGGTACAAAAAGACACATGGACTGTCATTCATTGGATTCAGCGTATGCTCTTTATCGATTTTAGGCGTCAAAGTAATGCCATGTGTTGCAAATTTGTGTGGTAAAAAAAAGTCTTCAGGTTTAATCACGCGTATGTTGCGATGGTCATCAAAAAGTTTTTTCGTTTCGAAGAAATATTAAAAACTTGCTTTTCGGTGATGAGAAGTGGAGATGCAGTGGGGGAAAGGGTTAGTAAAGTTGTTATTCAAATTATCATCGTTTAAAATGTGGTTATGTTGCCAATTTATATTGATGTATGAAATTTAGTTTTCAACATCTATTGAATGAGATAATACTTGTGTGTTTTACAATATATATAACCCACATGTTTTTTATGTTTGTGTGCGCTTTTAAAGTTACATCAAGATGACGCCATCAAATAAGGAGAAGAATATGTCATTCTACAAGAACCTTATTGAATGGGAAAAAAACTTTGGTTCATCTCCATCAAAGAAGTCATCAAAGATGTCATCTCCATCAAAGAAATGGAAACGAACTCGGGCTGATTTCCAAAGTGATATTGATAAATCGCCCTTGAAGAAGCGTAGGCAGAAGAAGAAATCCACACCTTGTAAAGGTGATGATTTGAGCTATGTCAAGAGTAAAATAATCGATATCGAGCGGATCATGAAGGAAATATTGGTTAATCAGTAGTTCATAATGGATAAATCTGGATGGAGAATTGACGAATCAGAAGAAGTCATTTTCGAAGAGGAAGTAGATGATGAGGTTCAATCGTCAGAAGAAGAAGAATTTGATGTTGATGAAGAGGAAAGTGATGAAGATGTTGATGAATTCAAAAGTGAAACCGAAAGGCGAGAGTGAATCGGATGCGGCGGTGAAAAAAGGAAAAGTGAAGAAGCGGACAAGGACAAAGAAGGGAAAATCGAGTGATGAAGATGAAAAGATCATTGAACAACTTGTCAATCAAAGTGAATATATTGATAAGGAAAGAAAAAAAATGGTAACATTTCAAATTTATTAAGTATTTTCGATTACATTAAATATTCTGTTGATTTTGTTGATGGGCATCATTATCGTTTTAAATGTGGTTTTTTTTGGGCAATGATGAATCATTATGCCAAATTATATTGTTGGATGAAATTGCGCTTACTTTTTTCAACATCTATTGAAATGTGGTTCTGTTAAAAACTTTAAACCGACATTTACTTTTTTTAATATCCAGATTTTTTTTTTTTGCATGTGAATCGAAAAAAAAAGAGGGAAAACGTGTCAAGTGTATGGTGAATAGGAAAAGGGGTAAGAAATTATTTGGTGATGAAAAGGGGGAGGATAAGAGGGATGATAAAGGGGATGGAAAGGGTGAGGATACCCGGGGGGATAAGGGGGAGAAAATGGGAGATGGGAACGGTGATAATCGTGAGGATAAGGGGGAGAAATTGGGAGATGGGAACGCTGATAAGGGGAAGAAAATGGGGATGGAAATGTTGATAACCGGAGAATAATGGGGATGAAATGGGAGATGGAAGAAAGGGGATAATAACCGGGAGACGACATCGGGAAGGAAATGGGGGATGGAAAATAGGGAAAGTTGGAGTCAATAATGGGGAGGACAAGGGGGATGAGAAGGGGAAGGAAAACTTAAATGTTCCTGTTGGGGGGAAAGATGTTGGTGAGGCCGATGATGTTGATTGGACAATGGCGGTTCTGCAAGGTGGTGATGGTAGGGCGCATAATCATGATGATTTGTCACTCGAGGAGGAGATGCGGGATAACATTGATGATAAATTTAATTATGGTTCGATGTATGATCCACTTGGATATCATTTGGGACCCCGAAAAAAAGAAAGATTCCAAATATGGTTTGATAAGAGTCAGGGAACAACGGATGCGATCGAAATCTCAGTTCCTAATATTACTAGCCCAAATCATAAATTCTTTAAAGACATGTGGGAACCTACGGGGTGGCTAGAGATGGAGGTATGATCTCAATTATTGGTTTTGATTCTTTAACTTTTTTATTGAAATATATTCATAAAATAAATTATGCTTACAATTAATGTATTTTGAACGTTTTATGTAGAATATTGATGCACTGTTCAACCTTGTGATTATGTAATCGATAAAATGGCCTAAGTTGTTTAAGGAAAGGTTGGACCACAGTTGACATGTTCTTTTGGGTAAGTTTAGTTAATTGGTTCAATGATTATATATTTTGTGGTTTAAAAGTTGTTAATTGTTTGTTCTCATATAATAATTTTTCCAGTCATTATTCACTGGACAAGTTCACAAACAGTGGTCAATAGCCAAAAAGAAGAAGGTCGAATGGGAATGGCTTAGGGTTTCTCCTAAGATTGTTGATTATGTGTCGGGTAGATTACCACTGCATGGTGTCGAGCTAGATTGGTCCGATGCAGAGTTCGTTTATGGAGTTGGCCACGTTAATTCAAACCATTGGGTACTATACGAGATAAGGCTAAAGGAACATGAGATAATGGTGTATGACTCTCTTAGTGGAAAAATGCCAAATCCGAGGACTCTAGTACCTTTTAAAAACATGGCAGCGATGATGCCAAGCATATACAGTGGGTTGCTTGGGAACCATCCAAATTCAAGTAAGAATGGACCCGACACACCATGGGACGTCAACCTGTGTCCTAGTTGCCCACAACAGACTGATTCCGACTCATGAGGAATAATTGCCGTGAAGGTATTTGAGTGTATTATGGCAGATCGTTCGATTGAGGCGATCAACACGGATAACGTTGATGAATATCGGAAATCATACTGTTTGGAGTTGTTTGATGAAAAAAATATCATCACGTGATGTTACATGTTATTATTGGTTAGATTAAGACAAACTTGGTATGTTTAGTCCTTCTGATTAATGCTTGTTGTTTGGTTGCTTTTGTTGATGTAGGTGAACGTCGAACTAAGACTTTAATGTTTGTGTGTTTTGTTTAGTCCTTCTGTTCAATCTGTTTAATATTGCAGCAGTTTGTGTATTTTGATGTTTGGTATTTTACTGTTTTTATCTGTTTAATTCGATGTTTGGTATATAATGTCCCACGTTTTAAACTACACTGATGACCACCCGTTGGCCTAAAAATCCCACATTCATAAGTATTATTATATATAGATGCAAAATTATATTTTTTAATTAATACTCGTACTGTATATTATCACAAATTAATAAACTCAAATAAACTCGGAAAAAATACGTTAACGATAGCATAAAGTGAAATGGGTAGTACTTCGGGAAATGTCATTTATGCATTGAAATCACTGAAAATGAAAAGTACCATGAAAGCAACTAAAATACAAGGAATTTGATAAAGATAAACACCCTTCAAGGGAACAACCAATGTGAAGCTTACAAACTAGAAACTGCCATCAACGCCTTCCACTGAACCAAAACCAACGTGTTGGGCTTGTTGTTTCATCAGAAGCACGAGAGTTTTGGGTGTTGGGGGAGTCCGTAGGGGTTTGGTTCAATCGATTTGGAGCCATACGAGGACCAAAATTACGTGGAGGGAATCGAGTGCGAGAACCACCTCCAACTTCTCTAGGTGGGCAAACAATCTCATCGAACAACCTTCGAGATGTGCGATACCGACTGCCCAACATCGGTGATACAACTTCATCAGAGTCATCAGTGACGTTAATAGTGAAGCCTTTAGGAAATTACCCCATCGTCGGATTTGAATCATCACTGATGACAATGACCTCTGGATGGCGTGGTGGGTGGATTGGCGATGGAGGAGCCGTAGGAGGAGACAGAGGCATCGTTTTGAGCCCTCTTAAACAGAGTTGTCAGATGTTTGAAATCAGGTTCACCGCTCCAATAATAAGCTCTTACAAGTTTATTTTGCTGCAAAACAATATGTATTTAAGTGGGATACTTCTAATAATTCTAATAATTAAAATATATGTGAATTTGCAGTTGAAAAGTTTAACTACATGGGGACTAACATTTATATAGTATTTAAATACACTTGTTTCGGCATGGAGAGTATTGCTTTCTTGCACCCATTGAACACCCGGAGAGTCAACCAGCTCACTGAAGCAGTCATACCTTGCCTCAAGGGCACGCCTCCTTGCATCAGCATCGTCGAGACTAAAATCAGTGTGGTAGGTCTCATTAACCGATCCTATAGCAAATGCCATTGCATGAAAATTTTGCTCCTCTCGCCCAATTCCCCTATGTCAATTGCCCACATAGTGTTGTTCCACTAGAGAGAGTATGAACCGAAGTGGTCTAAGTATTTGGGCCATCGAAGATGTTGATGAATTCAAAAGTCGGTGTACAAGATCGTTTCTGTCTTTGGAATTTTAAGAACCATTGAGAAGAAAAATACGGACTATCCCTCCCTTTAGTGATGTTTTATTTATAGGTGAATAGATAATGGGTTGAATTACAATTTTAAATTCAAAGCCAAAAATTATTTAATGTTCTACAAACGATATGACCTACTGAAATGACCACAATAAAAATGGGTGAGCTTTGACTAAAATTTAATGTCTGCTCACAATATGACCTACTCATATGCCCACATTAAAAAAACTGTCAAAACATGAATTTAATGACCTGCTCACAATATGACCTGCTCATAAGTCAAAACATGAATTTAATGATCTGCACACGACATGACTGAACACTATTTTTCACTCTGAAACATTAATTACCTTGATGCATGCCTCACACATACACAGAGGACATATAATTAATTCTACATGAACTTCCTCAAACAATAGTTATCACCAATAACTAAGCGGAAAAGAAAATATACATGAATATTTCACAATAAGAAAAACATAAAATTGAATGCAAGTGTACAACAATAACGTGATAAACCACACAATTCAACTAAGTAGGGTTTCTCCATGCCTGATGGATGGCCATGGATATTTGGTCCCTCCATTGATTAAATATAGGCGACGACTCGACCGTATCAATCATATCTTCATACTCATCCTCGATGTCATCAGCGTCATCCTCGATAGCATCGTCTTCATCTTCATCAAACTGTTGCTCAACAGGATCAACGGGCATATGTCGTCGAATGAAGTTGTGCAACAAAAAACAGGCCATTATAATTCTAACTTGGGTCTTGATAGGGTAAAATGCGGGGCTCCTAAGTATTGCAAAACGTTTTTTTAAGACACCAAATGCACGCTCTATGACGTTATGTGCTCTAGTGTGTCTCATGTTGAAGTGTTCTTGGTGATTGGTTGGCCGACCGGTATTCGGGCCCCACTCTTTCAGATGGTATCTACATCCCTTATATGGAGCTAGAAATCCCTCTGCATTCGCATATCCGTTGTCACACAAATAGTATTGTCCTACACATACACATGGAAACAAAATTCAAAACAACAATAGATACTAAATAATTTAAAATGAATTATGAATAAACGATGATCATACCCCTTGGGACTTTCAATCCGTGAGGTCGGGTGACTGCATCTCGTAGAACCCTGGCATCAGCAGCTGACCTTTCCCAGCCGGGTAGGAAGTACACAAATTGCATCTTTGTATCACAGACACCCAATACGTTGGTGGATATACGACCCCTCCTATTTCTGAATTTCCCACTTTCACTATTTGGCACTGTAATGTCAACATGGGTACCGTCTAGAGCACCTAAGCAGCCCTACATAAATTTAAATTATTATATCTAAAGATATTCATAACATGGGTTATAAGAGGGTAAGATGATTACCTTAAACCATTTCCATCGTGGATCGAATGAATCTTTAGGAATAGGAGTCGGTTTAACCAAAAATAAGTTGTGAAGTTTAATAATAGCACTTAGGACAAGGTTCATGTAATACGACACTGTTTGAGTTGAACATCGGAAATCAAACGAGACAACACTTTGCTTTTTATGATGACTCAAAATGGATAAGAACATTGACACTTGTTCCTCAACACACACGTAACGTTGTCTTTTAAACCTCCTAAATCCCTCAGTAAATTACAAAGTATAGCAAAAGTGTTTCGGTCCATTCTTAAGTTTTTTACACATGCAACATCAGTCATTGCATACAATCTATTTAAACGAATTTCTTGGTTAGGGTATCTTACTAATCATGCCATAAGACATAATATCATCACGTCGTCTAACTCTTCTATTAGACGTTTGGATAATCATATGTGCTAGTGTTCTATCAATAAGTAAACCAATAGTTTCTTCATGGCTAGTGACAACATCGTCGGATATGTTAGAGGGACAAAATAGATTGTTACCAACCAAGAACAAACAATATATCATCAAACGAGCATCAGTTGTTGTATAGGTATATCAATATTGACAATCAAATCTTTGACCAACACAAACTTTAGAATTATGTTTTGATTTTGCAGGTCAGAATTTCAGTCCACATATAAGATAAATGATTGCCAATATTACCAATCAACAACATACATTTCCCCAAACATTAAACAACATTTCTGTCCACAATTTAGACAATCAAAACATTAGAACTAGAACAAGTAGAACATATCAGTCCATAATTTATTGACAGGACCATAGAACACCTAGAACAACTACAACTGAAACAACTAGGAACAACATAATTTCATACTTTAAAAACTCATCTAATACAGTTGACAAATGAGTTCATCCCCAAAATAATGTTGAATTTATGCCTTTATGAATAACACATCATGAAGTGTGGTACATACCAACTAGTTTATTCATGAAAAAAACTACATCACCAATCTTGGCCCAAAAATCATGTAGTGTGGGAGATAGTATTTTTTAACCCAATATCGAATACCCTATTGAATCAACCTCAATACACACCATTTTTTAGAACATACTGCATCATTAACCCAATATACACCAATATCAAATATCCTATTGCATCAAACCTCAAATAACAAAAATACTATCAATTAACCCAACCCCAACCCTGCATCAATTAAGAACCCTAATAGACAACATGCATCAAACCTCAAAAAAGAAAAATACTATCAATTAACTCAACCCACCCCTGCATCAATTAAGAACCCTACTTAATAGACAACCATACACACCAATTCTTCAAAACAAACATCAACAATCCAAGTAGGAGAAACAACAAGTATTGATGCGTAAGACAATTTAAAAAGCTATAGTGTCGAGTGATAGTTGAGGTGGACGATTCGTGATAGAGATAATTGAATTAGGCGTGATAAATATCTTAATCAACACTACCCACGCGTCGCCGTCGTTTGTGTTCGAAACGCCACTGTCGACGACCTTGCTAGTATGTTCGAAACTTCAAAATTTCGCGTTCCCCCCAAAATCGAAAAACCCTCGACCAAAAAGCAATAAATTGAACAGATGACGTATAATTTTGTAATATATTACTTGAAGAGGGGCAATATCGTCAGTTGAAAGATACTGTAGAAGCCCTCTTCGGCTAATACCTTGGGGGAGGAGGTATTAATTATTGTGAAAGGGAATAGTGATTCGCAGCAAATTAGCGGTATTATGACGCGGGTCACCAATAAAAAAATTGGATCCTAATTAATTAGTACAGTCTATATGCTGACTACTAAATGGCTTTGCAATTTATTACTGACCACTATTAAACCCATAATAACCCCTACCAAACCGAGCCTTAGTAAATACAGATCCCTTCAGTACCCATTTTACCCTTCCCAGAATCCCTTTCCCTCAACTATTGTCGCCGTTGCTGACTTTTCATCACTTTTGTCTTCGCCATGAATAGTCTTTTGCCACCAGCGTCGCCGTTGCCCCCCATGCGTTGCCACCCACCGGCGTATACCAATCTTGCAGCGTACACTGGGGCAAAAAACTCAGCCTCTGCGCTGCTCGCCGTCGTCTCACCGCTGCGCCGCCCCAATTCCATTGGCCACACCTCATCGCGAGCCCACTGCCGACAAGGATGATGTGTTTTTTATTTGATTTTTTGCTTAAATCTTCACGTTTTCTTCTTATTTTCCTCCATTTTCTGTTATCCGACTGAAACAATTAAACATTGTTGTCGACTCCGATTATTTTGGTCAAATTTTTTGTTACCAAAAGTTTATGATTTTTTCGGTTTTAAAAAATTTTGTTGCTTTTTTCGATTAATGAGCTCGAAATTTTTTATTTTTTTCAATCAATTTGGCTGAAATATGTTGTTTTTTTTCCGATCAAAAGAATAAAATTTTGTTGTTCTTGCCATTCTCTCTAGATCTGTAGCGGAGCATTTGAAGTGGCGAAAGTTTGTTCAGATTTGTAGTTGGAAACATTTGAGCAGAATTGCGAACGAATTAAAATTTTGCAGAAGATTGAGTGAATTTAAAATTTGAATAATATTTGTTTTGATTTCTAGGCTGGAACGTCATTTTGATTTTTTGGAAATTGAAAGGGCTGGGGGCAAGGTAGCGGTGGAGGAAGAATTCGGTGTATGAATTAGAGTGAAAGGACAAAATTGTATTTTCATGCTTGCAGTAAAATATAACAAAAATACTAGAGGTGTATTTACTAATTGTGGGGGTGTTAATAACTATAAGGCTCTATTTCGGGGCCATAATAGGGCAAGTGGGCCCAGTTAAAGAGAATCGTGAGTCAATAATTGTCTGCATTTCGGTTCCATGTGAAATTACGAAATTCATGATGTGGCAAAACGTAATTAGTTAGCTGACGAAATTGCCCTAATTCTCCCCCTTTCTCTCACACACACACCTGTTCCGATCTTGAGCTCAAAAGAGCTTCGATCTTTCGCTGCAAAATACAAATTCGAGGTAATTATCTCTCTATATGTCGCTTTTATATTTGTAAAATTCTCATGAATTTTGTGATTCCACAATTTGCTGCTTTTTCCCCTTAGTATTTGATTCGAGCTTGAGGTAGTTTTTCTAGGTTAGTTAGATTATTCTATTTATGCTCTCCATCATATTCAGTTCCCTTACATTGTATTAGGTGCTAAACTTTTTGATTATTTTATATATTCTAATTTGCGATGCGTGGTCTTTTTTCCTAGTATATGATGATATTAAAGGTTTAACGATGTCGTTAATTGAATAGTTAACAATCTTATTAGTCGAATTATCGAAAATACATGTTATTACAAATTTGGTGTGCTCATGAATGAAACCTAGTTAATTTTATTGTGACGATTTAATCGTTAGAAATATTTTTTTGAAAGGATTTGACCGTTAGAAATATACTCGTCATATGGATATAGATTGAATATTTTCAAATTAAAATTAGATCAGAAACTACCCAAAAGGGTAAATCGGACTTTAGACGAATCATATTTTGGTCTTAATATAATTACCAATATAGCCCTCGGAATTTGGGGAGCGGGAAACACATTTACAGGGACGGATAATTCAGTTCCGAAATTTTGCTGAGAAAAACTATGGCGAGAACTAAACAAGTCGCCCTAAAAAGCTCTGGCCGGAAATCCGCCGGTGAGCATCATCCTTGGCCGATCCTTTCCCCTTTTTCAATTTTTATTTCACTTGCTGGTTTTTTGGAACCCTAACTGTGGGATTTTCGTTTTTATTTTATTTAACAATTTTGCTACAGGAGCTGGCCCTTCAACTTCAACTGCTAAGGTACGGCGCAGTCTCTTTATCGTAATTGCTTTTCTTTTAAGTTGTGTAATTCAAGGTTACATTGTTAAATTTATAATGTTTTCTTCAAATCTGGGATTTTCGGTTTCTTTAGCAATCGACTGGAAGAAGGAGCCCTAGGACGACCACTTCTTCACCGTGTATGTTCCCCTTTAAATTATTCCTTTTCCCCCGTTTTTTAATTTTATTTTCAAGAGTGTTGCAGCCGGAGTTCTAGCGTACTTCAATATAGTGCATTTAATAGGTTGGTGTGAAAATTTGTTCCTTCCTCAGCCAGGAAAAAGCGTCGAAGCAAGCCAGGGATGGCAGCTTTACGAGAGATTCGGAAGTATCAGAAGACTACTAACCTTTTAATTCCGGCTGCTCCATTCATTAGACTTGTAATTTCCTACACCTTTGCATACACTTTGCTAGACTTTTTGTTACCTGTCCCATTTAGTGGTTTCTGAGTATGTGGTGCCTAGTGATTGGATTTGATATAAGGGCTATTATGGGGTTTGAAATGGAATAATATTTGTGTTGAATTTACTATCAACTGGGGACTTGACTTGGAATGTTTGTTGAACTAAACTTTTATTATCTTTTCAATTTTACTATTGTTTAATTTTTGGCTGTTGTGCTGTCATCTAAACTCGTATATGATTATCTGTGAAGTATATGCTTGATGGACAATAGTGAAGAACACTCCTCATTCCTTAGATATTGGTCATCACCATATGCTGGCTGTTTTTCGGGTAGATTATGCTTCGTTGTAGTCAACAAATGGCAGTGAGTCTTTAGGTTAAATCTTAAGAAACTTATATAAATCTTTAGAAATTTGCATTTTTGTTAGATTACTAATAGTACCTATTTTGGTAAAGGATGCGCTGTTTATGTTGTTTCCCCTGCATCAGAATTCAGAAATCTGTTGCTTGAGATATAATGGAACCAGCATATGTGCAATCAATTTTTTGGAGGCATTAGATGTAGCCTTAGTAGAAAATTTTAATTTGTTTGTTAGATAAAAAATAGTACCACTTTTAAATCCAAAGGCTGAATTTGCTTAATTTTTACTTTTTATCTTTGACAAATCTTTTATGTGTCAATATTCAATCATAGTCTGCTGGATTCATTTTTTGTGCATTCCGTTTGTAAGATGTAAAATGGGAACTTGTTTACCTTAAGTGTTAAAATTCGGTTCCTGAATCTCAGGTTTAGCCTTTTCCCTTGTTAGAGATTGATTGATGTGCCAATATGAATACCATGTCTGCCAGACCCCATGGTTGTATCGTTCTTCCAGTAAATTAATTGATAATCTTTCATTAATGATGAACTAAAACCATCAGATTATATCAATCACCAGCTTATGACATCATTATAAATATGTTCCAATGGACCTTTGATTCAATTACTATAACTGCTTTTTAGCATGTTTAATCAAATCATTTCCAGTTTTTATAGTCATGCTGAAATCACTTTCACAACAAAATTGACCAGTTAGAAACATGGTACTGGAAGCATCTCCTACCTGTTGCTTTCTATTTTTTCCAGGTAATTTGAACCTCTTATTCTCTAATGTAACAGGTAAAAGAGATTACTCACACATATGCACCAAATGTTCAACGTTGGCAAGCAGAAGGCCTAGTGGCTCTTCAGGAGGTACTTCAGTTCTTGAAAAACTACACTTGAAACTTAAAGGATATGTGTTATCCCCAAATTTGCATTGATGGAAGACAATTTGTTACGTAATTATGCATTCGCATTTTAGATGTGAATGAGAGAATGATATTAAATGCAATTTTCACTTAGACTAAGATGTTTGAAAGGGGCATAAGAATTGACATCTGACTATATATATATTTTATATATACATATAAAATAATTGTATCCTAGTTTAGTAAGCTTAAAATATACTTATATTGGCAGTCTTGTTATGCAGAGAAGTGGCATAGTTTGTTATGATTTCTTGTGCATTAGAAACTTTAAAACAATCTGTCACTTCTCAGTGAATAATAATGTGATTCCTGATAAATTACCTGCGCTTCATGGCTAATATCTTTCTCGCTTTATACTTGCTGCTCTAGGCTGCTGAGGATTATCTAGTTAGGTTGTTTGAAGATGCAGTACTATGTGCTATTCATGCAAAGCGCGTCACTCTGAGTAAGTTCTACTCCTTTAATTTATCTTAAATTTTATAAATTTCCAGTCAGCCTAATGAATCTGATCATTATGCATAAATGTGAAAAGATGCTCATTATTTTCGAGTAGAGTTCCATAATCACTAGTAAATTCAGTTTCGCCAATTCTTGAATACAATCATTATGAACAAATGATAGATTTGGCTTTAAACATGTTTTAAGCTTCACATTGCATGCCTGGATATGTTATTAGTTTAGTATACTTTCACTTGGTATTCTAATTTCTGTAGTTCAATGTTTTTTCATTACTCTTCAGTGAAAAAGGACTTTGAGCTGGCAAGGCGAATTGGAGGCATAGGGCGGACTTGGTGAGATCATCACACCCTATTTTTGTTATGGAAGATGGCTGTTGCAACCATTAACTAACGCGTCCTTTTGGTAAATAGTAGAAAGCTTCAATTATTCATGTGGTTTGTGAGTTAAATTATCCTGAGAGTTCTCAAACAGTTAACTTCTAGGTGTTGAATGGCGGATATGTGAGCTGTGAGTTATAAACTTATTCAAGTTTAGGAAGAATAGCAAGTAGCTAATTCTTTTGTTAGGTAGATCCACATTCAATTGACCTCATCCTTGTTGTATTTCAAACTTGAGTAGATGAATCAATGCTAAGTGATTTTATTGCTGAAACACAGTATCAGGTGCCCATTGATCAATATTGAGGAAGAATATATTGTTCTTAGAATTATGATGAACCAGCAGGAATGCAGGATAACAAACCATCTCTAGATTTTGGGAAGTTCTGCTCTTGTTCTCATATTTATTAACAAAGGGTTAGGTTCTGTCTGTAAAGAAAAAAAAGAAAATACCTGATTTTATATATAAACTGATTACTACTTTTTATTATACAAACTGTTATTTTTTCGCTTGCTGTACTAGCGCATTCGTGAATTGTTGTAATAAAATTTCATCATATTATTTACTGTTTATTTTATAAAAAAAAAAAATCCCGTGGTGACTCATTTAGCCCAACAAAGCTCGTTAGAATTATAACTAGGTTCCAATATTAATACACTGTTTAACAGTTTAATCAAATCACCGTAAAATTAATCCTAATTAAATTAGGTTAGCAAGATTGGAATCTCATTGGCTTATTTACTATTTGTGGAAATCTTATCCTAGTCAGAGGGGCAACCGAAAGAAGAAAAAAAGAGTGAAAGATAAGTGAGAATGTGTGATGTAACTTGATAGTTGTTGAAACTTGAAACTTGCCGTTTTGTGGGTTAATCTTATCTGCCACGGTTCACCGGCGTTTTATGTGGTACTAAAAATAGTTTTTATATTATTCATTTTAAATATTTAATTAATTATATAGGTGTAATGTTTATTTTTAATATTATATATATGTGATTTTATTTATTTTTTATTTAAGTTATGAGTTATGTGTTTAATATAATATTCATGACAAAAAAGAATGATGGATAAAAAAGAAGAGAGAGAATATTGAAAAGTTCAAAAAAATAATTAAAAAAAATGAATTGTATAAATTAAAATAAATGATGAGATTGAAAATTATATCACAAATAATAGTCAAACTATGAAAATATATTGGTAGAGAGAAGAATGAAAAGAAATGAGCAGATTTTGAAGAAGAAATATTACATCATAAAATAACTATTCATTGAAATTGTTGTAGGATTTGAAAAGGGCAATTGTTTTTCATAAATTCTAACACATATTTTTTTTATCTCTTTATATTTAATATATTTTTTCACTTAATATTTAAAAATATCTTGATTCACCATTTTCGATAAAGTCCATCTGATATGGTTTTGCGTGATCCACCTGTAAATATTAAAATAGAAATTTTAGATAGGGTGTGATTTGCAATTTGTAGATAAGAAATTTATTTATAGATGAGAAATAAATAAGGATTAATTAAAAAAATAAGGAGTATAAAAAATCCTCTAAAATAGGAAATAGAGCATTTATGGTTAATCTTAACATGGAGTATATATCTTCAAGCCACCAACCTTTCAAAGTGATGTTAGAGCTCATATCTGGTTGTAACTTCTAACTGAATATGACCAAACTCCACAAGGAATCGTTTTCTCCAGTTGGTTATTTTATTCATTTTTACCTTCAATTTATTATTATGTGTATCCATCTAAACTATGACATCGATCATTAGATACCTTCTTTATATAAAACACATTTTGCTAAATATTACATTTTACTTTATCATATTGTAATGTACTCTCACTGTTCTATTTTTTATTATCCGGTTATTATATATATGGAGATTAAGAAAAAATAAGAGATAATAGTATTAAATAGTATAAAGTGAGTAAAATGGATTTAGTAAAAAAATATATTAAATGATGTAAAATGAGTTTGGTGAAAAAAAATAATAGTATTAAAATTATTTTAATTTTTTTTAAAAAAATAATCAATTAAAATTAGAACAGTCCAGTATGATAAATATCACTTTGAATGCGACTTGTTAATTAATGCTATGCTATAAATATGTATATTATACTCCATTCATGTTTTCATACATCATAATTGCAAAATTTGGTCTCTTTTGTCAGGCTCTAACTTCGATTTTTACCAAGCAATCACTATAACTTGACAAAACCATCCCATCATTCAGTCCTTACTACCATCATCATGAGCAATATAAAATATGGAAAAAGCTCTAAGGTATAATAAAGTAAGAAAGCAAAAATCTGTAAGGTACAAATGTAATTTTTTTTTGACTCTCAGGTATAAAGTGTAAATTTTTTTTCAAATAAAAGTACAATTTTTTTTTGTCTGTAGCTTCTTAAAATTGCAGTTTATCAGACCTTAAATCAATTCTTCCTTTTTTTTTGTCGCCAAAAAGTTATTAATTCATATAAAATTCTTCTATAAGGATACTTACAAAACTGGTTCCATACTATCATTTTTTTTTAAAAAGATTATTCCATACATAACCTGAAATCCTAATAAGGGATGGATAGAGGGTGAGCGCTGGGACGGTCACTCCTTTGAGATTAAATTTTTTTTATACTATATATGTCGAGTTTTTATAATTATATTTTAAAATCGTTAAATTTTATTATTTTATTTTTATTGAGATTTTAAAATTTTGACACTCTTGCCCATTTAAAAACTTCACTTTTTTTGGAACGATATCCTGGATCTGTCCCTATATCCCAATACAAAACTTTTAATTTTCTCATCTCAATCCATTTTCGAATCAATGTGGATAAAAATGGATATGATTGATGTCTCTTTCGAAGACTCCACATATGTCCTCAATTTATCTTGATCTTAAAGTAGAATATTCATCCTTGCCAAGTGTTATTTTTTTCAAATGTTTTCAATTTCAATGTCCTTTTCTAGCACCTTGACATTAATTACTCGCAAAAACATTAATTTCTCTGGAGGAAAACTACACAGTATTAGACATCTAGATGTGACCGGTTTAATTTTTTTAAATTATAGTATATAATGAAATGGAACGAATACGTACAATATTTACCTACCGTTCATTTATAGGATTACAAAACTGGGTCCGTTGGTAGTTAGATTATTGTACGCTTTCCTACTTTTAAATACGACAACCATATATTATGGGATGGTGAGCAGTGAGCACCTAGTAGTCAAAATTAATTGCAGGACCAGTAGTTCTGATATATATAATCCACTATATAGTTTTATTTAATAAATATATATATCCACTTATAAACAATATAATAGTACATGAACTCCTTATTATTCTTTCTTGGTCTTTTTCTTCTTTAGCTCACTCTCAACTATGGATAAGTGTCGGCAAAAGCATCTCAAGATTCGGAAATTCTCCCACTCTGAAGGTTAATTTTTCATCTATATATATATATGTGTGTGTGATCTTATTATTTATTTTCAATTAGTTCAGTTCATATGGTTTCTTAATTTTCAGTTTTGGTGTTATAAAATATCGTTATTGATGTTTGGTTCAGAGGTAAGCAGCATAGAATGGGAGTTCATAGAGATGACAGAGCAAGAACAGGACATCATAAACAGGATGCACAAGCTAGTAGGTGACAAGTACGTATTTTATACGTTTTTTATACTGTATATATTTTTTTTAAAGTAGAATACGAGAAATTAAATATCAAGATTGAAAATAGTGGGGAGGATTGGGTGCTGTGTCTGTGTCATATGCTTCTGTTGTTCAAAGTTTCACATGGTACATTATATTTTTTGTTTGGACATATTTTAAATACAAACAATTGTATATCTTTGTCACTAATTGCATGCATTTGGGAATTGAACTTTAAAATTGTTAGACAGAAAAAAGAATCTCGAACAAATTCGTAGGCAAAAATGCACCCTGTTAATTTTGCTTATGAATTTGTCCAAGGTCCTATATAATCAGTTTGTCAAATTATAATGAAACTAAAAAAGAATTATTTTTAACAGGTGGGCACTGATAGCTGGAAGAGTTCCAGGTAGGAAAGCAGAGGAAATTGAAAGATTTTGGTTGATGAGAAATAGTGATACTTTTAAGGATAAGAGGAAAAAAGTGACAAGGATACAACAACATTCTTGATCCTTAATTAATCATATAATTTAGTCTTATTATCTCCCATTATTTAATTAGTGGTGGTGGTTTGTACAGTTTTTTTATTCTTCTTTTCTACTTTTCTTCAATTGATTTTGTAATTTTGACCTTTGATTCAAGTCTTTACTTCTCAACTTCTCTTCAATTTTTATGAGTTCTCATCTTTTTTGTCATGTTCTATCTGTGAAATATTTAATACATGCATGTATGACACTATTTAGTCTTGCCGGTATTTCATAGGCAACAGTTACAAAGCATTTGTCAGAAATTTGTTTGAGATCTATAGTGTGAGACAATTTAATGACAAAAGATTTGAACACTCTAACTTGATTTTTGACTCGACTTAGACTCGATTATGTTTTTGACTCAACTGTTAATTGCAAGTCTAATCATAATTTGCATATAATTAAAAATCCAAGTCTTGCATGTGTTGTGGTTGCTTTGAACCTTTTCAAGTGGCTTCATACCTCTTCTATTATAATATGGCATTTGTTTGGATTGTTGTTTTACTTGTTTACTCCCCGTCACGAGTATAATTGTACATTTACCAAAAAAAATCCTACCTCAAATTAGATTAAACATTTTTTAAAGTGATAATAAAACAATTCAATTAATTTAAAATATCTCCACCAAATATTTTAATATTACACTATATGTCATTACTTTTTTCATACTAAAAGTAATTTTATTTCATTTTATTTACATCATATGTCATTATTTTACCATTTAACCCTCGATAAAAAGTAATTTATATTAATAAACAACTTTCACATTAAATTCGGTGCAAAGAGTAAATGTTCAATTAATTTTGGGATAGGGGGAGTATAATTTAAATTATTACTGTACGTTTTGATGATAATAATAATACTAATGAAAATAATATGACTATTTGTTTAAGAACACTTTGAACAATTTGAGTGTTGATTTTTGATTGTAGGGGTGATTAAGGCACATGAATATGTTGGGTTTGAAACTTTAAACACGATCCAACAATAAATGGGATACAGATATGTGAGATGGTTTGCACCCAATGAGACAGGCCCTGAGATGGGCTTCCCCCAGTAAAAGTGGGCCTTGGGCCATATATTTTATTTATTTCCTTTTTACGAAATATGTGGAATAATATACCTATAAATTCAAAATAGTATTTTTGATAATTATACTACAATTTGTTGGCTTGCTGGAATGTTATTTGCTAAAGAAATTATAAATTAATAAGATTGCGCGTAGTGCTGTCAAAAACAGACGAGTTTGACCGTAACAGAGACTCAGTCACTCAGCCATTCAACAAAAGTCTAGAATCAAGGATTTCTTGTTTTATTTAAGAGTTCCCCTATGAGACTCAGTCACTCAGCCATTCAACAAAAGTCTAGAATCAAGGATTTCTTGTTTTATTTAAGAGTTCCCCTATGTTAAGAAAATTATTTATTAGGCTCATCATGTTTGGACATGCTGACTTCTTTAGAGTTGACTTTAGACTATATTTTATAAACTTTTCAGTGAAAATAATTTTTGGTCTTCCCGATACTATTCAATACAACTTTGAAATGCACTTTAATATTCAATAATATATAGGTCAGTTGATGCAATTTAATATTCAGATTGTCGGAACTGTTCTCTGTTTCAGTGTTTTGTTGAATTCATTCAATAAAATTCTATTGAATTAATAAATATGGAATAGCGATTGAAAAGGGAGAATCGACTTTGGCCCATGAGATGGTGTGCTCAACTTTGAAAAAGTCGGAAGGGACTTTCTCTTACCATAATTCTCCCATGATTATATATTCATTAATGAATGGTTCCAACTACCAACATCCAGTAAAAGTTTCCTGTTTTCCCACATCTTTTCTTTCTTTAAATTCCCCCTTTCCACAACTAATTCAGCACCCCCATTTCAGCTGCCAACTTTTGAAAATCATCTTCCAAAAATCTGAGATGGAAAAAGCAGAAAGCTGGGAAAGAAAGAGCGTAATGAGTAAGCTAAGTGAAGGAGTGGAGCTTAGCAATGAGCTGAAGAAAGAGCTTCAAAAGGAGAGTTGTGATTCAAGAGATGAGGCTTGTCAATTTTTGGTGGAAAAAATTGTTTCTTGTTATGACAATGCATTATCACTTCTCAATTGCACCGATTTTCTGGAAAACAAAGACTCAATCTTTTTGGTTCAGGGTAGTCCCACAGGTACTGATGTTTCTGACCTGGATTTTAAGGATCATCTCTCTCAAGTTGTGAACAAGAAAAGGTGACATTTTTCCCCCTCTTTGTTTCTTGAACTGTGTTTTGCATTTGAATTAATTATAGATTTAGTGGGATTTTGGCTGAATTTGAGACCTGGGGTTTTTTTTTTTTTGGTGATTTTACAGAAACAATTTGCCCAGATGGAGTGAAGAAGTGCGTGATGAGATTCAGGTTGATGATGGGTTTAATTGGAGGAAATATGGGCAGAAAGATATTATAGGGGCAACTCATCCGAGGTAATTCTCAGATTCAGATACCATTTCTTAATTTAAGTACTCAATATAGTGTGTGTGTGTGTGTGTGTGTGTGTGTGTTTTAAGCATTTGACTTTTCCAAGTTGAGAAAAGTTTTCCAAGAATGTTGTTACATTAGGATTGTCTTGTCTCGTCTCTACTGACTTTACAATCAACATTAAATAACTCACCTGTTTCCTTTCACATGCCATTACTTCACTCTTGTACCACATTCTGCAATTGTTATCTTGTGGGTACTTCATTTTGTCCTTACCTTAATTGTATATCTTTTATTCATGGCAAATGATGCATAACAAAAAGATCCAAGTCTTTGTTGTATCCTGAAAAATGTGGAAAACATAGAATAGGACATTAACAAGGCATGTGAAATTAATTCATATATTCGAATGGATGCAGGTCGTATTATCGATGCAGTCATCGCTACACTCAAACGTGCTTGGCAACTAAACATGTACAACGAGGCGAAGATGATGCTTCTGTCTTTAAGGTCGAGTACAGAGGAAAGCATAGTTGTGTTCCGATGAAACAGACCAATGAACATGTCAATGCGGAAAAGAATGATGAAGATATGATGATGATCAACATTGAATCGGATCCGAATGTTGTTGCTCAAACACAATTGCTGTCGTCGGAGCTATACTTTTCAATGCCATCCAAGTGTGAGAATATCAGGAGCGATGACAGTTTCCTTGCTTCGGAGATGATGATTACAAATTCAACTAATTTCCATGATGGCAATTCTGATTTCTTGATTGATCAGATCGATTTCGACTCTGGCTTAGTTGATGTAGCTGAAGCAGCTGATTATTTCTCACCAGAGAGCAAGATCATGTGATGTATGGGGTTGAGTAGCTACTAGCTAGTAATATAATAAAACCTGCTTTTTACATAACATGATTTGATTTCAGGTTTATAAGTATAGGTGATATCTTCGTTAGTAGGAAGACTTTTTTGAAGAAATTCAAAAATCAAAACCAGTTTTCAAGGATGATCCCAATTCTTGTTAATAGCTTAAAAGAGAGATTATTTTTGAGCCAATTCAAGAATGTTGGTCTTTGAGGCTTGAAAATAAAAAATATAGTAATATTCAGTGTGAATGAATGGATCAAAGTCCACTTGATGGTTTTTTTTTTACGGTCTTATACTCTCGTTTGATAGGCCATAATGGAATCCGATCTCCCTTGTATTATTTTGGACCAACCGCCCTCACTTCCCCTTTGGATCTCCCACCAAATGTATTCAAATAAAATTAACAAAAGATAGTAGAAATATAGATTATATAGCTTGATTTATTTAAATAAGTTGTATTTTTATTAGGGAATAAATCAATTAATCAAATAATTTATTCCATAATTTTTGTAATTAGTCAAATTTTAATTAATTATTTCTTGTATTTTCCACCAATCTTGTTTATTACAATTTGAGTAATTACAAAAATTATGAAATAAATTATTTGACTAATTGATTCATTCCCTAATAATTTTCTTAGAAAATAAAAGAATACAAATTTTATTAAAAGGAACGTGGGTTAAAAGATTCAATATGGAATGTTTTTAATAATTACAATTGCCAAACGAAAAGGCAAAAAAAGCCACAACCCCAGTCTATGATATGGGCCTGACTAATGAACTCGATGGTGGGCCGCGGCCCTCCCATTTTATAATCCAAACAGTAAGTGTTAGCTACAGTTATTTATGGTGTTAATTGATTTTGCACATCGTTAATTTATGGTGTTAAAACTTAACGATGACTAATTGTTAGAGGACAGGTACTCGGGAATTTGAATACCATTATTTATGGTGTTAATTGATTTTGCATATCGCTAATTTATGGTGTTAAAACTTAAAGGTGACTAATTGTAAGGGGACTAGGATAACAAATACTACTAAGTATTAATTTTATTTTTATTGAAATATTACTAGTAATTTTTACTGGAGGAGCCATTAATCACTGGAAATCAGGGTTAGAAAATTTGGTGGGTAATCAACTCTCCCGCGTGGAAACGGAAATAAATCTTGAAATTGATTTTCTTGAAACAATTAAACTACCGTTGCAATCTTTTCCTTTTTTATTTTTTAAAGGGCCACTGCAAATCTTGATTCTGCATTCCTTTATAAATCAAGCTCCTTTATTAATCCACTGCGAATTTCTTGATTTTTTTCTGTCACAAACCGAAGAAATTAATGCAGCGATATCCTATCCTCCCTCAGGTTACCACCAACCTTCAACTCTTTATTTTTATGTTTTTTTATTAAAAAAAAAATCTATGTTTATTTTGAGTTGATTCTCTGATAAATCTGTTGATTATCAAATATCATTCACCTTATTTCAATCAGCTTTATATAGGAATTAGAAATTCAGACAAATTGATAGGCGATTGTGAGGATTTATTGTATTGTGACTCCACACATATACTAGATTAGGGATCTATTAATAAAATTATGTTGTTTGCGTTAACTACTGCTTTAAATAAGTTGAGAGTTTGGTCTAAAGCTATAGAATAGTTTATTTTTATATTAATACTTTTACCTTACACAACTAGTACTGTTAGTTGACCATAGCTTATAAATAGGACTCTACACTTTCATTTTCAGTTATCAAGTTTCATTGTAACTGTTCAACTCTCTTGTAACAGATTTCCATTCACTTACAATACAATCTATCATATTGCTTTCAATTCTCTACATTTGGAAATCGGACGGTTGCGAATCGATTTATTAAGTTGGTGGGAGATTTTGAATTTGAAAAAGATCATTAGAATATTGGTGGGAAATCTTGGATTTGATTTTCTTATAAGATTAAGACTTCTCCACACAATCCACATAGGCTTTTGTGGGTATGATTCTTTGGTATTTTGTTAGATATTGTTTCCTGATATTAATTATACAGTACAGTCAATTAATTTTGTTTTCTGTTAAATTAAAGCCTATGTATTCATTTATGTACACACTGCAATTGATGAAGGTTAATTTGCAAGTAGAGAGACATGGGGAGGGCAAAGATGAAAATGGAACTAATAGAAAAGGAAAAATCAAGAGACCAAAATTTCAAGAGAAGGAAGAAGGGTTTGATTAAAAAATTGGACCAATTGAGAGTTCTCTGTGACGTGCCATCATGCGCGATCATCTACGGTCCCAAACAAGGAAACGACGCCATTGAGCCCGAAATCTGGCCTCAAAGGCGCGATGAAGTCCTTGGATTGATCAACGCGTACAAGGAAAATGAGGAAGATTCTGGAAAAGGAAGATTCGGGTTGAATGATTATTTCCAGAACAGGGAGAAATTTGTAGAGGACAAGCTTACGAAGCTTCGGAAAAAAAACATGGAAGAAAAGTACCCTACCGACCTCAACCACGAGATTTTCAATCGCATGACTGAAGGAGAGTTGAGACAATTCGCGGAATCGTTGAGCGAAAAAGCTAAGCATGTAAGATCCAAGATTCAATCTTTGAAGGGAAAAGGAGCTGTGGATGCTAAAAACTTGATGCATTTTGGTGACACGGGGATGAATGGTCCATTTTACCCTCCTCCTCCTCCTCGTCCTCCTCCTCCTCTTCTTCTACCTATGCATGCCCCTATCCCTATCCACTATCATCACCAACAACTAGATGCCATCAATCAAAACAACTCCATAATGATGCTTCTAACGAACGGTGATGATCAATTCGGAGGTGGGTCCACTAGTCGGGGCAATTTCCAGAGTGCACAGTTTTGGAGCCAAGATTCCTATGAGGCGTCGACCTCCTCTTCACGAGGACATGGGGTAGTGGACCCCATTATTTACAACCCGATGCCATTGGCATGCGACAATAGCTTTAACTGGACGAATTGTGGGCAAGAAGATATTGTGGGGGCTACTAGTTATCCAAGGTAATTCTCAGATTCAGATGCCATTCTTGTTTGATTGTCTTGTATCTGTCAAACCTTTATTAGCAAACTTTTAGATGAGATTTTATTTGTAAATCCTATATGTTGGAACTTGGATCTCATCTTCTGGTTGATCATATTATAAGCCTAATAGTGGAAATAGGTTGAGAAAAGTTTTCAAAAAATGTACTGACTTTACAGTGAACATTATTTCTCACATGTTTCCTTACATATGCCATTACTTTACTCTTGTAACTTGAATCAGGATCAACATTGAATCGGAGGAAAGTACCGAGTCATATTTCTCCCCGACGCCTCTCAAGGTGGATGAAAGTTCCCTTGCTTTACAGCCCTACGTACCTGAGATGAACTCAAATTCAAGTTGCACCTCGAGTTACACAAATGCAGAGTCAGAGTTCTTGATTGATCAGGTCGCTTACGATTGGGGCTTCAACGATGCAGCTAAGTATTTCTCAGGAGAGCAAGGTTCGCCAAAGAGCAATTAGACCATGTGATGCCTTATATGTGGGCTTCAGTAGCTAGTAATAAAACATGTTTCTGCATCTTGGATTCTGTACATTCGTCTAACATAACATACTCAGATTCTAGTCTAATATAATTTCAGCCTCTAGTTCAACACACCGTTGATAACTGATTTACCTTGATATTATTATTACTGGTGTTTATAGACTACTTTTTGTTCACTTCTTCAATGCATCAGTTTCAGAAACAAGTTTGTAAATTCAATCATGAAGGGATTCATATACATACATTTATAGTTTAGCAAAATCCATCAATCTTTGAGAAGCATTTCCATCATCAAGTCATTCCAAGAATCTATAGGCCCAGGCAAGCACCAATGCAGACAGTCATTCTGTATCTTTGCATCTTCATCTTTTCCAGCATAAGGATGCAACTTGCGATAAACTCCTGGATGCCCCTCTGGTCTCAACAGAGAAAGAAGAGTCGTAACAAACAGCTTCAAATTCCCACACCCTATTTCTGCTGCTCTCTCGAATACTTCAACTTCGATTCTCCTCATACCTTCGTCTGTATAATTAATCTCAATTTCCCCTGTTCTAAACGGCCTAGTCCTGTTGCAATAGCCACCAGTGTTCCATTCCCCATTCTCAAAGTGATCGGGAGCCCACGTTCTGAAGAGCACAAACGGGCCTTGATTTGAGGCCGTGATGAAGTTGAGTGTCAAGTTGAGCGCTTTTCTGTAGGCGTAGGGGAATCCCAGTTGGGTTATGTTTGGGTGGTGGCAATTGTGGCACCCTAACAAAGTGTTGTTTTCGTAGTAAAGTGCGGATTTGAGGAACCATTGTCCTCCGGCTATTACTACGTAATCCAGATCTTCGTACTGCTGCATCCAGACGGCGTCTAGCTTATCCAGGTGAAGCTGGACCATGCCTTTTGAAACTCCATTCTCATCCTCAAATGTGTCTGCTTTTATTAGGAATGGGGACCAGAAAAGTGAGAGGGTGAAATCGTGGGACGGGAAATGCCATTTTCTGTTTTTGTATGTCTCGTCGTGGTAGATTCCTACACCTTGTTCAGCCTGTAACATAAACAGTCATGAGTTCAACCTAAACAAAGGTTTGATCAAAGGTTGCAATGATCACCATTACTGCTTCATAAGATCAAGAAAACCAATCTATATTAGCTGCATAATGTTTATACTGATTAATAATGGTAAGAAATGCAAATTTGACAAAGACCAACAAACAACTATGCATCAAAACGGTATTAATTTTTTCACTTAATAGTATTAGTTGGTCATTATTAATTGTTTTTACTGAATGGTATTATTTGATTTCACTGAAAAGTATTAATTGTGTACATTTGCACTATACAATTGGTGTACAAGAGAGTCACTCTTGATATAATTAAGACTGCAGATTAATAGCAATTAATTTTTAAAAAAATAAAAAATTTAGTATATTATCATATGACAATCCGAAAACAACAAAGGGGCTGGAATTAAAGTCACTAGATTAGGCTTATGAATGTAAAAGTATTGATCAAATTGAAAAATACCTGGGAGAGCATGCAGAGCAACGACTGCACGTGATTACGCATGATTGAATCGCCAATAAATGCAAGTGATTTATGGCGCATTTTGTTGAGAAAAATCTTCGGGTCAAATTTGGGCAATTGCAATCTTTTGGTTTCCATCTCCAGTAAATATAATCAGAATCAGGCCTTCCATTCTTCATACAATTTTGTGGGGATTCAATAGTATTGCAACTGGAGTTTGTGTACATTGAAACATTTGTATCATGAACCCAATTTCCTATAAATAAATTGCATTTTTCTGCAGCTGAAATTAAAAAAAATTAAAAAGACAAAAAAAAAAAAATTCATCCCAGGTCAGCCTATTTCTTTATTAATTTTTCAGTGTGGACAATTATGTATAACCGAAACTCCAAATGCAATAAAGGGAAAAATCATATACTCACCGTTTTTTGAGGTACGATTATCATGAAAAATTCACAAAAATATTTATTGGCGGTGGGTCGGGCGCAAGGTGGGTCGGGCCAGTATTCGTCAAATCAAATCCGGGTCTATCCTTATTAGTCACAAAAACAGGGGAAATTGGTACTAAACTTGAATAAAACAGGCGATAAGCTATGCCCAATAACAGAAAACAGGCGGCGGATTTCAAGAAAATTGAAGAAAGTGTGTTTCTGTTCATTCCTTTTCTTTTCATGGGGGTGAAGGATTAAAAGTTCAAAATAAGAGAAGAAGTGAAGAAATGCAGTATAAGATAATAAATTAAGATGGGGTGGGGTTGTCTTTTACATGATCATCATTCATCATCATGGGTGCTTTTGTTATCTACATCTTTCTATCGCCTCATTATTACATCACCATTGTTGTTTCAAACCGGCCCCGACAAAAAGATGAGCAAATTGAATTCATACTGCAACTACTTACTTTCTCTGCAACATTTTCTTTTTTCATTTTACTCATCTCATTAATTCTTGGTATATGAATAAAGTGAAACAGGCCCAAGCCCAGGCCCACGAGTTGGGTCAGATTTGATGGGTTAGTCTAGTTTTGATTCATAAGAAAATTGTTTCCGTTTATTTCAGAAAACTTCTCCCCTATATTTCATATTTTAAATATTTTTTTATATCCCTTGTTTTCTCTATTTTTAAAAAATTCGTGACACTGTTAAGTGTGGATAAAGTGGTTAGAGCTCCACCACCTGAGACCTTGAAGTCCCGGGGTTCGAGACACGGAGAGATAATATTATTTTCTCTTGGGGAGGTCTCCCTGTTGTTGGGTTGCGGTTCCGGTTCCGAGTTGCGGTTCCGGGTAGTCCCCCTCTTGTGGTGATTGCAGTTCCGGTCTACAGCGAGATGAAATGATGTTGCCATGTGTCCGGTGATAGAAGGAATAATTATAATTGAATATGTTAGGAAACTATTGTAATTGATTGTCTTTAAAAAAAAAAAAAATCCCCACACAAATAAAACTCTGAGTTATATATTATGGATGTGTTTGCTTCACTAGATGGGATGGATAGAAGGGATGGGATTATAGGGGGATTGTACTGTTTCGTATCATATGTGTTGCCAAAGTTGTAGCTGTTTGGTTTGATTGATAGTGTCTAAAAATAAGCGGATTTCTTTATCAGACCCCCACCCCCCTGACCAATTAACCTGTATTTGAGTGATTAGGCAGGATTTAGGTACCGAGCTCTTAATTAATATTGGGCCATAATAACGCGAACCAAACATATTTTTAAATAGGACAAAGTTGTCTATCATGGCACATTTGGCAAAACAACCTAGATTAATAATCTCGGTATTTAAAAACAATCCAGACAAATATAACGGTGGGTTTTAAATAATTCCAGAAAGACAATGGTAGTTTCTAAATACTTAATTTGATTGTTTTAAAATGTTTGAGTTTGAAATAACTCAAAGAAGACAATTGAGTTGTGTAAAATATTCAAGTCGTGTAACAAACTTGTTCGAAAATAACAACGATCATTTCTATTTGTTTAGGATAAGTAAAATTCTTTTAGGGGTGTTTGGTTCACGGGACTGGATTGATTAGGTGTGATAGGATTGAGTAAGATTGAATTGATTTGACTGAATTTGTTGAATCAAGATATGCGTTTGGATTGTAGGATTAGATTGATGGATTAGATGGAATACCCTATTGAAATGTCATAAACACCCTTAAATTGAATTGAAACAACCACACTTCATTCTTGTGAATCTATTCAAAAAATAGAAGGACAATTTGTAATATTGTATTTGGGATATGCTCTATCTCATATTTCACATGGGATTGATATATCCCTCCATGAAGGGATTTTATACATTTTCTACACGGACTTGAAGTATATCGTAGGCCCTAATCCCACAAACCAAATGATAAATTAGTTGGGATTAGAATCCTAATCATGATTTATCTCGATCAATCCCGCGAACCAAACGGGTTCTTAATAAGTGATACCTTAACTAGGTCATCTATAAAATTTTCCATCATTTAAAGGAGTATTTTTCATTTGATTTGTGTTGTGTCTTTATTTGATATCATGGTTACGTACATTCTATGCCTCTTAGTCTTTAACTTGCGTCACATTTACGAAATATTATTTATCTTGAGAGTAATTTTTTTGAGGACGTCAATTTTATGTACATCCTTGAGAATTTGTTCTTATCCCCTTTCCAATTTCCATTAGTCCAATTTCATCCAAAATTCAGAGTTTTCTTCATGTGACAGGCATATTAGTAACACATCTGACATGCGTGCTCGCATAATATTTCTTTAAAAAAAATCTACTTTTTACTTGATGCAACAACCAATTATGTAGTAATTATGTATAAGTTCTTTTCAGTCTTGTAAATTTGAGAATATTATTTAATTTCAAAACTGAAAATAAAAAATAAATCAATATTTAACCCATTCTTGTATATATAAACCATATATTATTATCATTCATCGAAAAAGACAGCAATCGCATTGCTAGCAACTGACATTATTAACCAAAACAAACTATTCACTCCTACAATTAAAGATGATAACCAAAACATCTTTCAAAAAAAAAATGATAATCAAAACACCACACATTTCATTCAATTCGGCACTAAAAGGCAGTACTAAAGTAGGAGTTGACCACATTATCACACAATATCCGCATCACCTCTTTATTGGTAGGCCCCACGCACCTCGGCGTCTTACACTGGCTAACCGCAGCTCCCAACCCCACCAAATGCTCCATAATTTTGTAAAACGTGCCTTTCTTCAAAACCCGGAGCTCCAGCGGCCCGATACCGTTCACCTTTCTGGAGCTCCGATAACCCGCGTCCGCGAACGACAGATCCAGACAGTTGCAGCAGTCGTTCAAAACGTCGTCGTTGGCGTTGCCGCTTATCTCCCAGAAGATGACGTAGTGTGCGGCCTCTGTTGACGTGTCGACGCAGCTGGTGAAGTCCACGACTTCGAGCTTCTCTGCTTCTAGAAGATTCGCTGCTGATTCTACGGACAGCTGAAGGTCCTTTTCTGTGTTCTTGTCGATGTTGATGGTTAGTACCAGATTTCTTCTGCACATGAATTGTAGCTCTGGTGTGGAGTTGTGGAACCCTTTCACCTTCACTACGTCCCCCAGTTTGTAACGGTATAATCCTGTATATATATAATATAGTAAGAGTTTGATATATAATTGAAGAAATGAATAATCATACAGAAAGATAAACTTGTTTACACTAAATCGTATAACTATTTTTCTATATTAATAATTACACTAGACTTAGCCTGATGGTAATATTGTTTAATCGAAAGCCCAATATTATTGGACGGCCCGATTTGTGCGGTTCGATTCCATGTTAAACTTTTCATATTCCGTTACTGTTTCACCCTTCAACACATGGACCAAGGATATAGGTGATCTCATTTCCAATTTGTGTATATAATTGTGGATTTTGTATCCACAATCTCAATCCGGACCAATATATAAACTTTTTATATATAACAAGTGATATCAATCTGCCACTGTTATAAATACAAAATCGGTGTGACCCTTCAAACGCACAACAATGACACTTTGTATGTATAATAATGATAATGGAAAATGTTTTTTGGCAGTAATTTAGGAAATGTTATGTTTTACGGATAATAATTTAACAGATTTAAAAATATTGTGAAAAAATATGTTTTAAAATGGAATAAACTCTATTTTGCCCTTATTTCGTAGTTCAAACTTTTTTTCTTGGATTATTTTCTGTTTTATAATTTGTAAATAGATAATTTCGATAATTAAAGAATAGAAAAGAGAGTTTGTACCTGCAAAGCTAGTAACAATCACCTCATACTCCTTGCCAACCTCGACTTCAGTCAACCCGATAGGAACCGGGTCGGACCCATCATGATCCAAGGGCATAAATTCATAATACCCAATATTAGGAAGCACCGCAAACGTGACCATCTCCGGGGGCAACGTTGGGTCAACATTAACCCCGACCCACCCCTCAGACGACCCATAATCCGCGCTCAGCAACGGCAATTCTCCAGCATAGTGCCTCAATTTCTTAAGATAAGGCTCCATGGAGCCAGTCATGATCCCGTACACATACTTAGCGTTCGGAAACATCTGCGGAATCAACCCGTACCAGTTGCTCAACCCCAAACACTTTCCCTCAATCTCGTCCGCCAGTTCCGGGTCGGGTTTCAGCATCTGGTCCATGGCGGTTCGGATCGAGGGGGACGTGATTTGGTGGCTGAGGGTGCCTGTGCGGATGTCTGAAACGAGTTGGTGCCATATCTGTTGGAAGGTGCGGAAGGCGTGGACGATGCTGTGGGCGAATGTGGACGAGATGACTTGGATTTGGTGGCGGAGAATTAGGCCGCAGAGGAGATGGCAGTAGAGGGATTGCTGGAAGTTGTCGCCGAAGATGACTTCGTCCGGGCTGCACGACGGCGTCTGCATTGCTTTCATCGTTTTTTTGAATTCGGCGTCGCGGTATAGGTTGGTTGTGGCTGTTCCCGCGTTGAGGCCGCCTTTTGTTTTGAATTGTTTGCTGCCGTATATCAGCTGTAGGGCCTTCCCGTTCCCGATTGGATATTCTCTGCATTGTTTTTTTTAAAAAAAAAATTGAGCAATATGTGATTCGGATTAGGGAATTATTTTGTAAATGTCGGGAAATGGATCCAGAAAGGGAAATGTCGGGAATTAATTTGCATGTAACGCGAACGTTATAACTAGTGTTGGGATTCTGGATATATGGGCCAAGAGGAAGAGGAACCTTTTTTTTCTAAGTTTTAGTTTGAGAAATATTAAATAAAAATTAAATTCTAATTAGTACAGACTACTATATGACAAGGTCTTGTATGAATTTTTAAGACATAAAACATATTTTATTAAAACTTGTAATTTGTTTATACAAAAATATGTAATTTATTTTTACTGACTCATGTTTTGTTGTTTCAGTGCACATTAAAAAATGAAACTTAAAAATCACACGATGTAAACCTATGATCTTATGTGATTACCTGTTTCTAAAGGCAAAGGAAGTCTTGAATATTTGCACGGTGCTTTGGACCAACTGATCATTGAACGTCACGTATTTGGGCTTCCCTTGAGTCGTACCAGAACTACAACACCATTAACTTCAAATAAATTTCTCTGACTTAACCTAAACCCATAAAAATAAAATAAGATGACAAAATCAGAAATTAAACCTGAGTGAAATTGAAGAAATTGGTTTTGCAGTGAGAATGGGTGTATTTTGGCCCTCGCCATCAGCGATTCGTTGAATGTAAGATTGTATATCGCTGTGAGTAAAATTGGAACACAAGCTTTGAAGCTCTCAGGATCACTTCTTCCATTCAGGCCACATTTCGATATTAAATACTCTGTTTCCCCATTTTCTTCCAAGATTTTCTTCAGAGTCTCCCTCTGAATTCTCCCTGCATCCTTAGACAAAGACTCGAACTCTTCGATGATGGCTTCCGGGTCGAACCGCTTCTGTATTGTAATTTCCGGCATACTCGCAGGTCAGCAAACTGAGAATTATATACCAAAAAATATCAATCTTTAAAATAAATGACATTGGCATCAGTTATGATTGACGTAATTAATTGCAACCGATTTACTTCTAATTATTTGGCCACAAAATTAAAATCATTGTATTAATATAGAAGTAGTCTTTTTTTTTTAAAAAAAAATCATACTCCCTCCCTCCCAATCATAATGACATTTTTACTGTTCATAAGATTTAGTGGAATAGTGATAAAGTGATAAAGTGGTAGGATAGAAAGAGTTGTTTATTAGTATTTTATATGATAAAATGACAAAGTGATGAGTAATTGGGGGTAGAAAGTGTTGTTTATTAATATTTTATGTGATAAAGTGATAAAATATTAAAGTGTGTAAGTAACTTTACCATTATGATTGAGACGAAAATATGGGGTATTTTACCATTATGATTGAGACGGAGGGAGTATATAATATTCAAATAATCAAATTAAAGTACTTTCAAAAAAATAATCAAATTAAAGCCAACCCATTACTATTAGAATACTTGTGAATAAAGAAGAATCAGATTCATTGCATTTAAAATGAAATCCAAGAAACCTTTTCAGTCATGTCCAACAACAAATCGAATAAAACAAACTTCCAGAAAGAATTACATAAACAGCCGCCAAAAAAAAAAGGAATTTCAAGAAACAGCTAAAAAAGATTCAGAACCAAAGAGATTCATGTAAGTTCACAAACCTGTAAGAGTAGGCGCAAATTTCCTCAGTAAAGAAAACACAGTGCCGATAACAATGGAGAAAACTGTTAAAAATGGAGTGTCTAAAAAGATGAACAAGTGTATAAAGACAAGAATAATATGAGTAAATTAAGGTCAGGTGATAGAAATTGTAGTCTTGTTTCAGTTGCAGGAATGCAGCTAGCTAGTTGGGATATCCACTATCCATTGCCGTCCCTCTTTATATAGAGAGGCCCAGCCCGAAAAAATTGTGATGTTTTAATACCAATACTACCCTTATTGGGAGCATTCTAGTGGAGCATTCAGGTCAATTTGGTCATGGCGAAATGGCTAATGACGTCTTTATGCACTATTTATGGATTATTTAGTTACATTTAATTAAAAGTTGGGCTATTTTCTTTCTTTTTTTGACGTTGTACGATTTTATTTTATTTTTTGTCGTTATTTTTGAAGGTTGTTTTCGTATATTAATAACAAGCCGAGTTTTCAAATCTCAAATTATGCATCATCATTTTGACCATAATTAAGGATATTTTGTAATTAATTTTTGTGGATAAAATAAGAAACTGGATTATATGTTAACTTTGTGTTCGAATCAATTTAATTCTGAAGAAATTAAATAAGAAATTACACACATATATATAAAAGGAAAATAAGATTTAATTATTTCAGTTGCTCTTTTGTATTCTTAAAAACATGTATGATTTTTTTTGTATTAGTTCTTCACTGGGTATGTGTTTAGAATGAAGATCTCCAGCCGTCAATTTAACTACTTATAATAGTAAAATTGAGGAGGGAAATTATGTCGACAAATAGCAGTGTATAGTGTGAACTGTGGCAGCCGAAAATCAAATTAATATTAACTAATATGAAGGGGAAAAAAACGGCAGAGTTGTACTACGTGTGTGTGTGTGGACCCTGATGAGTAACCATATATGTGGAGTGGCTTTTTCGCAATTTTGCATCAAATTGTTGCTCCACTTGTTGCTACTATTTGTGATGTTACGTTACCATCGAATGGGGAAGGATGTGGAGAACTCGTGAGATTAGTTTAACTAAAACTTAGAGAATCGCGATTGAAATTATGACATTTTAGCTCCATATGTGTATTTATAAACTTGAAAATAGTTTGGAATAAATACTGCTGTGGCCTGCGGATTGCAGTAAAAGGATCAAACTATACGGATAAGAGTGGTATCATGTGCACCCGTGTACTCACAATGTATTTTAGAAGTGTGTAACTATACAAAATAGAGATATGCAATTATTCCAAACAAAAGCATGCAACTATGTTCCCATATTAACAATTGCACTTTTCTGTGTAAATAAATTGCACTTTTCAACATAACAAGTTGCACGTTTCTAAAATACAATATAAATGCACAGTACATACGTGTGCATACAAGACCTATTCTACGGAAAATTAAGGATAATATATTTATATAATATGGCATCATACAGTGTCTGTAAATATATATTTTGACGAAAATTTATGTGAACTTAAGTTCACAATGGACCTTATTTCTTCAATATCACCATTATGAATATACAATATCACTATTATGTACAAACTCTATTATTATTAAACATAAATGTTATTATCATTTAAAAATAATTTGTGTACGATAGTGATAGAGTTCATGATCGATATTCACATTTTTTTTTAACTGATAAAAGTATATTAAAGTAAAAAGTTATTTAAAACGAATTTTTGGAGGGAAGTAATTTTATACTTTATTCATACCATTAAGATACACTTAAATAAGTTTTCATATAGAATAAAAATTAATCTTAAATATTACTGAAATTGATTTTTTTTTTTCACATTTTACTTTTACCCTTAAACAAATTAAATAATACAAGAATTGAATTAAAATTCATTAAAAAAAACGATTAAACGAGATTATAAATGTCTATTTTAACCGTCACGGGAGGAATTACTGCGTTAAGCTAATTCTATGAAATCGACATGAAATTTAAAGTAGTTAACTGTGTCTTCATTTAAGATGCTATTTATAGCATTAAATAAATCTGGTGATATATGCCCTACCACATAACAATTGAGATTGACTTGAGTGGAGACTCCCACAAATACAATCATAATAAAACGGAGAAGAGTGCTATTTTGTTGTTATTTGCATCTTATCATGGTTTGGGTGGTTCACAGTGCACCACATTGCACTTGCATACTGTTTCTACTTAATATTCGGTATTACTAATTTTTATTTTTATTTTGAAAGGTTGGTATTACTAATATTTAAAATATAATGATACTGTCAAATGGCTTCTTCAAGCAAGCGGCCGAAACCAATTTAAACGTGTTTTGTCTTTATTACTAGCCAATAAATTTATTTTGTTCTTTTTAGCCGTTACAATATTTTAGTATTTAAATCCGGACCAATCATTAAATCGAACAACTAACTAGGTCATTGGATCATTGTTTCGACCATTGAACCGTCGTATAAAAATTGGATAACTTATATATATAACATAATATAATATATTTATACACACATGTGTACATCACAAAATTTAATTCATATATATAACATAACATATATAATATACATAAGAAAATTTAATATTTTGACCAAAAGTTACATCGCCCTTTAAATTTATTTTTTGTAGAATAATTAATTGTATTCATTTTTTATTTTAGTTTTACTATATATAGTTGAATTAAATACTAAAACATTATTTATATGATATCTAAATAAAATACAAATTAATTCCTTTTCATATGTATGTATATTTCATGACATTCTATTTCAATGATTACTTAGCCTAACGGTGATTTATTAATGCCTTAGCGAAGCTCGAGGTCCAAAGTTTGATTACTGTTAGGGCTGTTTTATTCTTCATTTATAATTTTTTTTTTTTAAATGTATGGTTAAAAACCTAGTTAACCGGTTTATGCGGTTTATGGAGCATGAGTTGATTTTAATATTTAGAACCCTTTAGGTTTTTATCATCTTTTTTTGTATCTTTCTCAAAGTCAATCCGATAGGCATCATCCATTTTCCGTTTTTTCATTATCCAATAAATTCTTAACTTTATCATTACTCTCCATAATTACTTGTTTATTATAATTAAATTATTTATTGATAACTTGACTTTGAGGTATATCTTAATTGCTTGCTCTTTGTCTCTCATTTATATTTAGGAGGAATGATATTGACATTTAAAAAAAAAATCATAACTTACTAAAATTTAAAAACTAAAAAAAAATTATTGGAAAAAGTAAAATGTAAAAAAAAAATTGTAAGATAAACATGTCAAATTATTTTGAAATTCATTTCATTATTAATCAATAAATATTATTATCAGATAAAAGTTTTAATATACTTCATTCATATAAATAAACAAAAAGAATAAATGTAATATTTTAGAGTTTTGTTGTTAAGTCATTTTAAAGAGAAAAAAAAGTTGTATCCTAATTTAATTATTTTCTGATGGAGCCTCTTGAATCCCTATATCATGTTTTTGTTGTGTATATATAATATCATTTAATAAAGTTAAATTAAAGTTTAAAAAATATTTTTGTTATTAAAATTTTAAAATATTGAATACTTGATAGGGTTTGGCTTTTAGAAAACTAGAATTTCAATTGGCGGCCCCGTGTACAATTTGCAAATTATAAGGGCACAAAAATTAAAGTTTGAAACCGAAGTCTCGGACTCGAACCTGGCTAATCAAGAAAATAAATTAACCCACTCAGAGTCATTTCTTCGCACTTTATTGCAAACAAATATATAAAATAATATATTTATATATTTATGCATAAAAAGTTATGGGCTCTAAAATTTGATGATATTTTTGGGCGTGAATTGACCGCCTCATCAGGCTCAAAGGGGGGGCAGTCTTGGACGGTTTAACCCGATTTTGAGCCGATTTCATATAGACTTGGTAAATATTGAAAAGCAGATCGGGATTTGGACCTGTTCCCGTTTAACCCGAAAAAATTGGCAAGTTCGATTTTAAAAATATGAATTTTGTTTATGCTACCTTGCACGGAAGTAGGGCACTATCTTTTAATATTTTAATACTCCCTCCGTCTCAATCATAATGGTAAAGTACCCCATATTTTCGTCTCAATCATAATGGTAAAGTTACTTACACACTTTATTATTTTATCACTTTATCACATAAAATATTAATAAACAATACTTTTTACCCCAATTATTCATCACTTTATCATTTTATCATATAAAATACTAATAAATAACTTTTCATATCCCACCACTTTATCACTTTATCACTATTGCACTAAATCGTTATGAACAGTAAAAATATCATTATGATTGGAACGGAGGGAGTATATTATATTGTACAATACATTAAAATATATGATATAATATGATAAAATGTTATTGTGCACTGTCATGCAGATAACAAAACAAAATCATATTAATTGAAATAGTGAATATAAAAGTACAATAAAACAATTTAATTGAAACCACTAATCGCTATCAAAGCTCATTTTGTGTGCACTTGCTTGTCAAGCTCGATTAACTTGAGCTTTTCCCTTTTTCCGTCTTCTTTTAATATTTTATACTTTTTGCTTTTTGCTCGACTAAGGTTAACTTTAGATTTATATAAAAAGAACGAATATATTCAACGTCTTCTTTTATATATAAACAAATTGGCTTCGAATTGAGTGTTTTATTGGTAAAATGTAATTTCCTTAATTTTATAAAAAGTAATAAGAATATTATTTTTATTATAAAAAGTAGGAGTGTCTATTTTTGCCCCCTCGAGTTTGGAGGTTAAGACACCACCTCCAACATATTTAGTAACAAATATTAACATATTAATGAATATGAAAAAGTCAAATGTACATTAAAAACAAAAAAAAAAAAAGATGGACTTAACAGATTTTGAATCATATCAAACAAAAACGTAAATGATTAGATTCTACTATACCCGTTTGGACGGAAGTATTATTTAGGGGCGTGTGTTGCAATTTGGGAAACTTATAAATACCAACATGGATAATTGGATATCTTTTTGATTCTCATCCAATAATCATCATCCAGTTTTCTAAATTTAGGTTTTAATTTTTTTGATTTTGACACTTGATAACTCAGGGACCTCTTCTTAGCCGATTTTTATGTGGCGCTAATTAGGGGTGCTAAAAAAACCGAAATTGCGGCCATGGCTCCGCGGTTCGAGCAAGAATCGAAACCTTAAATCCCGCGGGTTCGGTTCCTGTTCTAAAGAAAATCGAACCGCAATCGAATCGGTTCGAACCGAACCGCCCCAAAATTTGAAAATTCTAGCCGTTGAGATCCAACGGCCAGATTAAAGAAGTTGAGATCCAACGGCCGAGATCAAAGAGTCGTTGAAGGAACCGCCGGTTCGAACCAGTGGAACCGCCGGGTTCGGTTCGAATCAAGGTTTTTGACCATTTTTTTTTTATTTCAATATTTCATCTATAAATACCAACTCATTCCACTCCAAAATTCACACCAAAGTTTATTCATCTCACTCTCAACTCTCAAGTCTCAACTCTCACTCAATTCTCAAAGTTTATTATTTACATATTATTTACATTACATATTATATTTATATTACACTATATATCATACTATACTCTATACACACTACATATTATATTTATACTACACTATATATTATATACACTATATATTACACTATACTAATACTAGTATACTACTATAGTACTATACTACATATTAGTATATTACACTACACTTACATAGTTACATACATATTACATTACACTACATAGTTACATACATATATTATTTACATATACACTTACATACATATTATTATTATGGCAAGCCATCAAAGCAAGGGTAAGGGTAAAGGTAAAGTTTCTTCCACCTCTTCCGTTCGTCTTCCACATCCACCGGCACCGATCGAGTGGAGTTTAGATGATATTGAGGCCACACTTGGTCCCGATTATGAGAATCCTCTTGAAGATGATGCTATACCACAAGGTCCACGACGTCCTACTCAAGAAAGCCAAAACCACCCAACCGAGTCCAATGCCGAGCCAACTCCAACCCCAACTCCAAGTCGAGCTCAACTTAAGTCGGATATTTTTGCACGTCACTTTAATAAAGTGATCAACGAGGATGGTACTATTAAAGTTCATTGCAACTATTGTGACAAAATATATTCTTTTGTCAAAGGAGGAGGATATGGAACATTCGAGAAGCATTTGAAAAAAAATTCATCCTGGATAGAGTTGGAATTAGTTCAAACCAAGCACAACTTCATGGATTTACGTCAACCGGTGGCGGTGGTGGAGTTCAAAGGCGAGGTAAAGTAACCCCATTTCTCTATTTACATTTGATCAAATGAAATATAGAAAATTGTTAGCTAAATTTGTGTGCACACAACACCTTCCTTTTTCAATTTGCCGATAATTCGTATTGGAATGATTTTGTTAACCTTGGTCTTCAACCCGTGGCAAAAAAAAAAGTTTCACGTCATACTACTACTCGTGATGTTGCTAAAGTTGTTTATGAGTATAAATATGCTTTGATTAATCTATTTGCCGATTTAAATGTTAAAGTTTGTATATGTGCGGATATTTGGAGTGATAATTTTCAAAAGCATAGTTATATAGGAGTTATATGCACTTGGATTGATGATTAATGGACTCTTAACAAATGATTGATTGCTTATAGAGATTTTGATACTTTTAACACAATGCCGTTAATATTAGAGATAAATTGCATGATATTTTAAATGGGTATGCTCTTACTAAAAAAATATTTTCTATTGGTTTTGATAATCTTTAGTGCAAATACGGCTACTTATTGAAGATCTTACAAATATTTGTCAACCATATCTTGGTGGAAATTTTTTTCATGTTAGATGTATGTGTCATATTTTAAATTTATGTGTTCAAGATGGTTTAGATGCTTTGAAAGAACAAGTTGGTCCTATTAGGTCCGCTTATTTATTATATGTCGAGACATTCAAAATTGTTGAAAAAAAATGGAAAGTTTTTTGTAGAACATACAATATGCATCCCAAAAAATTTCTCTTGATGTGTCAACTCGTTGGAATTCCACGTATAAATTGTTAAAAGGAGTCTATGGATTATAAATACGCTTTTATGTACATTTTTTACTCAAGAAAATTGTGGTATTCGTTTATATCCTCAATATTGGGATTCATGCACTTTTTGTGTAAAATTTTTTAAATTTTTAATGATTCCACAAAAGTGTTATCCCGTGTTTATTATCCTACGTGTAATTTAGCGCTTGATTATTGTATTAAAGTTGTTCATGTGTTAAATGAAAATATTACAAATCCTTTATTAAGTGGTGCTACTTTCTATGATGCAAAAATGGAAAAAATATTTTACAAATATTCCCGATCTATTCTTGGTTGTTAAAGTGTTTGATCCTAGAGTAAGATTGGATGGATTAATAATGATGTTAAATGTGTATTATAATTATTTATTTCCTAATAGACATATGGTCATGGGTGAAGATGATGTATATCCTAATCCCAAGAGATTGGTAATCGGATTAAAGTTACTTTAATGTCTTTATTTAGAGAATATAGTGGTCGGTTTTGAAGAAAATTTTGGTGGTGGTGGCTCTTCTATGAGTCAAAAGAAGATATATTAACAAAGTTTTTTTATGATGAACGTTCTCAAAAAACGTCCAAGGTCTACTTCTAACCCTTATTACTTAACTTGATCATTATTTATCCTCTTCATTTGTTCGAACTTGATGAAGATGAAGACAACGCTACTTTTAATATACTAAAGTGGTGGTCGAGGATGAAAAATATCTATCCAATATTGTCAATGCTAGCAAGAGAATTTTTTGCATCTCCCACCTCAACCGCTTCTTGGTTGAACAAGCTTTTTTAGTTTGGGAGGCTACACTTTGGATGCAACGAGATCGAATATGACCGTTGAAAACGTGGAAAACCAATGCTTGCTTGATGATTGGGTAAGAGCCGAAAAAAGAGAAGTCAAGAATTTGTTGATAATGATGATCAAGATAGCTCAAGAAACTACCACCGGAAGTGATGCATGAAGAATCGAATCGATCCAAATCAACGAGGTAAGTTTGAGGTAAAGAGAACTACGTGGACTTTGATTCCTATTGGATCGTAGACAACTTAATTTTAAGTTTCAAACTTAGAATTTCTAAGTTTATTTCTTAAATTTAAGCTCAAGTCCAATTTCTTTAAATTCCCCCCTCCCCCAAATTTATTTTGTAAAGTTTAAAATTTTAAGTTGTAATTGTAATTACTAATTCGATATAGTTCACTTTGTAATTTGTAAATTTGTAATAGTTCAATTAATTTGTAATAGTAGATTACTAGCTTATTTTAAGTTAGAATTACTATTTTGTAATAGTTCAATTACTTTGTAATATGCTACTAATTTATAATAGTTCAATTATTAATGTAATCTTCAATTTAAATCCTCATATTAACAATAACAATGTCCAATTTCATGATCTATCTATACATTCCTTCAAATTTTAGATCCAAAAAACTAAGAAACACAAGAAAAAATATATGAAAAAAAAAAAAAAAAAAAAAAAAAAACCGGAATTCGAACGAACCGCCGGTTCGAGAACCGAACCGAAACCCCCTTGGCCACGGTTCGGTTCCGATTCCCCCTCCCAGACTTTTGGAACCGCCGGTTCGGAACCGGAACCGGCGGTTCCGAAACCGTGAGCATGCCTAGCGCTAATTCCTTGACTTGAGTGTCGGCTAACACGTGCAAAAATCGCTTCCTCGAATATGCACTCTAATCTTAAAAAAAAAACGGCGGTATAGTAATATACAAAAAAAAAAAAAAAAAATTGTCGACTCAAATTCATGTTATATATTTACTTCAAAATATCACTCTTTAACCTATGAAATTACACTGTATAACAAATTTGAAAAAAAATAATGTAAAATTAATGATCTTTTAAACGGTTATTTTACTTATACTAAAATTAGTGACACTTCGCTTTATTAAATATTAATATTAACAATATGTTTACGTAAATTTGAATTCACGGAAAATTTCATGCCTATGAAATTTAACTTTGGACCGATAGCGGGACAAATCCAGAATTTCGTCTCAAGGAGGACAAAATTTTACATTGATAAGGACGGCATATTTTTTTATTTTTTTATTTTTTTTTAAGAAAAAGACATTTCATTAATAAAATGGCAACCCGAGCAAAACGCCTCAGGATGCAAAGAATGGTTACAATATATATTCTAACAATTTAGTATTTTTCTAGGCTCTAAGAGCCACTCCTTAGTCTAATTTTAATTTCATCTACATAGTAATTAACATAAATAAAATTAGTCAATTATTTAGAAGTAAAAAAAATTATAAAGTTTGAACGGTTTTACGAATTATACGACACTTCACTATTTTATATAAAAATTGTCCATTATTTAATTTTGTTACATAGCAGCCACGTTTGGCGTGTATGAATGAAATTCTCAATTAAAAAACGTTACAAACTCTAGCTGATTGGACCACGTGCGTTTAAATTTTAATTAAATTGGAGAAAAAACAAACCTAACTTTATAAGTATACATATACACACATAAAGCCACCATTCATGCATGATTAGATAACTTCTACTTTTAACTCTAGATAATCCAGTTAAACATAATTCCACTTTAAATCTTTGACACTTTTAGAAATCTCTCACAATGAATTTGACAATTATTTCTCTCACTTTCATGTCATACTCAAAGTTGGAGACTATTTAGGGCATCTCCAACCCCCGACTCAAATTACAACTCAAAATCCAAATTTGTCACCAAATTTGCCTCCAACAGTAAAATCATCTTCAACCATTAAACTTAAACTTTAACTCAAATAAGAATATTCTAAGAATATTCTTAACTTTATCAATTTAATTTTTTATTTTATCTAACATTTATTTATAATTAAATTATAATTTCTTATTTACATTTAAACTAAACAAAAAAATTAGCAAATTTAATAAAAAATATTAAAACACATTGGTTCAATGATATAAAATATTCTTGCAAAAAATAAATTATATAATATATCAGAATTCAAATACATGAGTAATCACAATTACATAGCAATACTATCAATAAAATTGCATTTAATACAACACAACAATAGTAAAAATTATAAATTACATAACGATAGTTGTTAATTTTCTAAATTAGAAAATTCTGCACAAAGATGTTCAATCAAAGGCATTCCGAAGTTCGAAATGAGCATCCGCATTTCTGATTTGTCTATATCGATTAACATTTTCTAGAAATAATAATAATCGCATTTAAATAAAAAATTAAAACTACAAAGTTAATGTAAAAATTAGTAAAAATAAAATACACATATTTTAACCTTTAAAACAATACACAAAAAAAAAAATTTTTTTTTTTTTTTTTTGAGTTTGTGAACAGTGTAGAGGCAAATTTGGCACAACACTGTTCACAAATGGCAATTTGAGTTCCCTTTTGAGTTGCCATTGGAGTGACTTTTGCGGCAAATTAGCCGTATGCCACTAAATTAGCCTCTTAGTTGAAGAAAATCTCTCAACAAATGAGCCCACAACTATGGCATTTCTTGTTTTTTTTTAAGGTGGGTCTTGGTGCACGAGGTGTATCGTGTATTTCATTGTTAATGACGAGTGATATTCCTACATAGCGCGAGGGGGTATATCGAATCATAAATCCTAGTCCCGTCTTCCAGTCGATTAATCCCCTAGAAACAAATAGATTTTTTTTGTGGAATGTATCGTATATTACTCCTCCGTCCCAAACTTATTTTTTTGTTTACTGTGTGCTCGATTTTTAAGAAAAAAATGATAAAGTGATAAAATGTTGATGTAAAAAGAATTGTTTATTAGTATTTTATGTGATAAAGTGATGGGTAGTTGGGGTTAAAAATAGTTATTTATTAGTATTTTATGTGATAAAGTGATAAATGGGGTATTTCTATTTAAAGAAAATAGAAAAATAAATATGAGACGCCCAAAATAGAATACAGAAAAATAAGTTTGGGATGGATGGAGTACCATTATATTATTCATTTTAATTTTTCTAATTATCATTGGACATTCCTGACCAACGACTCTTGAGCAAATATAAAATAATACGTGTTTGCTGGTACACTGAATTTTAATATTGTGCCCTGTGTATGTAATATTCGTGCCTTGAAATATATCTAACTACTTTGATTTAATCTATAATTAAACAAACTAAGAGCATTTTTAACTGCACGCTACATTTTTCTCTACCTCTACATATAGCGCAAGATGATATTCTAACAGCGCACAATAATTTCGCGCTACATCAATGTATGCAAGATTCAATACTACATATAGAGGATATTATGCATCACACTACATCTTTTTTTTTTTTAATACAATTTACATTTTATTATTTTTCCTTTTTATTATTATTATTTGTGAAAATTATTATTTATTACATTTATACAATGTAAAATTACTTTAAACTAAATAATAAAGTTCTAGATAAATAATTAAAACACACAAAATACAATAAATTAAAATACATAAATCACATAATAAATTACATAATTTATAATTAAATCGTACAAATACATTAAATTACATAAAATGCAAAACAAAATCATGCATAATACGATAATTAAAGATGAACGAGATCTTAATGTGCCAATTGAAGTTGCAATAGAGGTACCACCTCCCGATATATAAATGGTGAGCAATGATACTTCATTCTTTCAGGCATTTGTTGCTCGATATAGAAAAATTAGAGACAAAGATGCTCACATTGCACTTCGAAATGCATTGATTGATCATTTGTGGGAGGAGTATTATAACTCGGAGGCCTAGATAACTATTATCATTTTTTATTCAATTTCTTATATCATGTGTATTTGTTTTATCTTTAAAGTGTTATTGTTATGTTTTTTAATATATATAGTTATATTTTATCATGATATTTAATTTAATGTCATTTTTATAAATTTTATCTTTTTTATATACATAAATATGTAATAAAAAATAATTATATTTGATAATAAGAGTATAGAATTTATTAAGTTTATAATTGTATAATGTATTAATTAAGTTTAGATTGCATAATTTAATTTAATAAAAATTAAAAATAATATATATAGTGTAAAATGTAGCGTCAACAGTTAGAGACAAAATTGAATTTAGCGCGAATTTTACACGACTACACTAACGCGAAAGTTGCATTAGTGTAGCGTAACGGTTGGTAATGCTCTAAAACATAATATTACAATTCAATAAATTTTCAGACAAATTTCAACAATGGTATGTAACATATGTTGGACTCGGCTCGGATTTCCTATTTTACATGTGTGTTTCATGCCTTAAATTTGGGTCACGTGTCCATTTTGTTCATTCCGCTCATCCCGACCCGAAAGGTGGTTCATTGGTTCAATTCGAATTCGAATAGATCATAATTTAAGGGTTTATTATTTAATGTTTAGGGTGTGATGATTCACCCGACCCATAAACATGCGGCGCAAATCCAAAATATAAAATACCAGATGAAACAGATCGTGAAAGAGAAAAATCGCGCTGGGACTTATGCGCCGATAAAAAAAACTAGTCGGCATATGCATTTATGATAATGTACCAAAGTCAAACTGCAACAATAAGATTTGACCGTAATGAGGTATTCTCTATTCCTCTTATTCCGTTTTTTTTTTTGGCCAAATATTTTTTTTTCTTTCTGTTCTTACGCTTTACACGATTGCGATGCAAACTTATGAATTATGATCCTTGGATATTTCGTATTTTACTTCAAAAATATTATTTGAATGTACACTTTTCATTTTTACGTACACAGTCGAAGCTACCGGATAGGTTGATAGTGTATTTAAATATACTTAGATAAATCAAATGTGTTTATTAATGTAATAAAAATTTCCGATAATAAGTTTTTATTTTTTTAATCAAGTATCATGAAAATGGTACATGTATAATGTATTCATGTGAAAATGTGTTACTTTGTCTAATCTCAAGATCATTTCCGAAGGCGAAAATGAACCCAATTGAGTAACGGATGTGCGTGTGCTCGGCCTTAATTGTGGGCTTGGAAATTATTTCTAATATAAATGGGGGCCCAATTTTTGTGGGCGGGCTACTTCGTGGGTTTCAGCCCAATGGACAAATACATGCAAAGCAAAAGTACAACTCAAAAACATCATAATAACATCAGATTCATAAAGATCATTAGATTAGCAAAGAAAAAAAAAACAGAATATGTCTTGGAATTTGCAATTCGAAAACAGTCCAATGTCCATAGATCATAGTTCATAACAGTCAATACATAAATAAAAAATCATTACAGTTCATACAGTCTACAAAGGCCAGAGGATTTGATTTGACCTCCATAAATGATGATTTCGAATCAAGGTTAAAGGAAGAGAAATTAAAAAAAACTCTAATATTCCAACTCCAATATGTACAATAATTAGTAATCAATAAGGTAGAGCATAGAGAGTACAAAATTTTCCGAAATGGGCAATTTTTTTTTTGAAAACCTCACCACAGTATCTATCTAATGCTGACATAGACGTGTACCAATTTAATTAAAACGACAGCGCATTGATGGCATAAAGTAATAAGTAGTAATTGACTAAAATATTATGGATGAGATAAAAGTATTGAGCGCCCAAGATGTGGCCCAAGCCTTCCCAACAACCACAAATTATATTTGTCTTTTGGGATGTGATAAGGAACTCCGTCCCCGCCATTTTTTTTTTTTCCCCGCCTCCGCCCGTTTTTTGACCCGCTCTCTTCGCCAAAGATATTTAATTTTGTTTTTTATTTTTTTTTTAATTTGTCTTAAAATTTTATACACGCTATTTTTTAAATACATATCATTCCTAAAAATAAAATATAAACTAGAATCATCAAATTAAAACAAACAAAAAATACATAATATCATAATCAATCTCACATTAAAGAGAAAGACAAAAGAGACTATTTTCATTAATCAAACATACCTTTTCTTATTTATTATACTTATTTTTTCTTATTTAATATTGTTATCTTATGAAACTACTATTGTATTATTTTATACATTTAATATATATATATATATATATATATATAATATATATATATAAACTAGAATTTGCATCAAATTAAAATCCTAAACAAAAAAAACTACATAATATCATAATCAATTTAACTCACATTAAAGATTAAATCTTGGATTCGGGTTAAAACCCGCTCCATTGCCATCCCAATTGTGCCCTCAATTCAAACTTGATTCCATACTGTCCTTTATGCAATTCAAGGGCCACTTATCTTTTCTGCCACCAATCCAACAAACCTCATTATATATATATTTATTTTATCGGACAAAATTAGTTGTTATTACTCCCTCTGTTTCAGATCAGTTTTCATATTGATCTGGGATCGCAAACCAAAAAAAATATAAAGTAATGACATATGAGTAAATAAATGTATTTTTTTAGGGTGAGAGTTGTGTAAAAGGTGTACATTTTAGGAATGTGAAAATTGATATGAGACAAACCAAAAAGGAAAGTGTGAAAATTAATGTGGGACGGAGGGGAGTAGTTAGTAGATCAAACACCCAAATATTCCACGAAATCGTCAATCTACCTTATAACTCCCATAACTTCAATTTGTTCCCAGATAAAATCGAACCTGGATCTCCCGCTCAAATGAGGAACCCAGTGGTCAGCTGGGCAAAACCAAAACCAACCTCATTATATTATGTTCCAGATGTAATTTGTGGTGTGTATAATTTTACTACTATATAAATAATCACCTTCTTTTATTTGAATTAATGAATTCTTTTTAATAGGATATGTTTTTATATAAAAATGCATTAAAAGAAAAGTAGGGATGTGTTTGGTTGGTGTGTAGGGAGTATTTGTTTTGGTTGGGAAAATAATTTCTAAATAATTCTTCAATGTGAAGGGATTTGATTTCTTCCTACTTAAATTTTTTATAGCAAAATATGTAGACGCAACCCCAAGAATGTCATCATAAACCTTAAACAATTCCAACTTCAAAAAAAATCATCCTGACAACATTTTGCAAGACCAAACACGGCCTAGGATATTTTTAGTATAACCAATCAAGGGGAGAGTTGAGTACACAAACATGGGCATAGCAGACGATCCGAACCCAGTAATATAATAATTATTAAATAATAAAATCAGGTGAAGTCGAGAAAACTTTCACAATTTCACAGAGAACGCCGTCACTTGTAAAACACACAAACACGCTCACTGCGTGCCGCATTTCCACCCACTCTTAGTCTCTCCGCCGCCGCGAGTAGACGGGACTGTAGCGCGTGGAGTGCTTTTCTATTTTTGATCCTCGAGCTAGGGTTTTAGATTATTATTTTTTTGGGATTTTTTTGGGGATTTGATGGCATCGGAGGATGTGAAGGCAAGAGAATCAGCCGTGTCGAAGATTGTCAATTTAGCAGAGGAGGCCAAGCTGGCGAATCAAGAAATCGAGCCTACTAAACTTAAAGTTTATAGTATTTGCAAATCTCTAGTCGCCGGTGGAGTCGCCGGAGGAGTGTAAGTTCTTTGTTTCTCTTTTCATTTGTACTAATCTCTATGTATGTGGATGTAAAATTATGTGATAATAAGATTTCGATTTGTTTCGGTAGAATTCGCAACTTGTTGATTGGTACTTTTGATTTATTAAATTGATGCGAAAGTTTGAATTTGAGTGAAGTGATAAGATCGTGTAATTGAGGCAATTTTCTTTTTTGATTCTCTTTTCCTCCCAACTTATTGGAACTTTAATGATGTTGGAGTAATTCAAGGACTAGGGCAAATAGTTGTATACTTGTATACATAATATTTTTCATAGACTATTTCTCATCATTGAACGGAATTTGTAAGAAGTGATGATCTTGTACTTTTTAGCTGATAGTTTACTGATGTAAAATATGTTTGGTGTATAACGTGCTGTGTGTCTATTGCAGATCACGGACCGCTGTAGCTCCTTTAGAGCGTCTCAAAATTTTGCTTCAGGTTAGTTATGTTTGATTTTGCATTTCTTATCCTAGCTCATCTTGTATTGGAAATAAATGTAAAGTTGCAAAGTTAACGTCAACTACGACATAGTGGTTTACATGGTATCATGCGTTGATTTATAACTCTATTGTTCATACGTATGTTTTTTTCTTTCTGAAAGACCTTAGTTTACTATTTGATGGAAGCATAATTGCTTTAGAAATTTTTTTTACTACTCTTTCTCTCTCTCACACACATTGCTGGTGTTTTTTTTCTTTACATGTCAGGTTCAAAATCCACACAATATAAAATACAATGGTACTGTTCAAGGCCTGAATTACATATGGAGAACTGAGGGCTTTAGGGGGTTGTTCAAAGGCAATGGCACTAATTGTGCTCGAATTGTACCAAATTCAGCTGTAAAGTTCTTCAGCTATGAGCAAGCATCCAAGTATGTTCCCATAAATTTATAGAATGTGCCTACTAGATGGAACTTTCACGTTCTGAAACTTGAATATTAGCACCAGGAAACGTTACCATGTTGCTGGAGTTATGTGCAGGAAAGATATGTGAAATAAAGTGGTTTGAATATTCTGATATTGTAAAGTAGCGTGCTGGTCCCACACCATATCTGATGATTAGTGTCCAGTTTGTTTTATGGCTTGACTGATAACCGAATGTCTTTATCTGTGTATTATATCTCATGTGAGCTCTTTGGCGTTTAATATCTGTTTAATATTACATACTGCTTGTTACCATGATCAACATATTGTTTGTTTTTTGATACTGTGATGTTCTTTCGTCTTATGTTGTTTGCATGAAAAACTCCCCAGGGGAGACTCATATCTTGAATTTTTTGTACGTTAGCCAGTTCAAGTTTGTTAGCCTTGGTGGTCTTGCTGTTAGTAGATGCATATGAGCTAAGCATAGTTTGGGACAGTCTAAACAGTAAACATTGATAGCTAGTCATCATTTGACTTTGTTATTTATGTCATCGCAGGGGCATATTGTATTTGTACCGGCAACAAACTGGCAATGGTATGCCTTTTTATTATTATGCATGAATGTCAATTGAAATTTTGTATTTTTGCCTCATCATATCAGCGAATGGTTCATTTAGTAATGCTGGGCATCACTATTTTCAGTTAACTTTCTTACCTCTCTCAAATTTTGTACTGGTAATAGCTTTGGCTAGTTAGGTCATATGGTGCACCACATGTCCCTTTTTCATTTTGGTAATCCAGCCAAGGTAGTAAAAGTCATGATGGCTTAAATTATTTGCTGAGAAACCAGAATTGCAGCTGTCAAATGTGTCAGCCTCAGGCCAGTGGACCCAAAATCAGTGTTTTAACATAGAATATTTTTCATCTCATCAATCTGATGAGAACTTTTAAAAAAAAAAAAAAATTTCTGCTGCTTTAAAGCATGGGGTTTTATGTGATCGAATGATTGATAAACAGTATGGTAATTAAAGTAAAGCTGCTCCCAGATACATACGGTATAAATTGACTTGAACATTGTGCTGTTTATTTTCTCATATCCAGTATTTCCCGCTATTTCAAGAATACAGGGGATGAAGATGTTTTCAAGCAAGCTTCACATAAGAAACATAAGGACTCTATGAACTGTTGAGTAATATATTTGTGTTGATATGTTCTTGTAGAGGATGCTCAGCTGACTCCTTTATTGCGTTTGGGTGCGGGAGCATGTGCTGGAATAATTGCTATGTCTGCTACATACCCAATGGACATGGTTAGAGGAAGACTTACTGTACAGGTATTGTGGGCCATCTTGAAAATGAGGGCTATGGAAGAATTTATGTTTTGTCTGATGTATTTTTTAAGCATAATAACAGTTCTATTCCTTATTTGCAGACAGAGAGCGCACCTTTTCAGTATAGGGGAATGGTTCATGCTTTAACAACTGTGCTTCGAGAGGAAGGCTTTCGTGCACTGTACAAGGGCTGGCTTCCTTCTGTCATTGGAGTCGTAAGTTCTGGCAAAAAAAATTGTATTTAGGAAATTAGGTTTTATGGTAAATTGCATGGCAGTTGGTGGTTTAGAGTAGAAGGTGTTATGTTGACCTTTACTATCTTCACAATGATACTGTTTGAGCAATCTTTACTGACTTCAATATATTAGCCAAGTTGATATGGATTGAACCTACACAATCATTGTTTCTTATGAACTGCTTGTGAATTATCGTTTTGCGAACATCAATCAATGCTTCATTATGATTTTATTTTTAAAAAATATTTCATTTACTATTGGAGGCAGATTGTGATCACGAGTAAATGGTGAATTCACATTTTTCTGGTCCCTTTAGTGTGAACTTATTCTCATCTCCATTTGTTTTCAGGTTCCATATGTAGGCCTCAACTTTGCTGTGTATGAATCTCTTAAAGACTGGTTAATCAAATCTAAACCATTTGGGCTTGTTGATGATAATAACGAATTGGGTGTAGTAACGCGGCTTGCATGTGGGGCTGCAGCAGGCACTGTTGGACAAACCGTTGCCTACCCTCTTGATGTCATTCGTAGAAGAATGCAGATGGTGGGATGGAGCCACGCTTCTTCAATTCTCACTGGTGATGGGAGAGGGAAGGCTCCCCTTGAATACTCTGGCATGATCGATGCTTTCAGGAAAACCGTAAGGCATGAGGGCTTCAGAGCCTTATACAAGGGGTTGGTCCCAAACTCTGTGAAGGTCAGTCTCTTATTTATTTATATTCTATATTTTTCAATGTAAAACTTCAATTTAAAAGGGGAATGGGATGACCTCAAAAGACTTGGAAAGAGACTATAAGATGAGCATATATCTTACACTTAAATGTTAATGAGGACACATGTGTTGATTGAACATAAACAAAGGCTTAGGTTTTCGTTCTTAAGTTCAACTTAAAAACGGAGCATGAGTTGTTATTGTACTAATGGATGTTGTTGTTGTTTCTATTCAGGTTGTACCATCAATAGCTATTGCTTTTGTGACTTATGAACAAGTGAAGGTGTACCTTGGAGTAGATGTTAAAATATCCGATTGATGTAAGTCGTTGTGAGTTATTTTTGTTGTCTGAGAAGAGTATAGATTAGTGTTAAAACCCTCTTCTACAGAGAACGCGAGGAAACTGCAGACCATTCTAACCCGTGTTCATATATTTTGTTTCCTGTTTTTCTTCTGGGTTTACCATACCATTTACTGCCCAGTAGAAATGATGTTCCAATAAGTCGTAGAGAGGAGGAACCATACACCAATAATAGCTTCTCCATTTTTATATTATTTCAATATCAGGTTACTTGTTAAGTAACTGGCTATCTTATGGATTTGTACCGTTCACTCCCTATTTTGGATGAATCTATACATTACTCGTTTTATGTATTTTGATCAATGCAATATATTTGCCCACATCACATTATTTGTCCAGGAACTGTCACCTGTAAATAAACAACTTTTGGTTCCATGATTTCTCTCTTTTTCATTCTCAAGAATTATAATAGGTGTAAACTAGTCGAGCCAGCTTTTGATTTTCTGCTAACTGGCTTGGGAAAAGCTCTTTACTCTATTATGAAATTAATTACGTCAACCTCGAGTTACTTGATGAACTACAGAATTTCAGTTCACCAATGTTCAATTTGATTTCTAGAGTATAATGTATGTTTATGTATATACAATTATTGGAGTAGAATCATAAAGTATTTGTATAAATAAATGAGCCAAGTCGAGATTATTATTGATTAGCCGAGCTCAAAATAGAAAAATTGACGATGATCAAACTCACTTGAGCTTGAGCCTTGGCCTTGGACCTCCGTTGGATTTGCAAATTCAAGGATTGACAAGGATTATGTGCACGAATTTTTAAAAGTGTGTTTTTCTTTTTCTTTTTAATTAGAGACCCTACGTACAACTAGGAGTGGCAACGGGGCGGGCTTCGACGGAGAATTTTCATCCTCGAATTTGGACTGAACCCCAACGGGAATCCAATGGAAGAAGAACTCTTTGAGATGGATTCATACACTTCACAATCTTCTACAATGCCTGAAAATAATTAGGTTTAGATTTCAATAATTTTTTAGTTGATGTAACGAGTTCAAATTGGATTTTCACAAGAAAGAAAAAGTTTTTTCAAGCGTAATGTATTTAAATCCAACAGATTGATGTTGGATGAGAATTTATGGACCAATTTCCAACACTAGATAAATTTAAATAATTTTATATTGTGGCCTGATAGTAAACAAAGAAGAAACATTTTTATATTCTACCATCAATTGTTAAATTTAAAAGAAATATTTTATCACGTCCACTTAATATCTGGCAAAAATATAATCCTAAATTATTCTAAAATATACTGAATATAATAATTACAATTCAATAAAACACTTGAATCTATCCCCCAACAAAAAAAAAAAAAAACTGGAATAAACGTAAATAATAAAATAATCAAACATTTTAGGTGAAAGAAAAAAAAAAAAACTGCAATCCCTTATCTGAGTGGTTTTCAATAACTCGATTAAATCGAACCGCTTGTTGCCTTGTTGTGAAATTGGATCTCGATCCACTGAATTTTCGCTTGTGATTAAATTTTTCCCTGTCTCCAAACTCCTCGATTTGATCATCAGCCGATGAGAGAAAAGAGAGGATCAAAACGAGATTAAGCCCATAAACAACACTTGCCTCCACATCTTCATTGTTGTCAACACTTTCTTCGTCCATGCCTGCGGTCGCCTCTCTTTCTCCCAATCCATCACTCGCACGCCTGTCACAAATCCACAAAGTTATGAGCCAGATTTGGGATACATAAATCCAAATACGAATTCACGAATTTCCTTTCACAAATTCACAAATTATCAGTCATGAAACAGAATTCAAGAATTAATTATGAATTTCTAGGTCATGAATATAAAATTATACTGCGGCGAGAAAAATGATATGTTATATTGTGATATTTTACATGTGATCATCCATTGTGGAGTAAATTGAAAGAATATTATTCTTTTTGCTTGGAGTGCATTGTGAAAATTTTATGACCCTAATTTTTCTTGTAACTTGATTTTGATGTTAACTTTACTCTGTGGTCAATCTGGATAAATATAAGTTAATGATTAATCAGTAGCGTAACCCTAGATCTGTTTTTTTATGTTTTATAAAAATTACTAGTTTAATTTAGGGATTAATTATTTTTTTTAGGTTCAATAACTTTATTTTGTTTTGAAATTGATTCAATTGTTTTGATTTTTTTATTTTGATCTGGTAAGTTATTAATTTTTTTTTAAATTGATCACCAAACACATAATCATAATTTTTTTTTTTAAATTGATCACCAAACACATAAGTGATTTAATTATTTTATTTTTTTCATTAATCTAACAATTTTGGATCGGATTTTTCTATCTATTTTTTTTTTTTTGTAAAATTAGTAGTTTTCCCCTCCAATCCCACGTCCCCAACCCCCATCTCCCAATTTGCGCCACCCTCAATTTCTTCCTCCTCCCCTTCTCTTTCTTATAACCCCACTCCACGCTCCATCTTCTTTCTGCCGGTCTTCTATTGTCCCGCCGCCGCCGCCGTCCTCCATCGTCTTCCTTCAGGTTTCTTCTTTTTCCTCTTCTTACTTCGATTATTTTTTCCTTCAGGCATTGCGCTCCACTGCCTCTTTTATTCTCTTTATTCGTCTTTCCTTCTTTTCGATATTCCAAATACAGAATCTGTTCTTTCTTTCTGTTATATTTTTTGATTTTTTGATATTTTGACTGAAATCTGTATAAATAAAGACTAGAATTACATGTTGTATTTCTGTTTCCTTCAATTGTGCTGATTTCTTTATAGATTTTTTAAGGTTTAAGTAAAAAGGATTCTAATGTTCATTTTATATAACTTCGACATTTATATGTTAATTTTGGTGAAAATTTTGGGCAAAAGATCTGGTACGGCGGACTCGGTGGCTGACTCGATTGCGGTTGCAGTTTAAGGGGGTTGCAACTTAGGATCTGAATGTTTTATGTTAGATAGAGGGTAAAATAGTGTGTAATTTTTTTTGTCAATTTTTTTAGACGTGTATTTTCTAATTGTGGCGGTGAAAATAACCTGAGCCTTATTTAAAAAATTAGCAAAGACCACAAGGCCCCAAACGGGATTTGTAACATAAAATATAGTGGGCCTGGACCAAAAGAAAGCGTGTCAATAAACGTTACGTATTGTTTATGGCCCAGGTTATTAGCACCCCTTTAATTAGGAAATACACCACACAATCAGTTTTAATATTTCAATGCACAGATGAAATGTCTAGACTACCCTTTTTCTTCCAGCACCTCATACACCCCTTATTCCCTTTATCCCCACAAGCTGGAAGGCAAAACGACGCCGGCTGATAAAGAACAGAACAAAAAAAATAATAATTGAGGTGAAAATCTTGTCAAAAAAAAAACTGAGGTGAAAATTAGAACCCATAAACGATGCAAAATTTGTATTAATGTTTGCAGGTGAAACCAGAACCCATAAAAAAACCAAAGTAGAGGCAGAGGTTAATTGGAAAAAATCCAATAAACAGAACAAGGATAAAAAAAAAAAAAAAATTATGAATAATTACATAATTATTAATATAATAACATAATTTCTTATGAATTCTCAATGAATCAGAAACAATCCAATAGAAAATAGTCACTCTTCAAAATTGTAAGTTGAATCCAAAGCATTAAACCCATTATTCAGAATCGAGAAACCCTAAACCCAAAAAAAATGACCTTGTTCAGAAATTTTAATAAACTCCTGTTCATATCAACTTTTTTTCGGCGCTGTGCGGCGGAGGTCGAGGCGCGGTGGATGTTGTGGCGCCGCGCGGTGCGCTGGACATTGCAAAGGGGGTAGTGGTGCGGTGGGGGCGGCGTGATGGCGGCGCGGTGGCGGGGAGGAATTTCAGTAACCTTTTTGGTGGTCGGGGTGTGAACGTTTTGGAGTTAGGTTAAGAGAGAAGAACGGTAGTTTAGAAAGTATGGTAGATGGTGTACTAATCGAATGAGGGGTGAATTTATCCAAGTGATGCATTTCCTGCTCCATTGTTTATTGCAATCGAAACAGAAGTTTCAAATCCAACTCAAACTGGATCATTTTGAGGAAAAAAATACAAAACAAAAATAATCCTCATTCGTATAAATAATTAAATATTTGAATTTAATCATTTATGTAACTTCGTAATCCCTTTTCTTAGCTTTCCATAACATTTCAAATTTATTTTCGACTCCGTTTAATCGTCAACTCCTTTATCCATCACCAATCCGATATTCAATAATTTGTGTGCCCCTTAAATTCAACTAAAATGCATAAAAATAGGCCGATAAATTTGGTAACATCGAATTTTAAATCTGACTTATTTTATAAATTTGTAAAGATTATCGTATATTTCTCAAATCTAGTATACTAAGGTAGATAAGGATGAACGTAAATATGATATAAAAAAGAATGAGAAGTCTCAATAATTAAATTTAAATTTAAAATTACTATTACATACCATATTGAAATTTAAATTAATCATATTAAATTAATTAAAACATATTTATAATATGGATTAATTTCAATTTGTAACATGTACTATAACATGACAATTTTTTGTATCAAATTACAACCTATAATATATATTTTTATCAAATTGCAACATATATGTTGCAATTGGTCAATTTTGTATAGTACATATTGCAATTTGATTAAAAAAAATTTGTATAGGTTGCAAATTGATAAAATGTCATAGTACATGTTGTAACATGATAAACACAACATAACATAAATATATAGAGATAATGACTCTAGGTACAAAAAATAGAAGCAAGTGATTCTTAGGTACAAGAAAATTAAGGAGTGACTTAACTTTAAATTTTTATTACATTTGTTCCATACTACCAGCTGGGCCCACAACACAAAAAAAAGAAACCCTTAATTTGAGCCACAAAATACCTCCCTCACTCATTTTTCACAAATCTGTTTTGTTCTCTTCCTCTCCTCTCTCTCTATTTTTTTCCTCTCACCACCGTCCACACGACACCACCTTATCACCACCCACACGACACCGCCTCCAACCGCCGCTCACACGACACCGTCCACCACCCACCCACCCACCCACCCATCGCTCTCTCTCTAAAACCGCCACCAACTAGTTGCAACACCCGACACCACCGCGCCCACAAGACGAAGGTCCACAAGCTCTCGCTCCTCTCGCTCCCCAAACTCGCGTCGCTGGGGTGAGTCCAGATTTAAGCGGATTGACAGCGACGGCACAGGGGCGGCGTGAAGGTAAACGTGTTTTTTTTTTCTGTTTTTTTATTTCTGTATTTTTGTAGATATGAGAAATTGAAAATTTTGTTTTTATTTTTATGTATTTTTCTCGGTTTTGAAACATATACTTTTGGTGTTCGATTTGTGTTGAATATGCAACAATTTGCCTATTTTCCCCGCTTTTCTAATTCCTAGGTATTCTGTATGATTTGGGTGCTCCCATTCTGTATTATGTAATTTTAAGAAGTGGGCTCTGATTTTGTAGATCCGATGAAGGCGGAAACCCACCTGGTTGTGTTAAACGGCTACTGCAGTCAATTAATGATGAAGAAGACCCCCGTTATTGCCCTGTTGCTTAATTCATTTTTATTTTGTGTTGATTTTTGTATTGTTGCTTAATTTTGTTTATTTTTTCAATTTTTGTTTATTTTATGTGTTTTTATTATATTTTTCTATATGTCAATTTTGTGTTTTTAATTATATTTTTCTATAGTACAGTTTCAGATTTTTATAGAAAAAGTTAAATTTTTTATGTAATCTGCATATTCGATGTATTTTGCAGATTTTTAGTTTTTAATAGGGAAGGTACAATTTCTGTAAAATATGGGGATGTACAATTTTTTATAGGGAAATTACAATTTTTTTATAGGGAAAATACAATTTAAAAAAAATGCACTCCAAAATCGGTCTAGAAGTGCATAAGTTTGAAAAATGCACACCAAAATTGGCACAAAATACATTATTTTTTTAAATGCACTCCAAAATTGTTCTAAAATATAATTTTTTTTTAAAAAATGCACTCCAAAATTGATCAAAATACAATTTAAAAAAATGCACTCCACAATACAATTTTTTAAAACAAATGCACTCCAAAATTGGCTTAAAATACAACTTTCTTTAAAAAAAAATGCACTTCAAAATTAGACTAGAGGTGTAAAAATTAAAAGAATTTATTTTTTAAAGTTACATATTTCCTGAATTGCAAAATGAGTTAACAAAATGCACTTTGAAATAAATAATGAAATTATATTAATAAATAATTTAATTAATTTAAAATATTATAACTTTTAAAAAATTTAAATTATAAAAAGTCAAAATGCGTCAGAAGTGCAGAAAACGGGTCAGAAGTACATAAAACGATCAAAAGGGTAACTTAGACTTTTTAATCATAATTTTGTATCTTAGAGTCACAATAAAATTGCATTGTACCTTAGAGTCACTTAGGGAGTGACTTTGTATCTTAGAGTCACTCCCCCAAATATATATATATAAAAAAAATATCAATTTGCAACATATACAATTTTTTTTAACATTAAATTGCAACATTTATTATACGAAATTGACCAATTGCAACCTACATGTTGCATTTTGATAAAAATATTTAATACAATTTGCAATTGGATAATTTTTTTTTTTTTTTTAAAAATCAATTACAAATCAATTACAATAATTCATTCTAACATAATCAATTACAATTAATTCATCTCTACCAACCGCAATCACCACAAGATGAAGACCAAAAATCATTTCATCTCAAAGATCATTTCATCTCTCTGTAGACCGGAACCGCAATCACCACAAGATGAAGACCACTCGAAACCGCAACTCGGAACCGCAACCCAACAACAGGGGGACCACCACCCCACAAGAGAGGGACCACCACAAGAGAGAATAATATTCCCTCTCCGTGTCTCGAACCCGGGACCTCAAGGTCTCAGGTGGTGGAACTCTAACTACTTGAGCTATCCACACTTGACAATTGGATACAAAAAATTAAACATGTTGTAAATTGAAAAAAAAAAGTTATAATATATATTACAAATTGATATTGACAAAGTAGTGTGAATAAGTTTTACGGTGAAACTGGTTAAGGAGTGTGACTTATATTACTAAAGTGTGTGACTTTTTACTGTAAAGTGTGTGACTTTTTATAATAAAGAGTATTACTCATAAAAGTGAAGGATGTGACTTATATTATAGCAAAGAGTGTCATAATGATAACTGAAGTGTGTGATTTATATTACTAAAGGGTTTAACTTATATTACTAAAGTGTATGTCTGTAAAAAAAAAATCAGTTTAACGGTGAACAAGTTTCACAGCATACCAACTCATTGATAACTCATAGATATTAAGTGGTTGTAAGTTGTAACATTGTGGTTGACTGATTGTGGTTTTAATTCAATTCAATCACATTAACAAAAAGAGTAATTAAGCTTTTATAAATAGATAACGATTAGAACTTAATAAGTAGTTAATTAATTATAGGAAAAATAGGATCTCACCTTATTTATTAAAACACCTTTTAATTTTTACAGGCATTAAAAGACCTTTATGAACCATGATTTGTTTATTAAAAATCTTGAGGCGGTGTATGGGATACAGGAGGACCACGCATGGAATGGAAGGTGCGACAAGAAATGCACGTGAGGGGCACGAGTCTCGACCCTGCGATTGTTGGCGGGCCGGGCCCATTTTGGGCTTTAACCGGCCCGTTGATGAGGCGGTACCTGACATTGCAATTACCAATGTCATACTCCACGCCTCTTCTGCACCTGCAATGCCTCTTTGGCTCTTTCTCTTTTTTTTTTTTTTCCTTTTCACTCAAAAAAAGGAAAATAAAAACTAGGGTTTCAACTTTCTAAGATATATCCGGCATAATCGGTTCTATTTTTTTATTCTTGACTCTTTGTTAATAGCAGTTTTGAGTTTATAGATCTCGAATTAATTAATTATACGTTTAATTTTGGTTTTAATTGTGAAAATTATATATTTCCAATTTGGTAGGTTTAACAAGTTATTGAGATGAGGTTAAGTTTTAAAAGAAAGTGAGACTTTGAGTTAATGTTTCTGGTTTGTCAGATATCTGGGAAACAGAAAAAATGTCTTTCTTCAATTTAAAAATAGCTGCATTTTGGTATCACGCTAATTGGGGAAAAGATAACGTGAGCTGTGACCTAAGATTATATGATGTATCCGACACTATATATATGTGTGTATGTATGTGCATTTCCGCAAGAATTGCAGTTGCTTATAAGAAAGTGTACTGGGGAAGTTACTTCTTTTATTAATTCTTGCATAGTTTTAATGGTTTCTTTTGAATGTCTAATTGGAATTTTTATTTTATTTTTACAATTTTCAGATTGGTGAAAGAGCATTTGAGTTAGCTGAGAAAAAAGGGTTTTCAAGTTTTGAATTATGGAGTGCTGATTTTCTCACAGTGTAAGTATTTATTGGCACCAATGTTCCTTCTTTTATTAATTTTGGCATAGTTTTAATGGTTTCTATTGAACGCCGAATTGGTTTTTTACATTTTTTTTTTTTTTAAATTTTCAGATTGGTGAAAGTGCATTTGAGTTGGCTGAGAAAAAAGTTTGTCAAGTTTTGAATTCTGGAGTGCTGATTTTCTCACACTGTAAGTATTTCTTGGCACTGATAATCCTGATTTCGTTCTTCTTTTTTTTTTTCTTTCAGATTGTTTTATCTAATCTATTTTCTATACCTAGAAAAGCGTACTAGTTGTTGAGATGCTCTTTTGATATGTTCTATACATGCCCTATACCTAACTGTCACCATCATGTTTATATATGCGCCTACTTCTGAATTCTGATGACCTTTTCTTTTTTACACTACTATGATGAAATTGATGTTTTTCTATTAGAGTTAGGGCTTTCAAGAATTGATGATCTTTTCTTTTTAAACTACTATAATGAAATTGATGTTTTCCCATTAGAGTTAGGGCTTGCAAGAATTGATGACCTTTTCTTTTAAATTAAACTACTATAATGAAATTGATGTTTTCCTATTAGAGTTAAGGGCTTGCAAGAACTGATGACCTTTTCTTTTTAAACTACTATAATGAAATTGGTGTTTTCCCATTAGAGTTAGGGCTTGCAAGAATGTGACGACCTTTTCTTTTTAAACTACTATATATGATGAAATTGGTGTTTTCCCATTAGAGTTAGGGCTTGCAAGAATTTGATGACCTTTTCTTCTTTAAACTACTATGATGAAATTGGTGTTTTCCCATTAAAGTCGGGGCTTGCAAGAATTTAATGACCTTTTCTTTTTAAACTATGATGAAATTGATGTTTTCCCATTAGAGTCGGGGCTTGCAAGAATTTGATGACCTTTTCGTTTTTAAACTACTATGATGAAATTGATGTTTTCCTATTAGAGTTAGGGCTTGCAAGAATTTGAAAACCTTTTCTTTTTAAACTACTATGATGAAATTGGTTTTTTCCCATTAGAGTTAGGGCTTGCAAAAATTTGATGTCCTTATCTTTTTAAACTACTATGATGAAATTGGTGTTTTCCTATTACAGTTAGGGCTTGCAAGAATTTGATGACACTTTCTTTTTAAACTACGATGATGAAATTGGTGTTTTCATATTAGAGTTAGGGCTTGTAAGAATTTGATGACCTTATCTTTTTAAACTACGATGATGAAATTGGTGTTTTCCTATTAGAGTTAGGGTAAGAATTTGATGACCTTTTCTTTTTAAACTACTGTGATGAAATTGATATTTTCCTATTAGAGCAAAGGCTTGCAAGAATTTGATGACCTTTTCGTTTTAAACTACTATGATGAAATTGATTTTTTTCCTATTAGAGCAAGAATTGATGACCTTTTCTTTTTAAACTACTACGATGAAATTGATGTTTTCCTATTAGAGTTAGGGCTTGCAAGAGTATAAACTTTAATCATAATTTGTGTTTGCAGAAATACATTACATTTGCTATGGATCAAAATCCTGAGAAGAGTAGTGATGCAAATGAGAAAATAAGACCGGGAAGAGATTGCAACGTTTCTCCGGCTTCTAATCAACCACAAGTTTGTAGTTCGGTTGCACCACCCCTTATGTTTATGCCTTCCAGTGGCTTCTGGCCTACAGGTCCAAATCTTGCCAATCCAGGTGGACTGTTGGCTAATACCATGTGGACAGACCCTTATCTCATGAGTGGTGCAGGATATACGGCTGAACAGATGTTTGCTACAAATTATGCATTTTATAATGCATGTCTTGCTACTACTTTGCAAAGCATTATAGAAGGATTTAATGATCCCATGTGGTCGATGCATCAATTGGGCTGGGGAAGGCTACAAAGCAGAATTGCACCTCAAGATCCTAGGGGAGTGACTTCGACCTTCCAGGACTCGAAAAATTTGGCAAGTAATCAAAACATGGATTTCGGGAGACAATCAGATCAGACATCGGAAAGTCCACTTAAGGTGATTCCATCCAAGACCCTGGTTTCTTCCGATACGATAGCAACTCATTGCAAATCAAGAAGGTCCCATCAATGTCATGTTAAGTAATAGACCTAATGAGGGTAGTTTTTCTAAGTTCTTCACTGGACGATCTCTGGAGGAGACTACGGGAAAGTGTGTCACAAATGAAAATCTCAAAGCATCTGATAAATCGCTCTCCACACCTACCGTACGACATAAAAGCCACAACACACCAACGGCCCAGAATGAAAGTAACTCGAGTGGAGAGGTACATGAAACTTTGATGAATGTAAATTCCCTCAGTAGTCAACCCCATCCACAAGATATTGTTAGGAAAGGGCCTGGTCTGCCTTATTGTGGAATTAATTTGAGAGAATGGTTAGAATCCAATCGTTTTAATGCAAGCAAGAATGCCAGACTACGCTTATTTAGAAAGATTGTGCAGATAGTTGATATTCAACACGGCCAAGGAATTGCCTTGATGGAACTACGACCTTCTTCATTTATTATGTTCAACAATGGGGATGTTAAATATACTGGATCATTGATGGACACTGAGTTATGGAGTCTGAATCAGGATAATACAAAAAAAAGGGGTTTGGAGCTAGATTTTCCCGTTCATGAAAAGATGCAAAAGGTTGGGAATAATAAATTGGTAAGGCCTGAAACAAGATTCATTTCAAGATTGAATGAGGAAAAGACCACTAATGAGTATAGCCTCGACAATGTTGATATGAGTTCCATATGTAATGCTCAAGGCCTTTCTACTTATGAAGAAACATCTACTAGAAACAGTTGGCTGACATCGGAGAATGCTATGTTGGAAAAAATGTGGTATGTGTTTCCGGAGAAGTTCAAAATCAGAGATTTACTTTCATTTAATATCTACTCTCTGGGACTCTTGCTATTTGAGGTAAGAAAAAATATATAATATTTGCCATATATTCTTCCTAGATCTGTTAAAGCTAGGATACCTGTGAAATTTCAATTAGAATGCTGCTTTTTTTTTTTCCTACTGCGAATAAAATTAAATCATTGACATGCAAGTAGTGATCATCATATAATATTGAGTTATATATTATATGATGATCACTCAAAAGTCTAAAATATTTGAAGTTCATGTTTAATTATTTTTGGTGTACTTATTTTTGTCAAGTTTTTGTTGGAACATCTCATAAGCAAACACTTTGCGTCACTTGTTAATTAATGTATCTCATAAGTTAGTATCCGTAGTTTCTTGAGAATTTTGTGTCTTGACATTTCATTTGGATCTTTAATATTGTATGTTTTATATTGCATTGACATCATTTATCTTATTGAATATAATAAGTGTATAACAGTATTTTTTTATTGATGCACAATTCAGTTGCTATGTAATTTTGATTCGATAGAAGTTCATGCTAAAGCAATTTCGGACTTGCATCATCGAATCCTTCCTCCACGTTTTATTTCTGAAAGTCCCAAGGAAGCTGGATTATGTTTTTGGTTGCTTCAACCTGAACCATCATCTTGCCCTACAACAAGGTATTCTATTAAACTAATTATCATCATCTTATAAAATTTGGGAAGATAATCCCATATATCCTCTATATTACTTATATTACTAATAAGAATAAGTAATATAGAAGTTCAATTAATTCGATGATGTGTCATTTTGAGATTAATTTGAATGAAGTGTCACACTCATGAAGTGCATGTATATGTGCATTAATTATTGTATTGATGTATCATTTTTTTTATTGATTTATATTTAATATGCGACATTCATGTGACATGTTAATATGCAATTTAATTTAAAAAAAAATAGGTTTAAACCTTGTCCCTCTTACATAATATTTACAACTCAATTAAGCCAAAATATATAAAATTTTAAATATTTTGAATAATTGTTTTATTGAACACTTCTTTGTAATATATATAACATTTTATTTTACACAAATATTAAAGCATAATATTATATTTAACGTAAGTCTATAATTGTGTATGAAACATGTTGTATTGATTGTATCAACTAATGTGTTATCTCACTGTATTTGAGATATATAGTCGTATATATTAAAAAACCTTTAATTTGTGATTGTTTCAAACATGAAAATTGAATATATATATTATATTGATAACTTAATTAATTAAATCTTAAATTCTTATTATTTGAAATTTAATTGACTTATTTTTATTGTCTGGACAACACAATAACTTTATGTATTTATTTAACCATATCCTGTTAACAGGGACTAATCTTTTTATTCATATTTAACTTTACATGTAAATGATATTGAAACTTTAAGCTGATTATTTAATTAATCAAATATTATGATTTAAATACAAAAAATTAAAACTCGTGTTAACACGCATGCACTATGTTAATATCATGATAATTGGTAGTGCTCAGAAGATGTCATTATTCTTTAGGAAGTAAAATATCATTGTAGACATGCATTAACCGTCTTGATTGTTATCTTGTTACTCTACAATTTATTTGACAATTCAATTAATTGTTATAGCGAAATCCTGCAATCTGAGTTGATATCTGGATCGGATAGTACGAATGTAAGCGATGATGGAGCATCATATTCTGAGATAATGAATGATATTAATGAAACAGAAATCTTGCACCATTTTCTTGTTTCAATGAAGGAACGTTTCGAGAATAAGGCCTCCAATTTAGTGCAAAGTCTGGAGTTATTGGATGTAGATTTGAAGGTGATTCATGAGAGTAGCAAACAAACTTGTAGAAAATCTATTGGAGGTACAAAGGGTTCATGTTCAACCTCTAAGATGAATGTGCATAGAGATAAGTTGTTGGGGAAAATCGAGGAGTTAGAAGATATTTACTCGTTTTTGAAATCTAAATCTCAATCCACTGAAATGCCTAGCATGGATCGACCGGACAAAGATGTTCTGACGAGGCGCCTGAAGGTGCCTTGGGTTCAAGATCCGACAAATTTGCCAACCACCAAAGGAAATAATGCAGATCGTGTTGGAATCTTTTTCGACGGCATTTGCAAGTTTGCTAGGTATAACAAATTTGAGGTGTGTGGGACATTAAAAAATTGTGATATCCTCAACTCGAATACCGTGATAAGCTCCTTGGGTTTTGACCGTGAAGGACAACGCGTGGCTGCAGCTGGGGTTTCAAAGAAAATCAAAATATTTGAGTTTGATTCACTTTTGTATGACAGTGTAGATGTTCATTATCCAATTGTTGAAATGCTTGGCAATTCTAAGTTTAGTTGTATCTGTTGGAATAACTACATCAGAAACTATTTGGTTTCCGCTGCTTATGATGGTTCAGTGCAGGTATGTATTCTAAACACCATCACATTCTTATATTAAAGTTATTCTTGTATAATCCTCATCAATCTGTTAATCGTGCATGTATAATTTTAATTTTAGCTATTGAATAGAAGATCTAGTGTCACAATGACCCAATTAGTTTTTGTGATTGAAAATATGTATAATTTTCATAATAACCAAACTAACCCCCGACTCATCCTTACACAATCTGCTTGGGTTATTTATATCATAATTGTTGTTGTTTCAATATTTGAATACTAGCTTGTGTAGGTGTTTGAGTCCATGCATATTCTTTCTTTTAGTTGATAAATTGTATTTATATTTTATAATTACTCCCTGAAAGCCTTACGGTATGAACTTAATTTCAGGTGTGGAATGCAGAAGGTGGACAAGAAGTTGTCCGATACAATGAACACCAAAACACAACTTGGTCTGTTGACTTTTCTCGAACTGAACCAACGAGATTTGCTAGTGGAGGTGATGATTGTTCTCTTAGAATATGGAGTGTCAATGAGGTAAACAACCAATTAAATTAGTTTAGGTGTAGAGATATAAAATCGAAATATATTAATTATCAAAATATGCTACTGTTATTCAAGTGTCGTTTGTTTGTTTGTTCATTAATTGTTGGAGAAAATTTTGATATACAGAGTAAATCGTTATGCACTATCGGGAACCTTACCAACATTTGTTGTGTTCAATACTCTCCGTATTCATCCCATCTTCTTGCATTCGGGTCTCCTGATAATAGGATCAGCTGTTATGACCTTCGGCATACAAAGATTCCATGGTGCACACTAACTGGTCACAACGGCACTGTTAGTTATGTGAGGTTTTTGGATTCAGAAACTATTGTATCCGCATCAATAGACAGTACATTGAAGCTTTGGGACCTCAAGAAAACAAGCTTACTTGGGTTGTCTCCTAATGCTTGCACTTTGACTTGCAGGGATCATGTTAATAACAAGGTTAGTTCAGTTACACTTTTAAATATGTATATATTAGATACTAATCTTAGATTTTTCGTGTAGCACTTTGTTGGCCTAACAGTGTCCGACGGATGCATAGCATGTGGTTCTGAAACTAATGAGGTATTCTCATTGTTTTCTTAGATTACTTTTTTCATAGAATATTGTTTGTGTTAATATTACTTTCTCCAATCCTGATGTTTTATTCAAAAAAACAATGGTGTCCTAATAACTAAAGATGCCACAAGCTTTACTTGAGGATTGAATTTATGAACGATCTCTTTTTACCTGGGACTATACATTGCTATTTATGTTTTAAAGATTTATGAGGTTCATGGTCTCTTTTGGTATGCAAGACTACAATCAATGGAATTTAATTGACATGACAATGTTTTGTTTGTTTCAGGTTTATGTTTATTACAAATCTTTGCCAATGCCAATTGCTACTCACAAATTTGGACACATTGATCCTTTATCTGGAGAGGAGATATCAAATGATGATAGTGATGGATACTTTATTTCGAATGTGTGTTGGAGAAACAATTCTCAGATGCTTGTTGCTGCCAACTCAAAAGGAACCATCAGGGTACTTCGTATGGTTTGAACACAATTTTGGTAGATCCTTTGTTATATATATATGTGTGTAGAAATCACAATCAGCTGGTATCAGATGATTGATGGTTGTTTACTGGTCTGTATAAAGTGTAGCTTGTTAGCTCAGTGTCGGAGTCGGGGAACTATTCATTTACTTCCCTTAAGCTACGTTTGTTTTGGGATTATGTTTGATGGTAGAACTTCAGATGGTGTTATAAGTTGTGGTGTTTTTAAATTTTGAATAGGGTCATATGTAATTTTATGTTAAATCAGGTATGTAAGAATAAATGATGCAATATTAATATTATATTAGTATTATTATATTTTTTTGGAGAAATTTTATGTCAAATTATATGAAAATTTGTGAGAGCATGTAATTTTGGATGTGAATGTGAATTGAATTTTGAAATCATGAAACATAACAGGGAACTGTGCCGTTAAAATAGGATATTAAATTTTTTACACATAGTTTTGATTTTTTAAATGTTTCTCTAATGAAATACAACGTGTGAATTAATTGTGGTGCAATTTATTAGGCGTAATCGCTACGTCACATCAGATGTTCAAGTGACTCGATCACAAATTATTTTTATTTATTCTTTCAAATGAAGGAAAAAATTTCCTTAATTATGTTTGAATTGAATCCTGGAATTTTCACTTATACATGATGAGTTCTCCTTTCACTTTCATTTAAATGTATTCCTACTAAGAAATAACGCAAATCAAAATACAACAGCTCGATTTTTTCAACTTTAACAGAAAACCAATTCAAACAACATTGCAAGTACGAACACAATTGAAAATAAATGTACATGGCCTCAATTCTCAACCACAATTAAAAAAATAGATGCCAAAATTATTGCTCCAACCAACCCCAAACATAAATACATAATTAAATAAAAAAAAAAAAAAAAAGAAAAAAGAAGCAGCTGGTGCTTCATTAAGGCACTGAGATTCGGATAAATTATTAGCAAAAAATTTGATACCAAAATTGTAGATGGAAAACTAAATATAATGTCAGTCTATTGTTTTTTGCTGTATGCTAGGAGTGTTTATAGTATTAGCTTCCTTCAACAAGATATGAAACAGGGCAATGAGGTTCTATATTATCTTGGATTATTGGGGATTCACAACCTTCAAATGATGTGAGCATATACAGTTGATTGAAAAAATGTTATTCCATCAGTGTATGATATTTTCTCAACTTGGATCAAAAACAGCAGGCTTAACTCTCAACATACTGCAAGGCGTACTTGACGAGTTCGTAAAAGGAAACCACGATTCCAACAGAAGGACCTGCTCGAGCAACTCGCGCACCAGCACCTGCAAATAACCCCCTAGTACCTCCATCTCTGTTTATAAGTTAAAAAGTATAAGTTACTTCACACGTAAACATTATCCGAATTAGTTTACATCCTCAGATGATTATCTAGCAGTTAAAATTTTCTGATCTTGGAGAGTTTTCCAGTTCAAAATATCCATATATTATTACTTCGTATGCCAGAATAAGGAAATGGGCAAGATATGCAAGATCTCCGATCAAAAAAAAAAAGATATGCAAGATCAAGAGAACTCTCCTTTTCTGGTAGGCTGAAAAATGAAGAAACCAATCTTCTATAATTTGAAGAAACCATTGAACAGAAAGAAATAATTTCTTACCTCCAAATCTCAACCAATGTTTGCCTTGTAGTCATCTTCAATGCTCGCGTGGGTTCTTTCTGTAGGAGAAAATATATTATTATTTGCTTACTAACAAATATGAGGAACCAACTAACTAATAAGATTAATGCCGTCTCAAATACAAATAAATGGGTAACAGTCTTTACACATTCGTGTTGGCAACTGCATCGTGTTCAGGCATAAATAACAATCTAAAAGCAACGGACAATTCAGCAAAATCGTCACAAAACAAAGGCATGAGTTTATCCCTTAGCAAAAATATAGTGCTATTAATATACAAGAGATGACCTAAATTCTTATAATCACATGATGAGCGTGTGTTTGTGTGTGTGTGAGAGAGAGAGAGAGAGATGACCTCAATCTGTCGGCGGGTCCTAGCAACATCTAGAGGACATGTGGTAGCTGCTGCAAGGCTTCCTGCTACAAAACCAGCGCAAAAGTTTGCCCCAAGGACAGTGGATGCACCAGCTCCCTCATCCATTCTGCTCAAAAAATTTCTCCGAAGCTTCATAAAAGTAGATACAGTGAGATACAAGAAGATATGAATGATTCCAAACGTTGCTACGCAAGTAAAGCCTTACTGGTTCTAGAGTTGACCAGCAAACAGCAGAAAAGGGAACATCACGGGCAAGTTGGGCTCCAAGGCCCGTCCATAATATGCGATAGCTTTGAACTGGAGCAGTTATAATCATAATATGTCAGATTGGCACTTTCAAGCTCAAATTCATATGTTATGAATAGTTTGCAAAGTAAATAAAACAATAGGTTAATAAGGCAATCGTACAAGCTTGATGACTACTAGCAGTCTTGGCAGGAGAAATGACACCACTCAATGTTTTCCACACTCCTGGAGGCTTTCCATCACTTTGCATGTGTTTAAATGCCTGTAACCCAATATAAATTAAATACTACTTATGCGTATAAGAGTATCAACGTTGAATATAACTTTACCTGCATGCGTGTTCTTGCAAGTTCAACAGGATAACAAGTGATGCAGGATATTGACCGCGCTAAGGATCCAGCAAGCAAGGGAACGTATGGTGTTAAGGTTGGAGCATTCTTTAATGTTAGCTCTTCCATGTGGTTACGAAATATATCATAAAGTGGCATATAGATTCCCACCTACAAACAACCAAGAACGATTTCCATCTGAGAGTTATAATAAATATCTGAGCAAAGATGTAGCCTTAATCCCCACAAGCAAACAAGAAGATAACGTGTAAAAGGGTAACTTACTGACGGAACTGCCAGTGTTAGACTGGCATTAGTTCCTCTCCACAATCTTGAGAATCCTTCCTGGAAGTTTCCATGTGGTTAGTATTCACAAAACTGCCTATAATGTATTCTCCTTACAGAGATATGTCCAAGAATTACTTCCAGCACAAATTTACCAACCTGCCGTATTACTTTGTATAATACATCCAGTGTTCCTTTATAGCGCATGCAATCTGGAGAGCATTTTGGTTGAGTACCAAGAGTTTCACGAACGGATGATGGCATTAAATTCCTGTCTTGCAGCATCTAAATAAATTAACTGCTTGTCAACATAAAATATTCCAAAAGGAAATGAAGGAAAGATTCTGGACAAGCCATATGCTAATCCAATATGATATAATGCATTAAGAAGATGATTAGTACACCAAAAAGAGACACACTTGCATGAGACCGTCTCACGGTGAGACGGGATATAAGTTGGGCCTTGGAGCTTTAACACTTTGGGAGGGGTGGGTGTGATCTGTGCTAGGTTGTACCCCGTCTCATGCATGAGACCGTCTCATATGAGTTTTTGATCCACCCAAAAATACTAAATAGAATCCATATTACTCAGAAAGACCATTGTAGCTCGAGTGATTTCTAAACATATAAAAGGACAACTTCATTGATTTGGTAGCTTACCGTGTTTGTTCTAACGCATGCTGCCTCACATAAGCCTTCATAGGGGACTCCAGCAGCCTGGGCTTGCAACCTTGTCTAAATTAAAAACCAAAGATCAACCACATACCAAATGAAAGCCAAAACCAAAGAAACTACTTAAATACAGAAAACAAAGCAAATATATGCCATAGCATAAATAAGAAATTTTATAGAAACTTTCCAAGGATCCATCACAACTCTGGGGCATCATAAATAAGAGCATCCAATATTACTCAAAAAAATCACAAGGATCCATCACAACTCCGAGGCATTAAATAGTGCCAATGGCATGCATACCAAATGGATAAACAGAATGCAGCAAACTGGATAAACAAGTACTACTCTTAAGCATAAAATCAAATACAAATGACATTCAGAAAAGTTCACAAGAATTCAATATATGCAAGCAATTAGTAAATAAACACATGGGGCAGCCTAAATTACAGTATCACAAATTTATTTAGCTTTGCTTTAAGCAAATTTAACACACTGGCATAATCAAAACTAGTGAAAATTCCATATATGTACATCACTTCATTAAATACAAAGAAAACTCAAAACCTTTGCAATATCAAGAGGGTTGACGACTATGGCGGAGATGAAGGCGGCGCCGGCAGCAGAAAAGGCCCTCTCTCCAAAACTCAAATCGAAATCAGAAATCTTCGACTTCGAAGAATCTCCGGCAAGAGACTCGTCTTTTACCATGTTTTTATCTAATTCCACTTTTCTTGTTGCTGTTGCCAATCCTATCCATGAAGGTAAACCTTGTCTCGATGAACCCACCATAAATCCCCCACCCCAAAAAAATTCAAGATTTCAGGAAAATCTAACCTTTCAGAAACTAGGGAATTAATTCCTTGTTTTCCTAATTTCGTAATTCAGGAAAATTTTCAAGATTTCCGGTGTTGTGGGAATGCGGGTTTCGTATTTTGTTGAATTTAGAACGAAGAAAGAAAATTAAAATCGGAAAGTAGGGGCGTGATTCGTGGCGTAGAAATAAGGGGGCGCCAAAATCTCAGGAAAATTAGAAGGCTTGCTGCAGAGGTTACAAGTCGGCGATCGTTCAACAAGAATTACTTTATTCTTTGAATAAGGATTTGTGTTGGGCTCTATTTTGTCAATTTCACTGGATTTCGGCCCATTTAAAGAAGACGAAGCCCATATACGTGGACTATTACACTTACGGCCCAATTAAACCATTTGGTTTGTTGGCCGAAATTGACTGACAAGAGATGATAATGGAAACATACCCTAATTAAGGGAGAAAAGAAGAAAACATACTAAGATAATATTTGATTGCCTTTAGTTAATTTCAATTTTATTATTTATTTTAGGAAATTATAATTAATATTTGCTTAAATCGTGTTGTAGTTGTTCAATTTTAAACTTTGTTTACATGTATTTAAAGTTGGTGATTACTTCCTCGTACTGTAAATAGTAAATAATAATTAATCATTGTACTATTTTATATAATAAAATAAGGAGGCTTTCGATTAAACCAAATAATACATATATGAGTGTTATGATGACCAATTCTTTTATAAGAAGGCACATTATAGAATCTCGAAATTGATATTTATTGAAAATGAGAATCATATCATTAACAACCACATATTTCATATATATTCAGCATTTTGTATGATAATTTTCATCAAATGTTAATGTCTATGGATTCACAATTATTTGGAATGATATATACAGTACATAATAATGTACCTTTTTTATTTTGCATTTCTTATTTGTCGGAAGCTTAATAATTACTCAACAACGTGACATGTTTGAAACTACATAATATTAGTCACTAAAAACATATAATCATTTTATGTAACTACTTGGATGGATGGGATCATCTCTTTGAAGAGGGATCGGGTGCATGTGGTATTCGTTTTCTGGTACCAAAAACGTTAGTGTGTTTGAATGATTGAATTTATATTTTTTACTGAATTCTGAGGTAAGTTTATTTGATGATTTAATATATAACTCTCGTGTTCTATCCACTTGCATTGCGTGATTTGCTACAACATGCTATTTACTTCTGAAACGAGTAATGTATAAAACTAAGATACTCATTTTAACATATATATATACTCAATATTTTTATTTTAGGACACTATATATTTTATATCACATTTTGTGCACTGTAGATCGTCCATGCATGAGACCGAGCTTTTGTCATACAATATTTAAATTAATTGATGCCTTTATTAAATTGAGTTTCAAAATCAACTTTTGATTAATGAATCAATGATCTCAAATGGTGCGTGTAATGGTGTTTGGAATTAAGTAATGCAATGTAATGATTATATTAATTGTGTTGGAGTGGACAAGTCTAAAAAGGCAGTGCAAGAAACCAACAGACAGATTCTGAGGAACATGTGATGATTCATTATTAAACTCCAACTCTCCATCAAACTTTTTCCACCTCGTACACTTATCCGTACTTTTTTTTTTTTTTTTTTTTTTTTTTGGGAAAGGTACAACATTCTTAATTATGTATATAACATCTACAAAATCAAATAAGTACTTGTTTTCTTATTAAAAAATTTTTTCCTTAATTTATATATGAGTGTGTCTCTCACGCGTCTCAGGTACAAGACCGATGCAAGACTAATAATAAGATTTTAAAGCGTCAAGAACTATACAAAATAGAAGCGTGCAACTATACAAAATAGAAACGTGCAACTATTCCAAACAGAAGCATGCAACTATGTTCCCATATTAACAATTGCACTTTTATGTGTAAATAGGTTGTACTTTTCAACATAACAAGTTCAAGACGCTTAAAAAAACGACTATGAAATGCATTTTGAATATATATATACCTAGCCTTTATATATATAGTTATGAAGATATTGAATATAGAATATATGTACACTAACACACACATGTATATATGATATATCCAAAGATTGGGCAAACCAATTGTTTCTTAATTATTATCATAAAAGTTTTATTTAAAAATATCTGAGTAAATCTTCTCTAGAAATCAATTTATAATTTGGCTAACCTATATTTTCTTATTATCATGAGTTAGCATAAATATCTAAAATAAAATTAACAAAAATAAAATAAGTACTCCATTTCTAAAAGATCAATATAGCATTTCAGTTCGAGGACTCACACTTGTTACTTTTCCAATTTTGTTTTATTAGAAAGAACAGCAAACTGGTACTTATTAAAGTATATATTTTACGTTTTTCATTTATATTTTGATACTAATTTTATAGTTTTTTTTTTCGAAAACAATTTTATAGTATTTAAAAAGGAATCATAATTGATTGGTTAGTTGACTATGTACATGATTTTTTGAAATAGAGTATCGAATACGAGAGAGAACAAATAAAAGCAAAAGTAAATTAATACTACATCAATATGTCTTATACCCATCAATATAATATTTGTTAATAAACAGAATAATTTGCTGGTCATATTGCATTTCAAAAAAAATATATATATATATTACCATACAAACAAAATATAATAAATTACACTCAAGATATACACCAAATTACAATTAAAAAATTCATATTATATATCAAAAGACAAACAAAATAACTATGTACCATAAATTACTCAACTTACCAAATTGGATCCGCAAAGAGTTCATTGACATCCCAAGCAAAATCATCCCCCAAAATAATGTCATCAAATTTTGTATCCAACATTTGCTCTTCTAACCTAATTTCATTTCCATCTAATAATTTAGGGGACCTAACATTTAAATACTCATACTCATCAAATAATAAAGAATTATCTCTAGTCCATATATCTTCTTCTTCCTTTTGGGCCAGCCCATTAGACACAACTAATGGGCCAGGACATTTCAGATTCCGGCAGAATGAGTACAACCGAGCTATTGAAAACATAATTAGTACTATCAAATCTCATCGCCGGATTATTCGTAAAATTAGTTAGGGCATTTGAACCACGCATTTGAATCGCCGCCATGTCGTAAGCAGTCGCCGCCGCCTCCGCCGTTTCGTACGTCCCCAACCAAACTCTCGTACGCCGTACCGGATCTCGGATCTCCGCCGCCTTACCCCGCGGAATTTCGGCATCGGCCGTCGCCTGTTTTGTTTCACAGAATTACAGCAACTCTCAAATGTATCACTGTTTTTCTTAATAAAAGTATCTCCGTTCTTCAGTTTGATTTCATTCACATACCTTTTCACCCTGCGGCGATTTTGATTTTTTTCTTCTGACCTCTTATATTCACTTTCATCATTTGAAGAATCGGTGGCATCGTAATCAGTTGCTGAAATGCGAACTAAACGAGGTCGTATTGTGCTTAACCCTGGGGGAGAAGAATATACTTTGGTGGTGGAAGATTTATGGACGGTAAATTTGATTGGTTTTGAAACATTTGGGTTCATGCTAAAAGTAAGTAACCATTCAAATAAAGTGGAACTTCCGGTGAGAATTTGTTTATAAAAATTTAAGTAAAAATTTTGAGTGATGAATGACTGAATCAGCGAGTGGAAAGGCAAAAGATCAGCACAAACTGAGAAAAAACGGGGGAACAATTCCACTTATATGCAACTTTGAGATTCACTTTAATTATTGACGTGCACTTTAATATACTATCAAATCAATTTCAATTTACTTGTCAACTAAATATCAAATAAATAGTATTTCGAAATATATGTACGTCTAAAATACAAAAGGCATGTTTCAAAGTGTACCTGTGCCCGACTCTGATTTTGCATCTGCATACAACTTGTGCTGCAATTCTGCAACCAAAACAAAAACATGAAACCTGCAACTATTAAGATAAAAATTCAAGTAATTAATTATCAATGAGTTTTTCTAATGTGGCTGACTGTTTTATCTTTATCTTCACAAGGTTGCAGCAATGGAGCTATATGTTTGGTTCCAAACATTCATTCTTTTTGATAATAAACATAAAATCAAGAAAATTAAATTAAGAAAATATTCCAAGCTTACATATTAAACAAGAACAATAAACAATATCCAGAGTCCAGACTATCTGAAGGGTGATTCCACTCAAAAACATAATTGCTATCAGTTTTCTCACACTTGTGTATCACAAGAATAGAGAAATAACAGGCACATCAATTTATACATAATGGCGATCTAAGCCTTAACATTAACCCATGGCGTACGTCTGGGTCCAGCTGCGAGCAGTTTGCTCGTATTTGGAGCGGTCAGTCTTGTACATGTGCGCGATTTCAGGAACCAAAGGGTCGTCCGGGTTTGGATCAGTTAAGAGCGAACATATTGACAGCAATACCTGCAAGTTTACACCATAACGATTATGCACAAACAAAATAATGATTTTTGCAAACTTATAAGCTCTGAAGAAAACTTATAAGATGTTGAGCTTATAAGATATTTAAAATAAGCTTAGGCAAACAGGCCCCAAGAACTATGTCTCATTCCTAGAATTGAGATCCAATACAAATCAACACGAAACAATTACTTGGATGAAATGAATCATATTGTTTTCTGGCCTAGTCAACTTGTTTTATTTCCAGATTCTAGCACATCAAGGATTTCTACGTTTCTATTCTCCTGTGGTGGTACCTTAAGGAATTCCAGTCTATAAATTCACATTTTAAATTAACTACCTATACTGATATTACGCATTCAAATATGTCTACAAGCTCCTTAACCCAAGCCGATGAACCATTGTGTAAGTTTAAAATGAACGTGTTAATTATTTAGGAATTGGGAACATTCAATAGAACAAAATCATTTCAATAAAGTATTTTAACCATTTTGCAGGCCCAAAACGGGAAGAGAACCACTGTCAACTTGGGGGTGCATTTGCTTCAAAAGCTATAAGAAACAGACCATGGAATGTTTTACTAAGAAGTTAAAACCCCATTTCCGTCAGACTAGAAACGAAAGTAGATTAGCACCATCATGGCTCGTTCATCTTAAGTTGTTAAAGAGAAACACCAAAGAAATGAAATATAACCTTAGATATTGTCAAGGCAGGGCTCCACTGCTCCTTTAGGATGTCAAGGCAAATGCTACCGTTGCTGTTAATATTAGGGTGAACAACTTTTGTCCTGAATGCCACCTGCAAAAGTTCCAACATGAGAAACATGCACGGATACACCTATTACACTTCTGAGAATAATTTAAACTTCAAACATGAACTGGTTTTAAAGTTACAGCAGAAATGCAACAAGAAGCATAATGTGAAAACATGCTTCCGAGAAACTCCAAAGCCAATCTTGGATCAATAATACTGCTTTATACCACTATTTGCATTGAGCTATCCTAGAGAGGAATTTTCAGAACTTGAGAGGATTCAAGAAAATTATTACATCCAGTTTGCTGATGCACAAGTACCCAGAATTCATGGTGAAAAAATGAAAATGTAACAACTCTAAGATATACTTACTTAAACCCAGTTGAAAGTAAAAGAGTAGGTCTTATGTGACCTAGGTTCTCTCTTTTTCAAAGTAATATTGTTTAGTATACGAAATAATATTGTTTAGCATAAGAAGTATCACATTAATGCTTGATTTTATGTGTTATTCTTCTCGAAAAATCACTAAACTGTGATACTTCGTATGCTAAACAGTATTATTACCGAGTTCACCTTAAGACTTCCGTGGACCAAGTTCATAAAAGTTTTTGTCAAAGCAAAAATTATCTTTGACAAGAAACAGACAGGCAATATCATTTTCCAGAAATCCTCAAGTTCTTCAGGTATTGAATTTGTTTATCAAGTCTCAACACATATAGGGGAAGCCATCTTCCAAAACTATCCTCATATATTAAAATCATGATTTCATTACTCAATTTCACAGGCAACTAATTAAAGAACCAGCTCAATCAGAGAGGTGATGGCCAGATTACAGTCAAGAATAAGAACATATCTGAAGCTCTCTTCAGGTATTAAAAGCACTGAAAACTAAAGGTGAAAATGTGCATAGTACTACAAAAATAAACGCAGCACCATAATAACAGTCTCAGAAGCATAAAACGAAGATGAAGAAGGGTAATAAGATACTCGAAAGTTCAAAGTTATCACACTCGATGTGATACGATAATCAGAAACTAATGGTCACCAAAATCTATTATTGAAAATTCTGTTTAAGAAACCAACATAACTCTACAATGATCTAACATCAAGCAATTAAGAACACACATGAGGAAATTTTTCTCAAGTTCTAGAGTGTGAAAGAGGAGAATTGAGTGTTTAAAAATTAATTTAACCAGGCACACCTTCGGAGGTTTAAATGGGTAATCAGGGGGGAAATGAATAGTTACTAAAAACACTCCTCCTGCATATGGACTATCCTGCGGACCCATTATAGTTGCCTGCCAGTGAAACATGTCCTCACCAACAGGTCCTGTTACCATACGAAATGAACATCATATGACAACCGTTTACAATTAAGTAATTCTCCAAGATTTATCAAAATTTAAGATTTGTGAGTAATGTTGTACATACTTGTATGTCATAATGATGAAACATAATTGAACAGATAAATACCACAAAAATAACAGTTCAAGTGTTGCTGGAATGTCTGCAGCAGCATTACAAGAGAAAATTCAACAATAGTGTTAATGTATTCCTACAAAAAAAGCAAATGATTCTCCTTTTCGGGCAACCTTTACAACTTCCAATCAACATTAAATAACATTTAGAATGGCTTTTGCACTACACCACAATGGGTCAAAACAAAAACCAAAAATTATAACCCACTGTTTCTACAACTAAAAAGCATCAAGATGTCACCCCAACAAATTATCACAGCCAGGACAGCTTTTTTAATTGCAAAAATTAAACCTAACATTTAAATTTTTAAGCAAGCCTAGAAAAAGATGTTTTTAAATTTCCACACATGTACATCAGAATTTCACAGATCAACACTTACAATTCTCAAACAGCTACGAAATCAACAATTAAAAAAATAAAAATAAAGAAAAACAAAAGAATCAGAGGAACACCTGCGCTGCAAGAAGTGGGAGGATCTTTCTGCAAATCCTTGAGCTCCTTCAAGATCCGTTTCGAAGCCATCGAAGAAACAATCCGATCTTTCAACTATCTATAAAAACAACAACGAAAAATAAACAGAACGTAAAAGAAAAAATTAGATGTTAACAAGAAAATAGGGTGTGTATGTTAAGAGAAAATGCGTGATTACGATGAAGACTTTGTAATCCGTTTGGTTTGTTTCTTCGTTTGAGCTGCTGCTTCTTGACGCCAACCAATGACTTTGGAGAATATAATAACGCGTCGTCTTTTTCGAATGATTGGGTTCAAGATGATATTTTTTTTGTCTTATTTTCCCTCTAATAATAATTACCCTTTTCCTTTCTCAAAAAAATATACGATTTTCCTTGGAAAATAATTCCTTTTATATTTTCCATCTAATAATTTCTTGAAATCTAGTAATATTCTCTTCTTCAAGGAAATAATAATTCCTTTGATAGAGGGGATGTTTAAAAAAAAAAAAAATTTTGAAGAAGCGATTAAAATTAGTGATTATGAGAAAATTGATTAATAACAAAAGTTTATGATGTTTATAAAAAAAAATTGATACTGTTTAATTTTTATTTTTTTGATAATAATTAAAAAAAATACTAATAGTAATAAGTTATCAAAAATACTCTCTTTCAACTTTTAATTTAGGCTTAATTGCAAATAAAATCACCACCTTTTCACAAATTGCAATCGAATCTAAATTTTTTAATTTTGGCAAATAAACAATCACTTTTACTATTTTTTTAGCAATTTCAACTTCGGACAATTTGCCCCCTTGCCCGAAAGTTGATGTGTACAAAAAATACACCATCATCATTCCAATAAGCATTCACGTCATTAAATATTTATTAACATAATAAATTTAAAAATTTTAAAATTAATTTTATATATACTATAAATAAATTTAAAATACATTAAATATAAAAGTATAAGTTATATTTTTTAAAAGTATTAAAAGTTAAAAAAATTAAAAATAAATATAATAATAAAAATTTAGAATAACACTTTTAAAAATGAATTAAAATAAAAAAATATACAAATAAAATAATTAAAATGTAAAATTAAAAATAAAATATTCATCCTCTTCACATCTTCTTCCTTGAGAAAAAAAAAATTGGTTATGCAAAAAAAATTCAAAATTCAATTACACCAAAATCTCTTCATCTTCAACCTCATGTTGCCTCGGCCTCCGCCGCTGCCCCACCCCACCATCCCACCGTTGCCAGAAACATGGGTTGGGGGCAAATGCTCATTAAGTTTTTTTTTTTTTATATTGTGTTACTCGGGGGCAAATAATATTCCCTAAGAAATATTATTTATGTTAATTTTTAATAATGACAATTTTAATTATAATTGTGATTTTGAATACTATTGGGGCAATGACTATCTGGTACAAACCTAAACTAAAAATAGCAGTCTAGTACAATTCTGCTTTTTGAGACATGTGACTCTATTTTGCCCTTACTTTTATTTTCTATTTTCGTTTTTTCTTTTTTTATAATTATGCTTTTCTTTTACAAAAAGCTGGCATGACACAATAAAGCTTCCCCACTTGTCTAATCAATCCATAACCCACGTCATAAAAATCATGAAAAATACAAATTTTAATTTTTTAATTCATTTCTCTCACAAAATAAAATTTTTCTAATTGAATATTATTTGTAATCAAATTCTTGTAGTTTAAATTTTTTTTATCTATTGAAATAATAATAATAAAATTACAGATGGTATTATTATTGTAATTTTTATAACTCTTGTGTTTTATTAAAAAAGAAAAAAGGTTTGTATTTTTTAATAATTTTTGTACGTCATTAAAAAAGACAAATGTATACACACTGAATATACTAAACATTATTTTATATACCAAAAAAAATTACATATACCAAAATTTTTTGCATATAGATATATACATTGCATAGATTAAATAAATATTGCAAATACTAATAAACATTGCATATATACATACATATTTGCATCTTCACTTTGCAAAATACAGAGTCTAATCACAAACCAACCAAAAAACAGATCTAATTCTAGCCTAAACTAATACTCAGGCTATTAAAAAAGTTTGATAAAAGAAATCCCAGTATCAAAACATATTACAAAAATTGGAGAAAAAGAATCCTCTTACTGAATTTCATAACGTCATACACCTATATTGATAATAGCAAACCAAATTATTCATCTTTTCCAGCAAAAAAATCAGATTAACCAGCGTTGCTGCGTAAAAAATCATTCACCTTCCACCACTGCAGATTTCTACAGATTCATCACCATCACAGCTGTGGCCGCTTCCCCCCGTCGTGGTGTAGCATCACCTAAACATAAAAAAAGCCCACGCCGCCACCATCCATCACCATCTCCGCCTCCGCCGTCACTAGATCCACAAATCCGCCACCACCCCATACCACTATCGCCGCCCCCCAGATCCACAACCCCCACCGATAAAACATGTTCTCTGTCACCCCACCGTTAAATGCCGCAAACTCCATCCAAAACAGATCTTCCGGCCCCCACCGCCAAACAGATCTATTTCAAACCACCTCCCACCACCGCCATCCACGTGTCGCCATCCATCTCCATCCCCACTGCCCACAGATCCACCATTCACACGACACCAAATTCGCCACCACCGTCGCCTCTAGATCTGCCATAACCACCGCCTTCCGCCACCGTCATCCCAAACCCTAACTCTATTCCCCCCACCACCGCCGTGTAGAGAGAGAGAGAGAGTCTACATCAACTTTTTTTGTGAGATAAAATTTTGGATGAGAGAGAGAGAGAAGGAAGTGGTTGAAGAATGATTGATTGAAGAATTAAAGTTCAAATGAAAAGTGATGATTACCATCTCTATAAGTGTGTGTGTAAGATGTGTGTAAGGTGTGATTTGACAATTTTAATTTAATTACTAAGCCTAAACAATCCTACATAAAACTCAAAGGGTAATCATGGTATTTTAACCTATTAAAATTGTACTAGGTTGCTAGTTTTCAATTGAAATGTATTGCATTGCTATTGAACTCTAAAACCATGTACTACATTGCAATTACACCAATATTATTTGGTTGGGTTGGTTTCTAATTTTGATTTTATTAGAAAAAAATAGATTTTTATTTTTATTTGTGTTGATTTTAATATCTTATTATGTTTAAATTTATTCTAAATTTGTTTATAGTATTTATAATACTTAATTTATTTTTAAACTATTATTTATTATGTTTATAATTATTTATTGATGTGGATACTCATTAGGATGATGATTGTGTATATATTTGTACACATCACCTTTCGGGCAAAGGGACAAACTGCCAGAAGTTGAAATTACAAAAAAGAGTAAAAGTGATTATTTATTTGCCAAAATTCAAAAGTTTAGATTAGATTGCAATTTATGAAAATGTGGTGATTTTATTCGTAATTAAACCTTTAATTTATAATTTATAATCTAATAAAAGAAAAATTAAAACAATCAGCCAAACATATAAATCATATCTAGATTCCTTATTAAAAATTATACTAATAAATTAATCTAATAAAAAGCCTTGTCACATGCCTTAATAAACTAATTTTAGTATTAAACTGGCTACTGATAATTAAATATTAATTAATTAAGAGGATGATTTTACATGAGACCTGCATCTAATTATATTGTGTGCTTTTACACAATTGCCATAAAAAAATTACTCTATATAAAATGGATATGGAGGCTTATTGTAATATTCTCATTGGGTTATGATGGGCTTTGGATACTTCTAGGCCTGCTACAATTAATTAGCTCATATCGCTTGGGCCCCAAAAATTCCGAATCTCCAAGGCTTTTTCTAGGCCTAGAAAAAATCTCGGCCCATTCGTATATTTTGCTCTATTCATTCGTCATGTTAAAATTATCCACATAGCCATTTTAGACATCATATTATTTACTTTTACGTAGATTTTATATGAGATTGTATCATTTTTTTTTCCATCACATGAGATACTCTCACGTTGAGATGAGATATATCATAATTTGAGAATGACATTTTAACACTAAAGAAAAAATATATGTTAATTTGTGATAAATCGTCGCACCAAATTTAAGAATGACACTTGCTAATTTGTGCTAGTATATATATGAACCGTCTTACTAAGAATAATATCTGATATATACTCCCTCCCTCCGTTTCGGAAGACAATGCGTCAACTTTTCAGCGCAGAGATTAAGAAAACTTGTTTTATGCTTTATGAAGAGAGGTAGAAAAGGACAATAAGTGTGTATTGTAGGTTATGAGTTGAGAAAACTGTGTTTATATTTTGGTGTGCAAAGTTTTATGGGACAGACCAAAAAAGAAAGTGTGTTAAGTCTTCTGGGACGGAGATAATATTTATATTTTCCATGATGACGTACATTTCATCAAATTTGGTCTTTCAATTGAGGCTGCTTCAAGTTTACACAAAAACCAGGAAAGTTGTGCTCTCAATTTAGCTCACCGCACGGATGTTCATGTTATAACATCTTCACCTTAATTCCCTCACAAAAAAAAAGAGAAAGGAAATCCATCAATTTTCTTGCAGAATCTAAGCAATCCCACAACCATAAACAATTATATATCTCGATACAATCATGTCCTGATAATTGAATGATGGATCTGATTCCTCAGCCAACAAACACATTACATATCAATCAAGTATAATTATAGGATATACATTGTCGGTTAGCCACATATAATCCCACCTTCCTTCCCTCTTCTCTCTCTCTCTCTCTCTCTCTCTCTCAGAATTGACTTTGTAACAATATAATATATTGTTAACAAGTGTATATACATAACTTACATCTTCTTAAATCTTAACCCAAGATTTAATAGGTCTAATCTCCAGCTGATATGTCTCTGACATGTTCATTTCTTGAAATGTTTATTCAGTTTATATAAAACCTGCAGCAATCAAGAAGATTAGATTAGTCAAAGACAATGATTTGGAGATTAATTACTCAAGATTAAAGCACTTTCACACTCACATAGCAAGTATACATACGTATAAGAACTTAAGAAGTATCAGATACAGACCTTAACAAAACATCACAACTTTATCATATATCATACATATGAAGTTATGAACATACGCATTCAAGCCGGTGCTCAAAAGCTCGATGTTTACACCGGTTGATTTTTAATTTAAGCTCTAACGGTCATGAAACTATATGCTGCAAATACATTTTCTCATGGAATGCGATCCAGATTGCAACCAAACAGACATTATTTTATACGTGTTAGTCTCCGGTGAAACTTGTTCACCGTATGAAATTGATATCATTACATTTATAAATTAATACCATAACACTAATCAACTGATACTATTACACTTATAAACTAATACCATAGCGTTCATGTGCGCATAAATGTTGTGGTATTAGTATATAAGAGTAGTGGCATCAATGAACGAATGTTTTGGTATTAGTATGAATCCAATTTCAAACAGTGAACAAATCTCATAGGAGAATCTGTCTATTTTTCATAATCAAAACACGAAAAAATTCATACAAACTGAACAAAAAACCCAAGAGTTAAAGCATACCAATCAAGTACTTTGATGCGACATTTAGGCGCAGAACCACCGCGCTGCAGCTGATCAAGACTCATCCCGACACACACAACGTACACCTGAACCGGGTTCATCGACCATCGGCCCTGCTTCAACCCAATCCCACTCCTAATCTCCGCATTCATCTTCAAATTCTTGTTCTTCAATCCCCTCTCCAACTCCGCCGCGGATTTTCCATCAAGAATCTCTCTTTGCACCTTAGTAGCAAACTTCAACGTCGTCACATTGTTTCTATCCTGATTGAATCCACCCACCGTCTGCTCCCCCAAATTCACGTCCCCATTGACCGCGCTCAGCAGAATGTGGGTCCTACCGTACACAATCCCGAAGTTCTGATTTGGGTTCTTGATCTCAACACCAACGGTGGATTGTGCGTCTAGGACCGGCCCGGGGGTCTTGGTGATGTTGAGTTTGGTGAAGGTGATTGACTTGAGGTGGATTTCGGGCAGGCGGGGTTGGTACCAGAGGTAGAATAGGAATCCGGCGACTGTGAAAATGAGGATTAGGATGAAAATGGAAAGGCAGAGGCAGCAACAGAATATGCGGCAGCAGCTCCGACGCCGCTTGGTTTTTTGGAACGTCGGCGGCAGCTTCACCGGCTTCCGTGCCGGATTTTGGGTTGTGTTGCCGGGGTCCCGGTATCCCGGCGGCTTTCGGAGAGGCAGCGGCGGCTCTGGTCTTCCAGATGACATTTTTTTTTTACCTTGAGATTGGACAGAGAAATGAGAAAAAATGATTCTTGATAACAAATATTGGAATATCACTAAAAAAAATTTCAAGAACGGTTATCTGGACACCTGATTTCTACATACGTACAATGTATAAACAATTATTGGAATTTTGATGCAAGGTGGATGAATTGATGAAAAAAATTTGAATGTTCAAGAATCTAATTAAATAACGTTGTTGTCTTTAAAGAAAAGCGTCTAATGAGATTTCAATGGAAAAAAAAAGAAAAGAATGATTGATCATATGAGGACACGCACCTGGGGTTTCGATTATATATACAGCATCAAATTTGTAATGGTTCTTGAACCTTAAACAGTTTTTGATGTTTCAGAGGTTTATCCAAATTTCAAGAATTGAGAATCAATATGGTGATTCTGTATTCTCCTATTACTCTGTGTATGTGTGTGAGAGAGAGAGAGGAGAGGAGAGAGAGAGAATATGAGAACAAATGGAATCGGGGTTGCCTGGCGCCAAAATACTTAACTTACCAGAAAACAAGTGGCTGTGGTGCTAGGTCAATTTGGTAATTTTGGTCCTACAATTCTTCATAAACAAATACTCCACTATTTATTTTTGGAAGTTAGTAATAATGAAATACTGAAGGATAAGCTTTCTATTTATGTGATGTTGTTTCACCGCACAATCTCAAAGATTTCATGTTAATTTCGCTGGATCAAATACAAATTATTCAGCAAGCTTCATACAAACTTCATATACGTGCGTATTGCGTTTAATCATGAACCAATACAAAGTGCTTAATTAAAAGACATTTTGTATATAGTAATTATATAATCAAGACAATTCAGAAAGAAAAATGTTGCATACTTTTCTAGAAACTACTCTATAATCTAGGCATCCGAATTGTGTGAACTAATTATGGGGATGAATATATGTCCCTAACATATTTTTTGCCAATTAAATAGGGATGTTGAACTCTTTTATTCCCATATAATCTAGGCATCAGGATCATGTAGTCTTAACTAATTTTGGCTGATTTGTATCAAACAATCTGAATCGCCTATATTTCATGAATGAAAATATTATCAAGAAACTCAAATCCCTAATTGCTGATTCTTGAAAGTTACAAGAAAAGACAAGTCATTTACACAAACTTCATCTTCAATCAAAACTAAAAATACACAAACTACCGGGGGGAACTGGATCATGCACCTCTATTCTCTACTTTGTTTTATCATCAGAAAAGATTTAAACGGGGATCAAGGCGATGCGTGCAAAAGCTCGACGGTACAGCAACGAGCTCTGTCAATCCCGTCCATTCCTCTCCAGCCTTGAGAGTAATGTTCTTCTCTATTGCTGCACCATCTACGCAAATCATATGTTTGTAATCATCATCATCAAAATCGACCATCGTTTTAGATTTCTTCTCCCAAGGATTACACACGACTAATCATTGTTCAAGAAATAGATCAGATAACAGCCGTTCAAGAAAATAGAAAATGGCAGAGAAAGCATGCATACCTTCAATTGAGGAAGAAATTCGCATGAAGGGAGTAGCATTTTGATTCTTACCCACATCTGGTAATCCTTCCTTCCTCAATACATATGTTCGTTTCCGTTCGTGATCCAAAACAGCAATACAAGTAGGAGAGCTGAGATAAACAAGATCTATCTGTTTGCAAGAAAAATGTACAGCATGTTTCCCAGATTTCGTTTTCAGAAGAAATTTCTCTAAATAAGAACATCGAGAAACATGCATATTTTGTTTGATCTTACAATTTATGAAGCTTAAGAGTAATTACGTACCTCTGATTCAAATGTAATGGCATCACCATGCTCGGTGAAATGCTCTCTTCTGCAAAGATTATCCAGGTAGTCCAGAGTTTCTAAACCTTCTATCCTCACTTCACTGTGGAGGAGAAGTGTAGGATACATACATAATCCAGCAAATTAGAGCAACTAAAATGATTGTACCTACATACAAGTGCCATCTGTTGTTTATTCAATAATAGACGAGGACTTGTTTTCAACATACAATTCAGAGACTCCTAAAGCAAGAAGATTCATAGTTAAGAAGTTTACCCTATATCAGAAACAGACAAATATGTATGGTAGGCAAACGAGAAGCTGAAAGGCTTTGCATTTACATTCCTGATGCGAGATATAAGTATCAAGTTCCCATCCAATGCCAGAGAGACTCGAAGATGAAATTCAAAGCTGATAAAAGACGAGAAAACTTTACAAATCACTCGGAATATTACCCGAAGGATACAAGATGATTTCACTAGTTCATTTATCCACTTCTTTCCTGTAACCTTGTACATTTTAGGTTGCTTCTGTGTTTTCATTATAGAAAACACGAGTTATCAAAGTTCCATTTTATGAAGCATCACCAAGACAGAAATAATTAAACTCATAGGAGCAACAGTATTACCAATTAGGCCAGCTCTTCATATCGTCTTCGGTTGGTCTATATAGTAAGTCGATAAAGGATTTACCAAGAGAATTCTCTGGATGCAAAGGAGGAGGATTTTCCTCAATTGTCCAACTTTTGTTCCTCATAAATCCATGCTGCTCGAGCGAACCACAGTCTCCAAACTGAAACATTATCGAGATGCATTAAATAATATGAATCATGTAAGAAAGATTTTACAAGCATATACAAATAACAAACGCATACCTGTGGAAAGCAAATAGAGATTCCTCCTCGCATTGCTTTCGGTGACTTATTAAACGTGGCCTGCAAAAATTTTGAAAGCTGATTACAAAAAAGCCAGAGAATTTCACCTAAGTGCTGGTGGCTATAAGAATCAAAACCCCACCTTACGGCAGGTGAATAGAAGTTCTTCACCTCTATCATTTCTCCATGAAATAACTTGTCCCCCATGCAAACAGACCTGACTTTTAAAATAACCACTCAGTAACAAGAACTCTAATGTTAAACACCAAAGCGAGCCAGTAAATGTATGGTAACTAAAGCATTCAATGTTAATCATCATCATCAAAATTCATACACACAAATATCGCGTTAAGAAGGATTGGTTGCAATCTTACTCGTGCAGATGCTCCTTGGGGGTTCCGAAGGATTACGTATTTGATCCCGTTCAAATCCTCTGTTAATTCTACAGACATTTTATCATCCCAAACTGCTGCATTCTGCCCCATTCTTTAGAGCAGTCAAACAACACCAAAGTCTTGATGAACTCAGATAATGCTTTTACACAAAATATGAAAGCATATAAATGTCTCTTTGACAGCTAAGTATTTGATCCAACCCAAACGACTTCCTTGTGAAAAATTGCCAGCTAGAGAAGACAAAACTAACTGTTCAACATTTTCGACTCTGCCCTAATCATACACCCTAAGATTCAGGAACTTCCTTGACTTGAAGATTTCCCAAATAGTTTATTAATGAAAAATCGATAAGATGCCAAAAATGCCAAAAATATAGCATAATATTCGGCATTATCCACAAAACTTGCGCCGAATTTCCAAATGATCAAATATTCAAATCTGTACGGAAAGAAAAAGAACCTACTTAAAATCAAATTCCAGTAACACCGTAAATAATTAAAAAAGGGGGGAAGAATTACCAAAGTCGGGCAAATTCCTTCTAGTTTCTCAAACTGCAAATAAAACACAACTTGATTATTTTCACATTCACATTCAGATTCTAGAAAGCCCATTTTAAGAAAACAAATAAACGATTAACAAATATTACTAAGAAATGCGGATTAAAATGTGAATTTTATGCTATAAAAATTGTGGAATTTCAAAAGCAACAATTACAGAGCCAGAGAACCTGCGGTGCCCAAATGCAGAAGCATGGATAAATTACTGAAACATTAATGTGCAGAAAATAATGAGTTTACGAGCATTTGTTTCTACATAAGAAATGAAGAAATGGTGATCCGTGTAACATAAATATACCACTTCTTCAGGTACAACAAGCAAATCACGATAAAAGATATCAAGGAAAAATATTTTACATGTAGACTGTTATATTATGTAAATATTTTGAAAAGGAGCAAAATATAATTTGCGAATCTGAAACTATATTATCGATATCTCTATTTTCTTTTGGGAATTGGAATTGGAACCATTCAGGAAAAAGAAATTGTAACTTTGTAGAGATTACAGATTTTACATATGCTTTTTTATATAAAATGTAGAGAAGTTTGGCAGTCCATGTTAAATGGATTAAAGAATGTGATTATTAAAACTTATGACTTCAAACTCTTTAATGGTCAGTTATAAAAGAAATAAATGTCTTAAAAGATCATACGAAGTCGTTCTAATTTAAGAAATTTTAAGTGTCTTGACTACTAATTTTAAGATAATAATGTCGAAGTGTAAATTATTTTATACAAGAAATTAACAGCTGCCCACCATCAATTCAGAAAAAAATAAAAATATTGGTGTATGTTCAATAATTTATATATAAATTAATGCAAGTACTTTATGTAAACTGAATCCATTGCACTCTACCAGTTTAACTAATACTATTATAAATATTAATCCCCAATCAACTACAGTTACAATCCCTGTATGTTTTACCATTTAATTCTTTATGTAAATAGAACTGATATATATATACATATACTAGCTTAATTCAGTATCATGACCCCGGGAACCTGAACTCAAAAAACGCATCCCAGGTTCTGCCAGGACTAGTAGTTCCGCTTTGTGTATAATAGATTTCTGTAAGTTGTTACAGCACTTTCTGCACTCAATTCTAATGTTAGAGGGCAATTTTGGGCTTGTAATGATGCAAAAATTGACATGATCAACTAGCAGCTACAGCATCTGCTCTGGGGCCAGTCATAGCATCAAGAAGCTGATGAAGCTTCGTGACGGGTTTTCTCTTCTCGTACGAGTCGCCTTCCTCGTTACTTTGATTAATGGGAACGTTGTCCTCGACTCTTGCGAGTAGGTTAGCTGTGCCGACGGGTTTCAGCCTCAAGTCATTGATCTTGTGGAAATTTACTTCCTCCATTTGAGTATCTTCTAGTTTATCCTGGAAATTTGATCTATTTCGTAAGTTTCATGGTGAAGGTTGTAATAAACAGAAATCGAGCTATAAAAGGGGATCAAAATCAGGCATACCACTAGTTTGTCATTTTCAAGCTTCAGTTTCTTGCATCTCTCTTTGAAATCATTTATCTTGGATTTGAGAGAGAAATTCTCTGTAGTTAGTGACTGAACTTTTATCGTCAGTTGCTCAGCCTCAGCCTATACAAAAAAGAGTAGAAAGCAAAACCATTGTAAAAAGGAAGAAATCAGATGCTGGAAAAGAATTAACAAGCAAAGCAAAATATGTTGAATGGATCTATGTATGTATAATTAAGTTAGTGTACAGAGTTGTGTATATAAATTTGATACTCTTGTTTTGAGGTAGTGGTCAAACCTGTTTCCTCAGTCTTGATCTTCTAGCAGATTCTCGATTGGACTGTTTCCTTCTCTCCCGTTTTAGCTCACGCTCATTCTGCGAAGATAGAAACACTCATGTGGTCTAGATAAGCTTTCACTAATTAAATTTGAAGCATAAACAGGCAAAAACATTGAAGAAGTATTAGTTGTAAACAATATCAGATACATACCTGCAACCAGGCTTCACCTGGAACATTCGTTACGGGCTGCACATTCAGGCCACAAGGATCCTTCAACTCCAATTCAGCATCTATGTTCTCTTCGGCTTTTGCAGGTATATTTGCAGGATGAGATGTCTCTATCATATTCTTGGAACTGCCTTTTTTCTGAGCCTTGACATCTCCTGCTGCTATAAGGTTAAAGCATCAGAAAATCACAGTTGAAATGAGCATAAAACCCTAAAAGGTTAGCATATAAAAGTTTCAGATGTTTCAACATCATCTGAATTAAGAGACATTAACAGGAAACAACTGCTTCGGTAATTAAGTTCTTGTGCTGAGAAAACCATATCATATATCAACATATATCTTAATGTAGCGTAAGTGATAAGACTGTTAACCCTCCATAATTGATGCTTTAAGACAATATCATAGACAACAAAAAAACATACCAATGTTAGGAGATCCTGGCCGACTTCTCTTCATGCCTCTCTTACCAGCCTAAAGAGTAACAGATCGAAAAAGAAATGAGATATTCTTCAAACATACAAACCATTTATCCCAGTTGAATATCCTTACCTCCACTGAACTTCCATTACTTCCATCGCTGGAATCGCCATTCTCCTCACTGCTCATGCAGTATAAAATATGGCATTTAGTCCACACGGTAAGTCAACAAGCAGGTATGTACACTAACATCTTCAGCTTTAACAATGATTTGTAGAAAATTTTACAATAGATCTAAACAATGAAAGAGAAATTGTGGTCCATGAACATCCACAAACCTGTCCAATAGTCTATTATCTGTTCCATGTTCACCACTATCGGCATTTCCATTGCCTATTGAAATTGCAGGCCCATCGCCTTCTTTTAACTTCTTCATTGAGCCTCCATCTGTGTTTCCTGATGATTTAACCGATGCGTCCGTGCTAAAAGCAGCACCAGCCTAAATACCCATATGTTTAAAGATCAGATCCTGGTCTTAACTAACCATCAAAATTATTAATTTGATATCTTTAATTTTGCTTACATTTCTATGTTGGATCTAAAGATACTTAAAATATGAAATAATCATGCCTGCCCTGTTTTGCCCAAATGAACATCACATGAAGCCATGCAGATTAAAGTATTATTCATGTGAAACTTACCATAGCTACTCCTGGATGCCCATAAATACCTCCGTGAGGATAGAATGCAGCATATGGAACCCCATAAGGATGGATCATCGACTGGAAAACATAAAAATTTTGAGTTAGAAACTACTGTAGCTTAAGCAGTCTACTTGTAGAAAATAACAAACTGAGCAGACCGATGCAATGCTAAAGGTTTTGGACAATACCTGTGGTGGTACCCACATATATGGTGGAGGCGTTTGAGGAGGAGCAACAGCTGAGTTCAGATATGGCGGTACTGCAAATCGGGGACCATAGTAAGCCTGTAGATTGATCGCCAGTAATTAGCATCAATAATACCTCAAATACGATGAATTTTCTAAAAAGAATTATTGTTGGCAATTGGAAGAGAGATATGTCAACTCATTACTTGCATCATTGCCCAATCAGGATATACATGAACGCCATTCTGGTCCTGCCAATGTCAAGGTATGTAAAGCTACTCAGAAAGGAAATTTGGAATATGTTTACGACAATAAGAAACAACATATATGCGTTCTTGTTCTTGGCCAAATCATTAAAGAACAAAAGGATTTCCAATTCAACAAGAAAATCCCGCAAATAGCAAATTTTAGTAGACAATGGATACTTATTCTACGCTCACCGTTGTAAGTGACAGTGGTTTATCAGGTTTGCAAGGCTTCCCTTCTTCACTACTCCCCATGGAAAGCACACTAAATCCAACAATTCAAGAACACCTTCGATCTTCAACCTAGTGAGTATGAAACTATATCAGTGTTCCACAAAAAAAAAATGTAGTATGGGTAATAGCTTAAGATATTCCACAAAATATTTCTGAATGAAGTACTAGATTTCAGAATTCAGCATATGCATATGCATATCTAAGTATAGCAGGCAAAATTTTACAAATTTTCCATTAAATCAGTGACCTAATCTCTAATATTATTTCCTATATTATTAGATTCATTATACAGCTTATTTATCATACTTTTTCCATACCTAAAATACTAATCACAAGATGGTATAATATCTAAAGAATGATCTTCGGACGTAATTGCACTAGTTATTAAAAAAAAATTGGTACTGTTAATCACATAATCAATGAAGAATTTTCACACTATAGAGTTTATCAAAAAAAAAAAAAAATCCATAATATATATACTAATAATAATCATCAGGGTAACATGAATTAAATCAGTGTTTAATAAAATTTGAATTTAGTTTGCTATTATGGACCTTACACCTCTACAAGCTATCTTTAGTCCAAAACACCCTAGTTTAATGACTAATTAATCATCTCAACTCAACCCACTAAAATTCAAAACAGGAAATCCACCCACCCCCAAAAAAGGACATTTTACATCTTTGAATTAATCCAGCCAAAATTGCGAATGTTGAAACCCAAAAAAAGTCCCAAAAACATCTACGGATGAACTATTCCACACACTTCTCGATCCAGCGTATAATTAAAAAAAAAAAAAACTGTAATTCAATCTTAATCGAATTTACACAATGGAGTATAAAGAACGCATCTCTCTCACACTTCCTGTGTGACCTGCACATAAACAGATTTAACTACTCCCACGCAAACTTTTAACAAGAAACTATAAACAAAAGATGATAATTTACAGTGATTTGCAAGCATGCAAGGTAAAAGAAAGTAATTTCCACAAACAGTTACCATTAGCGAAGCTCAGAGTGTAACATACCTCGGAAAAATTCAGATGAAATATCGAAAGGAAAGCTGAATTCGGAACCGAGTTCAGGATTAAAAAGTGGTTGCAATTTTTTCTGATTCGAAGAAATACAGAGCATGAATGAAATTTTAGAGAGAGAGAGTGGGAGGGGGAGGGGAGGAAGGTGAAGAAAGAGAGTAAAGGGGAGCGCCAAGGCAACTATCCACGTCATCGAAACACGTGTCTCAACTCTAAAAGATATTCTATTTTATTTTGCTTTTAAGATTTCACCCTACTCAACAACACACGAATCTCCTATTTTTATTTTCTATCATTATTAATTCAAAACAATAAAATACAGGATATTTTTTTAATAAAAATTAAGAGATTCTAATCATAATTCCTTAAGTCAAAGTTTCTTCGGACGAGAATATCAATTTTATTTATTTTGATTTTAAATCTATTTCTTCGTTTTTAAAGTATAGAACAGCAGTTCGAAATCTGATTTATTTAATATTTATGTATTTATTTTCTAAAATAAAAAATGAAATATGATTAGTGATATACTATGGGATAAAATACTGGTAAGGGTGGCACGTATGATTTTGTGGTGACAGAATAAATATTTATTCGAATGTGATCATCTGCCATACACGTGTTTTTTGTATATGCAATCTAGGCGGGCGTTGTTAAGTTATTCAGCCAACTAATATTTACCCTACCACCCAGCATGTGTGTGACGTGTCCTTTTTTGCAAAATTAATTAGATTTGATGGAGCCTTTGGAGTCCGGAGTGGACCCCATTGGAATTGGAGGAGGCATGTTCGGTAGAAACTAGAAAAATATTTAATTGGCGAGCGCAAATACATTATTGCCCTTGCTTAAATGTAAATTACTTAGGTTTTTTTTTTAAATGTTAATTTAGGGTTTGAAATTTGATAAATCTATCAATTTAAAGTATGAAAGATTTTTCATATCAATTCAAGAGCTTGAAAGACAAAAACTATCAATTTGAAGCTCATATATTTTAAGACCATATTTGACACTTATATTTCATGTCCTTATTTATTTTATTTTTGGGGTTTAGGGTTCAGTGTTTAGGCTTTAGGGTTTACAATTTAGTGACAAATATGGTCTTAAAATGTGTGGGTCTCGAATTGATAGTTTCTATCTTTCAAGTCCTGAATTGATAGTTTTCTATCTTTCAAGCCTTGAACCGATAGAAAAAAACTTTCAGACCTTAAATTGATAAATTCATCATTTTTCAGACCGCGAATTGATAAAACTTTTTTTTTTAAGTTTGTTGTACATCAAATGTATTGTTTAAGTCATTTTTAAATAATAATAATTATAATTATCTTTACTGAACAAAATCAATTTATCAATTGTTATTATTCAATAAAATAATTAATTTTATTTCAAAATATATTAGACAATGCACTTATTACGTTTAAGATGTATATTAGATCTGGAGACATTTTTTGTATATGAAAATCTCTATTTATAAAATAATATTTCATTTTGTTTTTATTATAATATGATGATATTAATAGTCAATGTGCATGTTTTAATAAAATTTTATCATATAGTAATGGCATTTTCATTTTAGTTTTACGAATGGTATTAACTGTATTATCATAATTCTGACAGGTGGGGACATAAGAAGTGATGATCTGGTCAGTGCATGTTTAAACACATAAGAATATTTAAGCCGTTGGATGGAATTAGAAATGGATGTAGATTGTGAATTGAAGAAGTCAGCAATTTAATGGTTAAATAAAGGGGTGATGTGTCCGACAATTCATGCTAGTGGATCCTAAAGTGGAGCGGAATATCATTTAACAAGATTAACAAATTTTGAAGAATAATAAAACATATAGTTCCAAAAAAAAAGATCGAACTAAGTTATTTTATATTTTTATTTGAAATTGTTCAAATAAAATTTGTTTAGGCTCAATTTATGTATATCAAATAAATTTATATTTAGTGAAATCTGAATATCAAACTTGATCATTTTAATTAATAAGATAATATAAACATATTAAATTATTCAACATCAATTTGATCAATTGTCAAAAAATATTCAAATATTAAATTGATAATACACTGGACCATAAGATATTTAAGGTTAAAGCATCCTAACCTGAAATTGGGCACATTTAAGAAGAGCAGTTTGGGCCAAAGCCCAATAAAAAATGCAATGCGTTGGGCTTCAATGTCGTCTAAGGTGCAATGGGTTGGGCTTCAATGAGTTGAGTTTGTTTAAACATCATATCACTCAATCCGTTTTAATTATATAGGCCGATTGAATTTTGTACCTAAATAAAAATTTTTTTTAAATGTAAATTAGACGAGTGAAATTTTTGTTATATTCTTATTAATAATTGTTATAGTTTCCAATATAATTAGTGTATATAATTATATTAGTAATTAATTAAAAAAATTGTGGAAACAAGCCTATATATTTGGGACATCCGTAAAAAGAAAACAAACTTATATAATTGGGACGAAAGGAGTACCTTATAAGCTACAAAGTATAATATTTTATAAGAGTAAAGTCTTGTATACACTTGGCGAATTATGCAACTAAAATATATTTTTATTACTTTTATTGAAATATTAATTATGTACATTTATACCATATAACATGCATATAAGATACTTACTCTTTTGTATGTTGTTTTAAAATGTAATTTCACAAAAGCTTGTAACTTGTTAAAATATTTTAGATCATCACAGCACCCTGGTCGTTTGAAAATCGTCGGACAATGGGTATCATGTGAGGTGTGTTGAGTGAGTGAAAGTAATCAGTTTCTTACTTCTATTCACATTACTTGTGTATTAAAATTACCAAACAACATCAATAAAAGTGATTTTCATTATACAATTCTATTAACCCCAACCAAGCGGTCCCTTAATCTATTTGGAGGTTGAATGGTGGGTAAGGGTCGTAAGGCTGATTTTTCTCTAACGGTAAACCTAAAAAAATATTTAAGTACACAATATAAGATTTTTTAAAAATAAATCAACATGCTGGTATTCTTTTTTTTTAGTGTATAAAATATGGGGTGGGTGTGATTTGTGCTTGATTGTACCCCGTCTCATGAAACCGTCTCATATGAGTTTTTGTCTTTAAAGAATGCACAACCACTTATTAAGTGTGTATCACCATTTAATTTAGTTCATACAATTATTTTTTTAGTTGACTTTATTAAGAATATAATGGTTTAGAACAATTTCAAGTTCAACTAGACATAATTTTTTTTTCCTACGGTAGGCCTTTTGTAACTCTATAATCTCAACATATTTTCACCGTTGCAAGCACGAAATAGCCATGAGCCATCTTTATGTAGACATACTTTGGACGTTTATTCTGAACTATTTAGCTTAAAGAAACGATTCCCCCCTTTGGCTCTATATAACAAGGATGAATAATTTAGATATCCTCATCTCTGTACACATAACACATGGGTTGTTTTTCAGTCCAAAAAACAGGAATGAAGCAAGTGTTAGTTTCTTGGTTACTTTTGGTGGTGGTATTTATTCCAATGATACAAGCAAAATGTGGTTTCAAGGCCATCTTCAATTTTGGAGACTCGAATTCCGACACTGGTGGATTTTACACAGCTTTTCCTTCTCAGCCACCCCCATTTGGTATGACCTACTTTGGCAAACCAACTGGTCGATCTGCAGATGGGAGGCTCTACATTGATTTCTTAGGTAACAAAAAAAGTTTTAAGTCTTTTTTCTTCCAAATGTATTCTAATGACTTGTTTGTTTTCAGCTCAAGCTTTGAGATTGCCATTTCTAAGCCCGTATCTGAAATCCATTGGATCTGATTACAGACATGGTGTCAACTTTGCTGTATCAGCTTCTCCTGTAATCCAGCCAAACACTTCTTTATTTGTCACAGGAGGAAGTCCTTTCTATTTAGATGTTCAGATAAACCAGATGAAGCAGTTTAAGGCGAAAGTCGATGAGCATAAGTCTCGAGGTACCAAACAAACTGATAACAATCTTGATGTGTTCATTCTAATTAAAGCTTGAATCTTTCTTCACAGGAGGCACTGATCTTCCTCAGCGTGATATATTCAGAGAAGCCCTCTACACAATCTGGATTGGTCAGCATGATGTTGCATACGGTATAGCCGATCCTGGATCAAGATTCGTGCAGGAGGAGCCTAAAATTGCTGCTGCAGTCATCAAAGCTATCAAAGTATAATTAACTAATACTATTTCTCTAGACATCTGATACTGAGACTGACTAGTTGGGACTTACTTGCAGGAGCTATACTGGTTAGGAGGGGGCGCACGTTTTTGGTGTTGAATCTTGCTCCGATTGGCTGTTATGGAGCAGTTTTAACACAGGTCCCTCACAACAGCTCGGACGTCGACTCAGCTGGATGCATGATCTCGTTCAACAATATTGTTAGAGAGTACAACTCCGTGCTCAAAGAATCGCTCGATCGAGCAAGTAAAGATCTTAAAGGCGCTAATCTTATATACACAGACACTCACTCCTTGATCCTAGAGCTCTACCAGAACCCAAATCCCATGGTTAAACTTCTCAAGTCCTCCTATAATTTTGATTAAACTTAGGCCATTAAACATGTTGTTGATTTCTTTCATACGTTGTTTGTAGGGTTTCAACATGGGGTTACGGCATGTTGTGGATACGGTGGCGGTCTGTACAATTACGAACCGGATGTTTTCTGTGGAAACAGAACGGAGATCAAGGGACAGAAGATTACTGCCAATGCATGCAGAGATCCTCAGAATTATGTGAGCTGGGACGGCATCCATTTAACGGAGCATGCAAGCAAGATGTTGACTAATGCAATCCTCAGTGGATCCTACTTTGATCCCCCCTTTAATTTTAAACAGTACTGTGATATTCAGCCTATTGGTTGACACAACAGCTGTTACTAAAAAGGAACGATCAGCTGTTAAAAATGCTTAAGAGCTTGTGAAGTAGCTCAACTTTGTAAACACTATAATCAGCTGCTACTAAAAGGAATAATCAGCTGGTAAATATGTATGTCTCTTAATCTAATATTGCCCTTTCATTAGCCCTTAGTCATTTTCATCATGGAGGATTAGAATTCATGACATCCTCATTATTGATAATGACAGATTTGGAATTTTAAATTTGGGTTACAAATTCTAAAGTTGTATCTTTAATTTTATTGGGGGTACATATATTCCTCAAGACCATTTATATCTGGTGGAATTTTTTTCAGTGCATCCCCTTGCTATGACAAAGGGTTAGTTGTCATGCCATCAAGCTTAGACAGTTGTCATCCATCTACGAGTGCATGACCTTTGCAACAGGTGGTGTGGGATTTTAGTGGGAAAATAAAATAAAGTACATCATACTGCTTTAACTTCATCAAAAGTTCATTCGTTTTCCTGGTGTGTTCACTTTTGCTCTTTGGCCTGTCTTAGCATAACATTCTGCAGATTAAGTCATAGCTGTTGCAAACTCAAAACAAAAGGTCGTATTCTGTACTCTAGCCTGTATAGAAAATCTTGATTTTTACAGTTTGGCTGTTTCTTTGATCCATTTAGTAAGCGTATTTATGAGTTTTTGGTCAACACTGTACCTCCTACCTTCTTTAGTGTGTCACAAGTCATAATCTTGTTTTCTTATTCAAAGCATTAAATATTTTTCAATTGACCAAAATGTCTCTATTTAACACACTTTTAACAAAATTTCAATGATCATTTAATTCTTGTGTCATCTTGTGTAACAGAAGAAAAAAGAATGTCTTAACCAAGAACATGCATGACTCCTAATCTCTCATTCAGGAAAGGCGTACGCCTGGACATGAAACAGATTTTACTGAACAAAATGTGTAGAAACTTATCCAACAGAAAATGCAGAAACATTCAGATTATATATAGCTGAGAAAACACAACCATATTGTTCATCTATGAGCCTATATACAAAAAATAATATAACTTTAAATCAAGGAACATAACTACTTTCAAGAACTGGTTGTGTTCTAATACCTGAAGCATAAGGCATTCTACTCCTGCCAATCCAGATTGTGTCCAACACTTCACTTCTCTCAGATTCTCCCTCCATTTTCTTCATCTTTTTCCTTCTAATCCACTTGTACCCCATAATACCAATCACAAGAACAAAAACCAGTCCAACAATTCCAGCAGCAATTCCCATTATCCACCATTTTCGACCCTTATCCTCGTTCGGTTTATAAGGGACAACAACAGAGAAATGGCCCTGTTCCCTCACAACACACGAACTTTCCACAGTCACACTGCTGAATTCCAACGAGCCATTAGTATCGAATCTCACACATTTCATAGCCACACCTCCGCCTTCTTGACTGTAAATACTCGGAAACGTTACAATAAAGGGATCATCCCCCTCTGTTTTAAGCTCAATCAGTCCATTATTCATCGATCTCCTGTTGGAATCGTAGGCCAGAAAGCCTATAACAGGAGCAATCAACTTGTAATTAGGCACATTATAGTAATATGAAGACCAGTTCCCTAGATTTTGATACAATATATCAATTCTCTTGGTGTAAGGCCATGGCAACATTCTTGGTGGGATTGCAAACGCCCTGTAACGAGCCCCATTCATCCACAAACTACGAGTCGAAAGGCGGACAATCGACACTTCCATGCCTGACAAATTTGAAGGAGGAATTACATCAAACAGTTTGCCTGCATGAGGTCTTGGCATTTTCTTGTACGCATAATTATAGAGAAAAGAATCCAACGAATCTCTGTCGTAGCTTTCGGATCCTTGAACGGGTGGCCATAACCATACATCTAACATGACGAAAACAATGAGCAAATCTCTTATTGCCATGCCCTTTTAGAAATCAAGACAACGTACATGATCGAACATTCAAAAATCCCTGAAAATTTTGCAATCTGTGATTGATTTATTGATAGTGATCTTGAGAAAGATCGCCCCTTTTATAATCTAATCTTCTTGATCAACCAGTAACTTGATGGGTAGGTCAAGAAAGAAGATTGCAGGTATTAATAATTCAGAAATCTGGAAAAAGAAGCGCCTCTTTTGAGCTGTTGTTTTGCTGTTTTTGCTTACTTTAATTAATCAAATGTTGGATTTGCTGTTATGAGCCTGCTTTATTAGTTAAGATGGATAATTTAATTTTGAATTTTAATTTTGGAATTGATTATGTTTTCATATGTCGGTCAACAATTCTAAAGTCGATCCAATTTTCTATAATAATGTTTTATCATATGACGTCCTTCTCTAAGTGGATTAGTTGATCTTCTTCCTTCTTTCTAGTGTTAAATTTATTTTTTAGCAAATATTGTTAATTTTTAAATACTACCAACTTTAACTTTCTTACCTAAATCAATTTAAATAATTATTTTATCGAGTTTTTAGTACTTGATCCAAAAAAAAAAGTAGACTTTTTGTAAATTTATAACCAAAGTTCGACCCGGATATCATATGTGATTATGGAAATACTAAAAATAATTTTGATACATAGGTATAATTTAAATTGTTAATTCAAGTTACTCAGCGCTAACTAAAATATTTTTATGGCTAGACCTTTAATTGGGCCGGCTAGTAAAAAAGTTGGGGGCCTTGAGTAATCTCGTAAGAGCCCAACTTAATGTTTGGAAAGATAGCCCAAAAGGATAAACAACCGAAACAGTATGGATTTTGAAAATCCAAAAGCAAAATCAAGTAGATATTCAAGATAGATAATCCACCAATTAAAAAAACCGAAACCGCCACCTGGCAATAACTCAGATCATCTAAGCTGGCACATTGACCCAAAAAAATATTGTGGATAGCAAAGAAATTTTGTTCAAAAAATTATTTGCAACAAAAATCGGAATTTCTTCAATCAGAAGCCTAGAAATGGCAGCGGCAGCTTCCACTTCCATGGCGGCCACCGCCGTCTTGATGCACCGCCTCCCCACCGCTAAACCCACCATCGTATTTTCTCCCTTGCCTAACCGCCCATCTATTTTCTCCACTCCTTTTAAGCAACTCAAAGGTACAATCTTTTTCTATTTTTCTTGATTTTCCCCTTTTTTTTTGTTCTCTCCATTGTTTAAATAAATTCTTAAAATAAAAAAATTCAGTTCATTCCATATTCTCACTAAGCAAGTGAACTTTGTTGACCTTTAAATTGGTTAATTTGAATTCTGAGTAACTGTTGACTTTTGTATTGGTAGTCTGTCTGTGTTGGATATGTTTCTCTTTAGGTGAAATTCTTGAATGATTGTGAAAGTACATTAGCTATATGTTGTAATAATAGCTGGAAAAGATATCATTATCTTATGCTATCAACAAAGGTTAGTAGATTCTTATGATTTACTTGGTTTGAGTTGTGTCTTTTGTCTTCTATTATCAGACAAAGTTTCTGAGAATAAGTATATTTGATTATGAGAAGCAGTGTGAGCCAAAATGTTTGTTGAGAAGGCTTTGAATGGGGGGAGTTTGCAGGATCTTCGAAATTCATATTCATATGCGGTGTTAAAGTTCAACATTTTGTATTTCTTGATGTTGTTGTACCTCATATAGGTGTGGCTGGTGAAAATTTTGATTCATATTAGGGAATGTAGATTCTGGATTATATGGGATTGGGTACTTCTGGCTTATCCCATTCTGTTTGGCCTTAGAGTGCAATCTAGCCTGGATAACTTCAGAAATGTTGGTTCTCTGAATGAGCAAAAACTTTTCATCTTGATTAGATTCGTCGCTATTGTTTTAAAGGCGATATTTTTATCTTTCGCTTTTTGTTGTTCAAATTTTAGTTTTTATTCGAGTGCTTAATTGCTGTCGTATTGCTGAACTTATATAAAATAGGTCTGAAGTGTTATATGACTTATGAGTAATCAGCCCCATTTGGATGACTTAATCTCTCCCCATATCTAACCTTCATTTATGTCCATAAAAGTGTTCCTGTGAAAGATTCCTTTCCCTATTTCTGACCAATTCGTCTAATCTCCTTGAAGTTGTCCATGTGGATGAATTAATTTCAAGTACATCATGTTTAGATTCATACTTCCCGTTACGGAATACAACATCTATTCTCTGCCATCATCTCGTGCTTTGTGTTTTTACATGAGTTGGTTTTGTATTCTCAAACAGAGCCCCTGAGATATTCTCAAATCGTGGTCAAGGCATCTTCATCTGATGATTCTCCTCTCGACACTAATGAATTGTTTACAGACCTAAAGGAAAAGGTATTTTTGCTCAATTTAGTGGATGAAGCTTCTAGCTTTCGTAATATATTTCCTACACTCTTTATATCAAATCTTTTCTGCATACTATTTGCCTGATTCGTCCCTTGTTGTCATGCTTTATAGTGGGATGCCGTTGAAAACAAGTCTACTGTGCTTACCTATGGAGGTGGCGCTATTGTAGCCGTTTGGTTGGCTTCAGTTGTCGTCAGCGCAGTCAACTCAGTCCCTCTGGTAGGTTCTTGAAAACATGTTAAACTAATATAATTTTTCTGTTTATTTAATCAAACTGGTCTTTTTAATTTCATTTATTATGTTGATTTTAACTAACTAAAGACACTATATCGATGAATTCCTCTTCAGCTTCCAAAGATCTTAGAGTTGGTTGGGCTTGGATACACTGGATGGTTTGTGTATCGCTACCTTCTTTTCAAGGTACAGTTTGTCACTCATTCTGCAAATTAGTTCTCCAACTTGTGTTCCAAGTGAAAAGAAATTTGACATCTTGTGTAATAGTGAACCACATATGGCTTCTCGTCCTATAATTTTTATACCTGTTATTGTGTATGTGAAAACTTTTCTGAGTATCTATGCATGAATCCAAATCGACGAAATATTGGTTACTTTTTTATATAAAGATTCAAAACATATAGATCCATAACTAATCCATTGGGTAATAAAATAGACATCTAAACTATTTTTTGCTGTCGATCACAATCCAAACTGTTTGGCTTTTGGTATTTTAGCATCCCTATTGGAATATATATTTTGTTAGTAGTTCAGATTATAAAGCAAGAATTCTTACGGTTTGATGATTTTAATCATGAATTCCTCCTCAAAGTTGCGAGGAGCAGAATTATCCTTGAATTCCCTTTGCTGATAAGTGTAATTATGTTGTTGCAGTCGAGCAGAAAAGAGCTGGTAGAAGACATCGAAGTAATAAAGAAGAAGATTGCTGGTACCGAGTGATGAAAATCTGTGTCTACAGTTCTTGTTATTATGCATCCTGTAGAAGAGGCATATGATGTTTGTAATGTAGAGAATAGATCATGTGCATGTCTTTTACCCATTTGACAAATTTGAATAATGTCTCAATATTCTATGTGAACATCTTGGCTTGTAGTTCTTTGTGTTTATGTTTGTATAATCCCACTTTGTTAGAACATGTTCATTCATCAGGATGTGACATAATAGAGATAAAACCATATCAGGCGTATGGTATTCGTTCGGCTGAAAATCAAATCAAGTTAATACGTTGTTTTTGATGCGTTAAATTGCTCGTTAAAAGTTGGTTGGAGCTGAATCAGAATATGGTTGATACTCACAATTTGAACATATTTTGTGTTGGAGCTTGAGTGCTATGAGCCTTTGATGAGTCTTGTATGGTTTTGGTGGTTGTGTTCTTAGAGTAATGTTTGTTTATGTTTCTGGAAAAATGACATGCATGAAGGTCAAAAAAATGATATTTCATCAGTTGAATTAAGAATCATATAAATTGTTTTCCCATCATTCTACTTATATGTATGAGTATATCTGGGACAAATGGTAAAAACATCAGATAATTTTGCACTTTGAGAGCTGAACTTGCAAAAATATCAAATGTGAATTGACAAAAATACCCCCATTAGCACACTTGTGGTCCTCTTGGATGTATAAATACATAGATAAAATATTATATTATATATAATTAAAGTATATATTTTCTTAACTTGACAAAAACTCATATGAGACAGATACAATCTAGCACAAATTACACCCACCCTTCCCAAAATGTTAAAACGCCAATGCTCAACTTATCTACAGTTTCATCATGAAACGGTCTCATGCAAATGTGTCTCTTTTAATTTTGTTTAATGTTCTCATTAATTTTTACATACATATTAATTTATTTATTTTGAATTTAATTTTTTTTTTCGAAAGGACCTTGAGAATTTAATTTAATATTACTATAAATATGAAAAATACAGTTTGACGTGACAATTTTTAGATAGCAAATGGAGGATTTGGGTCCAAAAGAACGCCAGAAAAATTTTTATGTGGTTCAATCACAATTCATACATAATTTGTGTACCAAAACGAAAATATTCTATAAAAATAACTTTGCCATCAAAGACCGCACAAGCTTGAAATTCTAATAGCAGAAAAAGGAGGAGGTTTTTGTAGGGGTTTCCGCAGGCAGTGAGCACCGCCCCCGCCGGTAAGCCATTGGTTTATTTTCCGATTTCTTCTTTTAATCTCTTTTTTCGAATCCCGTAACCTGTTTCATTATGTTAGTCGTCATTTTGCAATAAAAATCTTTACGTTCTATCGTTTTGTTCAAGAAGAAATCTAGGAAATAAGCTCAAGAGAGATCTCGCAATTTCTTTAGTCTTTTGGGTGCTCAAAATTCGATTTTTTGCGTGTAAATTTGTAGGTGTTCATGTGAAATTGCAAGAGTATATATCTACTTGGCTGATTTCTAACGGTTAATGGATAATCTTTTTATGTGTTATGGGCGTATAGTACTTTGATTTTTTATTTTATTTTTTTTAATTTGTGAAATTGACGGAAATTTTGTGCATTTGGTTTGGATTAGGCTTTGTAATAAGCGAAAAAGGTTATTCGTTTGGGTAAGAGCCAAGTTGGTGCAGTTCAAGATGATAAGCTCAACATTGATCAAGAAATGGAAGCCCTTGACGTCCTCCATGGATTCCCTAAGCTCCCAGTTCTTGCAGAGATGTTCAGTCAGTGGAACAGCAAAGGGAAAAGCCAAGATCAAAGCGGGGCAGCCATTGAAGCGATCGAAGGTCACCACAAAAAAGGGAGGATCAGGTTCTTCAAAGGAGGGGCCAAGAAGGCGTACTGAATTTGATGAAACGGTTGACCAGTGCTTGACAGCTCCTCCCCTACTCAGACACTTGAAGCCCAAAGAAAGGAATAGGGAAGCTGAGAGAGAGAAAATGGGCCTTATAAGCAACGCCAACGAGCAAGCTAAAAAGATGCTAAAAAAACAGGGCGATGAATTTGATAAACCTATGATCATGGGAACCACGGGCATGGATTTTATCACTTTAGGTTTAGTTGATGCTGATAAGATTCATAAGTATGAATTGACTGTGGAGGATGGACGAAGATTGGCTAATGAGTATAGTAGGGTGCTCATGAGGAAGCATCGAGCAAGGCAGGCTGCAGAGTCGACATTGCTGAGGTTGAAGAAGGAAGCCATTGAGGCATTGCCAGAGGGTCTGAAAGCAGCTGCTTTAGTCCCTGATATGACTCCTCTTCCTATTAACAGGTACATGGCTACGGTGACTCCTCCAATTGATGGGCATATGGATAGACTCAATGAGGCAGCAAGGAAGAGTGTCGGTTCAAAGAAGATGAGATGATGTAGGTTAGAATGCTGTTTTCTTGATTATTTGATAAGCAGATACATATATCAGTTCTTATGCGCTTTGAAGTAATGTTGGAGCTTTATGCTTTTATAGATTAAGGGTGTTGCTTGGTTTGAAATTCTTCAATGGTTGGTAATGAAAATCTCTTTTACATTATTAGTGTTTTGCTCAAACTTTGGAATAAAAGGGATAAAAACTGATTGTTGGTTGAAAAATAGTGGAATGATTAAGGAGATATGATAGTTAATCAAAATGGGGTAATGATTAAGTTATTTTGAGTCTCATTACTCCGTAGGAAGCATGATGAAGGTTAAGTAGTCATCTTTCATTTTCATTAACCAACACTATTATATCATTCATTGGACCCATGTTCATTCCCATGTTTGGGGAACTGCTTTAATCATATACAGAGAGAGCTTCGAATTGAATGATATGAGCAGAACTGTTGAACCCATCCACAGAAAATCGATTGGACCCATGTTCATTCCCATTACATCATTTACAATGAGGAATTTTGAACCAAGCACCCCCTAAGATTTAACCCCTACGTTACTAATTCTTAATCTGAAGCCACTATCATGTTTATGCTACTATATAGTATTAGTGCAGAAAAGACTGAACAAGAAATTGAAGGATTTTCAGTTTATGTATCTTTGAAGTTGTTATAGTGTTTGCAAAAGTTTCCTTTAAAAACTAAAGTTAGTAAGCAATCATTTATTATCTACTATGTTGAACACCATAGTAACTACTAAATGTATGTGTGACAGGATATGAGTCATATGACCAATTCTCTGTCCATACCAATGATCCAATGAATCTCTGCTCCATTGCTATGGTGCACCGTGCTCTGAAGTTTGCAGTTGGAGTTGAAGCTGGTTGAAAGCTCGCAACTTTAACTCAACCATGCTTTAGGTTAGCTTTTTGAGGTTTATGAACTAGACGATTGTTTCTTGCAATGGAGCCTTGTTCGTCAACTTATTATTATTATTTTTTTTCAGTTGAGTTTACCACATGGATTACTTGATATGATATCTGATTATGTATTGCTAATGTATACCATATTCCTTTCGGCCACAAGATTCATCATTGTGATGATAAATTTCAAGGCCAGCGACATTGATACAGTTATAAGTCTATGTTTTACTTAATAATAATCCATTGCGAAGCAAATCACTAAGTCCTGGTTTATGAGGATAAAATCCTATTTGAGGAACAGCTTAATTGTATACATAGAAAGCTTCGAATTGAATGATATGAGTTGAACCCATCCACAGCAAATCGATTTTCCTGGAACAAAAACCCAAGTTATACTTGTTTTCAGTTGTAGCAAATCATTGTCTCATAACATGATGATAAATAGCAATCATACTTTTCGTTACAAAGATTAATCCAACAGTTTAAACAAATCACAATATCCTCTAGAGTTGTGACAAAAGTGTCTAGAGTTTGTCAATATCCTCGTCTTCAAACTCAATGTAATCATCACCATTACCATTACCATCACCATCGTCCTCATCCTCCACTGTACAAATACACACATTAAGCCTAGCGTTCTCCTCCATGTCACCATACGCCTTTAATAGCATTGCTTCATCGGGCATGTATTTCAAGATAACATCAGCCTCCTCATCCTATATCACAAGCCAGGGAGTAAAAAATAAGAGAGCAACTCAATTTATAACTAGAAATAACACTTGAATGAGATTATAAGAGATTAACAACATGGAAGGAGAAATTTCCAATTAAAACTATAAGAGCAGAAAAGATAAATCAACAGTGAACACTCGTATAATTTTTAAGTTTGACGTATATATATAGTTCCACTCTTCTTTCGCAACCTGTGGACTAAATTCACGACCGTACTATCCAACACAATCAAGAAAATAAAAGAAAACGATATTGACAATGAACATCACATGTATTTTTGTTAGAAAAAATAATGGTAAAAAACAATTACTTGATAATGAGGGAGAGCGAGGAGGATAATATCACCGGCGGCGATGGAGAGATTTTTGTGCATGTTCCGAGGAATATGGCAGAAGCGCTTAACTGCAGGTGTCCTGGCAGCGGCCGTTAACTAACATACGCATGACCTGGGCGTATTCCTGCCCATCTTTCTTAAATACAAGCTCGCTTCTCATCGTTCTTTCCCCTTTTCCCTCCCTTTCCCTTCTTCTTCGGCATACCAAAACCCTAGATCTTTTTTTCTGATTTTGTTTTGCTGTATTAATTATGATTTATTTGAGGCGGAGCGTGATTTGTGCCCCTGTTTAATTATTTTATATGAGAGAGCTTTCGAATTATTTTATTTTATTTTTACAAAACTTGGGTGCATTAATAACAAGATTGAAGCACAAAGTAGAGCAAAGTACCCATATTGGTGCCGAGGTCCGCGTCGACAACACCATCATGCTTGTAATAAAAAATCTGGCCTCCTGGACCGTCCAGTAAGGAGAACCTGATTAAAAAATCGCAGTTGACGAAACCCCATGCCTCTCTACAATTCCTCCCACGTGCATAGAGGTAAGGTCTGCCCCACTATTCAAAATATTGACAACTTCATCCGTGATATGCTCTCCAATAGTATGCCAGAAATCCTGATAGAATGCTACGGAAAAACCGTCTGGCCCGGGGGCCTTAGATGGTTCCATGTCCTTTAGCGCATCGTAAAAGGTTTCTGCAATTCACCAATTACCAATGCCGGAAGCCTTGTATGTACACAAGCCAATACCCGTTGTATATCAGCGGAGGTAGGGGCTACCGACGTGAATAGGCCCTGGAAATAGTGAATCACAATCTGAGAGAGGCCTTGAGTTGATGTGATCCAATCCCCATGTTGATTTATCAACCTCGAGATTGAATTTTTATAACGATGTCCCGTAGCGGTTGCATGGAAAAATTTGGAATTACGGTCCCCATGTTGGAGCCATGTTACTCGCGATCGTTGGCGCTAGTGTATTTCCTCCAGTGTTAGAGCTGTCTCCAGCTGTTGTTGGAGTTGGCAAACAATTCGTGGATCCGAAGGATTGTTCGCAGGACGGAGAGCATCGTCGAGGCGGTTTTGCAATGTCTCTGGCGAACCGCCCATCGTTCGTCTAGTGGCAGATTCCCATTCTGTGAAAAAACTTTGCACGAATTTGAGTGTTGTTGTTCATGAGCTAGTGTGATCTAATTAAGACAAGAATTCCTGGAAATGTGGCCTAAACTTGTTATCCGTCATCCCCTTATGCTCGTAAAAGAAACGGGAGGATTTGCGGATAGATGACAGTGCGACCGTATTGAGTTGAAGGTGGACCGCCCTGAGATCCAACCCATAAAACCCAACAGCTCCTCCGTCTGTCGTAAGCGCAGAACCTATCTAGCCGCTCTTGGATCACGCCATAATCACGTCGGTCAACCATCCACGTGAAAAACTCCCCCGCCGCAAAATTGTAAAGTATGACAGAACGTCACCATACCTGCCACAGGTCACAACCCCCCTCCCAGTTTCTCGGAATTGTACAATAACTCATTAAAATCACCCCCAATCAGCTAGGGAATATCCGTCATACCGTGCCACGTCGCTAGACGACGGAGTAAAGTCCAGAAATGACATCGTTTGGATGGCCGTAAAAACCCGTAAAACGCCAGAAAACATTTTCATGCTAGTACAGTCAATATGTGCAGACGAGTAAGACAAAATAGATACATTCCAGTCTTTTTTTCAACACAAGACAATACCCCCACTACGACCCACAAGGTCTACACAAAAGACACCTTTGAAACGCAAAAACAGACGCCACATACTACAACGACTACGAGACCTTCGATTCACATATAAACAACAAAGATGGGTCATTTTCTCTGACGAGCCTACGGAGCTCACCGAACGCACACTAGTTCCCAAGCCCTCGTGCATTCCAGACTACACACGTCATAGTTGTGGGCGGTGGGGATGGTCGCCACCTGCAAGCACCCCCAATCTTGGCCCCTGTATCGATCTCCATATCAAGCACTGGGACCTCCCGGCCTCGCTTAACCACAACAAAATTAGAGTGTGAAAGACGCGACCAAAATTAGGTGATTTGGTGTAGAATTAGCTGACAAGTAACGCCAAGTAATAAGGCGGTGATACGTTTCTGGCAAGCTCACCTCGAGGGAACCGAAACCCCAAGGGAGAAAAAAACTCTGAAAGAGGAAAAAATTGAATTACTCCCTCCGTTCCCCACCATTTTGCACCTTTTTTGGGCACACATTTTAAGAAAAGTTGATTTTTATGTATTTTATTAACTTTTTTAAACGGTGGAGGTATAGATTTATAGATTCTTTTTTCATATTTGAGGTTTTTTTCAATGATATTTGGAGGGAGTACAACATAACAGCGGAAATATTACACATGGAAAAGTAAAAAGTGAGTGAGAGCGCTTCGAATTGAATGATATGAGTTATACTTGTTTTCATACTCAAAAATAGCAATCATCTTGAAAAGTTCAGCTACTCAAAAGTCACTCGATTTCATACTTTTCGACACAAAGATTAACCAAACAGGTTAGGAAACAAATCACAATAACCAGATTTATGCTAAGAAATTACTAAAAGAAATCACATCATCCAAGTTAGAGTTTTCTCCACTCCTATCGAGAGAGATAATTTTTCAAATGAAGATTGAACAATGATGTGTGTTTACTTTTTTGACTTGATTAAATTCATTAAAGCCAAGACAAAATCAAATACAAGAACCCATAAACATGAGAAAGATCCTGCTACCCAACATTTCACATGATCAAATCAAGAAAAGATAAAACATACAGCAGATAGAGCTTAATCGTATAACTTAAAAACCTTCCACATAAGATAACCCCTCAATCTTGTATTTTAGTAGTAAACACGAGGCAATATACTTGAGGGCAGCAAAGGTCCCTTAAACAAGTCCCAGTTGTCACAAAAGTGTCTAGAGTTTGTCAATATCCTCGTCTTCAAACTCAATGTAATCATCATCATGACCATCCTCCTCATCCTCCACTGTAGTAATACCCTCATTAAGCCTAATGTTCTCCGGCAGCTCACCATACGCCTTCAATAGCCTTGCTTCATCGTTCATGTATTTCAAGATAACATCAGCCTTGTCATCCTATATCACAAGCCAGGGAGTAAAAAATAAGACATCAACTCAATTTAAAGGCATCACATTGACTTTCCAACAGAAAATCAAACATAAATTCACAACCAATACCTATGTCAAGTAGTATGCTTCATGTTACTCAGATGGAATTCAGAAAAATACTATCAAGTTTTAGTAAAGCTCACTCAAAGGCTGGTCTTTTCATGTTCTTATAACGATTTGGAAATCAAACTTGTCAAACAACAAATCATAAAGAAGGTTGTAGGTGAACCATTCCTCCATTGATGCTATGACTTGCCAATTTTTCTAGAACCTACCCACAATTAAAAAATAATAATTGAAAATACGCAGAGGGTATGAAACATCAAACCAGAAATAACACTTCAGAATCAACAATAAATAAGAGATTAACAATATGTAAGGAGAAATTTCCAATTAAAACTATAAATTGGAACCATAGTATGAACAGCGGAAAAGATAAATCAACAGTGAACACTCCTATAATTTTTAAGTTTGACGTATATATATAGTTCCACTCTTCTTTCGCTACCTCTGGACTAAATCGACAAACGTATTATCCAACATAATCAAGAAAAAAAGAAATCACATGTATTAAAGAGATACGGCAGCGGAAAAAAAAGTACAGAAGCACAGAATCCAATTATCTTCAACCCAAAACTAGCAAGCCATCAAAACAAACACATCAACACCTTAAACAGACAAACCAAAAGCTCTTAAATTGTTTTAAGAAAAAATAGTCGTAAATAATAATTACTTGATAATCACGGAGGCCGACGAGGATAATATCTCCGGCGGCGATCCAGACTTTTTTGTGCATCTTCCCCCGAATATGGCACAACCGCTTAACTCCATCGATGCAGGTGGCCTCGCAGCGGCCGTTACCGAGCATACGCATGACCTGAGCGTATTCCTGGCCATCTTCCTTAAATACAAGCTCTCGCTTCTCATCGTCGGCTTCGTTCTTTCCCCTCTTCCGATTCTTACCTCCCTTTCCCTTGTTCTTCGGCATAGCTGCTGCTGCAAAACCCTAGATCGAACGGTTCCCTTTTTTTCTGATGAATTGTTGATTTTGTTATGCCGTATTTATGATTTATTTGAGGCGGAGCGTGTATTGACTATTTGTGCCTTTTTTTTATATTTATATTTATATAGGGTTTTTTTCTTCTGATGAGCTGTCATCTCATCTTGTACATGGCGTTGGAGTTACGGCATTTGCACATTGGGCTTATTCTTTGGGCCGTTTGATATTTTACTTTTATATTTTGGGCATGATGGGCATAGGTGAGGATAAAAGGATAAACTGATAATAATTCGCTGGGAAAGATATAATTATGGGCTAGTTTTTTTATGCATCAATTGCACCGTGCACTCATAGTGCATTTTAGAGGCATATAATTTATTATGCTGAAAAATGTGACTTATTTACACAATAAAATACAATTATTAATATGGGAACATAATTGCATGCTTCTGTTTGGAATAGTTGCATGTTTCTATTTTGTATAGTTACATACTTCTAAAATGCACTATGAGTGCACGGTGCATTCGGATGCACATGAGACCCACTCATAATTATGTGTCTATTTTTAAGATGATTGGAATTTTAAGGATATGTGAATATATTTTTAACAAGTATCAACAAAAGATTTAGTATTGGATTTATAGTTATTTAACTTTATTTCGTTTGTTTTCTATTTGAATTAGGATTCTAGGCATATAAATTAAGGATTTTAGGGCTACGTGTTGAGTGCCTCTTATTATTATTGATTATTGAAGTATTGGGTTATAGTGTATATTTTTTCTTAGAATAACATTCTTGTAATTTAAATTTATATATAAATTTTATTATTATATTGCATAAAAATTATTTAAAATATAAAATTTATTACTATGTATAAAAATTATTAATGTTATGTATAAAAAAAATATTTAAAAATAAAATAAAGTTCACCATAAACCCAGATCCACATAAATTTTTATTTTGTTAATTATTCTTGCATGTCAGTTTTTCAAGTAAAATATGCCCCAAATTTTACAGTATTTCCACTGAATTAAAAAGCCACTAACGTATTTATAAGCAAAAGTGCAAAACTGTGTGATTGCTGATTAGTGTTGCTGGTCTCTTTTTATATTTGGACCAATTTTTAGGTATTTTCATTTTATAAATGTAAATGAAAATTTATGCATTTGATTGTTAACAACTATTTGATGACATAGAAAACAAAATAAAAAATTGGAATATTCTAATATTTCTATTGAAGCAAAGAATTAAGGTTGAGTGACGGAGATTATACAGAAGAGGCGTTTAGAGTTTAACCTCGCCTCACTAATATATCAAGAAATACTTGGGGAATAAGAGAAACAATATCTGAATATCATCTTGGAAGAAAATTTTCAATTTTTTTTTAAAGGTCAAATATCCAATTGTCCAAACCTTTAGTGCAAAAATAATATTTATCCTAAGCATATATAATATAATCAAAGTATATGTTGCGGTACCAATAAAAATAATACTTAACACTAATATAGAAAAGGTAGATATTATGGAAGACAAAAACTTGTATAGATCTGTTTCATGCTATGAATTCGGTTATTTAAGTATCACTGTTACATACAAAAATTCTCACTGTTATGTATAAAAACTATCAATGTTATGAACAAAAACAATCAATGTTTAGAAAATGCTTTATATTTTTAAACAGTGAAAGTTTTTGTGCATAACAGTGATAATTTTTACACATAACAGTGATAGAGTTCATGTGTGAACCTGGTTCAAATGAGTGTTACTCATTATGGAAAAGAAGCGTTATGAAAGAAATTTTGCATGCTTTGAGTTGACAGAAATAAAAGGAGAAATAGGCATCAGTATAGACGAAAAAAAGGCACTCCTCCAAAGCAAACCAAGGCATAACAGACAACCCTATTTACAGCAGAGCATATAGCATCCACATGATGTGTAAGGGTATGTGCCTTTAAAGTTAGTAAATCTGGAGCTTAAATGCTTCAAGAAACAAGCAGGAAATCTCACTCTAGCAAAAACACCGATCAGAATTACAAAGTATAACGATATACCTTGGTGTTTCGCCGGCAGCTGAAAGACAGACACGCAGTTTTAAGAATTGAGACTTTCTCGACTTCCTATGTTGATAATTCACGTTTGATGGTGAGTTCAGCTCTGAGATTGAGTATGCCATTAATGAAGTAAACACTGTCCTCAGCCATGAAATCAGTCCACGAAATGCCAAATAAATTTCGATATCCAACTGCCTTTCCACCGGTAAAAGTGTAGTTACCTTTGTATTTGCTAATGTACTCTTCTGTAGGTTTCGACCTAGCAGCAAATTCATAGTCAACTCCAAACGATACGGAGCCCTTTTCTTGCATCCCCAGAAAAAGACCGAAGCAATGAAACGAGACTTGTTGATCCATGTTGCAATGAGCAGATAGGAAGAACCCTTGCCCTCCTAAGTGGAAAGCTTGAGAGTATACTCGTCCTGAAGGGAACAGATTCACACATTCTTCACGTTTGAGGTCTAAGTAAACTACACACTGCTGACGTGGAAGCTCAAACTCGACTACTTTAACGGGCCGATACTTATAGGCTCGTTCCACCAACCGACGGCTTGTGGACGTCGACTCCTCTAAGGCGTGAATTCTCTGACGATGTGGGGCCTCTGCCTTGAAAAATAGGGCATCGAGCACGGCTTTAGTAGCAAAATCATGATCGAAGTCATTGCATGTTAGAACCTTCCTAAGCTTCCGGGATGTCATGTAAGAGAAACGGATATAGCGACCCAGACGATTACAAAGGATATCACGTCGTTCGTCTAGCTTTTGATAATGAGTCCTAGTCCATTTTAAGGCAAAGTCATAGACTGCATCCTCTGAGGCCACCTGAAGATCATCGCTAGACAAGATTGCTTCGATTCCAGCAAGTGGCAAATTCATAACCTCGTCTTGATACCTGTTATCAAATCAACAACATAAATAAAGATCCAAGTGCAGCAAGAAAGAATTTAACAATTATTAATATTTGATGATGTATTGGTTAAAATTTAAAAATATCGACATACAAAACCAGTAAAAGGTGACATACTTATTCAACAAATAGAGGAGGATAAAAAGGGAAAAGTCACAAGTTATCTTCATCTTACCCATTTCTACGAAGAAAGAAAGGGAGGAGAGGGGACTTACTTTGATATGTCTTTATAACGAGCAGCTAAGAATTGTTTTGCTGTATCAGTTAATGGCTGAACTGCATCAGCCATTAGGACGCTAGAAGGAAGATCGAGATACAGTAATGCCGACTCTGGAGTCATGGGCAAGTTTCTCAATGAGCGACTGCAATGTCTCATGCATGAAGCTACCTCAAACTTATCAGCAGCCATAAGTACGTCCAATAAAGCAGGAGCTGTATTGGTGCTTAACGTATTGCTATACATAAAATTCAGGAGTTCCATGAGTGCAGCTTCCTCTGTTCCATTGAAAAATGTGTAAGCAATACATTCTCAAGCACATACATTCATATAAAATTAAAACGGAAAAAAAAAATCAGAACTAAAAGAGAATCTATAAGTATTTCCTTGAAGGGAAATGGAAGAAAGACGCTGAAGAAGCATTTTCAATGAACTACACTGCAATTCAATAGACATATGTGCTTGGAGCAATCTTTTTTCTATTTATTTTTCACATTGTAATAGGTCACATACCTGAGGCGTTAATTCTCAGGGTTACATGTCTCTGTTCCGATTCCATCATACCATTTGAGAATAACTGAAGAAATAAGAAAACCAGGTTTAGAAATGCATACACAAAAAATGGGAAAAAAAAGTCTTAAAATTTAAAGCACATGATAAAAACTAAAACTACCACCAGAACCTTATAGAAAAATGGACTTTTTGCTGCCAAGATAGGAGAGCTAATATGCAATGTTTTCACTCTTATAACTCTTGAACCATCTTCAGACCAGCTTGAGTCATCACTATTTGCAGCTTCATCTCCTTTAGTGGCAACATGCAAAATAAAAATACCAGTTTAGAGCAGAAAACACAACTACAGAAGACTGATACTTTGTGAAAGGTAGCTGTTCAAGGAGCAAGCAACTTCACATGTCCATTTCCACAAAGTGCCTAACTCCCTGACAAAAATGATGTTAGACAATATGAGATGGGAGCATATCTCTAACATGGAAGTGATGCACATGCACATGCACATGCTAATAGACACAATTAAATTTGTCTCAAAAGTGTAAATGGACATTCTTGTAATTATTTTTCCCACACACTATTGATTTCCACTCAACAAGTTATACATAACGCCAAGAATACCAGTTTGTGTACTCTGCCTCAGTTTTTGGACAAATCGGTCCACATTAGGACACAGTTAATACATCCATATTATGCCACTGCATAAGCTTGCCATTGAAACATTTACATAAGAAATTTGTTCACCAGGGATGGAGTAAATGCTTGATTTGAAAACAACAAATTACACAGTGTGTGCTGCTTGGCTGTTATATCCGTACATTCTCCCAATTTCAATCTTGGGCTTGCAAAACCAAAAACATAGACTGGCATGTTTCCAAAATAATAAAAGAATTGTTTACTATACCATTATTAGACAATAATCATCAAGTCCACTGACAACTAGGTATGAGATCTAGAATTCCATTTAGTACCTGATGGTGAATCTTCTACAATTGCAATTTCTTCCTCGTCGTGATTTTCATCACCCACGCCATCTTCAGCATCCGGATGACAATCTAAAATCTGCTCTTCAGGACAATTGTTGATATCCAAAGCTGCAAACGAGTGGTACATGTCTGATTAAGATGATCAGAACCCATACCATTATAAGAATGTGTAGAAGTTGAAGATATGCGAAAAAGGGCATCAGGAAATTACTTGTGCAATGAAGTATCTAATATTTGACAGTGAAAACAGCATTCTAATCTAAGATAGAGAAGAGACATGAACGATAGAAATATATGTAGGTCATTTATGATAGAATCAAATATTCAACAACTTATTCAAATAGGAGAAAGAATGTTCATAATTACCCAGAGATTTCTGATCTCTCAACTGCATATTAGCAAGTGCTATCTAAAAAATCTAATCTCAAGAACAAAACATGTTCAAGAAATTCTCAGAACCCAGAAAACAACTACTTCAAAACTACAGAATTCTTTTCTCATAACCCATACTTGGTCATTGTTCTGCATAAAGATGGGTGGCGTCACTAGTTACTGCAGATGCATAAAAATTCGGAGAACTAGATATGCTAATACTAACCACCTTCAGCATGTCCAACAAATTGACACTAACAATGATAATGTGTAGCTTAGCCTCAACTACAGATTAATCCCCAAGAACTATTATTGCTCGTTATCAATATTTTCAAGCTCCACTTTTTCAATTGCTGCCAACGAAGAAAAATATTCCAGGTTTCTTCTTTTTCTTTTTTATTTCCCCCAGTATAATGTTGGCATGTCAAGAATATATTAAACACTAGCTTTAATAAATCTGAAAGCTCGCTCTTCTACAATTGCAGCTAACAAATAACTTTCAAACATAATTTTGAAAAACTAATCAAAATAACCATATACCAAAAACGAATTCCATCAAGATTAAAAGCAGCAACAATCAAATATCATCAGCTATGTTGAGTAAAAAGCTTGACCGGCTCACCGTTGTCCTTCTTGGCTATATCCCCACGACGCCGTTTGGTTTTGCGCAAGGCCCAGTCAGCTAGGGTTTTGCAACCCTCCGATTCCGGCACGGGGTCTGTCGAATCGGCGATAATCTCGATTCGCAGAACACGGTCGGAGAAATTGCTATCGTTGAAGGCGAAACCGAAGTCTTGGTCACGGCTTCCGCTCGGCGATGAGGTGAAGTCGGAGTCCAGGACGGTTGTCCTCGGGTCGAATAGATCCATACCCGAATCCCTCATCATCACAGTCTCTCTCTCTCTCTCCAATATCTTTCTCGTTATCCACTGAAGAGCAGTGTATAATGAGAGAGGAGCGAGAGATATTTACAAATGGGAAAGTTTTCTGTATATTGCCTTTCAAAGTCTACTTTCCGATTTGCGTGTGTTTTTGGCTGCCTTCCAATTTTTTTACTAATTTATAATTCTCTATATACTTCAATTTCGTGCGGAAAAAAAAAACCCCAAAATAAAGTTACTGGCCAATTTTTTTTTTTTTTTTAAATTAAGAAGAGTAAGAAAATGCACCTATTTTAAGGCAGCAATTTTTATTTTTTTAAATTTGGACATATCAATTTCAATATATGCTTTGCTTATTTGATGGGCTAACTTTCTATTTTAATTGGGTATGTTATAGAAATTATTTTATTTGGTAGGACGCAGAATACATAGTATTTCCAATTTCAGCTAAGAAATGGTCATAAAGATGGCAAGATGCACACTTTAAACCACTATGAAAGGGGTCAATCAGTGTGACCAATTTCAGTTGCCCACCATGCTATTATAATCAAAATAATTATTATTAGCATACCATCAGCAGCCAATCCATATGCTTTAATTAAATACATATTGAACCCCACTTGTGTTGTTTATTATTTATTTATATAAATAAAAACCCAAGGACTAAATTGCACCGTGCGATCATCGTCACTTAAAACCTTATATTCACAACCTAATAAAATATCTTATACTAATACCATTCGCTATTTGAGAAAACTAATGAATAAATAAGTCGTCTCATGCAATAATACATTAAGAAAAAGTGTCTCTCAAATAAAAGTTAGTAATAATTTTCTTTGCTACTGCAGCAGTAGTTCTTAAAAATATTATAATTTACTTTCTTTTTTCCTTTTTCTCTATCCCACGTAATATAATCCATTAAATGATTTTATGCAAGTTTCTGCACTAAAAATTTAAATTTAATTTTTTTGTCATCAATATGCATTAGGTATAAATGCAATTAAAAAAAATTGACTGACGTACTCAAAATAGAGAGTGAGTCTACTGTGCACTGTGCACTCGGGTATAGGAGTGACCCATTAAGAAAATGAAATCTTGCTATTAGTGAAAAAGATGATTCACAATAAAAAAATGAGTAGGATCAAAGTGAGTGTACGGATATAAAATTTGTGCACCAAGTGCATATGAGACTTTGCCCAAAATAGAATATTCAAAGAATTACAGAATATAGAACATGAAAAACTAAGAAAGTTCATTCACAAAATGCTGATCTTTCTTTTTGTAACGTTATACAAAGTTTGGTGTTTTCTACGTAAAATCGTAATATGTCATCTTGACCGACAACAAATTAATTAATTTAGTCGTTAGATTTAAAATTCAAAGGCTTAAATTTAATGACCTACAACCTGTTGTACTGTGTGTCGTACTGACCATCGTAGTGCATCGTACTATATATTGAATTATGTTGTACTATCGTACTGTTATAATAAATTAAAAAAATACAATTGTCAATTTACAAATTTGTCCATTTTTTTCATAACAAAAATAATTCAACTGAAAATAACTCTCAAACCCTAATTCATCTTCACCATCATCTCATTCGGCCACTTAATTAATTCATTGCCCTTATTCCATTTAGCTCTTATGGCTCTTGAGTTGCCTGTACGTTAAACCAACGACAACGAATTCAAGAATCATTAAATGCGACGGATGATCTGAATTTAACAAGACCCACGGAGTAAAAGGTACGAACTTTACCTTTGTTCAACTTATGAAAAAGAAAGAACACAAAATTGATTTCAAATTCAAAATTCCTTCTTTTTCTGCAATTGGGCCGATTGGTTGACTTAATTGAGATGTTTGTAGCTTTTCTGTTTCCTGATTTAGACTTAAAGTACTGGAATTGGGGAAGTGTCTTGGAAGCTATTCGAAACCAATAACAATATCAAGCCTAAAAAATATGAGCATTTTGAGTCAATCAATTCGATTAAACTCTCAATGACAATCAGATGAGTATGAAACTCTATCCTTAATCCTTTCATTTTCTTGTCCTTTCTCGATCTATTGTTACTGTACGAAATTGAGATGAATCAAAGTTTTTAAGAACTTTGATTCACCGTCAATTTCACAATCAATCAAGGTATGTCTTCACACCATCTATCATTTTCGAATTCATTTGCTTGAAAATTGAATCAAAGTTCTTAAAAATTAGGGCAAAGTTGACGAAAATTGGGAATTTTATGCAATGAGATGATTTCTTGTGAATTACTTTCATATTATGATATCTGTGCACAATTTTTTTTTCCCAATTACATTGGTGGCGCTGTAGCACCGTTTATTTTCTTTTCTTTTTTTCTCTTTTCATTTTTGGTTTAGCCCCTTATGTTCCTTCTTAACCTCCTGCTTAGCTCTTCCATAGGTAGTTGTTCTTCTCTTCAAGTTCCAGGTACTACTATATTCTGAGCACCGTATTTATTGACGGACCCTATAATTTTTGTGCTTGAATTTGAGTTCTTTTTAGTTCGATTAGCGATGGGGGATCTGCCATTTCGTGCAGCCCCATTTGATTCGCCAATTCTTGTACGTTTGTCTCTTTTATTATGAATCCTTCACCCACTACTTTGATTTATTTTTTGTGGAGTTTTCGACATAAGGGTTTGTATACAAATTGTGAATTGAAACTCCTTTGCATCTCACTGTTGTAGAGATAAAAAATACTCTTGGTACGTGTAGATGTATTAATTTTGGGTTTTTAATTGTTTGATATGGTTTCTTGATCAATCTGATCCGTGTTTTCATTAAAGTCCTTTTTCATGAAACCATAAATAATCTCTGGCAATAGTTGTGTAAAATTCTGTCATTTAGAGAATTGCGTACTGTGCAGAAATATAAAAGTTAAATAATGGGTTTGGATAGTAGTTCTTCTAACTGTCTAATCTATTTGCATATATAGTTTTGTTTGGTTAGATTGAACCATAGGAAAGTGACCTAAATATGTAGCTATTTTCATTAGATCAAAGCTAATGAATATCTGCAGGCATCAAAGCATCCCATCTAAGAGCTACATTATACATTTGTTCTTCGAATAAGAGACAAAAAAATCCTTCAAGTTTAAGCAAGATATTGGCAATGTTTTTCATCTGCAATGCCTTTTAGGTCTCGCTTGCACTTTAATTGGACAATTAGATTTTATTCGTGATACCTGCGATCAAAGACATAGAATTTATTGTGGGACATTTATTTAACGGCTCTGTCCAAGCAATTCTGGTATTGGACATGTGTGAACTTGTGAATTGCAGCTGGAATTAATTGTTTCAGTTAAAAATTCTCTTAACGAGCTTGTGAATTGCAGCTGGAATTGTTTCACTTACAAATTTTCTTAACAAGTGTGAGCTTGTGAATTGCAGCTGGAGTTGTTTCAGTTTAAATTTTCTTAAATAAGTATTCTATTTTGTGCTAGATCTCTTTGAGCTTTGAAGCAATCGGTGAGGCGCTTAAACTACTCGACAATTCTTGCTCAAAAGGATCCAACCTTATTTGTTGTTTTATAATGATTTTCCTCATTAGAGATATGCATTGGCGTAGCCCCTTTTAAATATACCAGCCTCAGTCATTGTATAAGATTTCAGGTACGATTTTAATTAAAATTTGCTTTTTTTTGGAAGAAGTTTATGGCTCCCCTTTTGATTAGCCCAACTCTGAATACACAGGGCAATGCATTTGATGTATACCTGAATAAGTTGCTCAATTCTATTATTGTCATTACTAATATTATTATCATAATCGTTTTTTCTGCATTAGGGGCATTAAGACGTGACTTAGATAATGCTGGGAGGAAGTTGTAAGTGATAATTGATGCAAGTTTAATATTTGGTGTGCCTGTTAATCAAAGATAAATAAGATACAAAATTAGTTGTTGTAGGTGGCTAAGTGTCTTTTGGAGGAGCCTAATATCAGTGCAGTATATTCTTCCAATTTAAAAAATGAGCATTTGTGACTGCTGAGATAATAGCAACAAGTAGTATAGTGTGTTTGAGGTATGATGAAATTCAACTTTTATTTACATTAGTAATTTGCGATTTGAGTTTGTGGAAAGTGTGTACCTTTTTCTTTTTCATATAAAGTATGGATGTATAATCTTGTCCATAGGAAATCAATGTAACGTAATATCTTTTTCATATAAACTGAAATGCAATTTTTTAAAGTTCTTTCCTATGCACCAGAACATACTTCTTATAAGTTATAGATATTAAAAATAAAATGATACGCCCATCTTAGTTATTCTATCTATTTATTTTAGCTATCAGATTTGGTAACTGTGCAGAGAGGATTCTCCCAACTCTTATTAGATTTATTTGGTTATGTGTGCTACAATAATTGCTGAAGGATTTAGGGATATGAATTTTAGTTTTTGGTCTCATTCTTGCAAGAGCCTAGAAATATAAATATATAATGACTGATAAAAAAAGATGTTAAGCTCTCGTGTTAAACTTGTCAGAAGTTTAATGCATAGAATTTCTTATAGTGTAAATTAGCCTTTAAAATGAAAACAGGAAGAATGTTTTAGAGTGTGAGCTTGAATAAAACACATATCTTGGATATATAAGTTGGAGTTGCTAAAATGTTTTATATTAGCGTTTTTCCATTGATTTACTTGCATAATTTGCGCAGAGCTGATAAAACCTGCAATGAAAGGATGTTGTACTATTGTAGTAGGTTTTAGACTTGCAGTACTTGACCATTGTACAAAATCCACATAGACTTGTAGTTATACTCTTGGAGTAGGTTGTAGACTTGTATACGTTTTGGTTTGTGATTAAGTTGTGTGGAAGTCTGGACTCACAAGAAACTCATTATTGAATTTTATGAAAATTTTAAGTAACACCACAAGAAAATAGTGCATTGCTTAGGAAATTTTTCAATATCTTTTCAATACGCCTACGAAATTTCCAACGAATATAATTTGTCCTTAAATAGTAAGGTTTGCCTACGACTTTACTACAAAATTTTCTAATTATATAGGCTATTTTAAAACTACAAATATAATTGCCTAGGAAATTATTTGTGTAGGTAAGTTTGCCTACGGAAATTATAAATGTGTAGGTAGATTGCTCGTAGGTAATTTTTTTACCTAAGAAATTATTTTTGTAGGTATTTTTTTCAAAGATTATTCTAAAAATTGGTAGGCAAATCGTAGACAATTCTTACTTTTTAAGGACCAAATTTCGTAGTCATTTGAACATTTCGTAGACAATTCTTCATTTTCTTGTAGTGTAATATCTTTGTGCTATACCATGTAAATATATTCAGTTGGAATATTTGAATTAATCCCGATTTTCTCTATATTTTATAGGATCATGACGTCGGAGTTCCCCTACTATCGAAATGTCCAGGGCAAGCATATATAAGTTGTCGGAGTAATTTGATAATGATCGACTATGTGTTCCAAGAACTCAATGATTGCCATAAAAATTGAGATATATTTTATGGAATTTGAATCCGTCTACAATATTTGATTTATATGGTTTCCTAAATATTGGGATATATTTTTATTTTTTTTTGAATTTGATACCATCTAAAATATCTGATTTATATGGTTCTCCTAAATATTGGTACATATTCTATGGAATTTGTATGTGTGTGTACTTGATTTGAATCATACTATAATATTTAATTTATATGATATCATAAATTTTTTGGGATATATTTTATGGATTTTTGGGATTTTTTTTTTTTAAAAAAAAAAAAGTAAGACCTTCTCCAAATAAAATTATCACTTTGCCATCAAACCATGTTCATAATTATTTATTTATTTGTTTGTAGAAATATTTAAAATATATCCAAGTATTTTTTATTTTTTTTATTTTATCTGACTTTAGTCTATAGTAATTTCAATAACTTATTTATACTTTTACATAAATTTTTTATGTTCAAAATGTTAAATAACTTGATAGGGTAGGAAAATATTGAATTTATTGTCATATATGTCAATATAGACATATGTTTCGTCAATAAAGACATATATATCGTTATTCAAATTTTGAGTGAATTTGATAATTTACTTTTTTTCTAGGTCCACATTTTTTTAATATTACAATGTATAATAAAAAACACTAAGTTTGCGAGTGAAACTAGAATGGCTTAAAAACCACTATCAAAATGCATCACTTCTATACGAGTTAAGGTGTTTTTTTATTCAAAAATTTTAGTCAACATAAACTATCATTCTTCATGTCATCCTTTATAAATTTTTATTTAAATAGTCGTCTTCTTTAAAAATTGCATTTCATGTAATAGAAATGGATTATGAGCTTTTGTCCAATAAATACAAATTTATGGCTTAATTACTCTTGAGTGCCCATAACAAGAAGTACTTTGTTATACGACATAAATGTCGTTCTTACGGTGTATAATGATTTCAATCACTTACTTATATTTGTACATAAATTTCTTATGTTCAAAATATTAAAGAACGTGATAACGTAGGAAAATAATGAATTTATTGTCGTATAGGTTAATAACGACAACCGTTCCATCATAACGACATATATGTCGTTATTCAAATTTCAAGTGAATTTTATAATCTACTTTTTTAGGTCCTCATCTCGCTAATATTACAACGTATTATAAAAATCTGATCAAAACTAGACAAAAAAAATTGATTTCCACCGATGTTTAATTGGATGTTCCTCACGTATTTTGACTATTATTTTAAGAAGTCCCATTGTCTAATGCCTTAGATATGTATCCTTAGAACCTACTAAGGTATCATCAGTAGTTAATATGTGCACAAATTGAGCAGCATAAATACCCACAGGATGAGCACAATGTATAACATAAATTCCTCCAAACATCATCAAACTACCGACAATATCAGAACCTCCCTGGTCAGTATTAGCTGACAACAACATGCTTGCTAGATAATTTAGGTCCTTGAGCAACCTGATTTGTAGAAACAAAAGAAACATTATGAACAAAAATAATAACATTATTAATACCCTGATTTATAAGGAGAGTAACTTAGGGGGTTGTATTTTAAGGACAACAATTTTACGAGCTTGAAAATGTAGGATAATATATTTTAAAACTTATAAATATAGGACAAAATATTTTAAAATTTATAAATATAGGACAATATGTTTAAAAATATGTAAATGTAGGACAATCGAGCCCAACCTCACATGATATTTCAGCCCAATTTGGGCTTATTCGGGCTCAATTGTCCTACATTTACAGATTTTAAAATATATAGTCCTATATTTTCATATTTTAAAATATATTGTTCTACATTTCTAAGTCCGTACAGTTATTGTCCTTAAAACACAACCCCCCCACCACAAAATTATTGTCCTAGAAAAATATTTTCCCCTGATTTTTAGTACCATTTATATCATAAGTAACAACAAATTATTAGACCCATGAGAAACAACATTATTTTTTTTTTTTTTTTTTTTTTTTTATCGGACAAAATTAGTTGTTAGTAGTTAGTACACCAAACACTCCACAAATTCACCAAGCCACCTTATAACTCCCATACTCCAATTCGTTCCCGAAGGGAATCGAACCTAAGTCTCCCACCCAATTGAGGAGCCCAGTGGTCAGGTGGGCTAAGCCACCTAGTTAACAACATTAGTTCCTTGAACACCATTATTACCATAAATCTCAAGATGAATTTCATCATGTACAAGCACAAATTAAGCAGTCAAATGTCGGAGAAATAAAACGTACTAGAGCATCAGGATAGGAAGAAAACATCACTGTAATTACAACCCAATTCTTTCAAGCATTTCATCAAACACCGTCATCATATCATCTAATTTATAACTAATCAACTCAAACTCCTAACCAATCTAGAAGTATAACTCTACTCCAATAACAAATCAACAACTCTATAATATCAACTCCATCAAAACTAAAAATCCTATCTTAAACCGTATTAGAACTTATATAAATCTGGTAATAATATGTGTTAAATTCCATTATCAAACTCAATTAAAACTTCTTCTCTAAGGATCCTCATCGTCTTGGGTGAAATGTGACTTCTTCTTTTGTTCAATTTTGCTCTTCTTAGCTGGACATCCCGTAATTTTATGTCCTTCGTACCTGAAAAATGAAATTTATAAATTTATTAATGTGCATAAAAAAACATAAGTACATAAAGGATTATTGCTAGATTAGTGGGTCTTTGGATTAATTAATTATCATTTAGTATCCTAACTAGTAGTATACTAAAACATAAGTACTAGATTACTACTAAACTAAAAGAATTACACGAATTTTTTTTTTAAACAGATACACCATGGATAAGCTTATCAATGACATCAAGTTCATGCATGGAAATGAATTCGATCGCATTATTCATTTCCGTTTATTACTTCGGTTAATGACTGGGAGGGCTAACTGTTAGAGTGTCTACCATCCAATTGTAATTTCGGCATCTTTCATGTTTTGATTGTATGATTAAGGGATTTGTCTACCCCGTGTACTCAACCAATAGATTCATCTTTTCCTTTAAAAAAAAAAAAAACAGGAGCTATACTAATTAGGCTTGCAAAATGATAAATGCCTAGGTTATAAAACTACTATATCAGAACACTTGTTTTGGGCTTTTAAAATAAGAATAAAATTTGGTAACAAAAGATAAGTTGCTGGCTCTTTCTCTGGTCCCCCTTTCTCTCCAAAAACCAAATAAAGTATGAGAGTGTTAAACAAGAAAAAAGTGAATCCCTATAAGCAACAGTTTTAAGCATAAGCAGTCTAGAGAAAATAACTCACATATTAAAAGGCTTGAGCAGCTAGAATAAAACATTTGGCTGAAGACTCATTTGAACCATTAAATAGCATGACATCTCTACAGTTATCAACGAACAATTCAGCTTAAACAATTTGAATTCAAGACACAAATTAAATAATTACCCATTCTCGTATCAATACCAGGAGACAAGGGTTTGACATAAAATAGGTATTAAAGACCATATGATAAAGGTTTAGCAATCAAAACTCATATACTGATCTTAACTTTTACTTGCATAAAAACGATAAAATAGTAAATTAATGTCACTAAGATTAATTAGTACAGGAAAAGGCTTCTACTTATCTCCTAGATATTACAAACCACAATATACTCCGAGATAGTATAATAAAGACGTCTTCGTACATACAACAGACTAACTAAGTTATTTATCAGTTACACCGCAATACCAAGAGATATGATAAAAACTCATATGAGACGGTCTCATGCATCAGACGGGGTACAACCTAGCACAAATCACATCCACCCTTCCCAAAGTGTTAAAGCGTCAATGCCCAACTTATGTCCCATCTCACAGTGAGACAGTCTCATGTAAGTGTGTCTCCCAAGATAATTATTGTCTAGTTCAACTTTTGACACTCACAAGAGTGGTTAAACATGATTCCAAATTTATTTAACATTCATAACATTAGAGAAATTTTCCAAACAAGTCAACCTTAACTGAATTAAATTGATCTGCTAAATTTCTCATTTACGAATAATTACATTCAGAAAAATCCAAAACTATGAAGAACTCTTATAACAGCTCCATAATATCAACTGTACCAAATTAAGCGGAAAAAATATGTGTTTCAAGGCGATAGAAACTCCAACAAAACTCAGCATCGATTTCCCTAATGACCAAAACTAAAAGAAGTTCTAAAATTCCAAAGTCAACAAAATCACAATAAACCTATTCAAATAAAACGTCAATGCAATATCTCAAACAACGAAATAAACCAAAGTAAGAACTAAATTTTAACCCAACAGAGAAAAAAAAAGAATAGTCAACAGAAATATGTCAAGAAAAATCCCCAAAGACAAGATAGTAAGAAATTTACTAACAAGTATATGGAGGCACAAAATAGGTTAGCGGAGAAGAAGCAGTAAAACCTTTTTTTCTCAGAATTGAAAAAGGGCGATGGCAGAGATGGGATACGAAGAGTCTTGCGGCTGTGTCCCTTATTCAAACACAAGGATTTAGGGCTAAAACATGATCGACGACGTGCGTTTCTTTTCTTTATTTCTTCTTCCACCGTGACTTCTTCTTCCTCCTTCGTATATGTATAGTGAAAATCAATTTAGATTCAATTATAGGTATACAATGAATTATATATTCATTATATATTTTACTTTGTTTTATAAATTCAATATATTTAAAAAATTTTTATAAATAATATATTAAATAATAGTTAAGGATAAAATTAGATGTTAGTCTTGAGTTATCGACAAATCGACAAACCACCCAAATAACGTCTTTTTCTACTAATTGGGTGACCTAATATATAACTTTATTCTTTAACTCATCTTTGAATTGGATAAAATTGACTACACATTTTTTATTTTTTTGAGAAAAATAAATAAAATTATTTTTTTTATCGGATAAAATTAGTTGTTAGATGTTAGTAGTTAGTACACCAATCACCCAAACACTCCACAAATTCACCAAATCACCTTATAACTCCATATACTCCAATTTTTCAAAGTGAATCGAACCCCGAGCCTCCCACTCAATCGGTAGTTTCAAATGATCCAAAAAGCTTAAGCTTTTGGTTAAATAAATAAAATCATTAACTAGCTTGATTTAAAAAATCACAAGGTAGTAAAAAAAACAATAAATGTACTGTACAATCCTCAATCAAGAAAAATACGAAAAATGCAGAAACTCAAAGAGAGAATATACCAGCAGGCAGCAGCAGTATCAGTGAGAAACACAAGATAGAATCTGAAGCAAATGAAAAAGAAGAACGCAGACTCAAGTTTGTAATTCTAATTCGCTGACAAAATATTGAGTATAAGGAATTAGGATGAGGTATCACCCAGTATCTGCATTTCTCAAGACATTTAGATGTTTGATAAAAACTCAAAAAGTGTGTGAAAGTAAAACTAAGGAGTAATTTCCAGCCTTGATTCAAAGCAAAAACCAGTGAAGAGCTGAAGGGGAAACCTCTTCATCACGGGGCATTTCTGGGCCCACTTCCATTTTCTGATTCAAATCGAAAATAAGGAGACCCGGCCCTCCGTAACTCTGTATGTATATCAGCTCGTCGCGAAAACATCGTCCAACTCCCCAAAACCTTGAAAGAACTTATGAGGCATTCGAGCCATTTCCTCCCACTGTCTCCCCTTCAGAACCCAAATTCCGATAAGTTTTTACAAACACCCCCAATAACTCGCTTCAGTAACTCGCTTAAAACCATATGTTTTTACAAACACCCCCAATAACTCGCTTCAGTTTACCAAGTCTAAATAAATAAGACATAAATGTAGATTTTTTCACATAAGTAATACTTATAAATAAATACATTCACCCTACTCTCTTTTTTTATCGGAGAAAGAAGATTTTTATTGCAGGATTTCCGACTTTAAAGTGTAACCAAGTAAAGAGATCATCCACGAGGAAAATGGCTAAGGAAAGAGCAATGAAAGATCTAAAGAGTTAATACATATTGATGGTGGGACATTCTTTATTATTCTTGTTAAAAATAAAGATGGTGCGTAGTGTTTACAAAGTTGAGCTACTCAGTCCTTCTTACTAACAACAGATGTGCCAATCAATAGGCTAAATATCACAGTGTTGTTTAAGATTAAAGGGAGGATCGAAATAAGATCCTTTGATGATTGCATTAGCCAAGATCTTGTTAGCATTCTCCGTTAAATGGATTCCATCCCAGCTCACATAATTCTCAGGATCTTTGCATGCATTGGCACTAATTTTCTGTCCCTTGATTTTCTTGGTGTTTCCACAGAAAACTTCTGGTTTGAAATTGTAAACACCGCCACCATATCCACAACACGCCGTAACCCCATGTTGAAACCCTGGGATCAAACAAGCGTACGAAACGAATTAACAACCACATGTTTTATGATCAAAATTAAACAAGGACTCAAGAAGTTTAACCATTGGATTTTGGGTTCTGGTAGAGATCTAGGATCAGGGAGTGAGTGTCTGTGTATATGACATTAGCGCCTTTAAGATCTTTTCTTGCTTGATTGAGTGATTTTTTAAGCACGGAGTTGTACCCTCGGACAATGTTGTTGAACGAGACCATGCATCCAGCTGAGTCGACGTCAGAGGTGTTGTGACTGACCTGGGTTAAAACTGCTCCATTGCAGCCGATCGGAGCAAGATTCATCACCAAAAACGTGCGCCCTCCTAACGCGTATAGCTCCTGCAAGTAAGTCTCAACTAGTCATTCTCGGTATTAGTTGTCTTGAGAAATAGTATTAGTTAGTAGTACCTTGATAGCTTTGATGATTGCAGTAGCAATTTTAGGCTCATCCGGGAGGATTCTTGATCCAAGATCGGCTATACCATATGCGACGTCATGCTGGCCGATCCAGATTGTGTAAAGGGCTTTTCGGAATATATCAGGCCGAGGAAGATTAGTGCCTCCTGTGAATAAAGATTCAAGCTTTAATTAGAATGAACACATCAAGGTTGTTAATTATCAGTTTGTTTGGTACCTCGAGAATTGTGTTCGTCGACTTTGGCCTTAAACTGCTTCATTTGGTTGATCTGAACATCCAAATAGAAAGGGCTTACTCCAGTGACAAATATGGATGTGTTTGGCTGGATTACAGGGGAAGCTGATACAGCAAAGTTGACACCGTGTCTGAAATCAGATCCAATGGATTGCAAATAAGGGCTTAGGAATGGCAATCCTAGTGCTTGAGCTGAAACCAAACAAGTCATTAGAATACATTTGGAAGAAAAAAGACAAACTTTTTTTGTTACCTAGGAAATCAATGTAGAGCCTCCCATCTGCAGATCGACCAGTTGGTTTGCCAAAGTAGGTCATACCAAAGGGAGGTGGTTGAGAAGGAAAGGCTGTGTAATATCCACCTGTGTCTGAATTCGAGTCTCCAAAATTGAAGATGGCCTGGAAACCACATTTTGCTTGGATCATTGGAATCAAAAGTAACAAAGAAACTAACACTTGCTTCATTCTTGTTTTTTGGACTGCAAAACAACCCATGATGAGTTATATGGTATGGAGATGGGTAACTTATTTCTTCTTGTTATATAGAACCATAGGGGGACAATTGTACTTCAAAGATATAAGTAATTCAGAAGAAATGGCCAAACCGTATGTCTGCAGCAAAAATCAAGATTATCATACATGAAAAGATGGCTCATCGCTATGGCGTGCTCGTGACAACTGTCATAACGTTGAAATTATGTCTAGAGCAAAAGAGGAAAAGTGGCCATAGTACACATGGGAAAGGAAATTGAGTTGCAAATAACCCAATATGAAGGAAAAAGGTTCATTTTGTTTTGGAAATTGAGATCATATTTTTGGAAAAAATATTTTTTGGACTATTATATCATTAATGAAGTTAACTAAACAAAATGCTGGTTCAAAATTAACATATATATTTAGCTTAATATTACAGTGTTGTATTATACTAGATCCCAAAAATACCCTATAGACCCATATGAATTTACTGCACAACATGGTACTGTACATCACATGATCCAAATTTTGATACAAACTGCATTAAACGGTAATTGGGCTTAACATGTGGTGATACAATACTAAATGGTAGTACTAACTTAACATATGGTGGTATGAATATAAACTATACGAGCTGAATTAAATGATGGTAAAAAAAAGTACCCAATAACTAAAAGGGTATAATTTGTTGAAGAAAAAACATTTATCCTAGCAAAAAACTGAACTTAATTAATTTAAGTAGATGTAGTTAGGAACAAGTTTCCTCATTATAACTTTTGATAAAAGCAATATACGATGCCTTTGTTTTTTCACACTGGAATAGACTCGTAAATAGCCTCGTCTATAACCGGAGGTGGCACCGCCGCACCAATGATAACAAAGGGGAAAGCTGAAAAATTCGCGCAAATATAAATGGTTTTTTTAAATGGATTGAGAGGGTGTACCATAAATTCATTATCTTTTCGTCGATTTTACTATAAGTTAATATTCTGAAGGGAATCTTATATCTCACTAATTTATACTGTTGATCACATAGCGATTGTTCATATAGATAAAAACAACTTATACAAACCTTTCATTTATCATACAAATATACAAATAATAAACAGTGCAGACATATTACTGGATTTAAAACATGTACTATAATTTACTCAACTCATTTACATCGCAGCCCCAACACTCCTTCTGTCATCATATTATGCCATGCAAGATGTTGTTGATCTTGGTGCAGGATATAGTTTCACCTTCAGTTTCTTTTTCCTTGACAGTTTCTTCTCCAAGTCCTTTACTCTTCCAGAAAGACTTGAAATCGCCAGCAGCTGTTCTTGACCCGATTTTATCAACTTTTCCATCATGTCTCTAAACCTTTCATTTTCTTCACCCAGTCTTCGGTTGCTCTCCGTTACGGAATTTAGATCAATGGCATCTGGACCTGGTTTTTTCAAGCCCTGCTCTTCAAGAGTTTCTGTTAGCATAGGTTGCTTCGTGTTGCATTCTTCAGATACAATCACAGACGCTTGCTCTAGTTGACTAGCTTGTGTTATTTGTGGCTGCCTCGCGTCAGCAGTTAACCCTTGTCGAATTCTATCAGAAGAAATTTTCTTTTCATCAAATTTGGCTTCAGCTCCCATCTCATCAAAATTTGCAGACTCGCTAATGGGAATCGTTTCCTGCTTCGAGCTAGGCACCTGCAGTAGATGGCTAGGCATACCAATCATGTTGGTATTGAAGTTTCGTAGGTGTTGAACTCTGGCATCTACAGTTTTAACACCCACTTCCTCCTCTGTTGCACATTTGTCATCAGGCTTGCAGTCGTCCAGAGGCCTTTCGAATGTACAAGTCTCCTCAGAGTCCGGTTCAACATTATCAATGTTAAATGGAAGATCTAGTACCTCATGAGTTTCCAAAGGCTGGCTACTATCTTTATTATCAGCAGTCTCTCGTGGTTCTGAAATGATGGATGATCCTATCAACGCTCCCACCAGCTGCTGCTTTTCTTGATCAGCCACATCTGCTTCAGCCAATACTAATGCATCCGTTGGGCCTACTTCGGCGCAGAAATCATCAATTACTCCAATGGGCAGCTCGGTCAATTCACTCCCGACCCTGTCATGATCAGTAGTTGTAATCTCAGTCGCATTGGCTGAGGAGTCTTCCTGCAGATGTATTCCAGAACGTCACCTAAGAACTAGGTCCTCTTGATCCTTCTCTGCAATCGTCTCATCATTTACAAGCATTTTATTGCTCTTCTCTTCCTCGATGGTTGGTTCTGGTGCTGACTCTACACCCTTATCCGTACAACTTGCTGTAGCTTCTTTCTCTGTCTTTTCACTTGCTTGTTCCCCGATCACATCTGCTTCATCCAATACATATGGGCCGTCTTCACTGTAGAAATCATCAATTACTCCTATGGGAAGCTCAGTCAGTCCACTTCCAACGGTGTCATGATCAGTAGCCGCAATATCAGTTGCCTTGGCTGAGGAGGAGTTCTCTTCCAGAGGACCTTGCCCATAAACTATGTCCTCTTGATCCTTCTCTACAATCCTCTCATCATCTTCTTTAATGGTTGGTTCTGGTGCTGACTCAAAACCCTTATCCGTACAACTTGCTGCAGCTTCTTTCTCCATCTTTTCACTTGTTTGTTCCCCATTCAGATATGCCTCTGAAGTCTCTGAGTTTCCATCTTTTGATCCTCCGCCAGTCTGGTCCTGGTGTGCCTCCAATACATCAGTTGGGGTGGCTTCATAATCCTTCTGGGGTGTTATTACATCTTCACTCCTGTCCAAGGCATCTTCATCGCGTGACATAATTGATTCAGGCCCTAGTGAGCTTTCAGATTCTTCATTCATTAATGAATCCAGTTGCTCCTGAAGGCTCACGAGCTCTGTCACCACGGACTTTCTGACTTCCCTGATGCTCGGAGAAAGTTCCTAGAAGAAGAAAGCAAATTTATGAATAGTCAGTCATAATTGTCAATGACTGTTATTAACTATATGTTAATGTACACGAACAATGACAAAGCAAAAATGACATTAACACCGAAATAAAGACACGGACCAATAATACAAAAAATTTAGGAGAGTACGAGCATGTAAGAGTACTTTCTAAAATATGTCGATCAGATATGCTAACTAATATTAATATCTTAAACAAGATGTCAAGTAAAGAAGGTCGTGATGTCAGGTAAATAGAAACGCCTCTGACATTATTATCAAATTTAAACAAGGAAAATCAATTGGCAAGGTTCAACAACCAAATTGCGTACTGCGTCCATAAATCTTGGACCTATAAACAAATAACTAACCCAAAAGGCAGAAAAAGAAGAATGTATTTTATCATGTAAGACAGATTTTCAACCTGATCGTTAACATACCTGGATTGTATCCAGTTTTATGAGAAGGCTCATTATAGTTTCTGCAACAATGTTTCTTTGCTTGTGACGGCCTTTAATATCAAAAGACTTCATTGCTTGAATAAGATGCTTTACATCAGCAATTTGTTCCCGCACTTTAGCTATTTGTTTCAATTTCTTTATAGGCTCCCACCTGCGGACATCAAAGCCAAGATAAGCTGATTGGATCATGACAGCTGCTCCCTCCTCAGACAGTCTTGTTTTACAGGATTTATCCACTTCATCTGCTTTCATATCTTGAGCTTGGAATGATTCTTCATTCTTTTCTCCTCTCAGCCAGACATCTTCTGATTGCCCCTTTTTGACTGCATCTTTATCAGCATATTGATTGGTTGAAACATCAGACTGGGACTCCGACGTGTCTTTACCAGGATTGTCAATCATTACATCCATAGTATTCCCTTGTGAAGTTCTCCCATCTATAACCTTTATAATTTTTTTGCTCTTGTCTTTCTTAGGCTCATTTGGAAGGATCTTCGCTTGGTCTTTCTTCCCCGATGGATTAAGGACTCCACTTGCATCATTGGGCTGTGAATCCAGCTTCTTATTGTTGCTGGTAGGAATTGAAGACCGCGAGCTTACATCTCCATTTTTTCTCCTCGGCAAAGGATCAACTCTCAGACAGACAGGAGGTAGCTTGGATGATTTCGGTGGAGGAGAGGACTTCTTCTTGGAACCTTCTTTGGGAGATATCTCATCGCCATTATCAACCTTCTTCTCACCATTTTCCTTGCCAACGACGTCAGAAGCATCTCTTTCTTTCTCCTTACTTGTGGGAATCTCCTTTTCCACATGTTGCTCCGCTTCCTTCACAGGGATATCTCTAGTCTTTGTAGCAGCTCGATCACCAATACTTTCTCTGTTCGCATCTGATTCCAAGCTTTGTTTTACAGTGGTATCCTTCTCCTTTTGATCTTCTTTCTCCTTTTCCTCGTGCTTGTAAGGCATCCAGAACAATGGGTATGGGAAGTTTCTCTTACTATCATCTTGTTGATTACCCTCCCCATCTCCCTTGTTCTTAGGCAACACCAAATTATTCAAATCAAGAGGAAGCCATCCGTTCTGGAAAGTCGGCTGCTGTGCTGCAACTTTTCCATTCTCATTCACCTTCACATCAGGGGAACCATTCCTCACATCCCCAGTTTTTTTAGCCATTCCCTGCTCTTTGTTACTACTGTAATCATTTGGAAGCCACACAATAGGATAAGGTGAATTCTTCTGGTGTGCCTTACCCTGCTCTTCCTTGCCACTGTGGTTAGGTGGAAGCCACGCAATAGGATAAGGCGAATTATGGAACTCATAAGGAACTACGGAGCCATCAATTCTCCTTTCCTTTTCAGGTTCTTCCTCTTCGATTCGGACATTTTTCTGTTCTTTATGATGCAGTGGATGATTGAGACACCCGCAACAGTGGTGCTCACCGGGCATATTCGTGTAATACGGTGGAGGAGGCATGTATTGAACTGGGAAAGAAGGATAATTCCCAGGGCAATGATGAGTTGGAACATGAGAATAAGGAGATCCCCAAACACCATGGGGCGGAACATAAGAATGGCTACAGCAACCATGGCTCGTTATCGGTGGAGCACCACCATAGCTGCTTCCCCAAGGCCAACATCCGTAACCCATTGGAGGTCTAAATGGATTCACATGCCCTTGAGTAGGCATGCTTCCATTCCCGGATAACAATGAGGCCTGTGACACATATGATCCTGCTGATTGGGATAGGACTGCATGTTCCTGTAAACAGATTAGATCTTTAGTTAGCTAGCGGGCCTTAGAATTTTTAATTTTTTTAAAATTGACAGGAACGGGACTTAGATTAAAATGTAGAGCAAGTGAGAAAAAAACAGATATCGATCTCGATCAATGATTTTAAATGCAAACAACGAAGAATGAACTGTATGACCAGCTAATTAAGAGATTTATTTCTCATGAGTTAAAATGTAACATAATAATCACCCACACCAACACCACATTCTGGTGAAATATATGCTGGAATACCAGAAATATACATCCGAAATCATCCAAGCTTACACGACAAAATCAGTCCCAGAAATCTGAAGAATTCCCTAAAGCGATGAAGAATAACACTAACTACCCTATCGAGTTCATTTCCAACTCCATGTGCATAAATGAAAAATACGGAGTAAGCATTTAGAGCCTGATTCACTTCTAATTTGCATTTTTTTTAAAACAAACCACCATAAATGCAGCCATCCTAGCATATCCACAAATTTTCACATATAATGAAGATATACATCAAATACCACCTACCAACAACAATTCAACTCAATGAAAATAGAAAAAATTGCATCTAAACCCCAAATAAATAAATAAATAAATAAGCACTTGTAGTTGTACTAATATATCAACGAACTGCAGATAGACAACAGAAGAAGAAGATAAAATGAAGAGCACATGAAAAATCACTTACAATTAGCACAATGAAACACAAGTAGAAAATTGGTCCTCCGAACAATCAGCAAATACGAATGGCTTAGTTCCCGGTGCAAAAAACTATCCACCAACCCGAATAGAATATCGCCTACTTCTTCGAAACCTCAAGCTCTTTTTTCGCAATCGATTGCTTCTTGATCTTTTATCTGAGATTATGATATTTAATTGAGGGCTTAAATACATACCACGCGAAGGCTTCGACATTTCGATTGATTTCCAGATCTTTCCCGCGTTTCAACTGTCGAATGGTCTAGAACCAGATATTTTCTTGCCACGTCTAAGGCAGTGATTTGGTGCTTGCGTGTGCAGAATAATGCGATGGAAATAAGTTAAATGGATTCCAAAGTAGGCCGGCCCATTTTATGGAATCATTATTGGGCTGGGCAGGTCCACAAAAAGCCCACGAATTTTATTTTTGTGCTATAATTATTAATTTTAAATTGTCACTTTATTAATATATTTGACTTGCATCCACTCTTCAATTATAGCTTAGCCTTTTTTGATTTTTTTTAATATAAGACTCATATAAGACGATTTCATACATGATTCAAGTTGCAAACTAGCATAAATCATCATTCATCATTTTCAAAATATTAAAACGTTATATACCCAAATTATAGTCAAGTGTCTCATTTTCAATTATACATGACACCAAAATATTAAATAATTTAATTATAAAATTTTATTGAACACTAAAAATTTTATACTACAAATGCTAGATTAATGTGAAAAAAAACTATTGATAATAATTATAATATATATTATTGTAATTATAAAATTGTGCATGGACGGACGGACTTGTAAGTTAAATGGATTCCAAAGTAGGCCGGCCCATTTTATGGAATTATTGTTGGGCTGGGCCGGTCTACAAACAAGCCCACGGAATTCCATTCCCCGATCTATCTCCTCACCATCGGCCACTCCTCTCACCTGAGATCTCTCTCACTCTCCCCCTGAGTTTGAGAGTTTCAATTTCAGTTATCTTCAAATCTCTAAATTAACGCAAGAGGAAACCAATTAATGTCAAAGAAAATGTCCGCATTTCTCCATCAGAGACCACTCTACTCGCCGTCGTTGGAATCCTCCGAATTATCCCCTCGATCGCGCCAAAATTCCCAAAAATCCACCGGCGCCGCCCTTCTCAACCGCGGACCAGCGTTGATCCTAATCTTCCTCTCGCTTCTGATAATCGTCGGCGTGTTTTCGCCTTATATACAATCTCCAAATTCCGTAACTCTGTTCAACTTCAGTAGAACCGAGTCCAAGTGGCGGAGCTACACGCTTCCCGATGCGGCTGCTTACGTCGCCAAGAACAACACGTTGATCGTTTGCGCGGTGAGTGAGGCTTATTTGCCGTTCCTGAACAACTGGTTGATTAGCATCACACGGCAAAAGCATCAGGAGAAAGTTTTGGTGATTGCTGAGGATTACGCTACGCTTTATAAGGTGAATGAGCGGTGGCCAGGGCACGCGGTTTTGGTACCGCCGGCGCTGGAGGCGGCTGCTGCTCATAAGTTTGGGTCTCAGGTATTTTTGGTGATTCAATGCGAATTTTACTCCATTTGTTTAGAGACTAGTGCTCTGTAGGTAAATCAGACCAATGAGCTTGATTTAGTATTTTGAATTGCTGGTGATTGTCAAATAACTTAATTCCGATAGCTTGATGATTACATTATTAAATCAGAGGCTTTATACGTTTGATTTTGCTTTATCTTGGACAAGACATGGTTGCAGATATATGTGGTATGATATTATGTTACATTAGATGGTGATATGTGATACTGGGAACAATGCTTTTCTTGAATTTGAGGATGACTCGCCTAGCTTAAGCTGCCGTAGTTTAGTTTTGTACAAGTAGTAGATTGGTGATAAAGGAAATGCTTGTGGTTTAGCATCAGGTTTTGTGGTGAAAATGCTGAGTATCTTGCTAGGGCTTAATTAGCTAATCTTCTTGAAATCTTGCAAGCATTGGCTACTTCCTTATTCATAATTTTTCCATCTACTATTTATGTTTTTATTCTCAGTACCCTGGCTGATATCCTTGGTATGCAGGGCTTCTTCAATTTTACAGCCAGAAGGCCCCGTCACCTCCTGCAAATTTTGGAGCTTGGCTATAATGTTATGTACAATGATGTTGATATGGTTTGGTTGGCTGATCCTTTTCCATATCTTGAAGGCAAACATGATGTGTACTTCATGGATGACATGGCTTATGTAAGTATTCTGATTGCTTCTTAAGCCAAATTCATCATTTTGTAACAACGATCCATTATTAGTTCTTAGCAAGCCAACTAGAACTGGATTCAGCAACCTCTTCTCCATGGTCTCTTCGTGATTTGAAAGGATGGCTCCAAAAAGCAAAATAAAAAAGTCATCTGTAACCTTTGATTTAATTTACTTAGCGGGATCAACATCATGGAAATATATCTAACAAAATCATTATGAGGCTGTTCTTAGTATTTTGGAATTAAAACAGATGAGATTGGAAGAATAATAATCTTACTTTATTCCCCATTATAGTGTCATAACTCCTACCTGGACTATATAGAAGTCCTGATGCAACCAGATCTAGCATATTTGTCTGACCTGTTGTTTTGAGAAAAAAAAAAAAGATCTTGCCCTATCCCTATGCATGGCCTTGATGGAACTATTACTCTTATAGACTTACTAATGATGATTTCTCCTGCCCACTTAGGTGAAACCGCTTGATCATTCTCATGAATTGCCGCCTCCCGGGAAAAAGGGCCGTACGTATATCTGTAGCTGTCTGATCTATCTGCGCCCCACTGTCGGAGCAAAATTACTAATGAAGAAGTGGATTGAAGAATTACAGGACCAACCTTGGTCTAGAGCAAAGAAAGCGAATGACCAGCCTGGCTTTAATTGGGCATTGAATAAAACTGCTGGACAGGTAGATATGCAGTTCTCTGTCTACTACTGTATTCCGTATTGTAATTAGATGCCTCATGCCTGCACTTTTAGATGCATGTGATTGAAAAATTGTTTGGGGTCATTTGTTTTGAGTTCTATATATCTGCTGTTCTCAGCATATTCTATTCTTCTCTTCTTTCTGCCTCTAGACTTTCCTAAACCAAGAAGCTAGAGAGGATTTAGGGCCTTGGGAGTTATCAATGGGTAATCCAGTTACTTTCAGGACCTGGAGGAACTAATCTATGGGGTTATTTTTTTAGAACAGAGGAAGAATGTATGGCATATTCTGCTGCCATGAGATTATACAGTACCTTGGTCATTCCTCATCCTTTTCTTATAATTTATCATTTTAACTTGTGCTGATAATACAAATAACCAGAAGCATTTTAAGCACTGGATGAAGCTTACGTGAAACCACATGGGTTTTAGTTGTGGCACCATTGCTAGAAGGATATGCAGCCAATTCGTAACAATGTTTTAAAGTCCAAGTGCATGTGCATGCTCTAATTTTCTGACTGTTCCACCATTCATCTGCCCCGATGCTGCTTATCCTGTTGGTTGTTAATTGCAGGACCTTTTAACTTCACATCTTTGTCTAGCATCAGTTTCTTGTTCTTAACTTTGGATACTCTTTCTGATATTTCCCGTTAATTCCAATCATCGTCACCTATTTCATGATCTCCATACGTTCTCCTGTGGCGATAAGTTATTTTATGTGGGGTGGGGGTGGCAGGGGCCTAACAAAACTGGTAAAATGGTTAGTTCTTTTCCATTGTTAGTGTTTAGGTGCTAGAAAAATTACTCAAGTGATTTTGTTCTTGCTCTTCCTTATAGCTCCATTTTGGTAATTTAAGCTGCCTTGGACTTGAATGTCATTTTCAGGTGGATGTGTACCTGCTACCTCAAAAAGCATTCCCCACTGGTGGTTTATACTTCAAGAACAAGACATGGGTAAAGGAAACAAAGGGAATGCATGTTATCATTCACAACAACTACATAATTGGTTTTGAAAAGAAGACCAAGCGATTTCAGGATTACGGCCTGTGGTTGGTGGATGAATACGCTTCTGAGTCCCCACTTGGCAGATTATAGTAAATCGGACTGGAGGAGTTTTACTGAACCACCTCTTGTTGTAACACGACTCGACCTGTCCCTAACAATCATGCATGTCAGAAACTATGTGGGCGGCGGTAGAGCAGCAAGCAGAGGACATGAACGGACAAATTCTCCGACCAAATGATGATTTTTTCCCCATTTTTTAGCTTTATTGTATATTTGGATTCATCAGCAGTTCTACAGAATTTTCCCTTATGGAATGTATTTTTGTTTATTTCAATTTATTAACAGGGTGCAGATATCAGATTTCTCGAGCATCATCTACGCATTATCACTCAAATGTATTGACATATGTAAACATTCTTTAAAAGGTCTTCTTGTTTATATTATTTAGACCGAGTGTTCTTCAGCGATTATATCTTCTTTCCTGGAAAATTTGTTTAAATTTTACGAGGCTTTTACCAAAAGTTTATAGTCGCTAGCAAATTATTCAAGTTTTGGATTGAAAAATTGAGATCAAATGTTAATATTAACGAGCTCAAGTTTAAGAATTTTATAGAGTCCACCTCGAGTTTAAGAATATTAACGAGCTCAAGTTTTAGAAAATTGTTACAGTAATGATTTGAATTAAATATTATATGGGGTATTTTCTGATAAAAAATAAAAATAAAAATTATATGGGGTATATACCCAAAATGTATGTGTGCCGTTGATTTCAGTTGGAAATTTAGAATTTTGTTTGTATTCAATAAAAATATATTATGAGCTTTGACCTATTTTTAGTCTAATTATCATATTCCTAGTACTCCATAATTCCATATATCGATTTATTATCATTAAGATTTAAATGCTAAGCATGCTGCATATGCGCCTGGATCTTGCTTGAAAAAAAGATGAATTAATGATTTATTAAATTCCAAATCACCGATTTATTAATGCCACCCCTTTAATTAATTTCCAAAACCACTTTACAGACATACCTTATAAATATTTTCATAAATAATCTAGGATTTTTCTTTCTCATCCCATACATACACATTCGTCACAGGGATGGCAAATACGTCTCTGACAAGGAACGCCACGTCAGCGATAATCTCTTCATATTCTCTCTCTAAAAAGAAAAAGAAAAAAAAACTCACAAGAACCAACTCGAATTTTTTAATACAGAAAAACGAAAGTACAGTACATAGGTCCAATTCAGTCATACATACCACTGTTGGCTCTATAATAAAAAATTATATAAACCCCATTCCATTCCATTTTCTTCCAAATAGCTGTCTTTTTTCTTTTTCTCTCGCATATATTTTTGGCCAAAGTATGCGTACAGCTATGGTTCTTGAAATTTGAAACACGTATATAGATGCACAAGAAAGTATATAGATATAAAGATTGAATCTTGATGCGACTGTAAATGGGTTCACTTGAAAGTGGGTTGCCATTGAAGAGGGATCACCACTTGCTGCGTTCTTCATCTGTTAGGAACAGTAATGGATTAGTGGGCCAAAGGGGCAGATCAAGATTTGCAAAAGTGCTTTTATTGAAACAGATTGACTATCTACAGTTGATTTGTGCAGTGGTTGTTTTTTTCTTTTTTGTTTTTCTATTCCAGATTTTCTACTTGCCTGGTTCGGTAATTGAAGATGGGATTAAATTTCAGAAAGCCCATGTATTGGGTGAAGTAAAGCTTGAGAATTTCTCGTTCTTGAAAGAGTTCGATTTCGGTGAAGATATAAATATTGAACCTTTGAAAATTCCGGGGAAATTACAAAAGGGAGATAATGTGGTGAATGAAAGTAATGTTGTGAGATTTGGGTATCGAAAACCAAAGATTGCCTTGGTAAGCATTGAAAACAGTTGTTTTTCTTGATATTTGTTATTTAGTTTTGGTTTTAGTTAATTAATTTCGTTGCGCGCATAACCTGTTTGTGAAATTGCTCCTCTTGTGTTTTCGGTTGGTTATTGTGTGGTTTAAGGAAGATAGTATCATGTGTTAGTGGAAATTTGGTTATTAGTTTGAAATGTGTTGGAGGGGTGTAGTTAAGATGCTGTTTTGACATGTGTTTGCAGGTTTTTGCTGATCTATGGGTTGATCAACACCAGATACTAATGGCTACTGTTGCTACTGCATTGCTGGAGATTGGATACGAAATCGAGGTGATAACTTATTACTTGTTCGCATTCCCTGCTTTTTGTTATCATTTTTATGGGAGACTGGGTAAATATGCCAAGGGAATCAAAGAACCTGCTTTTCGGATATTGTAAGATGAATTACATGATCGTCTTTTCTCAAATGTCATCTATCTTTTTCATAATTTGGAAACTTTTGCTCACTAATTAAAGTGTTAACGAATGCATCAAGAAATTGGTTGTGGGAATTTTCATGTGTGTCCCTTCAAATTTTGGTTAGAGATAAGATATTTTGGCTCAAGGTAATCTTTTTTGAGCTGAGAGAAGAGAACTAGTATAACTCCAGAGGCACTATGCAGCATTGTTTTCAATTTTGATTACCTGTACTTGTTTTGATCTGATGCTGTGGATGCAAAATTGGTAGTTCTGCGATTCTGTTTTTTCCATTAGATGCCAATTGTCAGGTAGATGATGTACGGTTCGGTATTATATGTTAACACAGCCACTAAATAGCTACAGAAACCCCTTTCTTTTATAAGTTAGTTAGATTAGTACTTCTGAAAAGTTTCAAGAAATTGGGAAGTTGCATAGTCAGTAGTATTGTGGATTCTACTTGTGTGTTACTGTGGAGATATATCCGTGTTCTGTTTTTTTCTCCAACTTGAGTCTATGCATGAGCTGGAAAGGTAGTAATTTGATCCTTTGTATTTGCAGGTATTCTCGCAGGAAAACGGTCCAGCACATGCTATATGGAAGGAGATAGGAGTTCCTCTCACTATCAACACGTCAGATCAGGATGTGAAGTGTAAAGTGGATTGGCTGAAGTATGCATATTTCCCTTAATATTTTTAATAGGGATGGATTCTTTAGTGTTTTATGTTTCAATTGTTATGATATTTTCTTGATTCTGGTCACTATTTCTGCGGTGTACACGACCATCGCTCCCGTTTGGGTTGAATTCTGAGCCTATTTTGTGGTTTGATGTTTATATTTGCATATTCAATGCCAGCAATTAAACTGTAATTGCTGTACTCTTTTATGGGATACGGTAATGGTTTACACATAACCTGCACTGATATTTGGTTTCTCAAAATGCACAGTTGATAGCTATCCTCCCCAATAGCCTGTTAATTGTTTTAGTTACAGCTATTACTTGAAAATTCTGCAGCTCAGGGAAAAGGAAAACATTGATGGTATGTATTCTAATTTTGTGCTTTACTTTGCAGCTATGATGGCATACTTGTGAATTCTCTTAATGCTGTGGAATTCTTGTCCTGGTAAGCGAAATAAATTAATTCAGTAATCCTCAGCTGCGCTTAGAAACCTACAATTTTTACTGAGTTATCTCTTCCTCTGTAATTCCCTCATGTATAATTTTGTGTCTAGCCATTTTTGCATCAATTCATCTTTATCTGTCTGTATTTGTATGCAAATAAGATTCCATTTCACATTGACAATATCATTTGACAATAAAATATAAGGTTTTACTTCTCACAGTCTTATGCAGGAGCCTTTTAAAAATGTCCCCCTTGCATGGACCATCCATGAACATACACTTGCTGCTCAGTTGAGTCAATATGTATCGAGTGGCCAAAGTGAGCTGGTTGATACGTGGAGAAAATACTTCAATCGAGCAACTGTTGTTGTCTTCCCAAATTATATTCTGCCGGTAATCATTGTTTACTTGAAGTAGTTCTTCCAGTTCTGCTTGTGTAATAAGCATATCTACTTTCTGGTTTGCAACTGAAGTGACACTTAATAATTCTTTAGCATGTAAAATAGACAAAATCTGATTCTCATGGTGGTTGATATCAATCACTTTTTATACATACTGCAGATTGCTTATTCAGCTTGTGATTCTGGAAACTACTTCGTCATCCCAGGCTCTCCTGAGGAGTCATGTGAAGCTGATGACCAGTTGGTTTCCATGGCAGACAATTTACGTCTGAGAATGGAGTATGGACCAGATGATTTTGTTGTTGCTGTTGTTGGAAGTCAGCTATCGTATCGAGCTATGTGGCTTGAATATGCCTTTATTTTGAAGGCTTTATATCCACTTTTCACAGATTTTGGTGGTCATCTTAAAATCATAATCTCAGCTGGTCATTCCACCGGTAATTACAGTCATATTGTGGAGGTGAGAGGAGTTTATTTAATTTATTAAATAACATTATCTGGAACCATTTAATTTTAGAAATGACCCTTAAATAATATTAATGGAGTTAACCTGTAAACTTATTTTTAAGTAATGAAGACCGCGTTCCTTTTTTTGTTCCATGCATGTAATGTATTGAATTCCTTCCTGCAGACTATTGCTCTGAAATTGGGATATCCAAAGGAAACGGTGAAGCATATTGCCATCAAAGAAAACAGTGACCCTGTAATAACTGCTGCTGATGTTGTGATATATGGATCCTTCCTTGATGAACATTCTTTCCCCGACGTTTTGCTGAGAGCTATGTGTTTTGGGAAACCTATAATTGCTCCAGACATACCGTCAACACGGAAATATGTCGGTATCTGTAGTGATTATATATAAGTGAAATCATATTATATGCATCGTTCAAGTTATGAATCATGTTGATTGTGCTTTAGCCTTATTTAGTCTTCAAAACTAAATGAGGCTAAATAAAGTTTCAAGACTCTGTAAAAATTGCTTGAAATTTCATTCAGCTTAATTAGACTTGGTTCAAATTTGACCAAGCAGTTTTGTATTTCAAAATTTGACCTACTAACTGGGTCGACGACAATCATAGGTTAGTGACAAGGTGAATGGCTACCTTTTTCCGAAGGACGATACAAGGGTTCTGACTCAAATCATGTTCCAAATGGTCTCAAATGGAAAACTCTCACTTATAGCTCAAAATGCTGCATCAGTTGGAAAACTTACAGCCAAAAACTTAATGGTTTCTGAAACTGTGGAAGGATATGCTTTGCTTCTTGAGAGCATTCTCACTCTCCCATCAGAAGTAGCGCTTCCCCTGGCTGCCAAAAACATTCCTATGAAACTGAAAGCTGAATGGAGATGGCATCCTTTTGAAACTATTACAAGCACCCATTCTCCGAGCAAAACCAGTACGAAATATATCCACGAGATTGAGAAACAATTGAATCATACCGATGTAGAGAACTCTGTGGCTTTGGATACGTCAAATGATACATTATTGTTTACCATATGGGAAGAACAAAAGCATATAGATATGTCTAACATGAGAAAAAGAAGGGAGGATGAAGAGGTAAGTGGTTTGCTGTTTCTGCTTCCTTTTTTATGATTAACAGATTAATCTTGTATTTAGTTTGATAACAATGGTTTTTTTTTTTTTTTGGAAACTGATGCAGTTGAAGGATAGAACTGATCAACCTCGAGGAACATGGGATGAGATATACCGAAGTGTCAGAAAGGCCGACCGTTCATTGCATGAGAGAGATGAAGGAGAACTTGAAAGGACAGGTCAACCGCTATGTATATATGAACCTTACTTTGGAGTAGGAACCTGGCCCTTTTTACACAGTTCTTCACTATATAGAGGGCTTGGGCTGGTGAGTACTCTATGTCTTATTTGGCAAGATTGTTTCTCAGACGTACATTTATAATTCATCATGTTTTTGCTGTGATTTTTTTATATTATTTGGCTGTCAACCTGATGCAATGTTGAAATGTATTCTCTAGTCTAGGAGAAGTCGAAGGCCTGGTGCTGATGATATTGATGCATCTTCTCGTTCCCACTATTAAATAATGGTTACTATCGAGATGCATTGGGAGAATATGGAGCCTTTTTTGCAATCGCTAATCGGATCGATAGAATCCATAAAAATGCTTGGATAGGATTTCAATCTTGGAGAGCTACAGCACAGATGGTATGCTTTTAGACCTTAGTTTTTCCTTAAGAAATACTATTTCATGTCTAATGCATATCTTATTGCAGAAATCTTTGTCTAAGACCGCCGAAAGATCACTGTTGGATGCTATTGAAACACAAAGGCATGGGGATTCTTTGTACTTCTGGGCCCGCATGGATACGGACCCTAGAAACCCATTGAAACAGGATTTCTGGTCATTCTGTGATGCTATAAATGCTGGGAATTGCCAGTAAGTTTTATTCTGTCCCATATTTATTGCAAACAAAGCAGGAAAAGATAATGTGAAAAATGTACAAAGTCTTGCATTAAATATACTTGTAATCCCACCATATTCTATTAAAATCTTCGTACACTCTTCACTTTATATGATTACAAACTGTCAATTTTCCTATGATTGATCTGATTATTTTATATGTGGATCTTAGGTATGTTTTCTCCGAGGCTCTAAAACAGATGTATGGAATAAAGCATAATTTGAGCTCTCTTCCCGTGATGCCTTCAGATGAAGGCAGTTGGTCTGTCATGCATTCCTGGGTTTCACCTACCAAGTCCTTTTTGGAGTTTGTTATGTTTTCAAGGTTTAATCTTCTATATAGTCTAATGAGCCTCATTTCCATTTTATGTATAATTTCTAACAAAGCAATCTTTTGAATCTGCAGAATGTTTGTGGATGCCCTTGATGCGCAATTCTATGATGATCACCAGAAAACTGGGCATTGTTATCTCAGTATATCGAAGGTACTCTTCCTTCCATTTGAGGTTATGGTACTGCAAATTCTTGGTTTCAATACAGTACTGCATTTTGCCGTTTGAACTTCTATTATAGACTAGATTTAGAGATTGAAACAAGATTGTTATAACCACACCCCTTTAAAAAAGATCAGTGTAATTGCAGCTAAATCAATCACGTTAACTTTGTAAAAAGTTATGAGATGAAAAATGATTTATCCTTGCCACCCAGTGTCAACTGTGCGCCTCGTTAGCAATTTTGTCAGAACCCAAAAATTAAATTCTCATGTGGTACAAAATGGTGTCCTTTTGCAATTCTCCGGCAACTTTGCAGCCAAATCGGGCAATTTTTAAAAAGTTGGGACTAAACTAAATCAATAAAGTTCACTTTTTTTGGGTCTTTTCGTGGAAAGGTAAAAAGTTATGTTACGGAAAATGTTCTATCCCCGTATATTACCAAATGCCCCCTAAGTGTCTCATTCCATTTGTTTCTTCTGAAAGATGTATACATGCTTGATAAACAGGACAAGCACTGCTACTCTCGTTTGCTCGAGTTACTGGTAAACGTTTGGGCGTATCATAGTGCAAGAAGAATTGTGTATATAGACCCAGAGACGGGATTTATGCAAGAACAACACAACCTTAAAAGTCGAAAAGGTCAAATGTGGATCAAGTTTTTCCAATTCACCACTCTTAAGGCCATGGATGAGGACTTAGCAGAGGAGTCCGATTCCGATCAGCCCAAAAGACGTTGGCTTTGGCCTTCAACGGGCGAAATATTTTGGCAAGGTACATATGATAAAGAGAGAAGCCTGAAACATAAGGAGAAAGAAAAGAAGAGGCAACAGAGTAAAGACAAGATTCAACGGATACGTAAACGGACTCATCAGAAAGTCATCGGTAAGTATGTGAAGCCTGCGGCGGAGGAGACGAAAAACGGGACGGATCAAGCATTGAGGCTTTTGAGGTAGTACTAACGGTTGGATACGAATCATCTAATTCTTTCTTTTTGACTTTTTACCTTTTTTTTTAATTCTTACTAATGGATGCATAGGATTGTATTTTGTGTCCTAAGAGATAGGTAGTTTGCTTCCTAGTAATTTTCCATTTTAAAGTCCTGTAAATGGTAGCTGGGTACATAACTATTTTAATCATACAAAAACGATCTTGTGGCTCCAACTTTTTACTGAGATTACCGTTACATGATTATCATTATTCTAGTCAAAGTTGATATATTATATCACGAGCATTTAAAAACTTTATTGTCCCTTTAGATAAAATAATAATTCATCCCTCTCAAACTTGTTTACCCTTTTATTTTCGGCATGAGTTTTAATGTATGAGTCGTTTATTTGTATTTTAATCGACACGAGTTTTAATGCATGAGTCGTTTATTATTTTTTTTGATAAAAATAATGACATAACATATTAAAACAATTTGTCTACCTTTTTGTTTTCGGCATAAGTTTTAATGTATGAGTCGTTTATTAGTATTTAAAGTGATAAATTGATTTTTAATTGAGGTATTGTAGTTATTTCTATTTTATTATTAAAGTAGATTATTTTTTTATTTTGGATAAAAATAATGACATGAGATATAATTTTAAGATGTCATAAAGTACCATTTGGGAAAAGGGTAAATAAATTTGTACGTAAGCAGTATATTTTTTTTACGGTGTTTTTTCTTTTATATAATTACTGAATTACCAGGATCTCGATTCGAGATGTTCATCGTTTTTGGTCAAGTCCTTGCACATTTTATATTACAAATGTGAAATATTTAGATAATTTACATGATTCAATCGCAATGCTATTCAATCTTATCAAAATTTTATTTCTTTTCTTGAAAGGCAACTGTTTTTCTCAGGGCGTGCTCTCTCATGCCATGTATTCGATTATATCACATGTTTTAATGGGTTGTATTTGTATAATACATCAATGCAGGTGGTACAACACCTTAAAGCTCTCTTGGGCATAAAAAATTATGTTTTTCTTGCTTATATCTACCGTTCGCACAGAATATGGTAATCAACAGTAACCTTAATTAGTATTCCCCGTTCGGACCAATGTTAAGCTACTAACAAACAAAGAATAAGCATGTAAGACATGAAAAGAAAATTGTGTGCTCGTGCTCAAATGCATCAAAGAAACAAAAAATGCTTGCTCAACATCGATCATACAGTATAGTGCTAACTTTATTGATGCACAAAAGTATTGAATGGATGATACGGGATACGGATCTCTCCATTTTCTGTAAATTTATTATAAATTTGGAGAGAGGTAGGCATATGGTGTATATTCCAATTTTTTTGTATCACTCACTGTTTATTATGAGCCTACATCTCTAAAATATAAAAAATTACAGAAAAGTAGTGGAGACGATCCATTTCCGCATGTATGATGCTTGAGCAAAGGATGAGTCAATAGTTATAAGGGATGAGCCGACTTAGATGAAACATCTGATGACCAAATGAACTTGATTGTGGTGTGCCCAAGGAATCATGCACTTCGACTTTAATTTCGGTGTTTTTTGCTTGGTAAAGAAAGCTGAAAGGATGCTCTTGCTGCGAACAGGGGGTCGAATTATTTCCCTTTGTGTGAGATTGTCAAATGACCTGTGTGGAGTCATAGCTCTGGAGCCCTCCAATGCATCCTGCAAAACAAACTTCCTTAAAGTGGATTATGAATAACGCTATAAAATTAAGATGTTTTCCCACAAAACACGAAACAAGCTTCCACATCCAAAACCCAAGGAAACAACTTATCCAATGAATCTCGTCTAACTGGAACAAAAGGTTATAGCTGTATAAAACTAAATAGTCTCGTAAATAGTAAAAGGACATCATAGGAAAAGAGGAAGGTAAAGCATGCATGAATTCTAGACTTTACCCATTGTGCTACTCTAGAAGCTGGTGCGAATTTCATCTGACTGTTGTCTTCAACATCTGATTGTAAAAGAATAAGTTTTGCAGGATGAATACTTCAACTAGGTGAATATCAATAGCATCTTACATTAGTTAAGAGTTACGAAGTAAGGATGAGTAAATAAACTTGCATACCTAACAAGTTGAATGCAGCAGAACTTTTCCCATATGTCTTTGATTCCTCACTGCTGAAAAGGTAAGCAAATATCAAGTTATGTGTTTGATCAACTCGACACCCAGATATAAATAATTTTAAGATAATAAGAACTTCCAGTGCAAACCTTATACTACCACTTGCAGAGCCTTTCAAGGTCGATTTGGTTTCAGATGCTAAGTGCCAAGAGAGAGTGTTTGCAGCCGAAGCACCTGGGTAAAAGGTACGAAATAAACTAGTTAACCTGAAGAATTCACACTTTACAATATTTTACTGCTCAATATGACAAACAACCATCCAAATGCAAAGAAAATCAGCCACCTGATGGGTAAACACGAAGTCTTGTTTGTATAGGTTGCCTAGGACCAGTCTGTATATGAGGGTTAAAGTGCACCTTTTTGTTCAAAGAATCTAGCTCGACCATCAAATGAAAATCAAATGAGAAAATGAAAATAATTTGTATCTGACAAATATACAAAGCAGTATTTAGTCTTACTTGGTAAATGTAATGTTTGTGATGCCTTGGGATGATAGCTAATAATTGCTGCTGCCTAAGACCTTCTTTCATCATATATGTTTGACATGTCAGAAGTTGCTACAGAGTAAAAAGTTTGTTTTAGCCTCAGTCATCTGTTTATCTCAATAAAACCTTCTCCAAGCTAACTGAGTTGAGAGTTACCTGATTTACACATTTAACTTTAAGCTCTGTGGATGAGATGTCCAGATTCTGTTGCTCCAGAAAATCACTCAACTTATAAGCAACAGTACCAAGGTGATCAATTGCATTGACAAGAGCTCGTACAGCATAGTCCTTAAGATTGTCCAACACCCTTGTACAAAATAAACAGATATATAAATAAAATATTTAGAAAGATAAGCACATTGCTCCCTTCTTGATCACCAATGAAAGATGAACGTACTATCGACTAAACATAATCAAACACAATAATGAGCATAATATATACTCCCTCCGTTCCATTGTATTTGTCCCACTTCTTTTGTTTGAAATAATAATAAAGTAATAAAAATTGAGGGTAGTTTTGGGTATTGGGAGAGAAGAAAAAGGTATTTGAAGTAATGAGTGGAGTAGCGAGTGACATTTTTTGTAATATTGTGTGAAAAGTGAGAATAAAAATTATGGGTAGTGGAGTTACTTTTTCCTTTTATGGAATGAGAAAGTTATAATGGGACGTCCATAAAAGGAAAGCGAGACAATTATAGTGGGACGGAGGGAGTATTACATAAACAAGTTACAGAAGGCATACATTTGCTTTTGCTCACTGGGAGATAAGACTTTTCACAGTAGTCTGCTGCAGAATACAGTTGTGGCCTGAGGTTCTTGAGTTCCTGTGGAGATATGATATGACAACAACGATAATTAAACGTTTTGTCAAAGTTAGTAAAACCGTGCAAGGTCAAATATAAACATGTGTATGCAGAAAAATATACATAATACTTCAAGAGAATTACATAGATCCATCTAATATTTCCCCATTTCTCGTAGCAATTCTCTATCAAAAGTCAATCAGGTAACGAGGTTTCTAGCTTCATCTTTCAACTTAATGGGAAGGAACTAATATCTTGAAAATTGCGACAATCGGTACAGTAACATATACTCCTTACATAGTATTGTTAGTTTCATCTACACAGCATTAGAGGAACTTATCAAACCAGGATGTAATGCACAGAACAAACAATTAAACAGTAATTATAAAAAAGTAAAGTTCGAACGAATCAATGAAATTAGTGAAAAGATCAAGCACAATCCACAAATCCTATGTGAAGAAGGGGCAAAAATGAATACGAAACACACAGGTGCATGCAATTCTAAACTAAATTAACATAAACAACAAAATTAACTAGATTCCAAATTTCCAACTAAAACAAAAAATAAACAAAGTAAAAACACAACTTAATCACATTAAATCCACGCGAATTGCAGAATCTTATTCCATAAATTCGTCAAATTAAAAGTTAACCAGTAAAAATCGCAAACAATCTCGCACGCATAACACAGTCCCCCCCAGATCTGATCTCAAAATCTCGAACCAAACCTTAAGAACAAATCAGAGAGAGCAAAGTTCACCTGCAATGCCGTAACAAAGCTTTTACTCCTCTCCATTGAGTCCTCGTCAAGTCTCATACTCCCCTTCTCGGGCCGGGACTTCTCCACCTCCATTGAACTTTCACAAAATTCCAATCAAAATTCCAGAAACTTGTTGTCGACGTTAATCATCAAATTCCAGAAACTCGCACATAAAGCAGCTTTATTCGCAACCAAATTCCCCCAAAAAGAGCATCAATAATTACGCAATAATTTGTGGAATTCAGTTAATTAAGCGATTTATGTAACAGAAATGAGTGAGGTGCGCAGCAGAAACAACCCGGGAAGTGTGTTGATGTAAATTAGGATGGGAGTTACAGCGAAAGGAAGAAAGCGACGTCGTTGGTATTTATTTAGGGGCAGAAGGGAAGAACAACAGCAGTTGAGCTGGTTGGTGGTGGGCCATTTATTGGACTTTAATGCGTACAATTTCCCTACAAGATTTATATATCTTCATTTGGCTCACAAGATTTTATTTTTTTTTTGAAATGTAGAAGGTATAATATTAATGGGGGTACTCGGGGTACCCAACCGGTATACAGAGAGAAAAAAACCAAGAAAACTGTACAAAATTATGAACCAAACTCAACAGCCCAACTATAATTTACAAGGAATACAATATACTGATTGCTCACTTCAATCATGAAGACTATAAAAAAAAGAGGGGGAAATGAGCTTTGAGCCACTTCCACTAATTGATCTTGATGCGATCGAACGTTGTGGACAATCCTGTAAGACATTCTTGAAAATCACATCATTCCTAGCCTTCCAAATTCTCCAAACCACACATTGCCAAATGAGATGAAAGAATTTCTTAGTTGTCTTGCCCGTACCTCTTGAAACAAAGTTGTTCATATGCTAAAAAATTGAAGAGTGTGAAACAAGATTATTAATTTTTTTGACCGATAAATCAAAATTTTGGAGTTTTTAAAGAATAAGACAACTATTCATTAGTGATGAATTGATGATTATAGAAAAGGATATTAGTAATGTTTTTTCTTAACGGTAAATTGTCCTATCTTTGTATTTTAAAATTTCAAATTCGATATTTTGTGTAGGAGTTGGTATGCTGTGAAACTTGTTCACCGTGAAATTGGTTTTTGTTTTTACAGACATACACTTTAGTAATATAAGTCACACACTTTAGTAATATAAGTCACACACTTTAGTTATCACTACGACACTCTTTGCTATAATATAAGTCACACCCTTCACTTTTATGAGTAATACACTTTACAGTAAAAAGTCACACACTTTAGTAATATAAGTCACACTCCTTAACCAGTTTCACCGTAAAACTTGTTCACACTATACTTTGTATTTGTGTAGTATCTTGTCACAACGTATTTAGTGAGTGAGTTAATGCATGTTTGTTTCTCTAATATTTTTTTGTATTAGAAGTTTAGCAATGATCAATAAATTTATTTCCTTACTCTGTACTAATTTAATTTTTTACTGAAAAAATTCAAAATATTTTAAATAAATTACACAATTTTAAGATTTTTATTCTAATCTTTTTAATTATTTTTTAAAGATATATATGCCTTTGAAAATAATATAATAGGAGCTTAGAAGAGATCCCAACCCATACATGAAGTTTCTATTAAGTTAAAAAAAATCAAATTATATAGAAATTTGGGCCTGAAAATGTGGCCAGGCCCAGTAAAAGACATGGTCGTCCAGTCAAGCCCAGCCCAATCCGGCTAACTGGATTAGTAAACTTGAAATTCCAAATTATCCAAAAATCCAAAACTTATCCTATATTCCTATCCTATCCTCTCTTCTCCCTCCAATCCATCTCTCATGATTTCGCCAAATTCCCTCTACAACAGAACAAAATTCTTTTCCCACAGAAGAAAAATGAAGAAAATTCCCATTTGAAAGAAGAAACTGCCAAATCTTCTTGATTCTGCCCCTTTCCCCAACGTCATTGATGGCGCTCTTAGTCCCGTCGCCGGAGAATTTTTCACTTTCCGGAAGGGAGACTCCTGCGTCACCAATTCCGAGAAATAGAAGCAGAAATGTGAGGCTTATTAGGGTTTGTTCGTGTGGGAAGGATATGGAAAAGGCTGTTTTGAAATTGAGGGATGATAATTGCGATAACGGCGTGAGGTGGTTGTACGGCCCGGTGAAGGAGCGTGAAACGGCGCCGTTACTGTCAAAGAAGGGTAAATATGAGGAAGAGAAGAAGGTTGCTTACTACGTGAATACGGGTTACGCGATTCGGACTATCCGCAAGGAGTTTCCGGATCTTTTCTCTAGGGCGCTCAATTTCGATATCTACAGGTTTAAATAAATCCCCTTTAGTTACTTTTTGTATGATTGTTTATTGGTAACTGTAGTTGATTAGATGATTTTTTTTTTTAAATTGAGCAGTGGGTTTGAACTGTAGAGAACCGATAATGGCTTACGGTTATCCTATTGTTGTAAATTGTAGTAATCATGAACTTTTTATGGTGATCGACTATAAAAAGTAACAATTAGAGAAGGAATGTAATCATGAAAATGGGAGTGAAAATGTTGAATTTGTTAAAGAAAATGATTTTCATATCTTGTATAGTGTACACAATAGAAAGAGAGTTGCAAATTTGCTTACTATATGATTCAGTGAAAACATGGATAAAATGATCATATTAGATGTTTTACACGCCTCCTATCAAGAAAGATATATATCAACATGAAACTTCCTGCTATCTTAGCATTTTGGTTCTCTTTCACAGGGATGATATTGTGTTCAAAGATCCACTCAATGCCTTCGCTGGTATTGAGAACTACAAGTCGATTTTCTGGGCATTAAGATTTCATGGAAGAATCTTCTTTACGGCGTTGTGGGTTGACATTATAAGCATGTGGCAGCCGATGGAGAACACAATAACAGTCCGTTGGACAGTTCATGGTATTCCTCGAATCCCATGGGAGAGTCATAGTAGATTTGATGGTACATCGGAGTACAAGCTCGATAAGGATGGGAAGATATACGAGCATAAAGTTCACAATATCACTATGAATGGACCCCAAACGTTCCAAGGAATTTCTGTGCAACAGTTGCTTCAATCGATAGGTTGCCCCTCCACACCAAAGCCAACCTATTTTAGGTTTTGTTCTTTATCCATGGTGGTGTTGCTCCAATATAAACATAAATTATCCTCTGTTCTGAATCTTGTCGAATCTGAGGTGGAACCTAACCGAAGTACATAGAGTTGGTTCATGGCGTTTAAGATCATGACTGTCTTGATATTCTCGTAGCTGCTGTTAAGCGTTTCACGCCCTTATGTATATGATCGGTAAGGAAACGGTGAATGACACTGGTTCTTTTGATGCACGGCGTTGGTAGCGAATGTGCAGCAGATTCATTCTGTGTAATTTTAGATTTTAATTATGTGTAGTGTATCAATGAATACGAGAACTGACTAACTGTGTCCTTAAAGTTGTAAAATACGTAACTGATTAATTAAATATTTCAACACGCATCGATCTTCTGATGCCTAGAACACAAATTACAAAAGCGTCAAACCAATGACACTATTCATATGACTAATCTCATTAAACCTACACCAACATCACAAAGTTATCTCAAAAAGGTTCCATCCATGATTGTAGACACCTTAGCACAGAGCAAGTTCATCTTAATCACACAAGAAACTCTTGCCAACCTCTTCTCAACCATGAGTGTTTACAGCTTCCCACAGCAAGTTCTTAGGAGCTGCGGCCGACGTAAAATCCCGCGCCTCAATAGCCGCTGTCCTAAGCACCTTCAGAGTCCACCTATTCGCGTCGATGAAGGTCATGCTCCTGTAAGGCAAGTTGTGCTTCTTGCACAGATCTTGCACAATCAGCGAAACCTTCCTCAGGTTGCAACGAGGCAACCTCGGGAACAAATGATGCTCGAGCTGGAACTGCAGCCCACCAAAGAACCAATCCCATTTGGAAGAACAGTCGATATCAATCGTCCCACTTGTTTGTTTCTCGAACCAATCGTTCCCCTGTGGAGCTCCCTCATACACGTTTGCTCCGAAATGGTTCAAACAGAACTGCACGTGCTGGATGGACGTCACGCTGAAGCTCACCAACACGAACAAAAACCTCTCGCCCCAGGTAGGCATACACGAAACGAGAAGAGGGAACCAAGTCCAGAAAACGAGGATCCCCATTATGTTCATCGCTCTGTCGGGAACTCTTCTTTTGGAGAACAAAAGCAAGAATGTCTGCAGATACAGATTTACCCTAGCTACACACATCACAGGGTAGAATGTGATGTGCTGGTAGCTAACGAAAAACCTCGCAACGGGGTCAAATGTGAGCTTTCTTTTGTAAAATTGGGACGTGAGCGACTTAAATAGCCTCGACGAAACAGCAAGCATGGGCAAATGCTGGAGATCGGGGTCGTAATCGAGGCTGTTGCACGAAACGTGATGTGCATTGTGCGTCCATTTCCACCATGCGATACTGATACCCGTCAAGCAATTTCCCATGAGAATTTGGGCTAATTTGTTGAACCCTCGGGTTTTCATAATCTGGTAGTGTCCAGAATCGTGCCCTAAATATGAAACCTGCATCCACGAGAACCCTAAAATTGCGGCAGAGAGCATATGGATCCAGAAATTGTTGCAGTAAACGACGCCGTAAAAGCAGGCGGAGAGAAGAACAGAGATGAAACAGAGACTGTAGATAACGCCGTGCCCTTTCTTCTCGAATAGGCCGGCTTTCACGAATTGGGAAACGAGATTCCTGTAATCCTTCGAAACTTCGGAAACCTGGTAATCTTTGAGGTGAAAACCGGTGAATAATCCGTCGAGATTTTTCCAGGCGGTGCCAGGGTGGAAGGCGATGAAGGCGTCGGTGACGTCCTGGCCGGCTAAATTGAGGAGAACGACGTCGCCGCCGGGGTGTAGTTTAGCCCATTGTGTGACGTCGTACACTTTGCCCTGGATTGAAATCCAGAGGTCGTCGGAATTGTTGTGTTTTTGCAGTTCTTCAGATGTGATGTATTTCTTATTTTCCGCCATTGTTGAGAAAAATTAAATGGAATGATCCACCCCCTTTCTGAGTGATTTTAATTAGGGAGAAATTTGAAAAGGGGTTGGATCGTTGAATCGAGGGAAATCCCCTTTGCGAGAGGGGATTTGATGATGTTTGAATTAGTGAGGGTTTTTCTGTATCTCACTAATTTGAATCTGGAAGATGTTTGAATTATGAAGTCTGTTTATAGTAAAGTATTGGCGAATTATGCGGCGAATTGGTAGATGGAGAAATATTGGTCTCCGTACGTATGGGAGAAGGAGTAGGATCGCCTGTTGTTTGACCTACCAAAGAAACCTGCGTACGGCTCTAATTAAGTCAAGATTAATTTAATGCTCTCTTAAATACAAATTTAATTGTCCTGTTTTAAGTTGGATAATCTGTGATTCGCCTGATATCTGACACGAGAATTTGCCTTTAATTCATTATGAATTTTTTTCATTCACTGTACAAGGTTTCATACAGAATTAAATTAGGTCGGTTGACATTCGATTATTAATTATAATAATGGAAATAAATAATGATTATTATCGGATTTTAAGATCTAAGATAGACGATAAACACGACTGTGCATATTGTGTTATAGCAATTTGCACAACATTATCCTAAACAGAGCCACTGTTTTTATTTTTTGACAATCGACAAAATAATTTTTTTTTTTTATCGGACAAAGTTAGTTGTTAATAGTTAGTACACCAAGCACTTAAACACTCCACAAATTCATCAATCCACCTTATAACTCTCATAACTCCAATTCATTCCCAAAGAGAATCGAACTTGAGTCTCCTACTCAATTGAGGAGGCCAGTGGCCAAGTGGGCTAGGCCACCTGATTTACAAAATAAAATCTTTATTTTAAATACCCTCATTATTCTTACTGCTATGTTTGTAATTGTAAGGGATGGCAATGGGACAGGTTAAAACTAGGACCTGACACGAATCCGCCCCAGATGGGGCGGGTTAAAATCCGGTCAAATGGGTTTTGGGGCGGGTTAAACAGGATCAAACGGGTTTTTTGCCGGGTACGAGGCGGGTTACGGTATTAGGTAAACCCGTCCCGGACGCGCCCCACATATATAAATATATATTAATTCTATATTTTTTTATTAATTAAATGTATTTTGTATAGGATTTATTTCTTTCACGGTGAATTGTTTCTTTCTTTGCTTTATCAATTTCGATCTTTTATCGAATAAGTGCTTTAGTTTAGATTGAGAATAAATTAGAATGAGTATATATCAAATGTACATAATTCAAAATAAATTTCAATTAATTCACCCAAATAATACAAATTCAAGTATTAATTGTATGAATTGGAGGACTGCAAAATAATTGAATGAATTGGAGGTAGAGATAAATTATTTTTCTGTTTATTTATTTATTTTCATCTTTATTTATTTTTCTAAAATACTAACATATCTATATTTTTTAAAATAGATGGAGTTTGAAGAAGTAACTAGAGCTAATTCAATGATTGTCCCATCAAATAATCTTCTTTTATGTGGGATTGATTAAAACTTTTGAATTTTGTTCTCTATGATGTTAGTTTGATTATGAAATTAGGTATTTTGTTTGATATAATTTGAATGATTTCAGTTAATGTGTTATTTTTTAGGAATGATTTGTATGAAGTTAGGAATATGAATTAAAAAATGTAGGGAAAAATAAATTGGACGCTGGTTGGGTTAAACCCTCCGGGTTCACGGGGCGTGGAGGGATAGAGCGGGTTCAAAACCCGGCGGGGCGGGACGGATTACGGGTTATCAAAAAAATTGGCGGACGGGTTACGAGTTTGGCTAAACCCGCCCCAAAGCCATCCAAAAAAATTGACGGGTTACGGGTTACGGATTTCGTAATTTTTGAATTCACCGCCGAATGTACGTACATAATCTCGCCTGAATACTTATTGCCAAATATAGAGGATTTTTTTACCTTTTATTAAATTGATAGTGATCAATTCAATGAACGTCGACTTTCTTTTATATAAATTACTATAATTTGAATTGTTGATATTTATGGACTTTATTGTCCGATTATTCTTGTCGACCACCATTTAAAAAATAGTAATTAATTAAAAACCTCATCAAATTTAATACTATAATCCGTCTTTTGAATGTATTTTGAAAAAAAATTACCTTCATTTCTCTACAAATATTACTATTACACCGTCCCACTTAGAAAATCAGATAATGATTAATGACGAGATTGATTAAGTCTGAGATGCGTTTTGTTAGAAATGAATAACTTTAATTAAAATTAATCAAGTATTTTGTCCCATGGAATAACCTTGCTGATATTTAGGTGGGATTTGAAAACCCATCCCGTAATTTCATGGGATCATTCGAATTTCGGAATGTCATATAATTACTTTCGTCTACCAAAGTATAGTGTCCTTTTTAGTATATAAAAATTTATAATTCACGCTGTCAAAAATATGCATTATAATTTACACCTATGATTGTGACTATTTTTTAATCAGAAAAAAAAAGTTCGTTCATTTATTAAGAATATGCATAAGAAGTATCCATTAAATACAATGACACGGGTATATGAGATATCCAAAATTTGAGTTGAATAGAGTTCAGTGAAGAAAACTAGTAACCTTAAAATATTCACCTAGTAATTCAACATAAAATGTCACTAGGACTCAAGCACCTCTTATTAAATGAAATTTTATGTCTTCAAGTTCCTCTTGCGTTTATCCAACTCAAAATTCTCGTCTTTATCATTCTCTCTGTCAATGTACATAAGACTATGTTTATCGGTGGTTCATATGAAATGTTCACCGCAAAAGACAAAGAAAAAGTAAAAAATAAAAATTCAAAATTCATATAAATCGGACGAATAGTTCGCTGCACCGAACCCAGTTCATGTACTGCTCCCAGATATGCATGTGACATGTGGCATATTCTGATTAGTTAATATAAATTTTATTTGAATACATTTTAAAATTTTATTTTTAAGATTTTTTTATTTATATAAAAAGATAAAAATTATATCAAAATTCTCAACTTTTTTTTCTCTACAAATAGAGATCAATATTGATATATTTTGAATCACAATATCTTATTTTTTATTTTCCATTTAAATTTATATTATTTCTCCAATTTTTTTTACTTTTCTATTAAATAAATGTTGAATGTTTAAATATATATTAAATTGATTATAAATGATATTTAATTATTAAATAAAAAAAAATTAATTTAGATAGTTGGGTGATTGATAAAGTGTGAAAAAAAGGATATTAAATTACGTTGAAGATTATTTTATTTCATGTAAGCTAAAATTGTAACATATCTAGTCATTCATATACCCTATTTAGTCGTTCAGGTAACCTATTGACTAATTGTAATTTTCAATATCATATTCTTTCTTTTCTCTTCTAATTTATATCATTTTATCATAAATCAATTCGTTTTTGCTCATTTATTTGTAACTTGATATATTTATATATATATATATTTATTTATATATTTTTATTTAATTTTTTAATTGAGATTGTAATTTATTTTAAGTGTATAATATTTTTTTCTTTATTATAATTACGGATTTTGAATATCAAGTAATTTAATATATCACATTATTAATATAATAAAAATTAATTATAGATTAATATAATTATTAAATAGTGAAAAAAAATATTTTATTAAAAGATTGAGTTGCGGGTGTTTGTTGATAAAGTATGAAAATAGATAAATATGAGTTGAATTGTAAATTATATAGGTGAATGAGAAATAAATAAATTATTTATTAAAGCATTCGGTTATAATTGTTTGTTGATAAAGATAGTCTAAGTTGAACTTCATCACAAATTTAGAACGGCATGTCCAGTAAAATCTAGGGACCCATGTCTGCAATTTTACACCTGTAAATTTAGAATTGTTGCAGTTGATGAAATTTATAGACAGAATTGTGGTTATGTTTGGACAAATGAAGGAGGGGACCTATAGATTGTCAGTTTTTTAGACTTAAAAAACTTTTTCATGGTCCTTAAAACGTTTGTGGCATTTTCTTGTGTTTCCCCAAACATCTAGGGACCCCTGTCTGCAATTTTTGTTCCATTAATTTTGCAAGTACATGAAGAGGAAACTTAGTGGACATGAAATTCAGCATCTAACTTTTATTTAGAGCCACAATTATTTGAGTCAACATAATTTGGATATAACGTTTTAACAATTTGATAATTTAGAAAATACAAGCAATGTTGATTTATTTTAATTTATACACCGTGTCTTATGAGACATGTCCCATAATATTAACTGCATGAATTTCTTTATATTAACATAATACTCCTATATGTATATTTCAGAAATGCTGTAATGTATGCAATAATAAGGGACCGAGATTGTTGTAAAGCTTGGAAGTATGTATATGTCAACTTCTGATATTTTGATCAGGCACAGAAATTCATAGCGTGAAGGGTGCGTGGTCCTTGCATCCTTAATTATTAATTGGCTTTTATTATGACACCAGTTTGTTGCAATCTTTTCCATAAAATTCTTGCAAATAATACAGATATATAAAAAAATATAAGCATATTAATATGAGGAACATTGTTCACGTTAAAATATCTACTTTGAGGTCCCATTCTTGTTCATGATCATTTTTTGAGTCATTGCAAACCTCACGACTAGCCAATTCTTGTAAAAACAACTTAAATTTGCCCATAACTCCCAAGAGCTAGAATATCGATTATGGTCTTCGAAATTAAATAATACTATCAGATATACTTATTGAGGTATTAATGACAGACATTAATTAGCAAGTGAAAATACATATTTATGTTGTAAGTTCATTAAAGATATACTAGTATATATTCAATGTTCTCATGTGTATAATATATAATCTAAAATTTTAGATATATCAACTTAATTATTTAAAAATACAAGATTTTTCCTAGTTTTATATCGGGTGAATTATGAAACTCATCTCCGAACTACAAAAAATTGTAATTTTGAAAATAAATGATCAATTCTTTTGTTTAATTGATCAAAAATGCAAAAATTGTATGCTATAAGCCTATAAGTTTTCAAATCACATGATTCTTTTAATAAATTTTAAAAAAATCTCGAGCGAAATTTTCGTCATTAGTCAATTGTCGCGGAGAAAAAGGGAAAAACAATGTTTCCTCAACACAGCATGTTTATTTAGGTGTTGAAATTTAATCTAATTCTTCGCTATTTATATCGAAATGTGCACACTCCATCATGGACAACCATGAACCATGCTACATGGGGTTTTATTTTTATTTTTTTAAATCAGGGAGCCATGCTACCTAGTAGTCAACTTGTGAAGCATCTAGTTTCCACATTGAATTTATATTACTTACAAAAAAAAAAAGTAAGCATTCGTACGTAATAAAGACATTTTTTTTAATAGAAACCTAAAATTTAACATCAATCAATTAAAGGAATATTAACTTATGTTATGTACGTAAAAGATATGAGAGGTAAATGAAAATTCAAAAGTATGAAATATAATAAAAAATATCGGTTGACTAAAAGATTTTCAAGTAAGGTAAATTGGAAAAATAAATAGTTAAAATAAAAGTTAAAACTCTAAAAATACACATATTGTGAGAGGGATAGTAACAAGAACACGTACAATTATGTTGATTTTGAATATGCTTGGAAAATACACCGAGATAAAACTTAAAAGGAAAAAATTTCAAGAAAGACATAATGTCAAATTAAAACAATTAAAAAAAACAAATCAATAAAAGAAAGCAAACTAAACTAAAAAAAGGAACAATAAGAAAAGTTAAAAAAGGAACAAATCATAGCCAAATATACAATTTCATCAAATCGTGGTCTCTATAATTTCCACACGCTGTCTCCATCACCATCAGTTTATATAAATAAATAAATAAAATCAATTCTTTCACATTAAAAATCATTCACAATGGAAAACCCTCAACTCTTAGCCAGCACCGAAAGCTTCTCATCCGGCTGGTTGATCAACACACAACCACCTCACCCAATCCGACGTCGTTCCCGCAACGAATACGAAGACACCTTCAATTTCGACTTTCCCGTAATAACACCCCCCACTCACTTTGTCCACGCTGAAGAAATATTCTCCAACGGCCAAATCAAGGCTTCCTACGACGACGTATTAATGACGTCACAAGTGAAGAAGGCCTTCGCAACTAATTCGGTGCCCTCTTCTCCTATAACTATTCCTTTGGGGTACTCTGCATCGGGACGACGTCGTTATTACGTGTTGGAAAAGTGGGGAAAATCGTCCAAGAAAATGTTGCGCACGTGTTTCGGATTTTTGTGCCAGGCTTTGAGATCAAAAGGCAATAGTAGGGTGGATGATGTTCAACGGAAGGTTCTAGAAGCTTCTCCGAGGCACAGTTCGTCATCGGCCTATTCGGTTGTTGAATATTGGACTAGTGATTATTGCAAGAAATTGGACAGCAATTTTGATACTGAGAATTCAATTCGTGAAGCTATTCTCTACTGCAAAAGATCAATAGGTTTGTCTGTTATTAATTAACTAGATTTTGTTTTATTTTTCTTAATATTATCAAATCTTGATTGATTGGAATTATTGATTAATCTTTTTTTTTTATTTTTTTTTCAGAAAAATGAGGATGGAATTGAGTGCGGCGAGAATAGTCGGTTTTTGTTGCTGTGACTATAGGCCACTAACTTTCCGCTGTAAATTAATTAGTATTTACAGAATTAAACTGGTTGGTTAATTATTATATATTCATCATTTTTCCAGTTTTTAAATATCAGAGATTGAGATTGAGATAGTAATTCTGATCGGTTTGGGAAGAATTGTGATCATATGGGGGAGAAGAGACGTGAACAGTTGCTAATAAGACAAGATAAGTTTTTTTGGCATCATAATGTGGATATAATTTTTATTTTTTACTTTTTATCTTGGGAATTGGTAGCCTAGAGTAGTGGTTTTAGGGCCACATGTGCATGTTTGGATTTTTCAAGTTTTTGTTCTTTTATAATGACAACTTTTATAGACCGGTAAATCTTAGATATGAAAGGATTGATTGGGTGCAATATACCAACTCTTTGCACGAGACAAATTGTAGATTATGGGAGTGTTTTCAAAAACAGATTATTGTCACTTAAAATTTGAGTGTAAAATAATTTGGAGTGTTTTATTTCTCTTTTAGTAGTTTAAATAAGTTTTCATAAACTATAAGTTATAAGCTTTAAAGATGGTGTTTTTAGTAGTTTATTAATTTTTTTTAAAACTTTTAACTTTTTTTGCAAACACTATCAATTTCTTTTTGAATTTTTTTACAAACACTTTCAACTTCTACTATTAATCATTTTTACCATAATCACTAATTTTAATCACTTTTTTAAAACCATAAATTTTTGCAAACACCCCCTATATATCAACTGTTTGTATATGTTTGAGTTGCACTATTAAGAGTTTCAAGTCCTGCTTGCAAACCCAAGTAGGGGTAGAAATATTTTTTTTTCAAAAAAATTGAGTCTTAACAAATTTTAAGAAAAAATGCTTCTCAAACAGGCTAATTCTAAGGGTGTGTTTGTTTTGAAATTTAAGTGTGCGGAACAAGTCAAGATTTTAGAATTCAGAGATTTAAAATCCTTGATAAATAGTAAATGTATGTGTTTGTTTTAAATTTTGAGTAGGGTGTGATTTAACTTTATGTCAAATCAATATTTAATAGTGATTGATATTGTATTATTATATTATATTGAAAAGTGTAATAAAATGTATAAATGTGATGTATTGAGAAGATGAGTAATAGGTTTTATAGGTATTTGTAGGTGTGGATTGAATGTGAGATTTGATAACCAGATTCTAAATCACAAACTCATATGAGACGGAGAGTGCAAAGTTCTAAGTCCATCCGTGTGAATCTCAAAACAAATACAACCTAAGTCTCTCATAATGTTATAAGACAAACCAGGATTTTCAAATAATATATTTAAGACAATTTTAAAATGTGTGAAAATTCTTGAAATATTTTTTTATGAGAAAACCTTTTAATTATACTGTAATTTCAACTTTTCATACTTTACTATTATGTCATATACCAATTCGAATAGAAACCGAATTGCTTATGAATTTTCCTTTAAAAATCTATTTGATTGTAATTCTCCACAATTCTAATACTATATTTCAATTTTATCCTTAATTCTATTTGTGTTTGTGATAATATAATAACTAATCAAATATTTATTTATTTCAAGTAGGTAAAATAAAAAGGAGTGTGAAACAACTTTAAGGGGCAATTGAAAAAGGACGGGATAATTACTTAAAACTACAATTTTTCACCCCTTCTTACTCACCACTACATTTCACTATTCCTATAAAAATACATACCAAATATACCCTTATTTTAATGGGCCCACACGCACCTACGCGTGTCCACTTGAAAACCCAAAGTGTCACACCCATGTGCCCCACTGACACCCCTTCAAATCAACATTTTCATTTAATTTCTTGAATATTTTTATTGGATGCATTCACACACCTTCCACTTTTCTCTCTTCTCTCAATAATATATCTTCTATTTTTTCTCTCACATACTCCCCCCACCCCCCCCCCCCCATTTTTTCAATAATAATTTACTCCCTCCGTCCCAATCTTTAAGATTTTCTTTCCATTTTTTTGTTCCAATCTTTAAGGTTTGTTTCCTAAAATAAAAATATATTTTATCACTTTATCAGATAAAATACTAATAAACAATTATTTCTACCATCAATTACCAATCACTTTATCACATAAAATATTAATAAATAACTCTTTCTACCCCAACACTTTATCACTTTATCACTATTCCCATAAATTCTTATGAACCGTCAGAAAACCCTAAAGAACAAGACGGAGGGAGTATGTCTCACCACAATCAAATCCAACCAACACACCCTTAAGGGCGTACTCACTCTAAAAAATCGGCAAAACTCCAACCACCTCATTCAACTTAACAATAGCCACATATGTTTAGGCGTTTGGGTGGTGAAAGGGATGAAGGTTTGATGCGGCGGAGGATGAGAACGAGACGACAGAAAGAGATGAAGGGGCGGAGAACTATAAATGTGGGGGAGATGGAGACGTCGGAAAGAGATGGGGGGATGTGTGTTTATAGATATGATGGGTGGGGGGGGGTGATTTGATGGAGTGTTGGGGGTGGGGGGCGGCGCCGGCGAGGGTGGATCTGATGGTGAGGGGGGAACGACTTTTTAGGGCTCAATTATTAATTTCCAGAACTACGAGCCAGAGATCTTTCGATTTGCTTCAATATCCTTTTCCACACTATTATTACATCTTTTCCTGTCTTTCTATAATACTTCGCAAATAATGGGGTTGTGATGCGATTTTTTGATTCCTTTTTGAGCTGGTGAATCGGGGTTAGGTTCTAATCGAGAGGATGGGCGGATCTGTAAAGACAGGTTATAATTTATTCATTATTTTTTGGCTTGAAGGTTGATTCAAATTTTTAATTTATTTACTTGATCAATGCTTCCAAAAATGGTCTTTGTTGTTTTTTCATGATTTGTTTGAAGAATAAATGGAGGATTTTTTTTTTTTGCAGCAGTTTGTTCACAAATTTTAACTTTTTGTTTTGAAGAATGGATTGTTTTGAAGAATGGTTGATTCAGAGCTTCAATAATTGCATGTGTAAAAACATTGGTGCATGAGAGATTTATGTGAAGTGGTGGAAGGGGTGATTTTGAAAGCTTCTGATATGGGGGGAAGTGGTTCTGCAATGTGAAGATGCAAATGAATTATTTGTATATTCAATATTTTAAGCGTGTATGTAATTCTTTTGTGTATATGTAATTCTTTTCGTGTATATGCAATGTAATTTTAGTATATACAATATTTTTTAGTATATGCAATGTATTTTTTTAAGTACATGCAATGTTTTTTATTAAACAATGCATTTTATAGGTATATGGATTATTTTTTTTATTAAAAAATAAAACAACGATAAATAGAGCATAATTGACACATAAATTAATTTAAAATTAAAAAATATTACCGCATGTGTAATTATTAAAAAACTTAAAAAATTTATTTCAATTATTACTTGTTTTAAAAACTGTGAACAAACGCCTTATTTTTTCTGTTGAAACTTAAACAAAGAAAGAAAAAATATTTTTATTTAATTGTTATTATTATAATTGTGACCCCATAAAAAGTAAGTGAATGACAACTGACAAAATATAAAAAAAGCAGATGACAAGACATTTTCTGATGCATTGTGTGTTTTTTCTCTACAGCAAGTTGAGTGAAAATAAGGGCATAATAGGAAAATTACCTAAAAATTTTGTATTGAATAGCAAGTTGCATAGGTATTTCCAATTTTGAACTGTAGTAGGATGTTATTGCCCCAAAAAGGACTAGAGGGAGCACATTATTTGTCAAGATCAGATGAGAGATTCTTGAGTCCCTAATTAACAAGCTAGGGGAGAACATTAAGTAAGTATACCCCATTATTGTGAAGCCAATGTTACAAAGTTATATAAGTTGGTTACGTACAAAGAAGCTGCAGGGACAAAGATGGTCCATGGTGTTAGGAGATACGCCAATAAAATGACCATCATTTTTTGTTGTTATGTGCTAATATTTCACGACTTTCATACAATCCATATATATCTTCTCACAATCAAGGGCAGGACAATTGCGAGTCTCAACTAATTAAAATTTGATTGGAGGGACCAACTCCTCCAAAAACATCCTAAATGTTTTTATTTCTTTTTCTCAATCAAACACCACCCCATATTGGGTTACTTCTTGTCTACTTATAAAATAAAAGGAACAGCAAAAAGTCACGAAAAGAATCTTCAATTCAATTAATCTTCACCCTGATATGATATGCATGATTTGTGCCAAAACAAATCATTCAAGATTAGATATAAACTAATAATGCTTTAATTATATGTATGACATATTTTTTTATGATGGAGATTGTATCGAAAGATCCAATTTCCGTCATTAAAATATATGATATTTAATACTAATAGTTATTTACGGTATTATAATAAATCTCATTAAATATTCTTGATAGTTTTTCCCACTTTATCAAGATACGATCTTTATCTTTTATTGTTTGACTTGGACATCAAGTATTACTTGAGCCCAAAGTCTCGTATTTTCCTTTCATGCACCCCTAAGATTTAATATAAATATGTGCTTCAATATCATTATAAGGACACACTTTGATTATTGAATGATATAAGAATTTTCAGGAGTTTTCTTAAATATCAACCCCTTGCAGCCATTACGCAATACATCAAACTTCCAATTTTTTATATATGATATCAAACTTATAAGCCCAAAAAGAATTATTGTAATATGATGAAGCATTATAGTGGTGAATAAAATTTAGAGTGAATCATCATCAAGGTGATATATCGTGCAATTAATCCCAATAAATTAGGTAATTCTTGATATATCGTGCATTAATTAGGCAACATTATAAGGAAGACAAAGACATATTTTGTCATACGTTAGGGGACCAGAGACATTACAACATATAGGCGGAGGAAAAAAGCAAGAAGGTTTCATGTTTCCAACCACACGATCTGCTTTGTTGAATTTTAGCTGAGTTATTAGTGCATATCGACTGATCTCACATTTAATTTTTAAATGATGCCAGGAAAATGTCTGCTCCAAGATATGAATCAACTTTAATATATATATTTGTCACAAGTAACAACACACTCATACTATTTCAACACTTAGTGTGAAAAGGTTGATAAATTTCTTGAAATTCATAAGAAATTTTTAAAAAAATGAAAAGATGTTAGAACTCGAAGACTAGAACTTGAGTCTGGCGCCTTAGACCACTCGGCCAACTGACTATTTTGTTTGAATAATTGTATCGAATGCTTTTAACAAACTAGTATGGTTCATAATATTTTTGTATTTGCCAATTTTTAATTCTATAGCATCATTATTTTTGATTGATCAGCATTGTATTGAAATTTCCGAATATTATCAGCAATATATTTCATTATCTTCATATAGTCTATACAAGTTATGTTGCTCTGTATTCAGATTTTTAAGTTCTACTTCTCAACTTCAAATCATATACCTAGAGATAATATATATAATTGAAAAACATTTCCATTTTTCGACCTTATAAACTTAAGATCATCCTCATTTGTATACCCACTTTCAGGTATAAATTTTTGTCACATCGCCTGTTACATAAAAAATTAATTATACCTATCAATTTGTATCTCTACTCCCCAATCATCTCAAGTGTAAATTTTACTATTAAAGCCTATACATAAATATACGATGGCTTTTTTAGAAGCAGAAAAAAATTTAAAAAGAAAAAGTTAACTTTTGGGCCCACATGAACAAAATTGAGGTGTATCAAATATTTGGACCTCTCTTCATTTGTACCCTCATTTCATTGTATACTTGATACAATATGGAGTACTCCCACCCTCAAAAAATGAAATTCTCAATCATTTCCTAAAACGTTGGAGTTAAAAAGGAAAGTACTCCAAATGCAACTAATTTCGAGTATAGAAGGTTTCAGGCCTTCGAGTGCTTCGCCGCTAACTCAAAAATCTTCTCATTTTTTATTTTTCAAATAGACCAAAGTTATGGGCCCACGTTTTTTAACCATTTTCTCTATTTTTATTTAAAACTCTATCAATCTTCACTCGACTAAAGCGTAAAGTTTAAGTTAGAACGAGACAGTAAAAAAAAATCAATCTCTTGAGAAGAGAATGTTCTGCGGATGATGACAACCTACCACAACATTTATCATAATCCAAAATACCAAAATATTAGACATGGAACTGGAGAAAAAGAGTAATTAAACTTTTATTTACGTTTAGAATTATATAAAAGAGATTAAAAAAATAATATGAAACAAGGGCATGATTATATGCTAGCATCAATTGTGACATATTGATGTGAATGTGGGTTTTGGGCCCAAGAATACAAGCATTCGACCTAAGCTAGATCAGCGCAAGGAAGCGGGCCAGGCCCAATCGTGGGCCCAATTTAAGGGACGTGAAAAGCAAGGCAAGAAGAGTTAGCAAGAAAGCAAAATTGACAAGAGACTATTTACTGTTTATTATTTTAATTTTCAACTATTTTTATTTTAGGATATTTTAAATTTAGTTAGATTTAGTCCTTGTTTTGTCCATATTTAGTAATTTTTTCTATTTTTCAATCTCGACAGAACTGTAGTATTTTTTTCGTACTAATAAATATTATGACCGGGTTTAGTAATTTTTTCAATTTTCTATTCAGATCAACTGCAGTATTTTTTCTTCTAACAAATATAAAACCAAACGATATCTTACCATCCAACGAAAGGGCAGCAATTACTTGACTGTTATTTGTATTTTTGGATCGAGGTTCTCATCACATATCCATTTTGATTAGGTTTAGTAATATTTTCAATTTTCTATTCAGACGGAACATCTGTAGCTTTTTTTTCTTATTAATAAAAAATCAAACGATCGCTTGCCATACAACGATATTTGTGTTTTTAGATCTTGGTTCTCATGACATACCCATAACATCAACTTTAGCCACTCATTCATTTTATATATTCCAAACAATTCAAAACAACAAAATATTTCTCCAATCTCTAATTATAACTTTAGATGCTCTCAAGACTAGCATAAAATGAAAACGAGAATAAATATTTTAAAAATTTTACAATAGAATTAAACTTTATCGCACTTAGAAGTGCTGGTAACAAACTAATGACAAAACCGAAAAAAATTATGATACGATACTACTTTCAAAACACACAGATAAATTACAGCAAACTTTAAAACAAAATTACACCACTTCAGCCAGCATCTATAGCCACCTTCAAACATTTTAAAATGGAAAATTGAAGAATTACACTTTGAATGGAAGATCAATTCTTCTATTATACATTCGGTATCAGACCTGAAATTCAAATTCCTGAATATTTAACAATGAAACAAAGAGTGGATAACTATATTTAGAAGAGCAGATGTTACAACAAGAAAAAACCAACTGATAGATGTAGACTTGTTAGAGGTATTCACAAGGGGACATCGAAAACAAGTTACTTAAATAGATAAAGCACGGATGTTAATCTAAGTGAACGAAACGTGTTTTAAGCACTTTCAGACGAGTGAACAGCGCTCACAATACAATAAATTATTTTGATTAGGTTAATTATCTTGGAAGTGAACAAGATATAAAGAAAACAGAACTATAAGAGGGGCAAAAATAATTATAACGGCCACATAAACATAAGGTCAAGTCCAATTTCACATGACAAAAAAAGAACAGCTAAAAAATAAAATTGTTGAAATAACAAAGAAAATATGGCCAAAGGGTTCAGAACGAATCAAGAACTGAAAAATCTTGATAAGTTGTTTGGAATGCCAATATTCAATCTGCGAAGGGTTAAATTTGATGTGTTAAAGAGATCTCGTAAAGAGGCCTACCTCTCCGCTGGTAACCTTCGCATTTTCACAACAAATAACAGAAATTTAACAAAATCAAAACAGAAAATAATTCAAAAAATGTCAGAAGATATGGAGAACCAAACCGACAAAAAACTATCCGGTTCGGCGATCAAAATTCAGAATATTAATTTCGATTTCTGAAGGTAAACTTGACAAATCGGCATTGAAATAATAGCCTCTCGTCTATAGGTCCTTCGATTTCATAAATGAATGATTCATAGAATCAATGAGCAAAGCAACATAAATTTCTATAAATTGGGATTTACAAATCCATGAAAAAAAAAGTGTGCTCAGGGAATACGAACCAAATATAAGGATTCACGCTGCGGCAAATATTGCCGCAATCAAAATCTATGGATATATCATCATCACTTCATCTTCAAAATAAGAAAACATGAAAACAAAGAACAAATAAATAGATGAGTGGCTGCGTAACGGGTTAGGTAATGGGCAGGGAGAGACGGTCATTATATAGTTGACTCAAACCCTAGTGGGCCTTAAAATTGGGCCGCAGACTAATGGGCTGTACTATATATTCAATTCAAAGTTGGGTTGTATTCTCATGACCCCATTAGACAGAGGAATAAATGAAGGATCAATACACATAATGGTGAATCCTTGCATTGTTGTTTACTGTTTCTTTGGTAAAAGGCAAAAGAATAGTTAGCTTTGTGCTCACCGCACAGTTGCTTTCCAATGTTTACTGTAATTGTGCATGTTTTATGATTTCAAAGTTTTCTCCACAAATATACATGTGAATAATATATATTTTTTATAATAAATTATTGCTTCCCATGACTCTTATTTATTACCTTTTTCTTTCAACGCGTGTTTTAATATGAAAATTATTATTAGTATTTGAAAATATAAAATAGTTTTTTATTGAGTTATTGTAATCCTTTATAATCCCTCTGTATAGAGATGTCAATAGGGATGTCAACATTGACTCGACCCATGCCGTGACGTTAAGGTCACTTGACCTCCGCCGGGTCTGTCAGGTATCCCTCTTACCCGACTGCACTGCTTTTGACCCGTTTTCATATTAAATTTTAATATATATATATATTAGATATAATATATATAAATATAATTTATTACTATAATTTTCATATTTATTAGTATATATAGTATGTAATTAACAATAATTCAACTTCATAAATATATTTTATGTCAATATATATTGATAAAACATCATATTAAATACAATATGGTAATTTAACAAAAAATCATATTGATATCAATATCTTTAAAATGTGAAAACAAATTTATAAACATGCTTCTAATAACATTTATTAATTCTTTCAATTAAAATCTTAAATTTATATTAAATATTTTAAAATATAATTAATTTTTTATTTAGAACGGGTCGATTTGGCACTCTTACCCAGCGGAATCAAGACGGGTCTGGGTATTTGGACCCGTTTTATTTAATCGCCATTTTTTTGATATTAAATTTTAATATATATATATATATATAATTTATTACTATAATTTTCATATTTATTAGTATATATAGTATGTAATTAACAATAATTCAACTTCATAAATATATTTTAGGTCAATATATATTGATAAAACATCATATTAAATACAATATGGTAATTTAACAAAAAATCATATTGATATCAATATCTTTAAAATGTGAAAACAAATTTATAAACATGCTTCTAAATAACATTTATTAATTCTTTCAATTAAAATCTTAAATTTATATTAAATATTTTAAAATATAATTAATTTTTTATTTAAAAATTTAGAATTGTATCGGCGTACTGAGATAGCGGCACCACCTCCTGCAAGTCTGCAACGGCGTGGACAGCGGCGTCGGCAGCGGCGAATTGCGACAAACAGGGCGCGACGCATTGAGCTTCAGCCAGGCGTCAATACACATCACGTGAAAACAGTGCTTGCAGTCCGGCAACTCCCGCAGATCTCCGATCCCTACCTCGAGCAAACGGCGTCCCCATAAAACTATTTTCGTTATTTACCGACGACGACGTTTTGGGACTTTTGATAAATGCTCCGGCGATTGCGGCGGCGTTGGGCGGATCATGGTTATTTATAAGAAGACGTTTATTTTTAGAGGCGGCGATGGGAATTGGGTGGTGGACATTGGGGGCGAAAGTTTTAATGTGGGAGGAGTTATTTATTTAGTATTTAAAGTTATTGGGTTTTGGACGAAAAGTGACTTTTGATTAAGGGTATTATAGTTCGTTCTACTTTATTATTAAAATATATTAATTTTTGTAGGTAAAAGTAATTATATGAGATGTAACTTTGAGATATTAAGAGAAAATAATTGAAAAATATATAATTATTTTATTGTCTTTTATGAAAATGAGGGAATAAATTTGGGACATGCTTTTTTAAAGAATATGGTAAAAAATGTATGTATTCTTTCTCTAAATTTCTAATAAAGGGAAATGGTGCCTTGTATCAAAATATACAAATCTTGTTTATAAATATAAAATTGGTATAATTACATTTATAAAATAATATTATATTTTTTATTAATTAATACTTATACTGTAGAAATTTTTATTAATATTTGAAGGTAATAAAATAGTTTTTTTTTTAAATGAGAAACATCAACTCAGGGACCAATCTAACTCCTCCCAAAGATCGGGTAAAATCAAGAAAAAAAAAAATGTAAAAAGTGAGTGATTGTAATAAAGAATGAAGTATTGTGAGTAATTAAAGGTGGGGTGTTGAATAATCATGAGACGGAGGGATTAGCATTTAATGATATGATATTAATTTATTAGTAAAAATGTAATTGTATAAATTTTAATATGTGAACAAATTGTTAGTTGAATTTTCATCTAAGACTTGGTTAGACTTGATTGAGGGATTGTGATAAAGCTCTCGATTTGTTTACTTTATTTGTATAATTAGTTTACGTAATTAATATTTAAATGGGATGGATCCAAAAAACTTTCTTTTTCTCCCCAATTTAGGGCAAAACTATCACTATCTTAAAAAATATTTGATTTTTTTAATGATTCTCGCCCATATCGATCTACAAATTCTTTTAAATGAAATATTTCAGATGATTAACTAATTATAAACCCTTTAAGTTGTTATATAATACTTTATTTTATATACATGGTCATTAATAAATACTACTCTCCATTGTAAAAAAGATATTGGGTTGATTGTGATTTAAGCTCCATTCTATTTTTTGATTATCCAAAAAGAGTGTTGATTTCAAATGACACGGAGATTAAAAAAAAATAAAAAATAATAGTATTAAATGGTGTAAAGTGGGTTTGATGGAGGGAAATAATATGATTAAATGGTGTAAAGTGGGTTTGATGGAGATAAATAATAGTATTAAATAATATTGAAAGTTGCTTTATTTTCTTTTTAAGAAATGACCAAACAAAATTATGACGACTATTTACGGAAAGTGGATAATCAAAATTAGGACATAGGGAGTATCATATTTCAAAAAAAATAAAAAAATACTATCTCAATAAGCAAGTAGAAGAGAGAAAAAAAGGAATGTAATATTTAATTATCTTAAAGTAGTGTAAAATGATATTTATTTTAGATCATAAACTATTTAGAAAGACAAATAAAAATGGTCAAAAGGAGTATTAATTACTATATTTAATATATAATTTTTTTTTAATATATCTACAAAGATAGACTTGTATTCTAATACTCCATTTTTTATTGTCCATAAAAATAAATTAATTACTATATTTAATATATAAATAAATTTTCTTTTTCATCTTTGCTCAAATTTAATGTATCTTGTTATATACTAAATTAATATCAATAATTATCCTGAAAATGAGTAACATAAGGGCAATATTAAAAAAACAAAGAAAAAATTTAATATTTTAATTATAATAATTTTATTTTCTTAATATGTGTGAAAATAATTATATGTATGTCTTTGTTAAATGGATGGGTTAAATGATTTTCTTATATATATACATACATATACATATATTTTTCATTTGAGTTGATCGTATAAAAAATTGTTTTACTGTACAATCGATTAATAAAAATTACATTATATTAATATAACTAATACTTTGTACTCTTTTATAACACGTTTACAAATTGCAAATAGTTATGAATGCAATAAGACAACATCAATAACCTATATTAATATTTATTTAGATTACTAATAACACTTGTGTTATTATTATTATATGCATAAATTTTATTATTACCATGTATAAATATTATCAATAGTGAACGAATTTGTGCATAATAGTGATATTCAGGAAATAGAGTTCACAATGAACTCGATTTACATAATTTTTTGTAAAAATTTAGATCTAGTAGAGTGATTGAAAAGTGATCAATAATCTTTAATCACAAATTAAGACCACGATTACTGATGATGTTCTTAGATTATACGTGGGCGTTTATTCCGACTTTAAAGTACATATCCACGAGTTTTTAATAAAATAAATGGGTATTGTAAAGTTAGAAAACGTGGCTCACTCTCATACAGGTTTAGGCACAAAAGTTTGACTATGTGATGTGTGACTTTTAAATTTGTTTTTGTTTTTTATGATCGGGATGTGACTTTTAAATTTGTACTGCTACTCATCTAACATTCCATTTTGTTTCACATAATAATGGCATTTCATTATTATATACAGATCGATAAACATGTATCGATGTATTAAAACTCAAATAAAACAATACCCACAATTTTAATTTTGCCGAAAATCAATTTGATGCATCAAACAAAGAATTAGTTCTCGTGTATAAATTTTTTAAAAACATATTATTATTTTTGGTAACACACCAACATATCATAATCTTTTATGCAATATAATTAACTCTTACATATGTTATTAATTCAGTGAATAACAACAAATCCAAGTTCCCAATCCTCACGTTAGCTTGAACTTTTGCTTACACTTTAGGTCCAAAAATGTCATGCTCGTGACATTAATCGACGCCCGACAATTCTCTTTTACCTTCACACGCTTCTTTACAAATAAAAATTTTACCCGGCCCGCAACCCGCGAATAACTGCTCACATTAAACACCCCCGATTTCATATCCGAACCCAAACCCGGAATCCGAATGATCCGATCCACTATACACTCCACCGTTATGTTCGTTCTCAAAGTCCGGCGCGCCCTCTGTGTACCCGGCGGCATGCGCGCCTCACCGATAACTGCGCCGCGGTAATGAATCGTCGATAATTAATAACGGGTGAGTAAACGAAATCAAATTACGATTCTTGGAGTATTGGTGCCGTTGATCAGCTCGTATTTCACGACGTAGTATTTATTAATTTGTACAAACGGCTGTTTGGATTTGAAAACGGTGAAAATTAGAATTAGGGTGAGTATGATTATGATTATGATGAGGGTGAGTGCGGTGCAACACCGGCGGAAGACGTATTTTGCCGGTGACTTCTCCATTTGGGTTTTTGTGTGTGCGTGTTTTTTTTTTTTTTTTAAATTTGAAGAGTTAGTTCGGTTTCCTTATATAGTATTGTGACTTGTTATGGATGCGACTAAAATCCATACATTTAATTATTTCGACGAGAAAGTGAAGTAAAATAATGTGCGAGACTGCGGGGTGTCCTTTGTCAAGTCCATGTCCTATGCAACGAATCATAAAATCACTACGTTGATTATTGTAAAGTTGTTAATTAAGTTAGATATTGATAATTCATTAATGAAAATGGTCACACACACTCCTCAATTGACAATTATTAATAGTTGGAATAAATGTTTTTTCTCGTGTAATTATATCATTTTTTAGTTTTAGTTCTATTAACTTTTAAATTTTGATTTGTATCTTATAACATACTTTTGATATTTTAATCATTTTGACATTTAAACCTAAAATTTAACTATCATACTGTAATTTACACATTTTTACCACATATTGATTTTGATTCATTTAAATTATATGACGAAAATTAAAATCTAAAAATCAACATGACCAAAACTAAAAAGTGATTAAGTTATCCAACTAAAAAAACTTATTTCCCAGTTACTAATATAAGAGGTGTGGTAGTTCAAGTGGTTTAACACCAAGCTACAAGATACTAACGACTAACCTTATACATATGTATGTATATATGTATGTGCACATTTGTACAGAAGCTGATCATCTTCTAATTAATCATTTGCTAATTGTTATTGATATGTGCATGTTACGATCGATTTCTTAAAAGGGTTGCACCTATCGTCCAATGCTTCAGCAATTTTATTTTCCAATTATTAAAGGGCCCAAATTGAAAAACTATTGAGTCGACTAAATTTGTGTGTTGGATCCCTAGGCCCAAACATGTGCACAGCCCCATTCTTATCTGCTTATTAGGACTATTATTATAATTTTATTACAAGTTTACAACATGATCTAATATAATATCATAAATTGAATTAACCAAGCCTCTATGCTAACTAATTCCTCTATAATATTAAATCATCACCTGATGTATCTGAGGTATATCTTTAATAAATAAAAATAAAATAAGCAATATTAAAGTCCCTATAATATTAATTTTTTTATATATATATAAATCACACAGACATGGAGTACACTGTACATATAATACCGTATACACACTAAAAAAAATTACTCACTGAATATGCTCTACAACTGAACTACGTACACACACGTTCTGAATCTAGAGTTTGACCTTTCTCTTACACTTCTGCGTCTGAATCGCCTGGCTCGTAATATTAACCGTCATCGTGCAATTCATCTTAACCACCACGTGCTTTTTCACTACAAAAATCTTCACTCTCCCCCCAACTTCCGTATAACTGCTCATCGTCAGCAAACCCGAATTGAAATCCGAACCCAGACCCGGCTGCGCCATGACCCGATCCATTATAACGTCCACGGTCACGTTCATCCTCATGGTGCGACGCGCCCTAGCCTTCCCCGGCGGCCCACGCGCCTCCCCGATCACGGCGCCGCGGTAGTAGATCGCCGTCGTCGTGTTCCGGTACCTGAACGACGCGAAGTTCGGGTTCCTGACCGAGACGTCGGCGGTCAGTGACATGTTTGTGCCCGGCCGGGGAACGGTGGTGCCGTTGACCAGATCGAGGCGGTCAACGGTTACGCCGTTCATTCGGATAACGGGGTCTTTGACTTTGAAGACGGTGAAGATTAGGGCGATGATGACGGCGGCTTGGATTAGGAGGAGGGCGCCGACGCAGGCGCAGCATCGGAGCCACCGCCTGCGGCGGAGTTTGGTGGGGGAGGTGGCTGCGCCTTCGTCGTCGCTGCTGGTGGTGTGGCCGGGGGCGAGAGGGCGGACTTGATCGGATGTTTCCGCCATTGTTGTTGAATTTTGAATTTGAAGGTTTGGTTGGGTTTGGTTATATAGCAATGTGTGTGATTAGTGAAAGTGTTGGAGTATATGGTGGTGGGGTTGTGAGTTGAAATTGTGGAACTTGTGGCTTACTTTTGTTGATCTTTTTTATGACTTTTAAACACCAATTTTTTATTTCGTTCATACATTTCATTTCCGGAGACGAAATTACAATTGATAATTTTTACTTTTTTTTTTTTTGGTAACTAACATATTTTGTTTGAAAATACCGATCATTTAATTTCACTCGAAAAAAAGTACTATGTGTTTCAGGAGATGTAATGTTACCAAACGAGTATAGAGAAGGGGACTTAACAAGTCCATATATCGGGTGGCAAAGACGTGACAAGATGTAATTGCAACTATTGACAATAATTTTCCCCTATACTTATGTGTACTAGTTGAGTCTTTCTTATAAAATATGGAAAATTCACAAGAAAACTCCACCAGGCATGAATGTCGATATTTCGTCAAGAAAGGTACGGAATTGTGGTCGTAAGCGAATTGAAGTTGATTTAAGTCGGATCCCAGAAATAGAGTTGCATAATCGAACAACATTAACATCCCTTTCAGATGCTTTAGGAGTTAGCCACTCAAAGTTATATCGTCTCTTTAAGCAAGGTGTCCTCCGTCGTCACTCAAGTGCCATCAAGCCACATTTAAAAGAGGAAAATAAAATATCTCGACTGGAATTTTGCTTGTCGATGCTTGACGAAAGCACAACGTTGAACAATGCTAAGTTTAAGGGGATGCATAACTACGTGCATATCGACGAGAAATGGTTTTACATGACAAAAAAAGACCAAACTTATTACTTGCTCGATAGTGAGATGATCCTGACCGGTCATGTCAAAGCAAAAATTTCATTGCAAAAGTCATGTTTTTGGCAGCCACGTCTCGTCCCAGATTTGATGATGAAGGAAGAATGGTATTTGAAGGTAAAATTGGATGTTGGCCATTTGTCATTGAACAAGCGGCCCAGAGAAGTAGTAGAAATAGAAATGCTGGCACTATGGAGATGAAGACGATTACATCTGTTAAGAGGGAGACAATAAAAGCATTTTTAATTGAAAAGGTTATTCCGGCGATCCATGAGAAGTGGCCAAGATCGGACAGAGAAACTATTTTCATTCAACAAGACAATGCAAGGACGCATGTTCCTCCTACTGACCCAAATTTTCTAGTTGCGGCTTCACAAAATGGTTTCGACATTCAATTAACTTGTCAGCCCCCAAATTCTCCTGATTTCAATATCCTTGATCTTGAGTTTTTTTAGGGCATACAGTCACTGCAACAAAAAATATGTGCTAGAACTATACCTGAGCTTGTTCATGCAGTAGAGAAATCGTTCTATGATTATTCACCCATCAAACTAAATTATGTGTGGTTGACATTGCAATTATGCATGAAAGAAGCCATGCCATTAGGAGGAGGAAATCGATATAAAATCCCACATATTAACAAAAAATTACTCCAAAGGTTGGGTTGTCTTCCTAATCAAATTTCATGTGAGTCTACATTAGTGCAAGCAACTAAAGATTTAGTGGCAACAAGACTTAGAGAAGTTTGACTTGGTTAAGATGTAGAGTATAGATAAATTTTGTATTACATGAACTTTTAGTTTTCTTTATGAAAATGAGCAATGCAACTAAAATTATTTTATTTATGCGAGTCATGTTAATTTTCTTTTTATTTGAATGGTGTTGATTATGTACTTACTTTATTTTTCAAGTGAGTTAACAAATCTTCAAGAGAAACACTCCATTCAAGAGAATCTCATAATCTTCTTAGTAGCAAAATGTTCTAGATCATTTTTTGCTTCTTGGACAAAGTAACTCAATTCGAACAAAGTGAAAAACCATAAGCAAACTTAACACAATCTTATCAAACTTAACATTATAAAATTCGAAAAATCTCAGTAAATAACACAATCTCATCAAACTTAAACAATCTCACAAATAATCTACATCTATTTTTTCTCAAACAACATTGGTAGAAGAATCCTAAGCATCTCGTTTCCACCTTCCTCAACTTGGATCATTTATAATGGGTTTCTCTTCCACATTAACCTTAACTGTACCACGTCGAATTGAAGGTGTAGAAGAACTGTGAACATCATCTTCAATGTCCGAATCCGATACATATAAATTCTTTGACTCTTCAGCAACTCTAATTTGCAAAGCAAGACACTTAGCTGATAGCTCATCTCTAATTTGCATAGCAAGATACTCAACGTTTTTCAAGAATGTTTTTGCCTCCATAAGAGGCTTTTCTATGGATGCTTTTATCTCCTCAAGAGTCTTTTGTAAGGATGCATTTGACTCAAGGCAATCATCTATAGGCAATCGGATATCCTGTTTCAATTTCTCACTCCCCTGCATCTAAAAGCATCCTGTGTCAATGTTTCAATAATATGAATGAAACTAGTAAATTTAAAGAGGACAAACCCCATGGGAATCATCTGGTTTCTTCTGTTATTAAAAAATGCACCACCGCACCATTATAACTAATGTGCACCCAAAACTACCAATGTCTTTATATTAATTCTTTTAAAAAAAAATCTTTTGAAAACGTGGGGCTGAAAATGACCACCAAATTTGTTAGGCACAAAAGTACCCACCAAAACGTGGGGCTGAAAGTGAAGAAACCAACAATCATGGATAAACTCTTAAAAAAAACAAAATCGAAACAAGTTTTAAAAAAAATTCCACAAGAGGATGCTACAGAATCGGAAATCGATAGAATATAAAATTCGAAATAAATTTAGAAAAAAATTCAACAATAAATACCATAATCGACAGAACCCAAAAATAAAGCATGATCTCCTAATTTATGGAAAAATCCGATCTGGAGAAGAAAAATCACTGAATTTGATCAATACCAATCTTCTTTGATCTCCTAATTTCTGAAGTAGTTTGATGATTAAAACAATATAAGGGGAGAGGGAGAGAAGGAGCGGCAGCATCGGGAAGGAATAATATTGGGAGTAGAACAAGAAATTAAAGAAAGAGAGAATAATAAATAAGGGTAGTGTGGGAAATAAAAGTCAGAACCTCATATAAAAAGTAAATAATGTGATAAGCTAAAACATCATATATTTTGAATATGAGGGAGTATACAACATTTAGCGAGAGCTGAAGGCCCTCGGGAAACTGACACATGTCAGCCCTCGGGAAAGCCCTTGCGTTTTGCCGAGGGTTTAAATTTGCCCTAGTTAAATGGTTCCCGACGACCATTTTAAAGAGGGATTATTTCTCTCGTTAAAACCCTCGTTAAACAGTATTCCCTCGTTAAAACCCTCTCTAAAACCCTCTTTAAATTGTCTTTATTTTGTGGTGAAACTTTTGGATTTTAGCAAATAAATCATCGCTTTTACTCATTTTTGCAATTTCAATTTCGGGCAGTTTGCCCCCTTGCCCGAAAATTAATGTGTACGGAAATTGCACCATCATCAACCCAGTAAGCATCCACGTCAAAAAATACTCATTAACATAATAAATAAAAAATAAATTAATATTATATATACTAAAAAATGAATTAAAAAAATAGAGAATAAAATAAAAAATATACAAATAAAATAATTTAAAAGCAAAATTAAAAATTAAAAATCAAATATTCATCCTCTTCACATCTCCATCATCGAGAAAAAAAAATTGGTTCGCAAAAAAAAATTCAGTTGCACCTCCAATTTTCATTCGTATTCTCCCCCCTCAACACTTGAAGCAATTTTTAAATGTGAATTGGGCACCGCATACGCTACTCCATACCCGGCTCTCGAAATGGGAGCTCGCTTTTTGTAAAGTAGCATGGTATATATAGCGAGCTTGTTTTTATTTTATTTTTTTAATTGCATAATAGTTTGATTTAGTGTAATTGGAGCAACAAATATTTTAGTGTAATTGGATGTTGAAATTTTTTGTGTAATTAGATTAATTTAGAGGATTTGAAAATTTTTGAAGAATTAATATTACTTTTTTCAAGATCTGATTGGCGAAAATAAATTAAATCGGGTGGGGGCAATGGTGGGATGGTGTGGGTGTGGGCAGCGGCGGAGGCAACATTATGTTGAAGTTGAATAGATTTTTGTGTAATTGAATTTTGAATTTTTTTTTGTATAACCAATATTTTTTCTCTAGGAGGAAGATGTGAAGAGGATGAATATTTGATTTTTAATTTTAATTTTGTATTTTTATTATTTTATTTGTATACTTTTTATTTTATTCTTTAAATTCATTTTTTTAGTATATTATATTAATTTGTTTTTTAATTTTTATTTATTATGTTAATAAGTATTTTTTGACGTGGATGCTTACTAGGCTGACGATGGTACAATTTTTGTACACATCAATTTCCGGGCAAGAGGGCAAACTGACCGAAGTTGAAATTGCCAAAAAGAGTAAAAGTGATGATTTGTTTGCCAAAATTCAAAGATTTGGATTAAATTGCAATTTGTGAAAAGGTGGTGATTTTATTTGTAATTAAGCCTAAAAAATAACATACCTTATAATTCACTTGTATGAAACATTTTCACTGTGAGATATAGCATAAGTTATAAATAAAGTTTTAACACTTTAAAAAAATTGTGTTAATTTGTACCACATCTCATGTATAAGAAAGTATATTCTATTCTTCTATAATTCTTGTTAAGTATTATATTATATATATATATTTTTTAATTAAATTTTAGTAATACAAAATATTATTGAACACATTTGCCGTTTCATTGTGGAGATTCAATAACAAATAGAATTAAAAGAAAAAAAAACTGCAAATGAATTTCAAGAACAAAAATAGGTTTTGTCCTAACAACTAAACTAATAAATTACTGTTAATGAAAACAATATCGAAATGGGTTTTTGACCTAACAAGCATAATATCGTTGAATACAATTACAAATAAAAATTTAAGAATTAGGACTGCATATGAAATTGAATAATCTAAACGGGTTTTTGACCTAACAAGTAATATAAATTTGTAGTTGTTGTTAGGTAGTCGCTGAATGGACGTGTTGTTGTTAAGAAAAATAATGCAAAATTATAACTAGGGTTATCTTCGACCACCACATGTACACACCTTATCCCTATGCACATTGACAATTTGACACTACAACAAAATTTAAACACTTAGACCCCATTTACTTCGAATGATAAACTTGGATAATAATTAATTATCTAACATTATTATTTATTTACTTTGATTGGTGATTTTTTTTTTTATAATCCCATGACCCGGGAATAACTCGGAAAATTTCAATTTTAAGTGGATAATAAATCCCACTAAAAGAGGTGTGGTTATTTATTTCAATATGAGATATGATTAATTTTACGTAAATATCCTTCAATATTCAATAAACAAAAAAATAAAATATGTATCTAATCTTCAAGGAACTCGGTCCCCTCTTCTCGCCGGCAGTTTTCAATAGTCTTGGATAATCCTCTTTTTACCGACAGTTTTTGGGCAACGTGCAAACGTGAAAGCCCCTCGCTGGCACCGCCAACTTGAGGCCGCCGTTTTCCTCGTTCCCAAATCCGCTCCTCCTTCTTCACAAGCCCTCTCCCTCCTCTTCTAATTTATTCTTGAAATTATTCTAAATCGACTGTATTTTATTGTCTTTGAGGTTTTTGTTCATATACAATTTTTCCATGGGATTGTCGACGGTTATGGTTTCTGAATTTTTTTTGTTTGTCTCCAGAAAATTTTCTGAATTTTTTTGTTTGTCTCGAAATAAATTTCAAAAGTTCTCAAAATTGGTAGAGTGAGAGAGGCTTGCTGAAATTTTCAGAACTATTATGATCCTTTGTTATGTTTTTTAGAGAGACACAGGAATTTGGGGACTTCGAAAATTTCCAGAATTGTTCAAAATTCTAAATTGCAGACTTTAAAAATTTTCAGAACTTTTTAAAAAATTAATTTGCAGATTTTGGGAGATTCTCTCTCTAATTTTTTTGATGGATATAGATTCTGGTGGCCATCTAGGATCTTGCAAAACATTATGAGTGCGTAACAGGGAAAGAACTTGCAGTAGCCATGGCAACTAAGTATGAATGTGTTATTGCGATGGAATGCAGTAGGTTGGGGTTCGTGAAGAAAATGACTTTGAGAAAGGAAAGATTTTGAGAATAAATTATTTGAAGGGTATCTTGGTAAAATTATGAATTAAGTTTTTTTTTTAATTTTACTATGTAAATGTTGGATATGATAAGATAATTTAATTTCAATCCCCATTTCATCTCACCTAATCATATCAAATATAATTCTAATTTTCAAAGTAAACGGAGCCTTAAAATTCTTTGGAAAATAAGATTGATAAAAATTACAATTCAGTCCACTAATACTTGAATTGATACTTTTTTTTTGAAAAATAGAGAAAATTAGTTACCATTACTGCAAGAGCAAAAAATACTCGGTAGCCCAACCACAAAATCCGGAGGGTCTAGCCAACAAAAAGAAAACCCAAAAGTTCGGGAATTCCTAGCAAACTCGTGAGCCAAAGAATTGACATCCCTTCTGATAAAATAAATACTAAAGGTATCATTACTTAATAAAATAGAGTTGCATGAACGAATAAAATCTCCGAAAACCGACACCGAGTCGTTAGAACCTTTAATAGCATCAACCACCAACTTCGAGTCTCCCTCAACACACACGTCTTCAAGGCCCAACGCTCGAGCCCATAAAAGGGCTTCATGAAAACCCATAGCTTCCCCGACCTCTACATCTAAACACCCCTCAATAGTCAAGGTACGGGCTAGAATAAAGGTACCCGAGTCATCTCGAATAACCATGACGATTCCCATTTGGTTAGTATCACCAAAAAATGCCGCATCCACATTTACCTTGAGCTTACCAAACAAGGGGGGGTGCCAAGCTCGACAAACAGACCCATCATCACTAGAAGCAATCGACATGGCCGCCCGGCTGGTGCAAACCTCATTACATTCCTTTTGGATAGTAGCAGCAGCATGCACCAGCTCCACTGGTGTCCCGCACGAGCCTGTCCAAACCAGTTGATTTCGGTACTTCCACACCTGCCAAAGCAAAATAGCAATCATCTCCACCCTCTCCTTTGAGGAAAGCAAGATCAGGCTGAATAACAGATCTGGAAAGCTTTCAATCTGCAATATGTGCTCCTCCAACCAGCTCAATAGGCCCATTGAATCCCAACATGCTCTAGCAAAAGAACATTCAACAAAGATATGCCAATTAGACTCCTCTATATACCCGCACAACACACTTCTTATCACTCACAATACGTTTTTGATAGAGATTCACTTTCGTAGGGAGGCAATCCCTGCACGCTCTCCACATAAAATCTTTCACCTTAGGAGGCACAGCAATTTTCCACAACCGATTCCAGTCCCCAGCAACGCGAAGAGTCGGGTCATGACATAGCTTCAAGATCAGCCTATAACCCGACTTTACGGAGTAACGCCCGTCCCGAGACCAATGCCACACGACGGAATCCTCCACTCCCCTAGGCTGCAATGGCGTTTGTAATATACGCCGCACGTCAGCGGTTGGGATTATACAGGAGAGTATGCTTTTACTTTGTATAATCAAACTGAATTTCGGACTTATTTACTGAAATAAATTGTTTATCACTAATGCTTTAAATATCATCGAATGTTACATATATTTACTGCATAACTGTTCAATAAATAGTACGTGTTACATTATAGTTAATTTAGTGATACCGATCACCAAAGATTAAATTAACCGTCTCTTGTAACCAAAAGTACACCATTCACGACCTAGATGGAAATGAACAATCCATTGTGAAAGGTTGAAGTGTAAGGCTCAGATTGGTTTGTCTTGACCAAGAGATTACACTAGTGCATGTTTAGTGCACTGAAGAGGACCTCTGAGGAGGACAAATTCTTCTAAATCAACCAGGAAGAATTAGACCTCGGGTTCGTTATTTCTTAATCTTCGTCCTTTAAATAGGATAAATAAAGTGGTTGGTAATTATTGCTTTGACTTATTACGGGTAGAGAATCAACGAGATTCAATACTTTATATCTTGGGCAATATTATTGGTCACATGCGATTGCTAAGATTTAATACGGAGAATCGTGTGCAAGTACGCTTGTTCGATTTGCCCCTTTGGGAGGTTCATAAGTTTTATCATACCAAATCTTGCAAGTGGAACTAGTTTCCTGTATGGATAATAATGTTGAACCGCTTCAACTAAGGACAAAAGATATTAATTAATGGAAAGCTATTTCAGTAGCTTGAATTAATTAATGGGCTAGATAATCTTAAACACGTGAAATAATAACCGGGAGTCATATTGACTGTAATATGGGTTAAGATGGATAGTGCAATATTAATTATGTAGTGGATTAATTAATATTTATGGGCTTGAATAATATTGTGGCTCAATATTGATAATTCAAGATCCATTGGAAGGTTCAATCTTAATTCTCCTAAAGGCCCCTCAAGAAATTTCAAACATAAAGTCCAATAACCTAAAAAAAAAGGTGTTTAAAAATAAAATAAATATTTGTTGCTATTTTTCCTATTTTTTGAAAATAGTAAATAAAAGAAGGAGAAAGACTTTCTTTGAATTTTGTTATGGAATGAAGATAAGTATTCTTGGAATACAAGATTATCTCATTAAATTCAAGAAATCTCCCACTTGGTTATTTACTATGTAAATTTCGAAAATCTTGAAAGAATAAGGGAAAGAAAGATTTTCTTTATTTTCTTGAAAAGATATTATGGAAGATATGTATTATTGGAATACAAGAATATCTCATAAATTCAAGAAGATCCAAATCTTGGAATCTTGATCCTTATTTTTTCAAAAATTCTCATATCAAGAGGAGTTGGGATTTTTATGGAATATTTTAATTATGGAGAAAAGAATATAGGAGATATATTCAAGATTTCTTGGAGATCAAGAAAAAGATTTTCTTCCCCTATTCCATACCAAAAAATCGTCCAACACCCTGTTGGGATTATACTGGAAAGTATGTTTTTACTTTGTATAATCAAAACTGAATTTCAGACTTATTTACTGAAATAAATTGTTTATCACTGATGCTTTAAATATCATCGAATGTTACATATATTTATTGCATAACTGTTCATTAAATAGTACGTGTTACATTGTAGTTAATTTAGTGATACCAGATCACAGAAGATTAAATTAACAATCCCTTGTAACTAAAAGTACACCATTCACGACCTAGATGGAAATGAACAATCCATCGTGAAAGGTTGAAGTGTAAGGTCTTGGATTGGCTTGTCTTGACCAAGAGATTACACTAGTGCATGACCGATGCAATCGAATAGGACCTCTGAGAGGACAAATTCTTCGAATCCCAACAAGGAAGAATTAGACCTCAAGGGTTCGTTATTTCTTAATTTTCGTTCCTTAAATAGGATCACGTGTGATTGGTAACTATTGCTCTGACTTATCATGGGTAGAGAATCAACGAGATTCAATACTTTTTATCTTGGGCAATATTATTGGTCACACGCGATTGCTAAGATTTAATACTGAGAATCGTGTGCAAGACACGCTTGTTCGATTTGTTCTCTTGGGAGGTTCATAAGCTTTATCATACCAAATCTTACAAGTGGAACTAGTTTCCTGTATGGATAATATTGTTGAACCGCTCTTAACCAAGGACAAAAGATATTAATTAATGGAAAGCTATTTCAAATGGCTTGAATTAATTAATGGGCTAGATAATCTTAAACACGGAAATAATAATCGAGTCATATTGATCGTAATATGGGTTAAGATGGATGGTGCAATATTAATTATGTAGTGGGATTAATTAATATTTATGGGCTTGAATGATATTGTGGCTCAATATTGATAATTCAAGATCCATTGGAAGGTCCAATCTTAATTCTCCTAAAGGCCCCCTAAGTAGCCAAACATATAGTCCAATAACTGAAAAAGGTGTTTAAAATAAAATAAATATTGTTGCTTTATTTTTCCATTTTTTTTTCAAAATTTATGGATTAAAAGGAGAGAAAGATTTTCTTTGAATTTTGTTATGGAATGAAGATATGTATTCTTGGAATACAAGATTATCTCATTAAATTCAAGAAATCTCCCACTTAGTCATCCATATAGCATATTTCGAAATTTTGAGAAAAAAAAAAGAAAAGAAAGATTTTCTTGATTTTCTTGAAAAGATATTATGAAATATATGTATTTCTTGAAATACAAGAATATGACAATTGGATACCTGCAAAATAGATCTAGCAATTCTACTATCCAATTTCAAATTTAATGCCCACGAATTAAATTACAATTTAAAAAATTCAGAGCCCGAAACCGTGGCTCTGATACCAGTTGTTGGGAAATAGGTTGCACAGATCTATTCGGGGTGAATATTTAAATACAAATTTAATTCTTTAATTATTACTAGCATGAATTAATCATATATTAATTCAAATAATAATCCAACAACATATCATGCATATAATAATTCACGTAAAACCTACGATGCGAATTTTACAAGTTTACGTGAACGCATTCTCTTGGGATGGCAACGGTATGACCGATTAGACTAACCGTAAGGACTTCCCAATTATTCCCTTTAGTCCTCGCTTCGACTATCCCATTGGAAGGATTCTTGTGAACGATTTAACAAAAGGAAAATAAATATGTTGCACACCTTTTGTGGATTTACTAATTTTTCCAAAGACATGGAATTGTACACTACTCATTAATTGTCGTTTTTCAAAAAATACAATCATCGACGCTACAAAAATATTTGATATTTTATCGACGATATATTTTTTTCCTAAAAACCAATTTTAAATGTTTTCGAATGAACCATTCATTCCCTATTTATAGAGGAGAGGGGACGAAAATTTAGTGATAAAATAATGTGGGAAAACCTTTTCTTAATCTTCAAGAAATCTTGAATATATCTCCTATATTCTTTTTCCCATAATTATAATATTCCACAAAAAATCCCACCTTCTCTATTATTATGGAATTTTCGAAATTTATGTGCAAGATTCCAAGATTTGGATCTTCTTGAATTTATGAGATATTCTTATATTTCAAGAAATACATATCTTCCATAATATCTTTTCAAGAAAATCTTTCTTGCCCACTATATTTCAAAATTTTCGAAAATATCATTATGAATAACCAAGTGGGAGATTTCTAGAATTTAATGAGATAATCTTGTATTCCAAGAATACATATCTTCATTCCATAACAAAATTCAAAGAAAATCTTTCTCCCAACTTTAGCCATAATTTTTGAAATATTCTTGGAAAAATAAGCAACATTATTTATTTTATTTTAATCATTTTTCCAGTTAATGGACTATATGTTGGGCTACTTAGGGGGCCTTTAGGAGAATTAAGATTGGATCTTCTAATGGACCTTGAATATCTAATATTGAGCCACAATATAATTCAAGCCCATAAATATTAATTAATCCCACTACATAATTAATATTGCACTATCCATCTTAACCCATATTACAAATCAATATGGCTCCCTTGGTCATTATTTCTCGTGTTTAAGATTATCTAGCCCATTAATTAATTCAAGCCACTGAAATAGCTTTCCATTAATTAATATCTTTTATCCTTGGTCAAGGAACAGTTCAACATTATTATCCATACCGAAAACTAATTCCACTTGCAAGATTTGGTATGATAAAACTTATGAACCTCCCAAGGGGCAATCGAACAAAGTCGTGCTTTTGCACGATTTTTTCATTAAATCTTAGCAATCACACGTGACCAATAATATTGCCCAAGATAAAAAGTATTGAATCTCATTGATTCACTACCCATGATAAGTCAAAGCAATAGTTACCAATCCCACGTGATCCTATTTAAGGGGATTTAAGATTAAGAAATAACGAACCAATCGAGGTCTAATTCTTCCTTGTTCGATTCTCAAGAATTTATCCTCTTGTAGGTCCTATTCAATTATCACCATGCACTAGTGTAATCTCTTGGTCAAGACAAGCCAATATGAGCCTTACACTTCAACCTTTTCACGATGGGTTGTTCATTTCCATCTAGGTCGTGAATGGCGTACTTTTTAGTTACAAGGACCATTAATTTAATCTTATGTGATCCGTATCACTAAATTAACTACAATGTAACACGTATGACTTATTGAATGCTTATGCAAAGAAATATATGTAACATTCGATAATATTTAAAGCATCAGTGATAAATAATTTATTTCAGTAAATAAGTCTGAGAATTCAGTTTCGATTATACAAAGTAAAAAACATACTTTCTAGTATAATCCCAACAGATGAGTGTATCTGCTATGGGACATTGATGGAAAATCTCTATACAATTAACTGTGCACACCACTCACGAAATGCATCCTATAGCACATCAACTGTTTTCGATAAAAGAAAACGTGAACGAGACACTTATATGACATCTAAGATTGGGACATATTATTCCAAAGAGGATCCAAAGGTTGGTAGAAGTAGGTTCACTGGAGTCTCTCCAAGTTGAACCAATTCCAACCTGTGAATCATATTTGGAGGGTAAAATGACCAAGAGGGCATTCGGAGCCAAGTGGAATAGAGCCAAAGAAGTGTTAGAAATCGTTCACACAGATGTATGTGGTCCAATGTCAACCAAAGCAAGAGGAGGTTATGAGTATTTCGTCACTTTTATTGATGATTACTCAAGGTACGGTTATATTTTCCTTATGAAGCATAAATCTGAGACCTTTGAGAAATTCAAAGAATTTAAGGCTCAAGCAGAGAATCATAGGGAAAACGTATCAAGTCTCTACGATCCGATCGTGGAGGCGAATACCTCAGCGATGAGTTTTTGAACTACTTATCTGATGAAGGGATTGCATCCCAGCTAACTGCACCCGGAACCCCTCAACAAAATGGGGTTGCAGAGCGAAGAAGCATAACTCTTTTGGAAATGGTTAGATCTATGATGAGTTATGCGGATCTTCCCTAGTCGTTCTGGGGTCATGCCTTGGAAACAGCAGCCTACATTCTGAACTTGGTGCCATCCAAATCGGTTCCCAAAACTCCCAAAGAATTGTGGACCGGGCGCAAGCCTAGTTTGAGTCACATGAGGATTTGGGGGTGTCCGGCCTACGTGTTGGACAAGGAAGCCGGTAAATTGGATCCTCGATCAGAATTAAGGTTATTTGTGGGATACCCCGAGGGAACAAAATGGTGTATGTTCTATGGTCCCGAAGATCAAAAGGTGGTAATAAGCACCCACTTTAGATTTTTGGAAGAAGACTATATGAACGAAAAAAGACCCAGAAGTGAGATTGTCTTAAATGAGCTAAGGGGGCTAACCTCAATGCCAACTGTACAAGATGACATATCAAACGACATACTTACACAACCAGAACCTCATCGTAGTGGGAGGGTTGTGAAATAGCCCGAGAGATTCATGGGAATAGGAGAGTCCTCGGACTTGATTCCCGGACAAGACGAATCAGACCCATGGACATATGACTAGGCAATCCAAGACAATGATGCAGATTCTTGGCAAACAGCAATGAAAGTCGAAATGTGTTCTATGAATCATAATAGAGTGTGGGAGCTAGTCGAACCACTTAATGGGGTCAAACCCATTGGTTGCAAGTGGGTATATAAGAGAAAAAGAGGACTGGACGAGAAGGTGGAAACCTTCAAGGCAAGACTCGTGGCGAAAGGTTATACTCAGAAAGAAGGGATCGATTATGAGGAAACTTTTTCGCCCGTAGCCATTCTCAAGTCCATCCGAATTCTCTTATCGATTGCTATGCATCTCGACTTTGAAATCTGGCAAATGGATGTCAAGACAGCTTTCCTTAACGGAAGTCTTGATGAAGAGATCTATATGCAACAACCCCAAGGATTCATTGAAAAAGGCCAAGAACACCTAGTTTGTAAGCTCATGAAGTCCATTTACTGACTCAAACAGGCATCCAGAGCTTGGAACCAATGTTTTGATCATGTTATAAGGTCTTATTGGTTTGATCAAAACAAGTTCGAAAGTTGTGTGTACAAAAAGCATGTCGGAACTGCATTGGTATTCTTAGTACTATACATAGACGACATTCTGATCATCGGGAACGATGTAAAGGTGTTATCAGACGTAAGGGCGTGGCTTTCAAAATAGTTTGATATGAAGGACTTAGGGGAAGCCACACACATCCTTGGGATCAAGATCACTCGAGATCGCAAGAAAAGGATGATAGACTTATCGCAAGCTTCATACATAGACACTGTCTTGAAACGATTCAGCATGCAGAATTCCAAGAAAGGCTTCGTACCTTTCAGACATGGAATCCATCTATCCAAGAAAATGTGCACTAAGACGCAAAAGGAGATAGATGACATGAGAGGCATTCCATATGCTTCGGCTGTCGGAAGCCTTATGTATGCAATGCTGTGTACGAGACCAGATATCTACTTTGTCGTTAGCATGGTGGCAAGATATCAAAGTAACCCGGGGAAAAAAACATTGAATGGCAGCTTAAAAATATTCTCAAGTATCCGAAAAAGAACTCGGGATAGAATGTTAATTTATTAGTCGATAGTCTAATCCCCATCGGCCACACACTGGACTCGGATTTCCAATCGACATAGATTCCGAAAAAATCTACCTCCTTAGTGTGTTTTGCATGGGGGGAGCCATGACATGGAGAAGTCACAGCGTAAATGCATCGCAGATTCTACCATGGAAGCGAATATGTAGTCAAGCGAGGCAAATGAAAGAAACGGTTTGGCTCAAGAACTTCCTATTGACTTGAATGTAGTTCCGAATTTGCCCAAAGAATCACTCATTATTGTGACAATGCCGAGCGATTTGCAAAATTCAAGGAACCAAGAGCCCACAAGGCCAAAGAAACACATTGAAAGGAAATACCATCTTATACGAGATATCGTTAAGAGAGGATATAGATGTGGCAAAGATAGCGTCTCAAGACAACCTAGCAGATCCATTCACAAAGGGTCGCCTCAATACATTCGAGAGACATGTGGAAGAAACGGGTGTCAAGACCGCCCGCTAACTGCTTTGAGTATAAGTGGGAGAAATTATTAGGTTTGTGTAGGTGACATTAGATGTCACGAATTAGAATCACACGAGACATGTTGTAGTATACTTAAAAGCGGACTTTGAGTATAAGTGGGGAGATTGTTGGGATTATAATTTGAAAGTATGTTTTTTACTTTGTATAATCAAAACCAATTTCGGACTTATTTACTAAAATAAATTGTTTATCACTGATGCTTTAAATATCATCGAATGTTACATATATTTATTGCATAATTGTTCATTAAATAGTACGTGTTACATTGTAGTTAATTTAGTGATACCGCATCACGTAAGATTAAATTAACAATCCCTTTGTAACTAAAAAGTACACCATTCACGACCTAGATGGAAATGAACAATCCATCTTGAAAGGTTGAAGTGTAAGGCTCTTGGATTGACTTGTCTTGACCAAGAGATTACACTAGTGCATGACCGATGCAATCGAATAGGACCTACAGAGGACAAATTCTTCGTAATCCCAACAAGGAAGAATAGACCTCGAATGGTTCGTTATTTCTTAATCTTCGTTCCTTAAATAGGATCACGTGTGATTGGTAACTATTGCTTTGACTAATCATGGGTAGAGAATCAACGAGATTCAATACTTTTTATCTTGGGCAATATTATTGGTCACATGCGATTGCTAAGATTTAATACGGAGAATCGTGTGCAAGTACGCTTGTTTGATTTGCCCCCTTGGGAGGTTCATAAGCTTTATCATACCAAATCTTGCAAGTGGAACTAGTTTTCGGTATGGATAATAATGTTGAACTGTTCATTAACCAAGGACAAAAGATATTAATTAATGGAAAGCTATTTCAGTGGCTTGAATTAATTAATGGGCTAGATAATCTTAAACACGGGAAATAATAATCGGGAGCCATATTGACTGTAATATGGGTTAAGATGGATGGTGCAATATTAATTATGTAGTGGGATTAATTAATATTTATGGGCTTGAATGATATTGTGGCTCAATATTGATAATTCAAGATCCATTGGAAGGTCCAATCTTAATTCTCCTAATGGCCCCCTAAGTAGCCCAACATATAGTCCAATAACTGAAAAAGGTGTTTAAAATAAAATAAATATTGTTGCTTTATTTTTCTATTTTTTTCGAAATTTATGGATTAAAAGGAGAGAAAGATTTTATTTGAATTTTGTTATGGAATGAAGATATGTATTCTTGGAATACAAGATTATCTCATTAAATTCAAGAAATCTCCCACTTAGTCATCCATATAGCATATTTCGAAATTTTGAGAAAAAAAAGGAAAGAAAGATTTTCTTGATTTTCTTGAAAAGATATTATGAAAGATATGTATTTCTTGAAATACAAGAATATCTCATAAATTCAAGAAGATCCAAATCTTGGATTCTTGCCCTATTTTTTCGAAAATAATCCATAACAAAGAGTATGTGGGATTTTGTGGAATATTATAATTATGGGAAAAAGAATATATGAGATATATTCAAGATTTCTTGGAGATCAAGAAAAGATTTTCCCACATTATTTTTGCCCTAAAAATTCGACCACCACTACTCTATAAATAGGGGATGATTATTTCATTCCCAAGTACAATTCCATGTGCTGGAAAAATTAGTAAATCCACAAAGTGGTGCAACAAAGTTTATTTTCCTTTTGTTAATTGTTCGCAAAGCGTCCCTACCACCGGATAATGAAAGCAAGGATTAAGGGAATACTTGGGAAGTTCTTTTTGGTGTGTCTAATCAACAAGACCATTACCGGCCCCAAGAGGTATGTTCACGTAAACTCAGAGAATTTCCGTGACGCGTAGGATTTACGTGAATTGATTATACGATGATTTGTTGTTGATTATTGTTTGAATTAATATAGGATTAATTCATGCTAGTAATAATTATAAGAATTAAATTTGTATTTAAATATTCATCCCGAATAGATCCGTGCAAATTATTCCCCAACATTTGAAGTATCTGAAAAGAACTCGAGATAGAATGTTAGTTTATCAGTCAGATAGTCTAATCCTCATCGGCTACACGGACTCGGATTTCCAATCAGACTTAGATTCCAGAAAATCTACCTCCTAGTAGTGTGTTTTGCATGGGGAGAGCCATGACATGGAGAAGCGTTAAGTAGAAATGCATCGCAGATTCTACCATGGAAGTCGAATATGTAGTCAACTTGTGAGGCGTGAAAAAAGCGGTTTGGCTCAAGAACTTCCTAGTGGACTTGGATGTAGTTCCGAATTTGCCCAGCACAATCACTGTTTATTGTGACAATGCCGAAGCAGTTGCAAATTCAAGGGAACCAAGAGCCCACAAAGCCAGCAAACACATTGAAAGGAAATACCATCTTATAAGAGAAATCGTTAAGAGATGAGACATAGAGGTGGCAAAGATCGCGTCAGAAGACAACCTAGCAGATCCATTCACAAAGGGTCTGCCTCTGAATACATTCGAGAGACATGTGGAAGGAATGGGTGTCAAGACCGCTAAATCTACTTTGAGTATAAGTGGGAGACATTATTAGGTTCGTAGGTGACATTAGATGTCACGACAGAATCTACACGAGACATGTTGTAGTATACTTAAAAGCGCACTTTGAGTATAAGTGGGAGATTGTTGGGATTATATTGAAAGTATGCTTTTACTTTGTATAATCAAACCAATTTCGGACTTATTTATCAAATAAATTGTTTATCACCGATGCTTTAAATATCATCGAATGTTACATATATTTATTGCATAATCGTTCAATAAATAGTACGTGTTACATTGTAGTTAATTTAGTGATACCAGATCACAGAAGATTAAATTAACAATCCCTTGTAACCAAAAGTACACCATTCACGACCTAGATGGAAATGAACAATCCATTGTGAAAGGTTGAAGTGTAAGGCTCAGATTGACTTGTCTTGACCAAGAGATTACACTTGTGCATATTTAGTGCACTGAAGAGGACCTACAGGAAGACAAATTCTTCAGAACTGAACCAGGAAGAATTAGACCTCAGTGGTTCGTTATTTCTTAATCTTCGTCCTTTAAATAGGATTGCGTGTGGTTGGTAATTATTGTTTTGACTTATTACGGGTAGAGAATCAACGAGATTCAATACTTTATATTTTGGGCAATATTATTGGTCACATGAGATTGCTAAGATTTAATACGGAGAATCGTGTGTGCAAGCACGCTTGTTCGACGGTTCTTTTTGGGAGGTTAATAAGTTTTATCATACCAAATCTTGCGTGGAACTAGTTTTTCGGTATGGATAATAATGTTGAACTGTTCTCAACTAATGACAAAAGATATTAATTAATGGAAAGCTATTTCAAAAGGCTTTTGAATTAATTAATGAGCTAGATAATCTTAAACACGGGAAATAATAACCGGGAGTCATATTGACTGTAATATGGGTTAAGATGGATAGTGCAATATTAATTATGTAGTGGGATTAATTAATATTTATGGGCTTGAATAATATTGTGGCTCAATATTGATAATTCAAGATCCATTGGAAGGTCCAATCTTAATTCTCCTAAAGGCCCCTCAAGTAAATTTCCCAACATAAAGTCCAATAACCTAAAAAAAAGTGTTTAAAAATAAAATAAATATTTGTTGCTATTTTTCCTATTTTTCAAAAATAGTAAATAAAAGAAGGAGAAATATTTTCTTTGAATTTTGTTATGGAATGAAGATAAGTATTCTTGGAATACAAGATTATCTCATTAAATTCAAGAAATCTCTCACTTGGTTATTTACTATGTAAATTTCAAAAATCTTGAAAGAATAGGGGAAAAAAATATTTTCTTGATTTTCTTGAAAATATATTATGGAATATATGTATTCTTGAAATACAAGAATATCTCATAAATTCAAGAAGATCCAAATCTTGGAATCTTGATCCTTATTTTTTCGAAAATTCCCATAACAAGAGGAGTTGGGATTTTTATGGAATATTTTAATTATGGAGAAAAGAATATAGGAGATATATTCAAGATTTCTTGGAGATCAAGAAAAAGATTTTCTTCCCCTATTCCATGCCAAAAAATTGTCCAACACCCCTCTATAAATAGGGGATGAATGTTTCATTCCCAAGACAATTCCATGTCTTTGGAAAAATTAGTAAATCCACAAAAAGAAGTGCAACAAATTTTTATTTTCCTTTTGTTAATTGTTCATGAAAGCTTCCTTCCACCGGATTGACGAGTAAGGACTAGGGAATACTTGGGAAGGCTTTTTGGTGTGTTTTTATCGACGAGACCATTGCCACTCCAAGAGGTTAGTTCACGTAAACCCGTAGCAATTCCGCATGCGTAGGATTTATGTGAACTGTTTATATGCATGATTTGTTGTTAAATTATTATTTGAATTAATATAGGATTAATTTATGCTAGTAATAATTGTTAGAATTAAATTTGTATTTAAATATTCATCCCGAATAGATCCGTGCAAATAATTCCCCAACATCGGCTTGATCAAAAACACCCTCTAAAAGCTGCACATCCCACTGCCGTAAACCATCCACCATTAAGTCCCGCATGCGTAGGTCCTCGAAACCCGTCGGGTAAACAGTAGATAAATGAAAGGATTCATCATCCTTAATCCATGAAGTATCCCAGACTCGAATGTGGTCCCCAGTGCCTACCTTCCAACGACACCCATTGGTAATTAAGGCTTGACTAGCATGAATACTATACCATGTAAAACTAGGATGAGCACCTAGCCGAGCCAATTCAAACCCGGAATTTGGGAAATATTTGGACTTGAGTAATCTGCAGACAAAAGAGTCCAGCTCCTTCACCAACCTCCATGCCATCTTTCCTAACATTGCAACGTTGAAAGCACGCAAATCCCGGAATCCTCTCCCCCCTCCTCTTTGCGAACACACACCCTTTCCCAACGCATCCACTTAATCCCCTTTGCCGACTCACTCCCACTCTCCCACCAAAATTTGTTAAGCATCACATGAAGCTCATCTAATAAAGTCGAAGGAAGAAGAAATGTCATCATACAATATGACGGAATCGCTTGAGCCGCCGCCTTAATAAGGACTTCCTTACCCGCCTTTGAAATCTTCTTCCCTCGCCACCCATGTAACTTCTTCCATAATCTATCTTTGATGTAGTTAAAGATAGCTCTCTTTCCCCGACCAATCAAAGAAGGGAGACCCAAGTAACGACCTGTGGCCAACAGTTGAAACACTCCCAAAATATTGCGTAGAATCTGTCTACTATCCTCTCCAACTTTGCGACTAAAAAATAATCCTATCTTATCAAAATTAATGGCTTGCCCAGAGACAGCCTCATAGGCTTCCAAAATCTGTTTCAATATCGTGCACTCCTCCACCGTTGCTCGACAAAATAACAAGCAATCATCCGCAAACATTAAATGGGAAATCGGTGGCGCCCTTCTACGAATCTGATTCCCATGAAGAGAACCATCCCTATTAGCCGAGTTCAGGGCCATAGATAGACCCTCCATACATAAGATGAAAAGATACGGAGATAGAGGATCCCCTTGCCTCAAACCCCAGCCCGGAATGATAGGACCGACCAAATCATCATTTACCGAAAATGAGTACCGGACCAAGCGGACACACATGTTCATCCAACCGATCTATCTATCTGAAACCCCAGCTTCCGAAGTACAGCCTCCAAATAACCCCAAGCGACCCTGTCGTAAGCCTTACTAATATCAATCTTTAGGGCCACATCACCTCTCGGGCCTCGTCTCTTATTTTTCATGGCGTGGATAGCTTCAAAAGCTATGATAACATTGTCTTGAATAGCCCGACCAGCAACAAATGCAGATTTGGCTTTATCCACCAAACCCGGCAAAACTTCCTTCAATCGATTATTGAGCACCTTCGAGACAATTTTGTAAACCACATTGCACAAAGATATGGGACGCAAATCTTTCATCGTTTGAGACGTCTCCACCTTCGGGATTAAGACCACATTCGTATCGTTTAAACCAGGAGGAAACGCCCCCTCATCCAACCATCTCTTCCCTTCTAAGAAAACATCTTCCCCTACCATCTCCCAACATCGCTGGAAAAAAGCTGGATTGAATCCATCCGGGCCAGGGGCCTTGTCTGGGTGCATTTGTTTAACTGCCAGTAAAAATTCCTCCCGCGTAAAATCTCGAACTAACTCCTCATTTTGGCCATCCGAGATGACAGCCGCCAATGGGGCCAGAAAGTGAAATTGATCAGCCCCTAAATCTGGTGCAGCAAAGAGTCCCTCAAAGTATTCTCTCACCATCAAGCATAAACCCTCTTGGCTATCAATCCAAACACCCATCTCGTTCTTTAATCGAACCACTTTATTTCTTTTCCGATGGATAGAAGCCGATTGATGGAAGAATCGGGAATTTATATCTCCATCCCTAAGCCAGAAAACCATCGCACGTTGTTTCCAAAAGATTTCTTCTTGCACGAACAACCGACCTAGCGCACCTTTGGCCTCACGAAAAGCTGCTCTCCCCCCGGTACTAAAATCACCTTGCAGATTCTCAATCTGCTCTTCTAATTCACTTTTCGCCACTCAAAATTTAGAGTCGGCCCTATTGCCCCACGTCATCAAAGTTTCCCCTGTAGCATTTAGCCGAGTAAGGAAGTCAAGATCTTGAAACCCTCCCCAACTGCGCCTAACTACAGAGCTCAAGTCCCCCTCATGTAACCAACGATTTTCAAATTTAAAACTTCTATGTCGGCGATGAATCATAGCGGGGGAAGTGTCCAGAAGAATCGGATTATGATCCAAAGTTGGGGCAATCAAGTTCGTAAGTGTTGCACTAAAAATCGGGCGTGCCAAGCTGGCGTACCCATTGCACGGTCCAACCTCTGCTCAACAGCGGTATCCGGATCTCGACCTCGGGACCACGTGAATGGATACCCCGATAATAAAACATCATAAAGCTGACAATCAGTAATGGCCTCCCTGAAACCCCGGAACAACCATTGAGGATGTTCTACCCGCCTTTTTTTATCGGCAGCAGTCAGCAAATCGTTATAATCCCCTATACACATCCATGGACACGAACTCACCACCGATAATTGCCGTAATAGCTGCCAAGACTATTGGCGCCTACCTCTCTCGGGAATACCATAAAAACCAGTCGGTCTCCACGACCCCACTGGATCATTCACCATCATGTCAATGTGATTATTAGAGTAAGACAAAACCGAAAGTAATTCATTATTATTCCATAGAACTGCAATACCCCCACTGCGACCAACTACATCGACAGAAAAAACACGACTCAAAGCCGAGACGCACTCTCAAAGCCTCAAGTCTAACACCGAAAGATAAAGTCTCAAACAAAAAAATTACATCAGGACGCCGAGCTCGAACGAGCTCCCCAAGGGCTGGAATTGTAGGGCCGGGTCCCAAACCCCTACAATTACAACTCAAAACAATCATTACTCCCGGCAAGCCCCATCGTCGGGGCTCGCCGATAAAAAATGAGAATCAATTGCATCCAACATAGTTACTGCTCCAGTGGTAACACCTTCGCCCTGGTCCTCCATCAAAGACGCAGGTTGACCGGCCTCCAATACCTTCTGCAAACGTTTTCGTTTTCGGAGATCATTAATGGTCAGCTCATCGGTTTCATCCTCCTCTTGACTTTGACCCAATTCAAAACAGGGGTTGGCAATCAAAGTATTCGGCCCCCCAATACTCGCACCCCCATGAGTGTGGAGTGCGGAATTAATTGGCATTCTGGCGTTATGTGCGTTAGAATTAAAGCCAGTAGGGCGGTTAAATCCTGAGGGTCCGCCACCATCATTAATGTTGTCACCGCTTGTTGCCGGAAAAATAACTGCCTCCTCCTCCCTCAGCCAGCGATCCCCACCCTGGTTCTGCTTACGGGGGTCAAGAGCCTTAAGCGAAGGCCCCCATTTGCGCTCCACCTCGCCAGTGGTGTCAAAGACGACATCGCAAAAACTCTCAGTATGTCCCAACTTCCCGCACACGAAACAGAACAGATTCATACGTTCATATTTGAACTCAACCTTCATCGGCTCACCCCCCATGACTTTTATCTTATTTCCCATCTTTAGAGGTTTTGTAACATCAACCTCCACCCGAATGCGCATAAACTTCATCCACGGTGCCCCACGATTAGATTGATCATATTCAATAAAGCGCCCAATAAAATTCCCCAGTTGTCGACCAATCGATTCAGAAAACGACCCTATAGGTAATTTGTAAATTTGGACCCAGAACGCCAGAAAAGACAAGGGAACCTGTAAAGGTATGTCTCCCAGCTTCAATCGCGGAGAAGGAGGGGATGACTCCCAATCGTCCAAGGGCCCCCATCCACAATTCGGGTCAGATCAATCTCATGATAGAATTGGAACAAAAATGTTGCTCCCCGATATCTCGGATCGACACACAACGTTTCGGTTTCCAAACAGCAGCAAGTCGAGACTTGACAGAATTAAAATTCAGCGCTTGATCGGTCAGAAAAATGACCAACAACACAAAGACGCAGACTCCCCTCATAATTTTGCACCTCACCCTCACCAACCACTATCTCCTCTTCCTCATCTCCAGAAAGACTCAACTCTTCCATCACCCGTTCCATGTTTAGTGACAAAAAGAAAAACACCGCAATAAACACTCCAGGAAATGCTATGTGCAAGCCTCCCAACCAGGGGAGATTAAATAACCAGCAACAAGGCGAATCACAATGAGATCGTGATTCTTAATTAAGAAAATCGGGAGGAATCGCTGCAATAAACACACTTGAATACGGGTAGACACAATCAAGAAAATAAAGAGAGAATATACCACAATCAAAACTCAATCCCCGCAAAAAACCTAGATCCCCAACCGGAGGCGCCCAGGGCATCACTTTAATCGTTTAGGAGCCCGGATAAAGTTGATATTCCTCCGGCGATCAAATGGATCCACCCATATAGAAATACTTTTAAGCTATAATTAGAGTTTGCAAACACTACGAGGTCGGTTAAATCAACTCTTGTGAAATAACCCACAAGCGTGTACCTAGATTAAAAATGATCATTCCAAATTGATTGGAAAATAAATTTCAAGAACCTTAATTAATTGAATATTTTTTTTATTTATCAAGTCTTAAATTGATAAAATTCTTAACAACAACAGAAGTTACGTACAGAACCTTCTTTCAGTTATCGTAAAATATTGTTTTAATACACTATTGTTTTTTTGTGGTCGAAAAAAAATACACTATTGTTTTAAGATTATCAGGTTGTTGAAAATGTGTGAAATTTGAAGGCCTAATTGACGGTCCGTTTCCTCTGTTATATTAATTTCAAGCATGACAGACATTTGTTTGTTATTATTTTAATTTCAGACACTGTTTATTGAAGATCTTAAAAGTCTGAATTATTAATTTCAGAAGGACTGAATTAGATTTTACTAAATTTTAAATTAAATAAATAATCTAAAATTTGTCCCTTTCTTTTAAGTGCTGTATCCAAATCCTGACTCACTGTGGTTTATATGTATATGAACTAAACACATTCCCCATACTTATATTTTTTTCATTTAATAATTAATTTTACTATTTTTAAATTAAAAGGTGACTATTTTTTTATTCATTGCACGAGATACGTGATGCGTTTTCTAGAGTTGCCATCATGATTCATGTATTTTTTTTCACTCTATCACCTCAAATTATCAAACAGCATCTTGATGAAGAATGGAATTTTTTTTTTGGGACAGGGAATGGAAATTTTTATCACATGGTAAATTGGTAATAATCCCGACATGCCTTCTTGTAATGGGCTCTTTTCGCTTCTAGTTCTCTTAACGGACTCTTAATTTTTGGGCCGTTAAGTTAACTCGTTCTCACAATTCTTTAAACTAATGTTGGACTTCTAAGCCATTTAAAAGTACCATTTGGTTTTAATATTTTGGTGCAAGCCCTGATTCTCGTTCTAAGTTTTATTGGACTTTTTTTTTTTTTTTGAATATCTCAAATTTATGATAAAAATTGCATGAGATTTTTGCATAAAATTGTATATACACCCATTCTAAAGTATTAAAACATCATGTTTAAATTATAATTCGTCTCATCGTAAACCCGTCTCACACAAATTCGTAAAATTCATCGTATGAGACGGTGTACAAATTAGTACAATCAACAGACACTATTCTAAAGTATTAAAATGTCATGTTTAAATTATAATTCGTCTCATCGTAAAACCGTCTCACACAAATTCGTAAAATTCATCGTATGAGACGGTGTACAAATTAGTACAAATCAACAGACACCATTCTAAAGTATTAAAACGTCATGTTTAAATTATAATTCGTCTCTTCGTAAAACCGTCTCACACAAGTTGTGTCTCCTCAGCTATTAATTCGGGTACAAGTTAGCCACTTAACAATATTTTGTTCAACAGTGAATTAAACATTTGATTATTAAAATTTGACAATTGTGCCCCCTCATCAATTAGAGCCCCGCTTGGTTGGAGGTAATAGAAGAAGATAATGAGAATCATTCTTTAATATTGTTTTAACAGTTTTTAATATACTCGTAATGAAAATAGAAATAATTGATTACCCTACTTTCATTACTTAATTTCACCACCATCATCACTCATTATACTTTTCTAAAATGATACTCACTGTTGATTTTCCAACCAAACATAACAACGCGATCAATAACCAAATAATGATTGACTGTCAATGATACTCATTATCATTTCCATTTATAACTCATATCAATCGGGCCTAAATTGAAGACAATTTTTTAGGGAGTGATGTGGAGGGTTCAGTACCATTTTGTTGTATCATTCTTCATGTTTTAAGATGTATTCCATTTTCTGAATCTTTAATACATTGCCTCATAATTGTGATGATTCATCATATATTTTTATCCATTCTATATAACATCAATCTAGACCGAACTCAATTATGATTTTAAAAAAAACTACTTGCACATTTAGGCAAAACAATCATTATAAATAGTCTCGTGAGTAATCTCTAATGTCCATTTCATGTAACGGTAAAAGTACTACACTCAACAAAGTGAAATCAAAACATTGATTCATGATTTAACGTTGATGTGGTTCTAAAGATATACAGTTCATTCACTACAAAACGACGGTTAATATTATTAAGTAAAAAAAATACTAATATTATTTAAAATAAAACACCAATTGCATGGCGATACTTGTGTATACAAAAAAATTACCTAAATCAAATTATAAAAATCAATTTCCTATGAAATTAATTGTCATAGATATACAAAAAAAGAAAAACAGGAGCTAAAGATAAATGGGGAATCTACTCTCTTTTCTCCTACAATACTCTTTTGTTTGTGATTCCTGAGATTTAATGTATACGTTACACATACACAAAAAGAAACATCGTGATTCCACATTCTTTACAACCTTCAACGGACAAAAACTCGTCTCATGCCTACAAAAGTGAGCCACAAGAAAAGCATCATTCCCCTAAAAGTCAACTACCACCACCGCCCGCCGCCGCCGTCGTGGCGGCAATTGCGCCGTCGGACATCCAATTGAACTCCGAATCAGCCGCAATCGGATCGGACAAACATTCTCCGGCGAAATCTTCCAACCCCGCAAAGAAATCTTCGTCCAATGCCATCTTCGACGCCCCAAAATCGTCGCCGCCGTCGTCCTCCTCCTCCTCGATTTCAGCCAAGTCCTCGCGGCTGCTCTCCATCTTTTCCGGCACCGGCGACGTTTCATTCTTTTTGGGGTCGTCGGTCGGCTTGTGGCGGGTGCTGCCGGCGAGCGAGTTCCGGTGAGTCGGAACGGGATGATTGTGCTCTCCGGTGTATGTGAGTATGAACATTCCCGGGTCGGATTTGTTCCGCTCCACTTGTTTTCGGGCCAGACATCCTTTTGATGTGCTGCATCTGTAGTAACCCCTGTTTTTTCAGAACAATAAATTAATTAGCAAATTATTATGCTGAATTGAGGGGAAAAATGAGATCTTTAAGCAAAATTTAATACAAAATTTGGGGAAAATGTTAAAATCATTATACTGAGTTGAGAAAGGAAATGAAATCTTATAACCCCTGTTTCTCTGATTTTCTTGTTACATCACACACAGTTTTAGTACAAATTTCAACACTCATATTATATATATATCCCCAAACATTTAACCCTTTACAAACATGGAATTTTATTTTTGGTAATATTCTAAAAAAAATCAAAACATTTGAAGCATAGATCAAGAATCAAACTAATAATACCTTGGATAAGGGGAGCCCTTGATGGGTTTTTGGCCATATTTTCTCCAAGACCAAATGTCAGAAGACAAACCCTCTGCAGCTACATGACAAACCTTCTTCAAATGGTTCTTTCTGCACCAAAATTAACCCCCAAAACAAGAACCAAATAAATAAATAAATCACTACATAAAAAATTAGATCCAAAAATAGCAACCCATTAATCAATCTTGATGGTTCCAATAGTAAAAAGAACAGAGCTTTCAACAAACCTTTTCTTGGACCTTGGGCTAGGTTTTGGCCCATTTACAACGGAAAAGGGCTCTTGTTTCTGCTGAGAAAACTGTTTGACTACTTGCTGTTTCTGTTTCTGTTTCTGTTTTTGTAGCTCGGATGACAGATCTTGAGGCCGAGCAAGAACAGAGTGTGGTGAAATTTGAGAAAATAATCCGATTTGTGGTTTGGGAATGTATGGATTTAATAGATCATGCAGCCCTTCTTTAAAGCTGTCTTTTCTGGGCTGCAACATATCTTGGGGCCGATTCGCAGCCGAAAAGCTGTAATCTTTATCAAAATTGCTCAATTCTTGACCAAAACGGCTGCCGTCCACTGCGGCGGAGGCGGCGGTTGAGGTGGTGGCGGCGGAGCAGCTTCTGACCACCGCCTGCAGATCCCAGTCATCGTCCATTTCGAAGAGGGAGAGGAGGAGGCGCTGACTTTTTGAGGAGAGAGAATGAATGGGCGGTTTTGGAAAAAGATGAGTGGAGAAATAAATGTATTTTATTTATAGAGAGAGAAAGAGAGTATTGTGGGTTTGGTTTCTCTCACTAAAAGTGTAGAGAGAGGGCAAATATGGGAGGGGTTGGCTTATCTTTTTAGGCCATTGTTGTGTTGAGAAATGTGTGATGATTTCGGTTTGATTTTCTTGTTTAGTGGGTTCTGGGTTGACTTGGTAAAATTGTCAAAGGGGTTGGTGCTATTAAAAAAAGTGTACGCGGTTCTTGAGTTTCGTGAAGGAGGTGTAGGCCACTTGCCGACAAAAACAAAGAGGCGTAATCCACGTGGGCTGGTGCACCCCCTCTATTTATTATTCCCATTTCTTTATTTGAAATTTTTATTTCATCGAGATATTTATTATTTACACACAAAATTTGAGGGATGGGTTGCAAAATAAATTTATAAGTAGGGATGGCAACGGGACGGTTTTGGCAAACCCCGTAACCCGCCCGGCCAATTTTTTTGCCAACCCCGTAACTCGCCCCATCACGTCAGGTTTTTTAACCCGCTTTACCCCGTCCCGTGAACCCGGCGGGTTTAACCCGCCCCACGTTCAATTTTATTTTTCTTTACATTTTTTAATTCATACTCCTAATTTCATACATATCATTTTTAAAAAATAACACATTAACTAGAATCATTCAAATTATAACAAACAAAATACCTAATTTCATAATCAATCTCACATCATAGAGCACAAAATTCAAAAGTTTTAATCAATCTCACATCAGAAAGATTATTTAATGGAACAATCACTGAATTAGCTCTAATTACTTCTTCAGACTCCATCTATTTTAAAGAAGATAGATATGTTTGTATTTTAGAAAAATAAATAAATATGAAAATAAATAAATAAGCAGAAAAATAATTTATTTCTACCTCAAATTCATACAATTATTTTGAAGTCCTCCAATTCATACAATTAATACTTGAATTTGTATTATTTTGGGGAATTAATTTAAATTTGTTTTGAATTATGTACATTAGATATTTACTCATTTTAATTTCTTCTCAATCTAAACGAAAACATTTATTCGATAAAAGAAATTGATAAAGCAAAGAAAGAAACAATTCAAACAATTCACCGTGAAAGAAATAAACTCTATACAAAAATACATATAATTTAATAAAAAATTATAGAATTAATATATATTTATATATGTGGGGCGGGTCCGGGGCGAGTTTACATAATACCGTAACCCGCACACGACAAAAAACCAGTTTGATCGGGTTTTAACCCGCCCCATTGACATCCCTATTTATAAGTGTATTTTTATTTATCTACTGTATATATGTACTGGATATTCTAATTATATAGAATTGTTTTTATATGAAATAATTTTTGTATTCATTTATTAATATATTATATTAGAAATTATAATGTTTATCAAATAGGTTATAATAAAAAAATTATTTGTTTAAGTTATCTTTTTAAAACAATTCTTAATTTTTGTGTAATTGAAATATAGAGATTGATATTTGATAAATTCTGACTATTTCGTGTTAGAAGTTTTCACAATAAAGTTTCACGAATATATATGCTAAATAATTTTAGTATGATAAATGTCAAAATTGATACTATGTTCTATACTTGCTACCAAGCTAGATATATGTCAAAATTGATACTATGTTTTTTTATTTGATGTACCATGTATTGAAAATAAATTTAAAAGGCATTGCAAATAAAATCACCATTTTTTCACAAATTGAAATATAATCTAAACTTTTGAATTTTGGCAAACAAATCATCATTTTTACTCGTTTTTGCAATTTCAACTTCGGGCCGTTTGCTCTCTTGCCCGAAAATTAATGTGTACAAAAATTGCACCATCTTCAGTCCATTAAGCACCCATGTCAAAAAATAATTATTAGCATAATAAATAAAAATTAAAAATAAATTTATATAATATATACTAAAAAATGAATTTAAAAAATAAAATAGAAATTAAAAGAATAAAATAAAATAAAAAATGTACAAATAAAATAATTAAAATGAAAAATTAAAAATAAAAAATCAAATATTCATCCTCTTCACATCTTGATTCTCGAGAAAAAAAATTGATTATGCAAAAAAAAAAATTCAATTACACCAAAATCTCTTCATCTTCAACCTAATATTGCCTCCACCGCTGCCCACACCCACACAATCCCACCATTGCCCCACCCCGACCCACGTTCCTTTCGCCACCGCATCTTCACAAATTAATTTTAATTCTGCAAAAAATTCCAAATTCTCTAAAATTTAATTACACAAAAAATTTCAAGATCCAATTACACTAAAATATGTGTTGCTCCAATTACACTAAATCAAACTATTATGTAATTAAAAAAATAAAATAAAAATATGCTCGCTATATATACCATGCTCCTTTACAAAAAGCGAGCTCTCATTTCGAGAGTCGGGTGTGGAGTAGCGTATGTGGTGACCCAATTCACATTTCAAAATTGATTCAAGTGTTAAGGGGAGAGAATATGAATGAAAAATGGAGGTGCAACTGAATTTTTTTGCGTAACCAATTTTTTTTCGAAGATGAAGATGTGAAGAGGGTGAATATTTAATTTTTAATTTTTAATTTTGCATTTTAATTATTTCATTTGTACATATTTTATTATATTCTCTATTTTATTTTTTAAATTCATTTTTTAGTATATATAATATTGATTTTTATTTATTATGTTAATACGTATTTTTTTTGACGTGGATGCTTACTGGGCTGATGATGGTGCAATTTTTGTACACATTAATTTTCAGGCAAGGGGAAAAATTGCCCGAAGTTGGAATTGCAAAAAAGAGTAAAAGTGATGTTTTATTTGTCAAAATTCAAACGTTTAGATTAGATTGCAATTTGTGAAAAGATGGTAATTTTATTCGCAATTAAGTCAATTTAAAATGAAAAAGTTATTGTGGTATGAAATAAAGAGGTATATGATTTCAGTTTCATTTATGAAAATGCAGCTGGAGCATGTAAAATTTAAATTTTCCATTTTCTAACAATTATTGTTCTTATATGTGTGTAAATGCCATTAATAAATACTACATGACAATCATTAATAAGATTGAATTTGGGATAATATAAATCTAAATAAAGAATCTTACATCGTATTCTTTCGAGGATAATTCTTTATTTGGTTGGAATCACTTTTACTAATTGAGAATCGTCGAGGTGCATGAGATAAGCATGAGGTGGCATGACGACAGAAAGCAAATTGGGTCCACAAACAAAAAGGGACTTGATGACATGCTCAACATGGCTAAGCTTATAAATTTTCTATTAATATCAAATTTTGAATCTATATGAAAATAAATAAAATTATATTTAATTTAAATCTGAAACTTGAGACTCTTATCTCCCTTTACACCGATTCATATGTCAAACTTGTTCATATTATAAAATTGTGTTGGAGAATTAATTGCACGGATCTATTCGAGATGAATATTTAAATACAAATTTAATTCTAACAATTATTACTAGCATGAATTAATCCTATATTAATTCAAATAATAATTCAACAACAAATCATGATATAAAACAAATCACATAAATCCCACGATGCGAAATTGCTACGAAGTTTACGTGAACTAACCTCTTGGAGCAAGAATGGTCTCGCCGATAAAAACACACCAAAAGGCCTTCCCAAGATTCTCTAATCCCTTGTCATTAATCCGGTGGAAGGAAGCTCGCGAACAATTAACAAAGGGAAAATAAAATTTGTTGCACCACCTTTGATTTATTAATTTTTTTTCGCGACATGGAATTGTACACTCACAATCGACGTTTTTTCAAAAATACACAATCATCGACGCTTTCAAAATATTTGATATTTTATCGACGACGATATTTTTCCTAAAAAACTAATTTTTAGGTTCTCCTCGATGAAACATTCATCCCCTATTTATAATGAGGGGTGGCCGATTTTTCGTCATGGAATAGTGAGGAAAAAATATTTTCTTTATCTCCAAGAAATCTTGAATATATCTCATATATTTCTTTTCTCCATAATTAAAATATTCCATAAAAAATCCCACCTTCTTTGTTATGGTTATTTTCAAAAAAACAAGGATAAAGATTCCAAGATTTGGATCTTCTTGAATTTATGAGATATACTTGATTGCAAGAATACATATCTTTCATAATATCTTTTCAAGAAAATCAAGAAAATCTTTCTTTCCTTATTCTTTCAAGATTTTTAAAATATCATATAAATAACCAAGTGGGAGATTTCTTGAATTTAATGAGATAATCTTGTATTTCAAGAATACATATCTTCATTCCATAACAAAATTCAAAGAAAATCTTTTCCCCTTTTATTCATATTTTTCAAAAAAAATGAGGAAAAAAAAAGAACAAATATTTATTTTATTTTTAAACACCTTTTTTCGCTTATTGGACTTTATGTTTGTGCTACTTGAGGGCCTTTTAGAGAAATTAAGATTGAACCTTTCAATTGATCTTGAATTATCAATATTGAGCCACAATATTATTCAAGCCCATAAATATTAATTAATCCCACTACATAATTAATATTGCACTATCCATCTTAACCCATATTACGCTTAATATGGCTCCCTTGCTATTATTTCCCGTGTTTAAGATTATCTAGTTCATTAATTAATTCAAGCCAATGAAAATAACTTTCTATTAATTAATATATTTTGTCCTTGTTTAAGGAACGTTCAACATTATTATCCATACCTAAAACTAGTTCCACTTGCAAGATTTGGTATGATAAAACTTATGAACCTCCCCAAGGGGCAAATCGAATGCAAGATTTTCATTACACGATTTTTTCCAGATAAATCTTAAAGAATCGCGTGTGACCAATAATATTGCCAAGATATAAAGTATTGAATCTCGTTGATTCTCTACCAAGAATAAGTCAAAGTAATAATTACTAACCACACGCGATCCTATTTAAGGGATTTAAGATTAAGAAATAACGAACCACCGAGGTCTAATTCTTCTTAGTTCGGGCCCAAGAGAATTTGTCCTCACGTAGGTCCTATTCAAACTATACATGCACTAGTGTAATCTCTTGGTCAAGACAAGACAATCTGAGCCTTTACACTTCAACCTTACACGATGGATTGTTCATTTCCATCTAGGTCGTGAATGGTGTACTTTTTGGTTACAAGGAACTGTTAATTTAATCTTCTCGTGATCCGTATCACTAAATTAACTACAATGTAACACGTCTTATTTATTGAACAAATTATGCAAAGAAATATATGTAACATTCAATGATATTTAAAGCATCGCGATAAATAATTTATTTCAAGAATAAGACCGAAATTCATTTTGATTATACAAAAGTAAAAGCATACTTTCCAAAGATAATCCCAACAATCTCCCACTTATACTCAAAGTCCGCTTTTAAGTATACTACAACATGTCTCGTAGTAGTTCTAATCGTGACATGTAATGTCACCTACACGAACCTAATAATATCTCCCACTTATACTCAAAGCAGATTAGCACACGACTTGACAACCATTCCTCCCACATGTCTCTTGAATGTTTCCGAGGCAGACACTTTGTGAAAGGATACACTAGGTTATCCTCCAATGCGATCTTAAATGCCTCTTCATCTCCTCTCTTAACGATTTCTCGTCTAAGATTTCTTTCCTTCAGTGTGCTTGTTTGACTCGTGGACTCTTGGTTCCCTTGAATTTGCAACTGCCCCTAGCAAATATTGTTAGACAAATTCGGAACTCCATCCAAGTCAACTAAGAAGATCTAGAGCCAAACTGGTTCCTTCACTGCTTCACAAGCAGCTACTTACCCGACTTCTATGGTTGAGTCAGTGATGCATTTCTGCTTCACACTTGTCCATTTCATGGCTACACTTCCCAAATGAAAGCACACTAACTGAGGCAGATAGTTTCTTGGAATCTATGTCTGATTGAAAATTCGAGTCCATGTAACCGATGGGGATTAGAATGTCTGACTGATAAACCAACATTCTATCCCGAGTTCTTTTCAGATACTTCAGAATGTTCTTAACTGCCGTCCAATCCTATTTTTCCCGGATTACTTTGATATCTTGCCATCATGCCAACAACAAAGCAGATATCCGGTCTCGTACACAACATTGCATACATAAGGCTTCCGACAGCCGAAGCATAAGGAATGCCTTTCATGTCATCTATCTCTCTCTGTGTCTTAGGGCACATTTCCTCGATAGATGGATTCCATGCCCGAGAGGTACGGTCTTTCTTGAATCTCGCATGTCAATCGCTTCAAGACAGTGTCTATATATGAAGCTTGCGATAAGCCTATCATCATTTTCTTGCGATCTCGAGTGATCTTGATCCCAAGGATGTGCCCGACTTCCCCTAAGTCCTTCATATCAAACTGTTTTGATAGTCATGCCCTTACGTCTGATAACACCTTTACATCGTTCCCGATGAGCAGAATGTCGCTCTCACGATAAGACTAAGAATATCAAAGCAGTTTCGACACTCTTTTTGTACACACAACTTTCGAACTCATTTTGATCAAACCCATAAGACTTTAGTACATGATCAAAACATTGGTTCCAAGCTCTGGATACTTGTTTGAGTCCGTAAATGGACTTCATGAGCTTACAAACTAGGTGTTCTTGGCCTTTTTCAATGAAGCCTTGGGGTTGTTGCATATAGATTTCTTCGTCAAGACTTCCGTTAAGGAAAGCCGTCTTGACATCCATTTGCCAGATTTCAAAGTCGAGATGCCCAGCAATCGACAAGAGAATTCGGATGAACTTGAGCATTGCTACAGGCGAAAAAGTTTCCTCATAGTCGATCCCTTCTTTCTGAGTATAACCTTTTGTCACAAGCCTTGCCTTGAAGGTTTCCACCTTCTCGTCCGGTCCTTTTTTTCTCTTGTATACCCACTTGCAACCAATGTGTTTGACCCCATTAAGTGGTTCGACTAGCTCCCACACTATGTTATGATCCATAGAATCCATTTCGGCTTTCATTGCTGTTTGCCAAGAAACCGCATTCTTGTCTTGGATTGGCTCGTCGTATGTCCATGGGTCTGATTCGTCTTGTCCGAGGACTCTCCTATCCCCATGAATCTCTCGGGCTGTCTCACAACCCTCCCACTACGACGAGGTTCCGATTGTGTAAGTGTGTCATTTGGTATATCATCTTGTACAGTTGGTCATGAGGTTAGCCCCCTTAGCTCATTTAAGGTAATCTCACTCCGGGGTCTTCTTTCGTTCATATAGTCTTCTTCCAAAAATCTAAAGTGGTGTTGATTACCACCTTTTGATCTTCGGGACCATAGAACATACACCATTTTGTTCTCTCGGGGTATCCTATAAATAACCTTAATTCTGATCGAGGATCCAATTTTCCGGCTTACTTGTCCAACACGTAGGCCGGACACCCCCAAATTCTCATGTGTCTCAAACTGGGCTTGCGCCCGGTCCACAATTCTTTGGGAGTTTTGGGAACCGATTTGGATGGCACCAAGTTCAGAATGTAAGCCGTTGTTTCCAAGGCATGACCCCAGAACGACTTGGGTAGATCTGCATAACTCATCATTGATCTAACCATTTCTAAAAGAGTTTTGTTTCTTCGCTCTGCAACCCCGTTTTGTTGAGGGGTTCCGGGTGCAGTTAGCTGGGATACAATCCATTCATCTGACAAGTAGCTCAAAAACTCATCGCTGAGGTACTCGACTCCACGATCGGATCGTAGAGACTTGATACATTTTTCCCTATGATTCTCTGCTTGAGCCTTAAATTCTTTGAATTTCTCAAAGGTCTCAGATTTATGCTTCATAAGAAAAATATAGCCATACCTTGAGTAATCATCAATAAAAGTGACAAAATACCCATAACCTCCTCTTGCTTTGGTTGACATTGACCATACGTCCTGCGTGAACGATTTATAACACTTCTTTTGGCTCTATTCCCCGGCCCCGAATGCCCTCTTGGTCATTTTTTACCTCCAAACATGATTCGCGCAGTTGGAATTGGTTCAACTTGGAGAGACTCCAAAGAACCGCCTTCTACCAACCTTTTCGATCCTCTTTGGATTAATATGTCCCAATCTTAGATACCATAGAAGTTGTCTCTGCTTCACGCCCCGATTTTCTTTATTCTAAATAGTTGATGTGTTATAGGATGCATTTCGTGAGTGGTGTGCACAAATTAATTGTATAGATTGTCCATCAATGTCCCATAACAGATATACACTCATTATTTCAAGAAATGATGTCATTCTTATTAAAAGAAACTAAGTATCCAATAATGTAATTTTAGAAACCGAAAGTGAATTCTTTCTAAAACGGGAACATAAAGAACTTCTCTTAAAATTAAAACTCGCTTTTAAAAAAAAAAGCAATTCTTCCACTTTTTTAGTCATCACTCGTAAGATCGCCCAATTGATGAGGATCTCACTCCCACTAAGTTGTTTCGTCACCGACCCCGTAATGTGAAAACATACATAGTCAAGTGAGATCCCGTATCAACTACCCACGAATGAGAAGTATCTGGGCGCTAAACAAGTTTCAACAACTAGTCGAGAATTACCTTTCTTTCCGTCCTTTTGGGGTTGGAAACAGAAACCTCCATTGTCCTCTTTCACCGCAGCCTTAAGCACTTCCTCTTTGATTTTCCTTGACACCACCAAAGATTCGTCATCTTATCATTGCCCTTGGCAACAGTTGAGTCTGATTGCTTATGGTTTTTGGTCACCTTCTTCTTCTTGCCATACCTTGGCCTAGAAAATGAAGACGGACCACTTGCTTGTCCAAAGCTTGAGTTTGGTGCCCCATCAACATCTCTGCCGAGACCAAAGCTTGCAACAAATCGCCTAATGAGACCAAAATGCTCAAAAACTTTTGGGCAGAGAGTGAAGTACCAAATTCATCTGAGTCTCCAGATTATAATCTGCACTCAGAACCTCAAGTTTGTTCAGATGGGCCATCAATTTTGAGGACGTAGCCCTCCACCATTTTTCAATGACGACATACACTCTCAAAGGTGATCCGACGAGTCCCGCATTTTTTAGTCTAGTTGGCTCATCTGATTTTTGGTGTGTCAAGAATCCACTTGTGCTTTTGTTTTGACAATTATAATTTTTCGTTTCAATCAATATAGTTTCCATACTTATTCTATTGACTTTAAGTATAATAGCGATGGATTAAAATGTTACGACATGTTGATAAATTTAATAATATGCATAAGCACAAATATATCACAAGGTTCAATCAATTAAAATCTAAAAAAATATGAACATGCATCGCCTCAAAACAATTTAAATAAGCCACGGGGTATTTAAACACATTCAAGCGGTCAAAACTTTTTAATAACTAGATTAATAGTTGGCTCCCCTTGACCAATATAAATTTGACGGACTTCTTAGTATATGCATATCAATTTTATACCTAAGTAATAACCATGATTAAATCTGAAATTATTATTTCGCTTTTTAAACGATGTTAATAATAATCCACAATCATCCATTTGGAATTTATTCATGTGAAAAGCTATCTTTTGGCCGGCCCCGTGAAATTTCTCCAAAAGAATCCACAAATAAATAAATCATGGAGGTCAAAATTAATTCAATTTTACTATCCAAAAAATTATCAATTAATTGTTTAAGCATACTTAGTAATTTTCGAAAGTGAGATTTTTCAAAACATTTTCTCATGCATCGCAAATTTAAACACAATTTAAATAAGCATAAAATAATGCATAAACATCAAAACAAAAATTAAACATATTGGGCACGTATATCCAATTGTCACGATTAATTTTATCATGTCTTTATCTAAAATCGTCTTCTTTTCTTCATCGTTTCGTCTCGAAGGTTCGCCACTTCTAGTGACATCATCGACCCACCATGGATCGAGCGCACATCTTGCACTCCCGGCCGTCGATGGAGTCCGTCGGCGCTCCGGCGCTAGCCTAAAAACCGATTTGCCTGCCTCGCAACGGCCGAGAGTTCTCGGCCGTGGTCGAAGCGAATATCTTGTGCCAAGATCGCCTTCGCCTCGCGTCGCCGCGTCGCCCGCGTCGCCCCGCCAGAAGATCGCCTCGCGATCGCTCGCGTGCGCCCGTCGATCCAGACCGTCTGCCGGGCGAAAACGCTTGGCCTCGTTTCAAAGAACGCCGATGACCGCGTCGGCACAAGCTCACGCATGTTTACGCGATCCCGCTTTTTAATCCGTCTTTTAATTCTTCACCTCCGCTTTCCGATCCGGTTATAATTTATTTACAAAAAATAAATAAACCTAGATCTAGACTAGTCTATTACATTGATCAAATCAAACAAATTCTAATATACTCATGGATTTTCTCACGAGGCAAAAACGAATTCGAATCTAATCAATTAAAAACCACAATTTATATGCATGATAAATAAACACATTAAATTCCATGACAATTGGATACCGCAAAAAAAAATCTAGCAATTCTACTATCCAATTTCAAATTTAATGAAAACAAATTAAATTACAATTTAAAATTCAGAGCCCGAAACCGAGGCTCTGATACCAGTTGTTGAGGAATTAATTGCACGGATCTATTCGGGATGAATATTTAAATACAAATTTAATTCTAACAATTATTACTAGCATGAATTAATCCTATATTAATTCAAATAATAATTCAACAACAAATCATGATATAAAACATTCACATAAATCCTACGACGATGAATTGCTACGGGTTTACGTGAACTAACCTCTTGGAGCCGGCAATGATCTCGTCAATAAAAACACACCAAAAGGCCTTCCCAAGTATTCTCTAGTCCTTGCTCATCAATCCGGTGGAAGGAAGGAAGCTCGCGAACAATTAACAAAAAGGAAAATAAAATTTGTTGCACCACCTTTTGTGGATTTACTAATTTTTCCAAAGACATGGAATTGTACACTCACAATTGACATTTTTCGAAAATACACAATCTGTCGACGTTTCAAAATATTTGATATTTTATCGACGCTGATATTTTTCCGAAAAACCAATTTTTGTGTTCTCCTGGAGATGAAACATTCATCCCCTATTTATAATGAGGTGGTGGCCGATTTTTCGTCATGGAATAGGGAGGAAAAAATCTTTTCTTGATCTCCAAGAAATCTTGAATATATCTCATATATTCTTTTCTCCATAATTAAAATATTCCATAAAAATCCCACCTTCTCTTGTTATGGTTATTTTCGAAAAAAAACAAGGATAAAGATTCCAAGATTTGGATCTTCTTGAATTTATGAGATATACTTGTATTGCAAGAATACATATCTTCCATAATATCTTTTCAAGAAAATCTTTCTTTCCCTTATTCTTTCAAGATTTTCGAAAATATCATATAAATAACCAAGTGGGAGATTTCTTGAATTTAATGAGATAATCTTGTATTTCAAGAATACATATCTTCATTCCATAACAAAATTCAAAGAAAATATTTCTCCCCTTTTATTCATATTTTTCGAAAAAAATGAGGAAAAAATAGCAACTAAAATTTATTTTATTTTTAAACACCTTTTTAGTTATTGGACTTTATGTTTGGGCTACTTGAGGGGCCTTTAGGAGAATTAAGATTGGATCTTCCAATGGATCTTGAATTATCAATATTGAGCCACAATATTATTCAAGCCCATAAATATTAATTAATCCCACTACATAATTAATATTGCATTATCCATCTTAACCCATATTACAGTTAATATGGCTCCCGGTTATTATTTCCCGTGTTTAAGATTATCTAGCCCATTAATTAATTCAAGCCACTGAAATAGCTTTCTATTAATTAATATCTTTTGTCCTTGGTTAAGGAATGGTTCAACATTATTATCCATACCGGAAACTAGTTCCACTTGCAAGATTTGGTATGATTAAACGTATGCACCTCCCAAGGGGCAAATCGAACAAAGTCGTGCTTTCTGCATTATTCTCCGTATTAAATCTTAGCAATCGCGTGTGACCAATAATATTGTCCAAGATATAAAGTATTGAATCTCGTTGATTCTCTACCCGTAATAAGTCAAAGCAATAATTACTAACCACACGCGATCCTATTTAAGGGGACGAAGATTAAGAAATAACGAACCAATCGAGGTCTAATTCTTCCTAGTTCGGTTATGAAGAATTTGTCCTCCCCAGAGGTCCTATTCAAAGGCACTAGACATGCACTAGTGTAATCTCTTGGTCAAGACAAGTCAATCTCGAGCCTTACACTTCAACCTTTCACGATGGATTGTTCATTTCCATCTAGGTCGTGAATGGTGTACTTTTTTTTACAAGAATCGTTAATTTAATCTTCTCGTGATCCGGTATCACTAAATTAACTATAATGTAACACGTACTATTTATTGAATGATATGCAAAGAAATATATGTAACATTCAATGATATTTAAAGCATCAGTGATAAATAATTTATTTCAGTAAATAAGACCGAAATTCAGTTTGATTATACAAAGTAAAAACATATTTTCCAGTATAATCCCAACAAATTGATGTCAATATATTTATAAATTAATATTATTATTTTTATAAAATAATACACATAACATTTAATGTTACGAAATTAATTTATACGTATAGTCATATCAATTGATAAGTGTTATGATATAAATTTTATTTTACGAATAAGCTTTTAACTGAGATTTACTCTTCACTTTATTATAAATATAAATTGTATACTTCATCCATTTCATAATAAATTTCATTTTAAAAATAAAAAATTATTTTATATTATGTGTTGTTTTAGTTTTTCTTTTTCTCCCCTTATTTCACCTCATACATATATCCCTATAAGATTTATATATATATATATCAATTATTAATTAAGAAAGATTGGTATACGTTAAAATTTTATGTTCATTATTCCTTATTGAAGGGTGGATAGCTCAAGTGGTTAGAGCTCCACCACCTGAGACCTTGAGGTCCCGGGTTCGAGACACGGAGAGGGAATATTATTCCCTCTCGTGGGGGATCTACCTCTTGTGGGGTGGTGGTCCCCCTGTTGTTGTCATGCTTGTTTAATCATAGCTTTTGGTCCCCCTTGTTGTTAGGTTGCAAGACGGGTTTTGAGTTTGAAATTGCGGTTTGGTGGTCTCCTCTTGTGGTGATTGCGATTCTCGGTCTGGCCGAGATGAAATGATGTTCTTAGTATGTGTCTTATAAGTAGAAAAAGAATTATTGTGATTGATTATGTTAGAAAATTTTGTAATTAATTGACTTTAAAAAAATATATATATATTTTTTCATTTTAAATGGAAACTGGGGTATCAAACTATCAATTATTTCACACAAACATAATTGATGGACTTCGGAGGTTTTTGTGAAAGCCCAAACTTATAAAGCCGAAGTTGAATTTGTTCACATATTTTAAACTGGGCCCGATTCTTACAAATAACTTAACATAATATCGAGCCTGGATTCTGCACGACATATATAGCATACGAGATGACTATACAAAAAAAAAAAAAAAAAAAAAGATGATCTTTTTTTTTTTTTTCATGTGCTCAATTTGAATGTCAGTTTTTTATTAATAAGTGTTATATCTGTAATAATTGATTTATAGTATTGGACATTAAAAATGGACATACGAAATAGATAAATGACAAGTAGAACCAAGTACAAATCACACCCTTCTCTTCCAAAGTGTTAAAGCGACAATGTCCAATTTATGTCACATCTCAACGTAAGACGGTCTCATACAAGTGTACCTCTAGATAAATAGCTAAACTTGCCACGTTGTTTCCTTACAAGTTACCAGGATACTTAAACCCGATTCAGTGGAGTATAACTAATTTAAGACAAAGTTTAGGATACAAATTTGTATATATACAAATTCCAATTGAGACCCAATTTCATTTTACTCAACCCATCCTTGACCAGCTTGACCGGGTCATCTTAGACCCGCGAATTAATTAATTTCCTAAATTGATTGATTTATATTTATACAAATTTGTACAGTAGACCTACTCCTAATTTAAACATTTTTATGATGTTTGATCATTTCAAAATAGAGTTAAAAAAATAAATCATTTCAATATAGAGAATCACGCAGTGAGCAGAAATGCTTAGCAATTGATTGAATACTAATGAATTTTCATGAGTGAGCAGGAATGTTTAGCAATTGATTGAATATTTGAATACCAATGAATTTTCCAAAAAAAAGAAAAAAGAAAAAAAAGATGTGTTTATAGACTTAAGATAATAGCTGTTAATTTAATGATTGTAGGGACTGCCTACTTTAATAGAATGATATCATCGGTTCCATTTTCAGTGTTCCACTTCATGTTCCATATTGTGGATGTATGACAAGTGGAAATTAAGATATTATTCAATTATCCACCATAATCTTGGGTTCATGTGTTAAAGATCCAGAAAGTTGGATAAATTTGGAACATGAGAAAATGACACAGATGAATGAAACTGTACTGTAATACCTTGTCAATTGGACATATGTCACATATCCAACGGTTATAGGATAAAATATCTACAAACTAAGAGGGGTGTATTGGTTGTGAAGTCTGTATGATTTTTTTAGACTTTTAATGTCTAGGGGTATTCAATCCGGATTTTTAAAAGTCTTTAAAAATCCTGAGGTATTCAATACGGATTTTAAAAAGTCTTAAAAAATCTTTATGTATTCAATAGTCTATGGATTTTAATACTCTATGGATTTCTTTGTTTCTCTTCCAAAAATATAAATAAATTTCACTCTCCAAAATCTCTTCTAACAACCAGAGATTTCAACGTATTCTTTCAGAGGACTCTGAAGACGAAAGGTCAGAAGAAAAAAACCTTCGTAATACTTTTCATTTAAACAAGTAATACTTTTCTATTTAAACAATTTATACTTTTCATCTAAACAAGTTATACTTTTCTTTTAAATAAGTAATACTTTTCTATTTAATTAATATACTTTTCACCTAAATAAGTTATACTTTTCTTTTAAACAAGTAATACTTTTCTATTTAAAGAAGTAATACTTTTCTATCTAAACAAGTAATATTTTTCTATTTAAACATGTAATACTTTTCATTTAAACAAGTAATATTTTTCTATTTAAATAAGTTATACTTTTCATCTAAACAAATTATATTTTTCTTTTAAACAAGTAATATTGTTTCTTTTAAACAGGTAATATTTTTCTATTTAAACAAGTAATATTTTTCTATTTAAACAAGTAATATTTTTTCTATTTAAACAAGCAATACTTTTCAGTTAAACAAGTAGTACTTTTCTATTTAAACAAGTTATACTTTTCATTGAAACAAGTTATACTTTTCTTTTAAACAAATAATACTTTTCTATTTAAATAAGTAATACTTTTCTATTTAAACAAGTAATATTTTTCTACTTAAACAAGTAATACTTTTCATTTAAACAAGTAATACTTTTCATTTAAACAAGTAATACTTTTCATTTAAACGAGTTATACTTTTCATCTAAACGATTTTTACTTTTTTTTAAACAAGTAATATTTTTCTTTTAAACAAGTAATACTTTTCTATTTAAACAAGTAATATTTTTCTATTTAAACAAGTAATACTTTTCATTTAAACAATTACGGAAACTAACTACAACAAAGAACAGAATTGCTTTCTTAAAGCCAACTACAACAAAGAACGGAAGCTAATGCATGGAGAACGAGTATTGCTAATGTTATGTGGGAAATGAAGCCGAGGTATAATGGTGATGGAAATGAAGATGATGAGAATGAAGATGAGAATAATAATGATGAATAATTATGTATTTTTTTTGAACTAATATATTTTTGGTATTTTTCTAAACAATTTGGATAACTTTTTTTTATATATAAGTGTGTTCCATATACATTTGCATCAATAGTTTCAGCGTCGGAGTCTATGAAAATCCTAGTAAATCAATAACAAAAGTGTATTCCACAATCCTGTCAAGTCTATGAAAATCTACGTAAATTAATAAAAAAAGTCCGTCAAACTCTGCATGGAGTCGATGGATTTTCTAAATCTACATACATTTTAAAGTCCAAAAAAATCCAATAGAATCCCAATTGAATACACCCCTCTAAATAATAAATTTAGTATATTAGTATTTTCTTAATACTAAAATAATCTCTTCAAGGACAACGTATATACTAAAATAAATTAAATATAGAATTATGGATGAAAATAAGATTACATTATAATTTTGTATTACTATTATTTGTATTTTATAGTTTTGGAACTTTTATCAATTGTTAGTGGGTCAGACTTTTAGTATTGATACGGCTAAAATCCTAATTTATCTATTATAAATAGGAGTATAGGAACATTGTAAAATAACTATTGATTATTTATAAAATTAAAATTTACTTTTTATAAAGTATAACCTTTTACATTGTATCACATCTCCCGTGGTGCATCATATACTTTCATACTCATTTCAAAGGGTTTCATCACAAAGGTTTTTTCTTATTTATGTGATCGAAAAATACAAAAAATATTTAGTTAACATTGCAATAGATAAATTTTCATATAGTAGACGGGTATAAAAATAATACATGTATCAAATTGATATAAAGGCATAGCACCGATTGAAAATTAATATTAGCACAATAATCAAGTAGGAATTCGTTAATGTATATTTTGTTAATGGAAAAATGGATTGCCTCGTCAGGTGCAGTCGCAGTAGCGCTGTATTTGGAATTTGGATGTACTAAATTAGGAATGAATCTTACGTCATTTTCATTATATTTAAAAATTGACCCCAAAACGATCGATTTGATTGAATGATGCATGACTCCCCAAATATTCATAACCAACCATTTCTTCATCTTCTTTTATGTGTGTGACCTACTAGGCCGACCAATTTTTATACTCCTCTCAAATTTTTAGGTTCAACGATACTTCTACTATACTACTAAATTTAAATTTGTGAGATTTTTATTTTGAAACTTGTCTGATCCCAAGTCCCAAATGACCCAATGTTTACTTTTTTTTTAATCATTAAACATTATTTTTAAATAATATATTGAATAATAAATCAGTTTTTGCTCCAAATCTATTTCTTATATTTTCTTATTAAGTAATTATAATAGAAGATTACCCCTTAAGGCCTTATCCTAATCCCTCTGGGATAATAAAAAAATATATATAGTCCTAGTGGTTATGCAATTTTGCCAATAATTTGTGCATTTTTGTGGCATGCAAGCAAAAAAACAAGAGATTTCAACTCCCAAGTGTAAACAAATAGCAAATCCAATTTTGTCTTATAATAAATGAGTTGTCACACCATTATGCTGCTGCTCTCTTCGAGTCTACATCAACAGAGAAAATTACGTGCATCACTTCAACTTTCCAGCAAAGATCTCAACTGGCCTCATAAATAAAATTCAACATTTATAAAAAAAAAAAACATAAAACATTTATTTAAATTATATATACACACACGAACAAAATCTTGAAAAGACTATAATACCCTTAACATCTACGAGACTAGTTTGCCTTGGATTTGCATCCAATAATCTATACAAAACCAAGAGAAAAACATAGCCATTTTTCCCAAACTTCTCAGCAGATTGCACATGCATTTGGATTCTCTTCAATGCTGTGATGTGCATAGTAGTATGTGTTCATCGGCGGATAATACGGTCTGTACGGCATTGCCTTCCCAACGACGAGCTCTTGTTCGGCCTTCTTCTTCTCCTCATCCTTCTTCGACTCGTCTTTCTTGTCCTCATCTTTTTTGGCCTCGTCTTTCTTCGCTTCTTCCTTCCCCTCTTCTTTCTTCGCCCCGTCTTTCTTTGGGTCTTCTTCTTTCTTCGGTGGTTCTTTGGCAGGGCCCACTGAGAGGATGTCCGTCGCCCAATTCTTCTTGCGCAATTTGCTTACCACGGTCACTGGATCAACTGTTCCAATCACCATTATCGTCTTTGCTTTCATATCCACCGTGATTTCATCGATTCCTATTGCAGAAAAGCTTAAATCAGCAAAACAACAACAATTAAAGTGGTGTTTCCAAACTCAAATAGGAGCAACAGAATCACTTCTTTTCTAAAAAAGTTGGGTCTTAACAGCTTCATAAAAAAGTGATTCTACGTTGTTGTTTAGAGTTCCAAAACAGGCCTATATGGACGCATAGGCACAAATAAATCCAATATGTTGATTACGAACAAATTGAGCATGTAAGAGTAAGACCACACATACTAATCTATTTAGCCAGTTGATTTGATCATATCATACTATACACCATACACGTATCATGATGAGCGACAAGATTGGAATACCGCGACGCAATAGAGGATTTCTACATTTGTTAACATACAGACGAACAATCGGTTTAAAGTATAGTAAACTCGTATAAATCAAATGGCCCCCCACGGATAAACAGGACAACCAACTTACATTTGGGCAGTGTCTAGGAAACTAATCAACTTGCCAAATTTAGTTTCTTTCTTAACTTGAAAAGGCAAAGATACTCCTATTAGATTCATTACGTCTTTGCAATCTTTTTGCGATTGTTTCCAAATCTTGACTTCATCGGACATGCATCTCAGTCCTTTCTTTCCAATTACATAAATAGGAAAAGAAATTCAACGATTTTTCAACATATAGAGCCAATTAATTAGCTATGCAATGAGTCTCAACCTAATTAGCTGTGCAATCAGTCTCAATCATAACATCACATTTCAAACAAAAAGAGATTAACATAATATTGAACTAAAATTCCTCATTGCAGAAGAAAAATATGAAAGTGAGCTCACAACCTGATAGGGCAGCCACTGTCTTCATAGCCCTTCTCTTGTCTCTCTCATCTTGCAACTCCAATTTCAGCACAAACTTCTGCACATCGAAAAAGATAATATAAAATGAAACAAATTAATTTAAACTAAGATAAACCGTCACAAATGTGTTTATCTGCACTTAACAACACCAGAAATATATAAATAGAATTTGATTTCGATCGCGAGGAATCAATAGAATGGACAGACTTATAATTTATTCAAAGCAATACTTAGTTTTAGATCTCAAGTACAAAAGCAAATTATCCATGAGTAATCAACAAAAAGGGAAAACTAAGAATGGATCATTGTCAGCAATCATAACGAAAAACAAAAATAAATAAGAAAAGAATCAGGAATCGGACCTTCATTTGCCTTGAAAATGGGGGTTAATTCTGATCAGGTACAGAGAGAAGCAGGGGAATCAATATCTTCACTGTCAAAATTATACAAAAAGAAAAGAGTGAGGATAGCAAATAAAAGTGGCGGTGAGAGAAAGAGACGGGAGATGAGAATTATGGGCTATCAGAAAAAGAAGACACTATTGTTGTTGTACAGTACTCCCACTGTCCTCCACCAATTTGCACATTTAATTTGGCACACATATTAAAAAAATATTTTTTAATATTTTATTGATTTTTTAAAAAGGATAAAAGGTAGAGATTGTAAGTGTAAAGATTGTGAGATTTTTTGTGCAAATTGATAAGGGGCAATCGAAAATAGTTGTTAAAGGGGCAAAGGAGTATTAGTATTAGTATTAGTAGAGACGACAAAAAATCGCTGTAACTTACAAAACAAAGAGTGGGAGATGGAGAAAAACAATACCCCATCCATCCGTCCCAAAAGGGCCAAAATGAAATTAATTTTAAAAAATGGAATTATAAATAAAATTTAATGCAAATTTATAAAAATTATGAGAAACTGCAGTGCAAATTAAAAGCAGCCTGGCGCTAGACCTCCCCACGCGCTTTAATTAGGAGCGCCAGACTACGGCCCGCACCGGAGTCCTAGGTGACAGCCACGTCAGACTCTGCATATTTTTCACCTTTTTTATGAATCATTTATTTGAAAGGGGAGAGATTAAATTTTAAAAGAAAAAACTAATGACTTCAATTTATTTATATTTGTATGTGGGTGCTAATTTTACAGTGGAGTGAGAATTTAGAAAGCAACATGTGCACCGCTTAGAAATCGCGGATATGGGGTTAGAGTGTTTTTTTTTTTAATTATCTTTATTAGAAATTTAGAACATTTAAATATGGAGTATATTAACACAAGTTGATGGTTATATTTTACCAGGAATGGATCTAGAGGGCGACCGGGGCATTTGTATTATTTGGATTAAATTTTTTTGTAATATATATATATATTAAAAATTTTAAATATATATTTTAAAATTGTTAAATTTTATCATTTCGTTCCCATTGAGATTTTAAAATTTTGTTGCTCTTACTCGATGGAAAATTTTGTCCACATTGTGATGAAATTCTAAATCCATTCCTATTTTTTTCCGTATAACTTTAATTTTATATCTAATGTTTATTTGTATACATAAATATAATATATAAAAGTATAACATACACTAAAATTTATTTGCAGTCTTGTAGTAGCATGTGATATATTTCAAGTTTTCAACTGTTTATTGTAGAGAAAAATGTAGCAATAGAATTCTCAATTGATTTTTTTTTTATATTATACGACTTTAAGGTCCTGATTGTTTCCTATAAATAATTGAAGGTTTTTTTTTTTTTTAATTATAAGATTGGGAAAAACTTTATATATCATACTATTATTTTGTTATTGAGGTTTCTTTTTTGGTCAAAGTTATGGTTGGAGACTAGCCGGCCTATATATTTCAATGAATGTATATCTGTATATGGACCACTTGCATTTTTATGATTCAAATCGAATTCTTTGGTCAATAATCACCGAGGCCTAGTAGCCCTGAAAAATATTTATTGGATATAAATTAACTGCATTTTGAGTGTGGCTACTGGTCTATTCCAAATCGAACCTGCCCGTTTTCTGGCTTAATGTTCCGGATATAAACAAGAAAAGTTGGAATTGGGCTTTTGTGATTCTCTGATATTCAAACCGCCTAGCCCAAAACAATTTGAAGTATGTCGTAGTCATCATTATTTTAATTTTCATATGACACAATTTTATGCATGAGACGGGGTATAACCTAACATAAATTAACACTCTCTCTTATAAAGTGTTAAAACGTCAATGTCAAATCATGTTCCGCCTCATTGTGAGACGGTCTCACACAAGTGTACCTCATTTATTAAAGGGTAATATATTTAATTTTGAGTAAAATAAATGGAGTCAGGCTGTTTACTCTAAAGTCTAAACGCAACTAAATATCACACTCACTATGTCTGAATATTACAAGCCATTTTCATTGAAAAAAAAAAGCAAAGAAAATTGTTGTGTCGCGACTAATTAGTCCAAGTTACAAATAGGAAATGTGATATTGTTACTAAAAGAGAAATGAAAAATGATAAGTATATGGCAATTCTAATTAAGAAATGGACTCGTTGAATTCACCCACGAGTTGGTACGGTGGAAAACTTTTTCAACGTTAAATTGATTATTTTTTTTAGGCATACTCTTTAAATCACATCCTTCAGTTATCACTACGATACCCTCTGCTATAATATAAGTCACACTTATCACTTTTATGAGTAATACCCTTTATAGTAAAAAGTCACACCCTTTTATAATAAAAAGTCACACTCTTTAGTAATATAAGTCACATTCCTTAACTAATTTCACCGTAAAACTCGTTCACCCTATACTTTGCCTTGAATCACGATTCTAGTATTAGTAGACAATATCACCTTTTTAATCATTATAATAATAAAATAACTATTTTTAATATAAATTGTTTCACTTTTTAAACCTCACATTAAAACAATACTCCCCATGTTCACTAATTTTTTATTAAAAATAATTCTTGCACTACGATGCAATGATCTCACACAATATTTATATAGCTCAATTATGTGAATATATAACTTAAATAATAGTATGTATAATGGTGTATGACCACATCAGACAAGTTGAACAAAATAATAATTTAGAGTTATTTAAGACCAATCATAATCTAGTACAAATTTGACGGACTAATCAAACTCAAATTGTCCAAAGAGGTATATTTTCAAAGTTCACAAAATAGATTTCAAGATCATTTTTTAAAGAAATTGTGGGAGATACTTTCGGAAAAAATAATAAATAGTTTATGTATCCGGATACAAATAAGACCCGACCCGTAAACCAGATTTGGGTAGACGTAACCCGATTGTTCTTTAAAATTCCTACAGCGGATTGGTAATTGTTGGCGGGCTGGGACCCGGGAAACCACAGCCCCACCTTGTGTGAGGCACGTGGGCATTAGGATCCAAATTTCCATCCAGATCCCACCCGCGCTTGACGCGTGTGACCAACACGCTCCACTTGTCCTTCCTTGCCTTCCCTTTCATTCCATCATTCTCAACTGCTGAATTATCCCGCAAAAGAACCCTAAATTCCATACGGCAGATCCTCAATTTCCCAATTTGGATATCGTGAATCTCCGTTATATGATACCGAAGCCGTGATTTCTCATCGAAATAGTTCAATTTCGAAGCTTAGGGTTCTGAGAATGGGCCAAAGCAACGATGATTTACAACTATCCATATACAGAGCTCCGAGTTTTACCGGCGGTTGCTTGGAAATTCGACTTTTCTATGTCCGAATCGCGCCCTGCGCGGTGGAGAACCTCCCCGACCAGCTTAAACTCCGACACCTCCGCCGCGAAGTTGGCGTTTCTTTGGAAATCAACGGCGCGCGCATCCCCTCATCCGACCCCGTCTCAATTACCCTCCGCCGGGATCGTGTCAACAAGGATTCGTCCGAGGTGACGTACGTCAGCACCGATAGTGTAAAGATTTCCGGTCCCGTGGAATTCGAGGTATGCGAAGAGAGGGATGATTTGGATTTGATTTTATGCGGTTCGTTGGAGAGAGCTGATGCGGGTGCTGCCTGGAGTAACGAGAATGGGATGGATAATGATTCGAATTCTGGATGGAGCATTGAGTGTTATGTTGCGACGCCCATTACGAATATGAACTCGCTCCTTATGCAGGCAAAGAAAGGGGGTTGTTCTCCGACGATTGAGGTTTATATAGCCGGATGTTGCTCGGGGACGCCGGTGATTTTGATGAAGACGGTTTTGGTCAGTCCACGGAGGAAGCCGAGGCAGGGAATGATGCTCGATGCAATTCCGGAGCATGAGGAGATGGGCAAGGAGCAAAGTGGTTTGTGTAATGGGTTACCAAGACAGCGGAAATTGCAGGTAACTTGGATTTAGGCTCACTTTTTTGTTTTTCTATTTGACATGCTATGTTGATAGTAGGATGTAGCAATTGTTTAGAATTTAGGTAGTTGAGTGTTTGAGCTATAGGATGAATGAGCTGGTATATTGCCCGAAATGATTTGGCTTAATATTTTGGTACAAGTTATGATCTCCAAAATATGATGCCATTTGTTCAGTGACCAATACAAAGGAAAATTGAAGTTGTAATTGGCCGAAGCTGAACACGCTACTAGCAATGCAACTTAATGAAAGAAACAACTGAAGTGATTAATCATAATAATGAGTATGCCAAAAGTAGGATGCTGGACCAGTAGAATTTAGATGGTTGAGTGCTAGGGAAGAAGGCTATATGTTATGCAGCTGATTTTAATTCTGAAATCATGATACTGGATGCTATTTTACTGTTATTTTATTAACTTGCTCAATTAGGATTCTAGCCTTTGTTCGGATTTGGAGGTGTATATCTAGTTATTTTCATTATTCACGTGAAGCACCTTACTCTTGAATGTTGAAGACCCTTCTGTTTGTGTCCCTGTCTCAATAATGATATAAGAAAATTGCTGGTTGCGTTCTCTCGCATGACAAAGTAAAATGAACAAATCCATGATATACATGATATTGCACATCTTTCTTTTTTTTTAGAATTTTAGGTAATAATCTCTTTGAAATGAACCGGCAATCCAAATGCTGAGATGCTTGTCGCCAGTGGTTATATTTTCTTGGTACCGTTTACTTTTGGATTCTTAAAATTTTTAGGATTATGATTAATTGGATAATTTGTTGGGTGGGGATTATCTTATAACAATATCTTCTTTATACTTTTGCCTAATTATTTTAAGAAAGACTAAAAAACTTACTTTATTGGATGGACATTTTGGTAGTTTGATAATTTTACTTACCTACTTTCTCAATTTCATCATAGTCTTAATCAACAGCCATAAATCATCAAAGTTGGCAAATTTTTTCCCAGTAATAAGTAATAAATCAATATTTGGCAGTGTCTTGCTCCTAGATCATTTATCATGTCTATGGTCAACATCTTGGCCATTTTTCCTCAACTACAAATCCATTATTATGTGGGCTATAGCCATGATATTGGGTATAGCCATTCCAGGACCAGAGAGTTCAACCTTGTTGTTCTACTGCAAGTACCTCTTTGGGAGAGTAATATAAAGGAAGGGTGGTTTCATAGAGTTGGAGACCGAGACTTAGATTCTGATTTTCTTCACTTCCTTTGGGATAGGTGGTATATGTTTAAAAACAGACCATTTGTGTAATAGTGATAGAAACTTACTCGAGGATATAAGCAAGTATATGTAGGACAACATACCATGGCTAGCAATATTTTCATTCACTCATTTATTCGGTACAGTAATATCAGAATTTCTATCAAATTTAAGTGAAAATTTAGGTTGTGAATCTCCAGCTGGAGAATGGTGTTTTACACTAAAAACTCTCTCCAGCAGATACTTCAAAGTTGCACTATTCTGTTGTAAAATACTATTTTATGAAAATGGTACACCACATGTGGCATACCAAATTCTCTACACTACTTTTTCTATTTTATTGTTTGATTTAGTTTTGTAGCTTTTAGGTAAATGTAGATATAATTTTCTCATTATTTTTGTAGTATGTATGTGGCTCACGTAAATCAATTTTTATGTAGTGATTATTAATAAATTCAATTATTCTTGAATCACAATTAAAATAAATTAGTATTGTAGTTCATTTTAAAAAATATAAAGTAATTTATTCAAATTTATATTAAAGCAAGTTTACAAATGTATTATAATTATAGATTATTATTGCATAAAAAAAATTATTTTATAAGGAATTTTATGGAATATTCCATTTTAGTGTAATGCAAATTGCTGGAGATTTGTTGTTGACACTATAATAGAGTAGTGTTGAACTAACAGCAAAGTAGTGCTGACTGCTGGAATGGCCTAAGGACATGAGAAACCTGTTTTATAAGGAATTTTATGGAATATTCCATTTTAGTGTAATGCAAATTGCTGGAGATTTGTTGTTGACACTATAATAGAGTAGTGTTGAACTAACAGCAAAGTAGTGCTGACTGCTGGAATGGCCTAAGGACATGAGAAACCTGTTCTGCTGTCTGATTAGTTAAAGCTAACACTTTAACTTTTGATTGGGTGCGGCAAATATGTCCTGAAAGTACGAGGTCTCTGATACAGATACTAATCTTTTCATGGAGCTTGGGAAATGAAAAATAATAATAATAATAATACAAAAAAAAACCCAGAGTTTTTCTCAGATAACCTGTTCCTAAATTAAAAAAAATAAAAATAAATCAATGAGTTGCATTGGAAAACTTTGTAAAATGCTATGATTATTTGCCAAATGTTTCATTTGCTGCAAGGTGGAGAAATATGTTTTCTTAGGCACCCACAAATATCTTATTCTTTCTATTGATGTATCCAGTTCTCTATGCCCCGTGGGGCCGTGGTAACCATATAAGAGTGGCTGCCAACAACAGAGTTGATGCATATTATATTGTCCTCTGAATTCCAATGTTAATTAGCTGATTTTCTGCAGTTAATGGCGTCCGATACGGATGACGAGGAGTTAGAAGGGAAAATTGGATACAGCTATTACCCCGAAGAGATGTACCCTGGTGAAGATGGCCAGCTATCATGGTTCAACGCTGGTGTAAGGGTTGGTGTGGGGATAGGGCTGGGAATGTGTCTTGGTGTCGGAATCGGGGTTGGGCTGCTCATGCGATCGTATCAAGCCACAACTCGAGGTTTCAGGAGGAGGTTTTTTTAATATTCAGCATTCTCAATTAGGAAAAATCATGGTAGGTGTGATGTTCAAGATGGAAGTATTCCACACACAGCTGAGGAAGTGATATATATACAATGTAGCAACTTGATATGCAGCATATCATCAGCGGCTATGTGAGTCATGTTTCTGGTAAAGGTGCTGCTTCGATCTATGCTGCCAAAGCTCGTCCACCGAAAATGTAAAATAGTTGCCTGGTCTGCCGGAAAGGAAGCTGGGTTAGTGTGTGGATACTCTGTTAATGCAATCTGTATCTTCGTGCTTCTTCGTTCTCTCTTCTTAGATATATATATATATATATATATATATATATATATATATATATATATATATATATTCTTTAATAATGCTTGTGATGAGTACCATTTTTGTGTAGTGTGGACACATTTTAGCAATTTGCTCTTTTTTTACCTGCCCAAATAAGCAGCCATTGTCGGTATAAGGAATTGCTGCTTTGCGTAAATTGTTATAGAGTGATGATAGAGTCGTGAATGGTTGAGATCTGGGATTTTTGTTTAAATATGTACGTATGAGTGAGATCTGATGGATAAAACGTGTTTATACTCGGATGAACATTTCTGAATGTTAGTCTGATATACAGCATTTTTTTCTCTATTGCTTTGGATATTTGTTGTTTAATATTGTGAATCAGTTTAAAAGTCAATAGCGGCCAGTGACGATATTAGGCAAAATTATTTCTGTGGTACTACTTCATTGTATTTCAGTCTAATTTCAGTGTAGTCTCTTTACATTTATTGCGTTATTAATCATTTTTATACTTCCAAATTTTTGTTTTACAAAGATTGATTTCTAGCTCTTACTGAATTTCTGAACTTTTAAAAACTTTGTTTTCATTAGTTCTACTATTTTTTTTATACCTCGGTTTCGGCCCAAGATCAATTAATCCGGGGATCAGAACTCATAGATTGGTCATCTCAAGAGGAGTATACTCCTAAATCTTAAGTCTACACTACTTGATCAATCCTTTCAATCGCATTGAATTCTTTAGCAAAAAGGTATGTATGTAAATGAGTCAAATCGAACATTCATGTGTTCAAAGTTTATTTGAAATGTTATCGAGCTTTGAAATTTATATTTGAGTTTATTTGATAGTAATCTGAGTCGAGTATGAATGAACTTTAATTATGCCAAGCACAAGTAATTTGATATTTTCATACTAGTTTTTTTTTTTTTTTTTTATTGAGCTCGAGCCGAACTTCAAAGTGTATTGAGTATAAAAATATGTTCAAACTTGTTTGATGTCAATATCGAACTGGTTTTAAAATAAAAATAAAACTATTGAATTGAGTTTAAACGAGCTTTTATTGAACGATCTTGAATCGAACATCGGATAGTTTGGATTGATTTTCAACCCTACATAAAGGTTTAATAAAATTAAAACTCAAAATAAAAATATAGGCAAGGTCTCATATGCACTTGGTGCACAGATTCTAGATTGGTGCACTCACTTTGACCCTGCCCACTTTTTTATTGTGGATCCTCATTTTCACTAATGACAAGGTCTCATTTTCTTAATGGGTCACTTCTATACCCTGCCCATTTTTTTATTGTGGATCCTCATTTTCACTAACGACATGCCTCATTTTTTTTGGATTGCCACTTTTATACCCAAGTCACATCGATCTTAATGAGAATCTACTAAAAAATATATTATAACAAAATAAACGTATAAAGATTTGATTTTTTTTAAGAGTAACGTATTTGTTCAAATTAGTTTTGATAGATGACCTGTGACACTTTGTGCCGTATCAAAAAAGAAATACAAATCCATAACTATTCACAAGCTTAAAAAATTAGAACACCATGTGTATGAGTGTATCATTCTGCCCTATCAAAAAAGTGGGAATGGATTCTCTCCATTTGAAACTCCCTCAATTTTCTCAATTTCCTTTGATCTGAACCATTCATTTTAATCCATGGACCAAAACATGCCACCTCACCATTTTACTCTCCATTTTGACTCTTTCCAAATTTGAACAACAAAATAGAAACAAAAAACAGAGGAAACCCAAATCCATGGCTTTCTCACTGCAAAGAAACAAAATCGTGCCACATCTTAAACGGCGAAATAATAAACAGGTGAAAAATGAATAAAACCCAACAAAAATTGTTTTATCTTCAAATTTATTACCAAGAAACAAGGTTTCCCACTTTTCTCTTTCTTAACATTTGAAGCAAAATTCAAGTTATTATACTTTTAGGCCAAATAATTAATTATAGCCCATACTTTTTTAATTTCATCAATTTTAGCACAAATTTTTTTTTTCTTGAAATGATACCCATACTTTCAGTTACTACTTAAAAACATCCCCGGTCTCATTTTTCGGCAAGAGTCATATGATGTGGACGCCGGAATCCATGTGTATTGCTGATGTGTAAAAATAAAAATAAGATATAAAAAAATTATAAACACGTCAGGTTAAAATGCGCGGGTGTTCTAAAACTGAGAAATACAGCTCACGATGATTCTCTCTTCATTCTCCAGAATCTCCACCAAATCTCTGAAATCCTTAAAAAAAAAACCCTAGAGTATCTCAGCCATCTTCACTATCAATATTCCCAAGCAGATTAATCATCATCAAACTCCGCATCCTGCGTCCCAACTAAAAGGTACAACAGTGTAGGCGTGACATATTTCTTTCTGATCTCTTTTTTTTAATCAAATTTTCGTTCTCACGTAAAAGCTAGAAGCGCATTTTTTATCAAGTTCTTATATATGTTGTTCTCATTTTTTTTTCCAAAAAAGTTTTTCTCTTTTTTTTTTTCTAGTCATATATATGAAAGATTTAGATGAGCTACACCTTCGATGCCATGCTCAGGGGGGGAAATAAAAATCTCACTTTGATAATAATATTACATCAATTGAGCCTTTGGTGATATGGCTTTTTAAGTGTATAATAGTCATAGCTTAGTTTTTTAGGGGACAATTAATTAAACAGTTGCAAGATAAATATCTATATTAGGATGATAAAATTCATGGAATTACATAAGCTTTTTATAACTCCTTGAAATGTAATACTTAATAGCTGTGTCAAATTCCATGAATTATAGAAGCTATTTTTAGGGGAGAAATATATAAGTGTATTCCTTGCTTATACACTTTTGCTAATTTAACAGTTGATATTGATATCTACATATAATAGAAGTTTTTATAGGACTTTTACTTTTTTTGATAAATATCTATATAACAGAAGCTTTTATATTTGCTCTTTATGACAAATTCCATCTAAGCTTTTCTAATGCCATATTTATGCTCTCCTTTGACAAATTCCATAAACCTCCTCTGTTTTGTGCAGTATTCGTCTTAGTTTCACATCCATTGACACACTTGTTGGCAATGGAACCTCACGGCAGGTAATTTGTATTTTAATTTGTGATAAGTGAAACTCATATTTGTCAATTAAGAAAGAATTGTAACTAGATTTTGATGAACATGCAGTGGCGATGACGTGGAGAGTAGAGTGGCTGAAGAGGTAGGAGAAAAGGTTGGTGCAGGTGATGGAGTTGATGTCGATGATAGTAGCACTGATGATGGAATGGATGATGCTGACCTTACTTCTGAGGATGAAGAATATATTGATGCTAGATAAAATAAAAGAACGAATTATGAAAATCATGTGGCTGAATTGAAAATTATGGCGGTGCACAACATGGAAGATGGTACAAAAAAATCTGAAGTAAAGGGTTCAGAAAGTGGGTACGAGACAGAATATGCAGATTCTGATGGCTCTATGGAGACAGTTGTGTCTAGTGATGAAGGAGACTTCGATATACAAAAGACCAAGAGAGTTAGAAGGAACGTGTATGTAAAAGACACAGACCCCAAGAAACTTGAGCTGGTTGTGGGCATGATATTTGAAGATGGTGATGAATGCAAGAGCGTTGTTCAAACATGGGCTGTAGTCAATGGCTATAACATTAAATGGACTAGAGGTGAAAATAAAAAACTTGAAGCAAAGTGTGAAAGTGGCTGTCCATGGAGATTATATGCTAGTAAGATTGCACACGAACAATCTTTTGTGATCAAGACATACGAATCTTCTCATACTTGTGTTCGGAGTACTTACAATAGACAAACTACAAGTGAAACAAGCTACAAGTGAATGGCTAGCGAAACAGTTCTTAGAGAAAATACGTAGAACTCATACATTTTCTGCTAAAGATATGCAAGAGGAAGTCATGTTGACATATGATATTAATGTGTCAATGGCTCAGTGCTATACAACAAGGTCGAAAGCTTTGAAGAAGATAAGAGGGTCATTACAAGAACATTATAACAAGCTTAGGCCATATGTGGCAGAGTTAATGAAAATGGATAGAGAAGGCAGATTTGAATTGAAGACTGAGATTGACGAGCATAATCATCCAGTTTTCAAGAGAATATTTATTGGGTTCTTAGCTCTTCGTAAAGGTTTCCTGAAAGGTTGTAGAAAGGTTATTGGATTTGATGCTTGTTTCTTGAAAACATCTTTAGGGGGGGCTTTGTTGGGAGCAGTTTCCAAAGATTCGAACAACAAAATGTATCCAGTAGCGTGGGCTGTTGTAGAAAGGGAGAACGAGAAAACCTGGACCTGGTTCTTTAAAATTTTGTTCGAAGAGCTAGATATAGTTGATGGATTTGGGTGGACGTTCACTAGTGACCAACAAAAGGTATGCATTCACATGAACTAACTCTTAAAATCAATATGTTTAAAATTAATGTATTGTATTGTGTTTTTTTCTCAAATAAAAAAAATATTATGCAGGGACTAATTAATGCAATCAAGAAGTTATCACCACAAGCTGAACATAGGAACTGTGCTAGGCATATTTATGCCATCTGGAAGAAGAATTTTGCCGGGCCGAAATTCAAGAGGATATTTTGGGAGATTGCTAAAAGCACTTCAGAGAATCAATTTCACTCAAAGTTGAAGGAGTTGAAAGATGAGTCCGTAAGTGCCTATGAAGCTTTATGCCAAAAGAACCCGAGAGTTTTTTGTAGGGCATTGATATGTACTTTGACCAAGAGTAACTCCATTGAGAACAATATATGTGAAACTTTCAATAGCTACATTCTGAAATCTAGGACCAAACCCTTAATTGACATGTTAGAAGACATTAGGGTGCATTTAATGGGTAGAATGCATGAAATTGTGAAAGGGACTGAGTCATGGACTGATGTAATATGCCCAAGTGTTAGGAACAAGTTGTTGAAGACACAACAACTTGTCAAGTATTGTGTTATAAAACCTGCTGTGGGAGGGAAGTACGAGATCAAGTTTTTCGAGGAAAGCTACATAGTAGATCTTGTTTCGAAAACTTGCACATGTAGGTCATGGGAGCTGACTGGAATCCCATGTTGTCATGCACTATCATGCATTTTTTACACTAGACAAGACCCTGTCAATTTTACCGATCCATTTTCTCAAAGAGAAACTATATCTTTGCATATGAGCATGCTTTGTCTCCAATTAATGGTAAGTTGGACTGGCCTGAGGTGGATGCACCTCCAATATTGCCTCTTGTATTTGTGAAACCACCTGGAAGGCCCAAAAAGAACAGAAAAAATGACCCTCATGAGGAGAGCAAGAAAAAAAAGACAAAGACAGGTAAATATGTCATTTCAAGGGCTGAAACAAAGATTCAATGTTCTTCTTGTGGTCAATTAAACCACAACAAGAAAACTTGTCCTAACCAAGTGAAGCTGCAAACCGACAAAATCGCAAGGTTTGTAAACTTCTTTATCAATTTTGATTTTAAACTTTCCAATCTACAATTGATTCAAGTCTCATGTTAAAATGTGGTTTAGGGCAAGCGTGGAAAACTAAGAGAAGATGGAAAAAGTGGAAAAAAGAAGAAAAAGAAAGTTGCAGCTGACCATCAACCTAGAGTGAGGCAACCTTCCAGTGTAGTTGATGAGGAAGTCACCAACGAACTAAGAGAAAATTATAGGGTGATTTTTTTATGTCCATTTCAGAATTTCAATTTTTGTTGCTACTAAGGTGTACATTTAAAAATCACTTTTTCATTCTATGTAGATGAGTGAAGGTATGATTTTAGCTGATTCTGGAAAGGTGTACTATAGAGTAAGTGTTTGGATTAAGATTTTTTATGTTATACTTTGAGATTTTAGAATTGATTTTGTTACATGGCTTTTGTGTTATCGTTTGTAGATGCCTCATGAAAGTAGGCCAAGGACTGTGACTGGCCCTATTGCTGCTGCAGCAGCTGCCTCTAGTGGAGCACGAGTAAATGCTCATAGAGTTGAAGATCGTAGCAGCCAGAGACCAGATGTTGTTGACCGTTACACTCCACCACCTACAATATAAAGTGGCATAAACATATTCACATTCTTTTGTTTACATCCTACGTCTTTCGGGATGTGCCTTGTTATGGCATTTCTAAGGGATATGTCATATAATGACGTCTTAGGTCTTTTTTACATGTCATTTATGACATTTTTCTTTATTGACAGTGATCCACACGACCTTACCTCTACTATGTTCTGGGCTAATGACTAAGTGTGTTTTGATGCTGATTTCATTTTATTTTTTTTACTATGTTCGAGGCTTGTGCCAATTCTTTTGAACTACCATCTTCTACTTGCAATTCTCTTTCCAGCTTGTTGTTACTTCATTTTTTTCCTTCTAATATGAATATTTTTTTTGAAAGAAATATAAATTGTAAATATATACCTGGGTCGTAGCTATTGGCTACACTTTTGAGCTAGCATAGCAGTAACCTCTGTAAATGTAATGGCATTTATGTGGAACCATGATTTCGTCTATTAATTGATTATTAGTAAATGTATCTGTTGAATGTTTTCATTGTTTCGTCTATGAATTAAATATGTGGTCAATGGTAGTGCAAGGGAGATGGATTTGAAATTGTGCAGAGGCTAAAATTGTTGATTTTGTCCATGATGTTCTGTTTCTTTTGTAAGGGTGGCAAGTTCATGGGAGAAGCTTATTTGTTTTGGGGTATCCTCTTCAAATTGATTTTGCCTTACAGAGGAATAGACAAAGTATTGGTAGGAGATATGTTTGACATTTTTCCAAGTACGAAAGATGAATATTATAAAGCCATTGTAAATGAAGTTTTTTAATCAATAAGGTACCCATATACATGTATATTAGAAGGTCTAATATGAACAACTCTGTACCATATTCAGTTATAACCTGGAGGCAATTTTTCTTCTTATATACCACATAACAATTATTCTGAGGATAATCACATATTTCATATGCACAATTCTTCTTCAGCTATTACACATTTCATTAAATTACACCTTCATCAATAATTTTTTGTTCAGCAAATTACATTTAAGTGGTTTCATCTACATTCTTGCAGCTATAATATGAAATAATGTTTCAACTTCAATCAACGTATTGTCAAATGCAAAACATTAACACTAATACATTATTAACTCATTACAAGCAAATTACAAAATAAGATTGACACTTTACATCAATTTCTCCAAATGAAAAGCATTTTAACACAATAAGAATAACAAAAAACAGAGCAACACATGTCATCTTTGCAAATAACAAAAGACAGCCTCTCATTTTTCCAACCATAATTTCTTTCTCTCCATCTTCATTTTTCTTGAATAAACAAGATCTTTCGCTTCATAATTGAAAGAAAATGACCTGCCAAAACTGATACCTTCTAGTGAGTAGTGAATGTGATGCCTAATCCGCTTAAGACGTTTGAGGACGTCTAATCCGTTTGAGGACACAAACTGGTACATTCTGGTGAAATGAAAGAGAAATTGAGGTGTTTGAGGATGTCATGGGACCAAAAGGTATGTAGCTTCTCTCCAAATCCGACGTCAAATACCGTTTTGCCAAACCATTGAAAGCAGCGTAATTATGTTGTCACTCATCATCTTCTGGAAATCTTGAGCTTTCCTATTTTCATCCGCTTGATCGTGATTCTGAAGATAGCAACTAGGTTTTTTTTGTGGGATGATTTGGGGGGAGAATAAAGGTCTAATTTCTCAATTTAGAAGACCCGCTAAATTAACCTGACGTGTTTATAATTTTTTTATATCTTATTTTTATTTTTACACATCAGCAATACACATGGATTCCGGCGTCCACATCATACGACTCTTGCCGGGAAATGAGACCGGGGATATTTTTAAATAGTAACTAAAAGTATGGGTACTATTTTAAGAAAAAAAAAGTATGTACTAAAATTAATGAAATTCAAAAAGTATGATGGACTATAATTAATTATTTGGCCATACTTTTAAAAATCTGAATCAACTTCAGTATTAATTAGATAATTCAAGCAACAGATGGAAGAATCTCAAGAAAACTTCAATATTAAATCTCAAGGATTCGAATGACAAATGAAAGTTTTTGATGGAGTCGAGCGTCAGATCGAATTTCTAATGGGGTCAAGCGGCATATGCAATTTCCGGCGGAGTCGAACGACGGGTTGAATTTCCGATCCAATTGAGTGGCATACTTTACTTTAGGTGAGAAAACAGATTTGAAAGAGTTTGCTGGTGTTGAAAAAGAAAAATAAGTTGCATTTCAGATAAGAGTGATTTTGATTACGTGACACATTTTGGTACATAGATAATAATCAATGGTCCAAATGCGATAAAATTGAGGAAATGGAGGAGGAGCCCAAGGGAGAGGATCCGTTCCCCAAAAAAGTTACTTGGTTGGACAAAGTGTACACATTTAGTCGTGTATGTTGTTTTATTAAAATAAAAAATAAAATAAAATAAAAATCCTACGAATTGCTTTAAAAAAAAATTACGGAAGGAAAAAAATGATAGATTTGGAAAAAAAAATAAAAATTGTTCTCGTGGATTTCATTTCGAGGGCATTAGTGGAATTTAATATCTCTCAGATTTATTACTCTTTGTATTTTTATGCTGCTCACAAACAGTCTCTCTTTCAATTACACACACAACACAAAACACACGATCGATCTGAAGTGGAAAGAGACTTGGATTATCTGAGGTGATTCCGTCTTGCAAATATTTTGTTTACAGATTTTGTTTCTTGATATATCTGTTTGAATTTTCAATATTTCTGCAGTATCGATCTTAGATAAATTGCGATATATTCCTTTTTTAAAGTAACCTGTTCCTAGCTCGGCTGATTATTTTTTGCGCGTTTGTGGTTTAACTCGATTCACGTTGCCTCTGCAATTAATTTGATATTTTTTATTAAGATCTTTCAGGATCTAGGCTGATGAAATATAATAAAATGGATGTAAATAGAGATTATGAATTTATCAGAAGCAGTTGTTGGATCATATATTGAAGAATATAGCTCAATCTTTTAATTTTGACGATTTGATTTTAGGCGGTGGTAGGAATTAAGATGAATTGGCATTGCTGTTATGAACAGTGGTCAGTGGGTAAATTTTGATTGCTAGAGTGCTATAAATTTCTCCTTGTTCTGGTTTCTGTTCGAAGTTGAAATTTAGACAAATTTTTTCATGGAATAGTTCCAATCTGAAGTTGAAACATGAAATTGCTACCATTTTCTTTGAAATGCGATATAAAGTTGTGCATTTCAATATTGGGATGCAATATATATTTTGAGTCGTTGAAGACTATTCTGCATTCAGCGAAAGAGCATTCCCGGACAACATTAAAAGGAAGCTATTATCAGCCGGGGTGCTGAAGGGTAGTAAAATGCCATTATTCAAATGACACCTGTGAATGAGTTAACAAGTTGTGCATTTTTGAGCAATTATTTATACAATACAATTGAATAAAGGAGACTATGCCCACAGGATTCAATGCAACTGTATATTATCGTAGTAACTATTTTTGGGCCAAGCTAAGATCCGAAACTCATCTAACTTTTCTTGATCCTTGAACTTTATGGATAAAACATTCATGGAAAGTGATGTATTAAATTGGTGCAGTGGTGTTACAAGTATGATGCATATATTCTCTGTCTGTCTTGTTTTCCCTTGGAATAGTTTAGATTTGAAAATATGTTTTTATTTTCTTTTCTATGGTCCTGTAGTCATTATTCTTAAAGTAAGTTGTCTCATGAAGACAAACTGTGGATGAAATAGGTGATTCTGTATTGTGCAGGTGTTCTTTGTACGGTGTTGTGGCAAGAGTATGTCAGGCACTGAGGAAGTCAAAGAACAAACAGAAGTTGTTATGGAGGATGTTGATAAGTCCTCGCCAACAGCACAGCAGGAAGTTGTGTTCAAATCATGCTCTAATTTGGGTTTCTTCTAAATGTATTCAACGCACTTGTTGTAATTATGTTTATTATGTGTTTCATTTTGCAGGAGGAAGTTGTTAAGAAGAAATATGGGGGATTAATGCCCAAGAAACCACCACTGATTTCAAAGGTAGCATTAACCTTCTTGCATACTTTTCTAATGCATTCTGAGTATTCTTTCTAAAATGGTTTGATCTGGTCAGGATCATGAACGAGCCTATTTTGACTCTGCTGATTGGGCCTTGGGAAAGGTACCCATTATTTGCATTTCACACCATTTTTTGCATTCTTGGTGCTTGTGATAGTGATCAATGTTATATGACCACAGCAAGGTGTAGCGAAGCCCAAAGGACCCCTTGAGGCTCTGCGCCCAAAATTACAGGTAATCAAGGCCTGTTTGCAAACTCTGTAGAATAGGTACACTCTTTTTTTTGGGAAAAGCCGAGTCTAACAGCTTTCAAAAAACGTGCTTCTACATAATGGTTTTGAGTTTGCAAACACTCATTCAATCACATGTATTCTTCTTGTAACTAATCACAAAAATCAACTACGCATCTAATGAAGTTATTGGATTTCTTGTGCCTATTTCCATTTGTGCTAGCTAGTTTCTGCTGCTACTTTTTATGGCATACGGTATGATTTCCTGTCTGTCCCTTGCAAGGGGACTCTGATGCTTAGGAAGATCTGCATATCTATTATCTAATAGCTCCCTAAGGTTGAAATTACACGGTTTATTCTGGCTTCAGGTTTTCTCTTCTGGCAGAAGTAAATATACTTTTTAGCACACTAATTGGGACCTGGGATCTTAACCGAGAGACTGTTGAATATTTTTATTTCCCGAACTTTTAAAAATCTACCGGCATGTAGAATAAATGAAACAGATGTACACCATTTGTCACTCCTTGGATATCCATGATTCATGAAATGACGTTTTTGATATTGTCGGTATTACCAGAAGTAAATTAGGGTAAACTAATAGTTGTAATACCTTATGGTGTGATCATTTCATGATGTACTTTTTCTCTCTGTCACGACACATTCTTCTCTTTACATTTGTTTCTCCAGCCAACACAGCAGCAAACGCGGTACCGCAAATCTCCCTATGCACCATCAGAAGGTGAAGGTATGCATGATTTGTTAAATTTCTTAATCGAAACACGTCCAGACCAATTGATTTTGTGTAGAACTGAATCAATTCTTAATGTTAAGAGACATATTTATGCTACAAGAATTGAATTTTGAACCATATCCTTTTCCTCAAAAGTAGGTGTTTTTTAAATAAACATATGAATGGCATTTCTCAGATAAAAGGTTAACCGAATCATGTTTCTGCTAGATGGAACAATGCCACCATCAGAAGACGGGAGTACAAATGAATGAGAAGCAACCATTGATGAGTTCCTCCACATTACCTGCTTCAAACTATTAGTGAAGTAAATTTCTGCTAAAATAAAATTTTAAAAAGATTATTCTAGTGCCTGCTAAAGGGAAGAATGCACGATCCATTTACATGTACTTGCTGCTGTAATTCGAGGTCTTCCTGATCTGTTACTGTTGTAGACTATTTTCCTAACTTTTCAGTCATCAATGAGTTCACAGTTGAGATACTGAACGCGTAATTGAGACTCCAAATCATTTATTTCCGAATTTTATCTATTTTTCATGCCCAGAAACAATGTACGAAAGCCTCAGTCTCGACTCGTGATGTGGCTGAAACTTCTTATAAGAGTTGTGTCCCTCTCTGAGTTATCTTGTTCAGCTTTATCCTCCTTGTGCTTCGTCGTATTTATTGTTGTTGGTTGATTCTCGTGTCAAATGGTGTAATGTAACATTGGATGTCGGAGAAATTCAAATTACATTGTATGTTAGCCACTTGATCATTTATCACTAAGGCTGCGTTTGTTTTGAGATTCACACGGATGGACTTAGGACTTTGCGCTCTCCATCTCATACGAGTTTGAGATTTAAAATCTGGTTTTCAAATCCTACATTTAATCTACACCTACAAATACCTATAAAATTTATTATTACTTTCTTCAATACATCACACTTTATACATTTTATTAATCTTCTCAATATAATACTCCTATAATAATACAATATCAACATTGATTTAACATAAAGTTAAATCCCACCTTACTCAAATTCCAAAACAAACACATACATACTTAAATCCCAAAACAAACGCACCCTAAGGGTGCACATGAGACCCACTCAATTCTTATAGTTAAACATGTTCGATTACTGGTTAGGAAGAAATCTTATTGTTAAAGCTACCAAAATCATGATCACTTACCTAAGGTTGGTGTGATGCAAATATGGCGACCGCTCACTTTCTAGAGCTTCAATTCAAATACTCCCCCCTTTTCCATATCAAATTTCACAGTTAATTTTTACACGTATTTTTGCGAGTGAGTTTTGTATCAATAATTGAAATATTAAAGTGACTTTTAAGGAGGGGTATGATAGATTAACCTCTTATCTATCATACCTTTTCTTAAAAGTCACTTTATCATTTCAATTACTAATACAAAACTCGTTCGCAAAAACACGTGTAAAAGTCACTAAAGTATGTCTAGTATGAAAATTTTCATGTAAGAAAATCTATAAAATTGCCCTAAATCAACCATCTACACCCTAAACACTAAATAATGAACCCTAAATTATGACCTATTTGGGTCGGGTAGAACCATGAACCACTTGGTCCGAGTGAACTATAAATCATTCAATTATAGAATTTGATTGTAAATTAAAGTTTTTTCATGTATGAAAATTTTTATACTAGACTTTGTCAAGTGACTATATTTTAAAAGAAAAAATAAGTTAAATACCAAAAAATTGTGTTATCACAATATCATCTGTTCCATATATTATGTTTCAGTCTATGTTCCATAGGATAGATTAATGACACGTGTAATGGGTAAAAAAATCCATCAAACCACCATCACCCTGAGTCCATGTGTTAAAGATTCAGAGGATGGAATAATCCTAAAAGACAAAAAAAAGTGGCACAGAGGAATAAAACCGTTATTATTGTACTACTCCCAATTCAAAATTTAAACGAAATTCGAAAAAAGAATATTCCCATAAAAGATGTGGGACTCAACTGGAAATACAAGGGCATTCAGAATTTGTAATAGAAAACAAATCACACGCACGGTGGAGATGAAAATACACACACAGAGAGCGAGCGTATAGTAGGGTCTCCATTTTCAATTTCTTCCTCCAAAACCACAGGAATCCTCTTCTTCCATAAATTCTTCAAACTCCTCATTTCCCAAAAAAAGACGTACAGAAATCACACAAATATGATTTTCCTCCTTCATCTATAAGCAGAAAAGGCGCAAATTGGTGTTACTGTGTGAAAATCGCAGAGAGATTTACCGTGTTAGTGCGAGAGATCTCCGGCAGCAATGCCTCAACGCAGCGCCGCCGCTGCTCAATCTCAACTAGTTCCTTTAGTAGTGACGCTGAATTGCATCGAAGACACAGTTCTAGAGGAGGAATGCCTCGACGGCGTGGCGGAAGTAGAACACGTGCCGCTGAGCCGGCTGGCCGAGTCGCGGATCGAGTCGGCGGCGGCGGTTCTTATCCACTCGCTGTCGTTCCTTCCGCGCGCCGCGCAGCGACGGCTCCGGCCATGGCAGCTTATTCTGTGCCTTGGATCGTCCGACCGAGCCGTCGACTCGGCTCTGGCGGCCGACCTCGGGTTGAATCGGCTGATCCACGTCGACGTGAGCCGAGCTGAGGAAGTGGCGGACACTGTGATGGCTCTTATTTTAGGGCTTCTTAGGCGTACGCATCTGCTGTCGCGGCACGCGCTCTCGGCTTCTGGATGGCTTGGTTCAGTGCAGCCTCTCTGCCGTGGAATGCGCCGATGCCGTGGATTGGTTTTGGGGATTGTTGGTAGATCTGCTTCTGCGACGTCCTTGGCTAATAGGAGCTTGGCGTTTAAGATGAGTGTGTTGTATTTTGATGTGCAAGAGGTATGCTATATGTTAATCTTAAGAAAAATATACTGTTGTACTGCAGTTCTATGGAGATTTTCGTTGATATATCACATAATTTTGCTTTTTGTGAAATATATTTTCCCATCTGTGAAAATTATGTAATCCTGTCAAAAATAAAAAATAAAAAATAGTGAAAATTATGTATTGGGCTTAAAGAATGTGGGAGTTATTTCACTTGGTTCTATACAATTCCAGTTTATACATAGGGGAACTGTGAGGTGTTCTATTTATATGTGTTCTAATTGTAGCTTTGCGTACTGTTGTGCTTTCTCTACTTTTTTAGTTACTTCGTCAATGTAGTTGTTATCAGTAGTACTTAATGCTCAAATCAGGGTTTTGGTTGCTAGAACATAAAACTAGTACAATCTTGTTGTTTTTTCCAATTATGTAATCATTCGGGATCACTTAATCATATGTTCCAGGACTAGTGAGCTGTTTTCTACTATGTTCTTATATGGTGAGATAAGAATAACTTGGAATTTGGTGATAGTAATTTTGCTAAATCCATATCCATAGATGCATACAAGTGAATCTATAATGTATGGCAGTATCATTATGATTTTATTAAGTTTTTTGTTCCTTATATTTGTATGTAGGGCAGTAGTAAAGTAAGTAGACCGTCCTTGAGATTCCCCGCTGCAGCTAGAAGGATGGATACACTTAATGACTTGCTTGCTGCAAGTGACCTTATATCGCTGCACTGTGCTCTGACAAATGATACAATTCAGATCATGAATGCAGACTGTTTACAACATATAAAGCCTGGTAAACTTTAATTATTTTTCATTATGATTTTCTGTGCTTTGCATTTTGGACCATCTCTTATGAGTCAATGCTTTTCTAAAGGGGCATTTCTTGTAAATACTGGGAGCAGCCAGCTGCTGGACGATTGCGCTGTGAAACAACTTCTGATTGATGGAACGCTGGCAGGATGTGCTCTGGATGGTGCTGAAGGGCCACAATGGATGGAAGCATGGGTATGATGATAGTCTTTAGGGTATGAATGCAGTGTAGAAGTGTCGTTTGCTACTCTTTTGTGATGATAATGTGAAATGAAGTTACGTAGTCAAAAAGCCCACTCTATTTTTAAGAGGTTCTAAGAATACTCAGATACGATAACGTAGTCAAAAGGCATACTCTAATTTTAAGAGGTTCTGGGAATACTCAGATACAGTAACATAGTCAAAAGGCATACTCTAATTTTAAGAGGTTCTGGGAATACTCTTCTGTAGTAACATAGCCAAAAGGCATTAGGCAGTTGCTCAAGATTCTTTTGTGCCCAATTTATGCCTGAGGTGACCAGTTCATGGAAGATCATAGCGGTTCTAGGTTTTCTTGGAAAAACTCATAAGTGAAAGTATCAGCGCAGTATTTTCTGAGTGAACTACAATGGAGTTGGGTTCTTAGAACATTATGTACTGTATTGTTATATAGATAAAATGACTTTTAAAGATTTTGAAATTTCTTAGGACCACAGTTTTATTTTTCCTCTGTCCATTTACTAAACTGATTGTACTATGACCTGATTTCAGCTTAGAGAGATGCCCAATGTGCTGATACTTCCTCGGAGTGCGGACTACAGTGAAGAAGTATGGATGGAGATACGGGAAAAGACAATTGCCATATTACAACAATTCTTCATTGATAATACCATCCCGAAGAATGCTGTGTCTGATGAGGAAGAAGAGGAGGAAGAAGAGGTAGAGAACAATAATCAACAGAGTCCCATGCTAGACAATGAAGCTTCATTCCAAGGTTCAGTTGGTGATAGACGTGCTGAAGATGTTGAGCTAGTAGCGGAAAGTTCCCAGAAAAGGGTCTCGGATCAGTCAAAAGAGACCACATCTCAAAATCAGAGTTCTGTTTTATCTCAAAGTACTTCGAATAGATCTGAAACTAAGCGAAGCAGATCAAGTAAGAAGGCTAAAAAAAGGCATGGCCGGCAAAAATCTCAGAATAAAGCAGATGATGCTTTGACTTTTGAAAAGGAGAGTTCTTCACACAGAGAAGACGATGCTACTATGAGTGGGACAGATCAAGTGTTAAGTTCTAGTTCGCGCTTTGCTTCACCCGAAGATTCAAGGAACAGGAAAACATCAGTTGACTCAAAAGGAGAATTATCTCCAGAGCTGCTCTTAAAATCAAGCATAGAACTTAGTAAAAAATCAGGTGAACTGCTGAAAGATGGCTATATCGTAGCTCTGCATGCACGAGATCGTCCTGCACTTCATGTCTCGCGGCAAAGAGTCCAAGGGGGTGGTTGGTTCCTGGATACATTGCCCAATGTGACAAAAAGAGATCCCGCAGCACAGTTTCTTGTTGTATCTAGAGGCAAGGTGCGTGGATAAGAATTTAATATTTTCCCTATTTAACTTGGTATTTGAATTGGCTTGTCGAGATATTTTTGTTGAATACTGATGAAACTGGCTATAGTCGATGGACGATAACTGGTGAGAGAATGAGATGAAGATAGACATTTGATTTCTTCTTTTCCTTTATTTTGCAGGATACAATTGGTTTTAGATCATTTACTGCTGGAGGGAAGTTATTACAGGTATGATAGAGACATATATATGACTCCCAACTGAGCTGTGATATGTCATTTATTTTCTGTTGATGAGGTTCTCATCATTGGACAGGGTTAAATTAAGACAGATATATGAATGAGGCTAATGCTAAAGTAATATTTCATTGTTGGTTTATTGTTGGCAAATTTGAGAGTGGCATTCCCTTAATGGAACTTTTCGCTAACTCTTTTGACGTATGATCTCATTATATATAATTTTGGTGTGCTGTGTATTTTAAGAAACACCCTGAACTGTGTTGCCTCTGGCCTTGTTTTATGTGGTTGTGAATATTTTTTATCACAAATGGCTGTCACTGCTGAAAATATCTTGGCAGAACCTTTAGGTGGCCTTGTTTTATGTGGTTGTGAATATTTCTTATAACAAATGGCTGTCACTGCTTAAAATATCTTGATGGAAAGCTTTAGGTGATCTTTCTGTTGCCTGAGTTGTCACATTGACGTTGCAGATAAATAGGAGGATGGAATTTGTATTCGCTAGTCACACTTTTGATGTTTGGGAGAGTTGGACCTTTGAAGGTTCTTTGGAAGAGTGCAGGCTTGTGAACTGCAGAAATCCTCTCGTAACTCCATTTCTATTCTTCTCTCTCTCATTTGAATTCTCTCTCTCTCTCTCTCTCTCTCTCTATCTAACATATGTGGCCATCTCGTGATCTGCAGGCTGTGTTGAATGTACACATTGAAATTGTTGCGGCTCTAGGTGAAGATGGTGTTACTCGCTGGCTTGATTAGGCAGCTGCAGCCAAAACCTTTAAAAAGTTAAAAGCATTTGATTGACACATTTGTTTACACTGAGGTTTGTGATTTCTGCCAATACCTCATAATTTGTGAAGAGTTCTATTCTATCATGGATGCATCTGTTTTTTCTTTTCTTTTCCCGCCATATAATTTACTGTCATGTCATCTTCTTGATGTCATATAGTTATGTTGTAGTTGATGAAGCACCCGTATTTTAGTTTCAAACTCATGTTGCTTATTTTTAATTATCAAACGTCCCCACTCTTCAAATTTTAAGTGGGAAATTGTGGTTTCTATTCCTCACCTTTATTTCTTGTAACTATTTCTTTGTCGTTTTTGTTGTTTGATATGAAAATTGACTCGTTTTTTTTTGTTTGATATGAAAAATGTCAATCGTGACGATTCCTATATAGGAGGCTGAATAGCAAAAAAGTTTCCATAACTAGCAATGTTTGCTATTTGTGTGATTTAGTCGCGATTTGACTGATAAAGTCAATTTATCAAGATAATCACAAATATTTGGTTCATTAAAAAGCCAGATTCATGTGGTTATCATATCTCATTAGTTAATCTTGACCATCCTGAAACTGATGATTATAATTACATCCTTGATTAATATTCGTTGCTGACCAATTTGTTCAGCGTTTTAACTCGTTAATAAAAGGAAAAAGGAACCGATAATTAGTTCAAATTGCTATGCGTGGGACCTAAAAACTAAGATTATGATGGGTAAGGACAAATGACAATCTAGACTTCGAACTCTTTCATGAAACCAATATGAAATGGACGGTCGTACCTTCAATAAGACAAACTTGACGAAACTAACAAGTGCTTTTTAATTAAAGGGATATTATCTCAACATCAAAGATAATAATAATATAATAAGATAATCATTGTTTATTGTTTATAAAATGAGACAAATTGCTTGCACACTTGTTTCAATTTTCCATCGATGAACGAATCATGAATCTCAGTTCTAAAATATCCTTTTGCGATTGAGCTAGACATGTGAGAGTAGTAGGGCTTGGGTGGCTTTACAGTTTTGCCTCTCTCACCTACAGACACACATGTGAGCGTGTCCCAAAATCTCTTGCAATGGAACCAAGGAAATGGGTAATGATTGATGTTGATGCCTAACCCTAAAATTATTAATTTTTTATACCCGATTTCTTCCTATCATACCCAATTCTCATTGCTGTTTATAAAATGTTAATAGTAACAGTAATTGTAATCTTGTAACACAACATATGCACTCAAAAAATTGAATTAGTATATTATGTATTTAAGTTATTGAGATCTTTTGATACATTTCAAAGAATTTTAATCCTCATTAATTGTGATGTTGCTCAGATCGAGTTCTCAAATGATTTTAATTTTTTTAAAATTCGATTTAGACCTAAATGAATAAAAATCATTCGAAATATTTATGGATAGAATTGGCTATTCTAACCATTCTCACACTTCGAATTGCCTGTAAAATCTTGAGGTACACAGTGAGATGGAAAATAATCTGAACATTGACATTTTAATATTTTAAAAGAATAAAAATTGTTTTATATTAATTGTAACTCGTCTCATGCATGAGATCGTCTCACATGCGTTTTTTGCTAAAATCTTTGCACTCAACTAGCATAATATTTTTTTTTCGATTTTAGGTCCTAGGAAAAAAGAGAAAAAAAAGATTCATAATAGGCGAAAGAGTGAGTAAAATAAAGTCAAAACTCAAAACGTAACGACCTTTTCTTAAGTCGGCATAAGCTGAAACTTCCACTAGTCATCCAAATACGCACTGACACGTGACACCTCATCCTGCCTAATTTAATAACCAGTCACGCATCTCTCGACACGTGTTCGGTTCAGATCTCTTCTCCACTCCCGCACAAAAAAGTCGGTCAGTTTACAAAAACCCCCTATCGCTCTCACTGAGTCACTCCCCAACTCCTCTTTACCAAAAACCACATAAAAAAACCCTCAAATTTTTTCCTAAATACAGAAATTCAATTTTGAATTTCCCCAGTTGAATTATATTTTCTGCTTTTATCCGTTTTCGTCAATTCGATATTTTCTTCTTCTTTTTCGGATTTGAGGTGTTGTTTTCAAATAGTGATCACACATGGTGTCAGTTTATCCGAATCCACCACCGGACCAGGGTTTGAACCAATATTACGGCTTCTACACGGCCGATGATCCGATGGGAATGGCGGCTATGCCTATGAATGGAGGTGATCGCAATTTGATTCAGGCGGCGCCGGTTGGTAATGCGAGTTCGGGTTTGGACGATCCGAATAAGAAGATCCGAAAGCCGTACACGATTAAGAAGTCTAGAGAGAGCTGGAGCGAGCAAGAGCACGACAAATTTCTCGAAGCTCTTCAATTGTAAGTGTTTTTTTTCGTATAATTTTTTATTCTTTTTAAAATTTATACTAGTATTTGGCAATGACGAACACGAATTTCATGCGTGCGTTGTAGTGAGAGTAAATATGAACAAGAAAAGTCTAGTCAAGTTCTAGTAAATTGTGTGTTCTTAGTTTGTGCTTCTGATGGTGGGGAAACTTAATAGCATGGAGAATATAGATTTTGATGATTATCCTCTGTTATTAATACTAGTTGTAACGTATTTGCGTTTTCTATCTCAGATTCGACCGTGACTGGAAAAAGATTGAAGCATTTGTTGGGTCAAAGACGGTCATCCAGGTAAATCTTGAGTACTTTACACTTTCATAGTGTGAATTATCTGAATGAAAGAAATATGGCTTTAGTATTTTAATCTTTTTTTTGTCACGCTGCCTAAAAATTGAACTAGTTATTGTCTCGATATATTTACAAGAGGTAGTAATAATTATCCTGACATCCTTCTTGTATTTATGTTTTAACAGAGTCAGGGTGTATGGAATGTTATGTATCAATTCATGGTTGATATGGTCAATTATGGGCATTGTACGAGAATTCCTGTATGAGGCATATGACTATGCTTTCTGTATCGATGTGGATGTATGCTTGAATTTTTTTCCTGCAGTTTGAATTTCTTTTGCTTGGATTGTATTATTTCCCTGTATGTATTGATTGAATTATTCTCTTTGCCCTCGTCTTTCTTTTTCTTCTGTTAATTGGCAAGAGAAGTTCTATAATTTCAGCTTTAAACAATGTTAGAAATTTGTTTTTCTAAAATTTGTCTTATTAGGTGTTTGAACATGATTAATTCCACAAGTGATACAAAAGAGAGTTCCTTCCAGAAAAAGCTTGTGCTTACTGTGTTGATTTTTGCAGATACGCAGTCATGCTCAGAAATATTTTCTGAAAGTCCAGAAGAATGGGACGAGCGAACGTGTACCTCCCCCACGCCCAAAGAGGAAAGCAGCTCATCCTTATCCACAGAAGGCCTCAAAAATTGGTTGGTTTCAGCTATCTTTGATTTTCTCTTATTGCTGTTTATCTGAAGATATCTTGCGACTTGTCTTGTTACTTTGCATTGAACTATGCAGCTATATCTCAAGTCACAGGTCCCTTGAAATCTTCAGCTGCTCTAATAGAGACTGGATATGCTATAAGGCCCGATTTACTTTCTATACCAAAAAATCCTGTCAATAGCGTACCTTTGTCTTCTTGGAGTTACGATGTTGTACCAACAGGCTGTTTGCAACATGTTTCAAAAGGTGATTTTTGCTTATTGTACATGGTAATCCTCCCTTTGTGTTAAGATGTCATTGGCTTAATGTATATCCCTGTGTTTCAGATGATATTGGATTAGCCAATGTTACCAATAATTATAGCAGCAGCAGCACTGAAAGCACGCCTCGTGTAGGGATGTCTAATGGGACAAATTGTGAAGTAAAAGTGGAACAATGCAGCACAGCTAGAGGTCCGTTCCTTTGTTATTTTTATCCATTAGTCTTTTGGATTACCTTATGAAAATATGTGCCAGATAAATAATCATCTTGCTTAGCTTTAGTAGTGAGGTTTGTCTAAAGCTGAACTTGGACAGTTTCTCCTGCTTCTTGATTTCTGAGTACTTGTTAGTTGTTACTTGTATAATACATCAGTTTTTATGTGTTATCCTTGTTTATGTGGAATTATGGATATGTGCTTCATCTTGTAATTTTTCCATTTAAAAATAATCTCTGGTTTTGATTGCATAACTAAGAATCATCTGTCTTCATCACTGCAGTGATGCCAGATTTTGCTCAAGTTTATGGCTTCATTGGCAGCGTCTTTGACCCTGCTGCTGGTGATCACTTGCAAAGACTCAGAAATTTGGACCCTATAGATGTCGAGACGGTGAGTATAAATATTTTGCTGCTGAACTAGTTTTTTTTTCAACTGGGTTGCTTATCAATGATTACTGCTCCTTACCTGAGCTTTATTCTTTTGCGTAGTAGTTTGTTCATCTAGTTTCAAGCTGATCTAATGTACTGAATCGATCAGTTATTTGTCCTGTTCTGGGTTTGTGGAATCTTGTTTATCTTCTTAACGTTCTCGATTTTGAAACTTAACTAAAGTGCTATGCTAAATCTGTCAATGAGAATATAGAATGTATGCATAATCCACAGCCTGCTGATGTTGCAGATTGCACTACGATTAATCAACTACACCCTGCCATTTTAGCCTGCTCTCCTTTCTCTTTTCACATAAACACACACATCCACCACTGCAATGATGTCCCAGTCATAGTTTATATTGATTGTGGCGTAGTTTATTTTGTGAGTAGCAACCTAAACACTGACTAGTGCGTCCACCGTTACTGCAGGTTCTGATGATGATGAAGAATCTCTGCGTCAATTTGGTGAGCCCTGAATTTGAGGGTCATGTAAGTTCTCTTTTCTGATATTATGACCTGTAGTTGATAGCCAAATACTATTGCAGCAGAAATAAGATTTTCAGAGTTTCGACATATTTAAAGTTGGTTGAAATCACCCGGCACCATCTGAAAGCTTGCTGATGGTGAGCGGTGGTCTTATTAGCATGGTTTATTAGTAAATGAAAATTCCAATTATTAAATGTTATCCTGTGGAAATGAATCCAGCATGTCTCTTTAGGTGAAGCCAAATCAGTCACTTTGAATTATTATGTTAGTCTCTCATGTTTTTCATCTTTCGTATCTGCTTGATTGTAAACAGAGGAGGCTGTTATCAACATATAAATCTGGCGTTGAAAATGATAGCATCGCAACTGAAATCCCACCTGCTTAGAGTTATACTGAATCGAGAAGTCAAGAGCGTGTGAGCTTTGCTTAAAATTGGATTCAGGTGGTGCATAGACGTTCTTCAGAACCCTCTTGTTTATAAAACCGACGTTAGGCCGCGGATATGTTGGTGTTCTCTGCATGTACATATCTGAAGGTTGAGCATATGCTGTATGGTATAGTAAGAGCATGTTCAGTCGCCCCTTGAGTATTCAGTTGCTTGTATAAGGTTGAGGTTTGTTTTGAGTGCCTGCCTCAATGGCAGATAATGCTGCCTGCTATACTATGCTACCATCCAAGTTTTGTAATCATGTAAATATTCATTTCTGTTTTTTTTTTAATCATAGTCGTCCTTCCTAATTTAGCGGTTATATTAGTTCAAACACCGTTGATAACTTTATTTCACGGAATGATTGATTTGATGATCAATTTAAGGAGGAATTGTTGTTAATAATAAATAATCTTGAGCTTCAAGTTACTTTGGATAGTACATAAAAGAGTCATGCTTATGCATAATTTCACGATGAGACGGAATATAATTTGGACATTGACGTTTTAAAATTTTGAGAGTACTGAATATTAATTTGTCTTAGGTTATTAATTTGTCTTAAGTTGTACCAAAGTCTGGTAATTTTTCCCAAAAAGCAGAGACTTGAAATATCTCAAACACATGATATCTTGACACGTGCCCATCATTCCCATTGCCCACAGTATATAAATTCATGGCCACTATTTTTAGTTAAAGATATTTTAATGAGGAAAAATCGCGGGATACCACTACAAGCCAAGCTGCTATCTTTCTCCTCTATTCTGGTGCGTTTATGGCAAATTTTATAGCTTCTCCTTCCATCACTCCCACGCTCTATTCTCGCAGTCGTCATCCGGTTTTTCATCCAAATTATTGCCAAAAAGTTGGCAAAATCCGATGCAACGCGAAGATCCCAACCGACAATGAAGAATCTGCACCTGAAAATTCTTTCCTCAAAATTGCCTGGTACGGGTCTGAATTTCTCGGAATAGCTGCTTCTTTTCTCCGCTCCCCGCCCAAAAATGAAGGTTCATCAATTGCTGATGTGGAGCTTTCCGTTGATGGATTGGGGAAAATTGATCGAGCCGCTGTTGTGGCCGCCATTAAACAAGATTTTCAAACATCTTACTTCGTCACTGGTAACTAATTGAAAATGTTTCTTCAACATTATCGACTGAAGTACAATGCTACTCATTTTAACTGCGAAACGAGCAATTTTTCAGGAAATCTGAGTGTTGATGCTTATGAAGATGAGTGTGAATTTGCTGATCCAGCTGGTTCATTCAGAGGCCTAAATAGATTCAAGAGGAACTGTACTAATTTCGGGAATCTGCTCGAAACATCAAATATGAAACTAATGAAATGGGAGGACTTTGAGGTGCGATCACAAATTATAGTTGTTCAGATTCAATCTAATTCCTTTACAAAATATTCTTGAGCTTTTGCAACGTTTGAAACAGGATAAAGGAATCGGGCACTGGCGTTTCAGATGTGTCATGTCGTTTCCATGGAAGCCCATTCTCTCAGGTATCTACTTCAACTTATCATCATAATTAGGGCAGAGCTCAATTAGACTTCTTATTGTGAGACTTGATGATGTTTCTCGTTTGCAGCCACTGGTTATACAGAATATTACTTCAATGAAAAATCTGGAAAAATATGCAGGTATCTTTGTATTGCATTGCGGTTTAATTTAATTGAATACTACTATTCTCTTTCTCTCATTCATTTCTGTAAATCTTTTCAGGCATGTGGAACACTGGAATGTACCCAAAATGGCTCTCTTCAAGCAAATTTTGAGGCCCAGCAAGGGCCTTAAGAACAAGAAATCTAGTTAAAGGGTTTGAACTCAAGCATCACATACTATAACAGGTTAGAATTAAGGTTGAGTGTATCACTTGCTTTGGTGTAGCTGGGCTATATAAAATTGGCATGGGCTTCTCGCATAATGGGCCTCCGTTGGGTCGTTGGCCCTTGTTTGGATTTGGGCCGCACTTTAACTTATCTGATCATTAGAATTAAAAAGATGAAAAGTGTGACGCCAGAAATGAACTATCATCTTATTATAAAAAGTTTATACTATAATTTAATTTTGTAGTTTATTTATCGGATATGCACATCATATATAAGTATAATGATTAATATTGCATACGAAAAGTCTATAAATAGATCCTATGGGCTACAAAAGACGCACAGCCACGAATTTCCTGCCAATGGAAGAATGTAATCATATGCTTTGACATTTCTACTTGCTTTGCTTGAGAACCAAACCAAGCTTATTTAAACACGTTGTTTATGCTTGTTTCTTCGAATTTTAATTAATTATACACATTATCGTTTATACTAGAAATCATTGTCTTTATGACTATGTGATGCAAGACTTTGTAGAGTAGAAGAAATATGTATTGGTAACTTACAAGTACCAATTTACCAATATAAGCTTTAGCAACCAAATAAAAGCTACAAAATTCAATTGGGTTTATTTCGATAATTTTATAAAGACAAAAACTCATATGAGACGGTTTCATATATGACGCGGGATATATATTAGCACAAATCAATACCCACCTCTCCCAAAATGTTTAAGCGTTATGTTCAAATTATGTTCCGTTTCACCGTGAAATTTTCTTACACAAGCGTGTCTCTTTTACAAAGTAGAATCTTCGATTAATTTAAATTTATGAAGATACAAATCAAACTCGTACAAAACTATCGCTCACTCACTCGTATAATCAATTTTGATGAAAGAATCATTTATTTTTAAAAATATAAAAATTATACAAAATTTATCACGGCCACTCATTACATTTCTGGCACTATCAAAATAACAATTATATTGTGAAGTGTGACAAATTTACAAATTTACAGTCCGTTGATTTTTTCCGTCTAGAATTATTGACGTGGATAGACGCAAAGCTCATTTATCACCTAATCAACTTGAAAGAAGTTCAAATACATTACTTCAGTTAAAAAAAAAAAGGCTTGGTATATTCTGTATTTCCTGCCAAACATGCCCTTAGAAAATGTAGTAGTATTAAAAAATAAAGCGTATTTAGAATGTTTTTTCAAACCCTAATAACAACTTTTATAATCACTTTGTAAACATGCCCTGGTAATTGTATTATTGTGGCGCGGGATGTGGGTGGGGGTGGGGGTGGGGCCAGAATGAATGGGTGGCCCGTGAGTGGGTCGGCAATAGTGGAATATGCAGGCCCCACTCCCTATAACCAATTGTGGGTCCACTCACTATTTTTCAACTGAAAAATACCAAACTCCTCTCTCTATCTCTCTGTTTTAAAACTCGGGTCCGACCGGCCTGTCGGACCGGTGAACCGGCTCAAAGCGGCCCAATAGAGGTGTATAAAACCACTATTAGACCGCCCCCCTCAAAACCGGAAAAACCGTTCGAAAACCGGTGAAAATCGATAACCGGTGAACCGCCGGCTTTCACTGATTTTCAACAAAAAAACCAAAAAAAAAAAGGGGGAGTCGGCTAGGCGTTGTTCATTTTTTTTAAATTCTGCTATTAATCTCAATTCTCAATAACAATCACCATATCAGTGATTTTTACATTAAAAATCAAAGTAACTCACTGTAGAAGAGGAAGAGAGAAGAATTAAAGTCACCATCGTCTGCGTTAGCCGCCGCTTGCTCTCACCGCCGCTCCCTCCGCCACCTGCTTTCACAGATGCCCGCTCCCCCCGCCGTTTGACTGAGTGAATTGTGTAATTGACTGAATTGAGTGAATGAGTTGTTGAATTGAGTTGAATTGGTTGTTGAATGGGATTAGGGGTGAATTGTGTAATTGAGTTGAATGGGTTATTGAATGGGAATTGACTGAATTTGGAGTGGGACGATTAGGGCTGTTGAATGGGATGATTTGAGTGAATTGACTGAATGGGTAGCGTACTCGGTACGCGTATACTATATATATAATATTAATTATTTTATTAATATTCTATCAATTTATTTTAGTATTTTTAAAAAAATTATGTATACTCAGCACTTCTATTTTAGTATTTTATTAATATTCTATCAATCAATTTTAGTATTTTATTATTTAGTATTTAATATTAATACTCGGTATTTATATTTTGATTTTTTTTTAAAATCATGCATAATATATATATATATATATATATATATAATATTTATTATGACGTCACAACAACCGATCCGACCCCGGTATAAAATTAGACTTGGATGACTTGGGCAACTTGGACTTGTTGGATGAGGAACTTGGAAGATAATTTACGGCATAAAATTTGGACTTGTTGTTCACTTTTATTTATTTTGCAATCATAAGACATTTGTGATGATGATTTGAATTTCAAACTCTTGTATTGTATTTGACATCTACTATGTTTGCTTTATGTTATGACTTGTGACTTTTGTATTGTTGATGACATTTCTATTATGTTTGGAAATTGAAATTTGAAAGTTGGAACTATTTATGTTAATGGACATTTCTATTATGTTTAGAAATTTAAGTTTGAACTTTGAAGTTTGAAGTGACTTTAGATACTTTATATTCACTTATCATATTCTATATTTTGAATTTTTTTAAAAATTATGCATATTATATATATATAATATTTATTATGACGTCATACCGGCTCAATTCGGTCCGACCCCGGTCCAACTTTTTTTGGGGTCGTCCGGCTCAACTTCCGGTTTCGATTTTTAAAACATAGCTCTATCTCACTACTACATCCCCACACTCTTGCTCCCTGAATTATAAAATTAATCACTTTTTAATTTTATGTCACTCCATAAAAGAAAATAAATATATTATTTACATAATAATTAGCCTAAGGTCTTTTGTTACCAAGTTGACAGATTTTGGGTAAGCTCATCCGATACAAATGCTTCATTCTGTGTACCACCTCGTGCAGTTGCGGATGAGTAACACTCATGTGAACCAGATTCATACATGAACTCTATCACTGTTATGTGTAAAAATTATCACTGTTATGCACAAAAACTTTCACTGTTTAAAACTATAAAGCATTTGCTAAACAGTGATTGTTTTTGTTCATAACAGTGATAGTTTTTATACATATCAGTGAGAGTTTTTGTATGTAACAGTGATACTTAAATAACCGAGTTCATAGCATGAATCAGGTATATACAAATTTTTATCGTGGCGGATTTAGAATTCAAAATTTAGGATATATTTTAGTAGGATTTAAAATTTTAGTATACATTTAAATATATTTTTCTTAATTATATATAATAAAATTGTACATAATTTTTTATTTTTATAAAATAACTAATAATTTTTTTTAGTGAAACAATTAATACATATTTATTTATATTCTTTAGTGAAACAATTAATACTTACAAGAAATTCTTTAGAGAAATGATTAGTATGTTTAAAAAAAAAAAGCAATTGGTGCATACAATTTTTTGTGAAATGCCAAACATAAACTGATTTGTCCAACTTTGTCATTTTTGTTTTCCTTAAAAACACCAAACATCGCCACCCCCACAAACCCCCCTCACATGTTCACAACACACATATATATATGGGCATGTATATACATTTGATGAAAAGTGTAACAGGTGAACTTGTTTATAACAGACCACATACTCCCTCAAATGCTGAATTGCATGTGAAGAAGCAAAACCTCTTCAGGACTTGAAAGTAAGACACACTGCATTTTTCTCCTCACCTTCACATTTCTATCATCCACTTTTCTTATTTTAGCAAACTGCTTTTTTCACATGCACCTCTCCATAAAACATGATGGCATCAGTATGTTTTATTTGTCCGAAAGCTACATATATTGAAACACCCTTTTGATAAAAAATGTTGAGTTGTGGAGACCGGAGGCAGACCACGGGAGACGCTCGACCAGTGCCCGAGGTCGAGCACTATTGCTCGGTCGAGCTCTCCCCCATTCCAGCGCCATCGAGGCGCTCGAGCTAGCAAGTTGATCGAGCAGAACCGCTCGACCAAATGCCCTGGTCGAGCGGTTCCGGAAGCCCAGACGCGGATTTAGGGTTCTTAGGCCCAGTCTCATATAAATATTTTTTGACTCATTGTATTTGCCTCTCTGGTACTGTACGAAAAACACACGAAAATAGTGAATCTCCTGGCTTGGTAGTGCCCCCAGACGTAGTCATTCCCGACGAACTGGGTAACCAAATTGTTGTTCCTTAATTCGTTGTTCCATTATTTTCTCCTATAATTGCTTTAATTCCTAACAACTGGTATCAAAAGCATCGGGTTAAAGGGATCTGTGGAGAGCAATTATGATGGCTGAAGGGAAATCGCCTATTGAGAAGTTTGATGGAACGGATTTTGGATTCTGGAAATTGCAGATCGAAGATTACCTCAGACGGTAAAGATCTCAGATCAACCGCTGGGTGAAAAACTGAAGAGATGAAGGACGACGAGTGGAAGTTGCTGGATAGGAAGGAAAAGAGTGTGGTTCGTCTGTCGTTATCCAGGAACGTCGCCCTACATACGGTGAAAGCAAAAACCACAAAGGAGATGCTGGAGATATTGACTGAGATGTATGAAAAACCGTCTGCAGTGAACAAGGTTCATCTGATGCGGAGGTTATTCAACCTGAGGATGGCGGAGGATACTGTGGTAGCCAACCATCTCAACGAGTTCAATATGATCATAGCCCAATTGAGCTCGGTTGAGATTGATTTTGATGATGAGGTTCAAGCCCTTATTTTGTTGTCTTCTTTACCAGAAAGTTGGAGCGGGGACGGAACGATCGTTAGTGCTTTCAAAGAGGTAAAGTGAAACCGAAATTTGATGAGGTTAGGGATCCGGTCATGAGCAAAGAAATTCGCAGAAAAGAGTTAGGTGTGCCACGGGATCGATTTAGTCACGGAAGCGAGGCGATCTGAATCGAGGAAGCCAAATCGGGGTAGATCGAAGTCAAGGGGCAAAGATAAGCCCAAGAAGGATAAGAGTAAAGTTGAGTGTTATAAATGTCATGAACTTGGTCATTACAAAAGTGAGTGCAACGCACAAGGGAATGAACCAAAGAAGAATGACAACTCAGCCAACGTTGCCACTGATGAGGACTCAGATGCATTGATTCTGGAGTGTAAGCAGTCCATTGAGTCGTGGGTGTTAGATTCTGGAGCATCGTTTCATTCGTGCAGCAGTGCTGACGTAATGGAAAAGTACACTTCCGGGAACTTTGGGAAGGTTTATCTAGCTGATGATGAGCCTCTGGAAATCAAAGGGAAGGAGAATGTTCGGATTAAGACACCAAATGGGACTGTGTTACAATTGAAAGATGTGAGACATATTCCTGGTTTGAAGAGGAATTTGATTTCGGTTAAGGCAACTTGATGACGAGGGGCTACAAGGTGACCTTTGGGTGTAACTCGTGGAAGATATCCAAAGGTGTCATGGTAGTGGCTCGTGGAAATAAAGAGGGGACGTTGTATATGACAGGAAACACCCGGGATAACATTGCTCTTGCAAGTGAAAAAGGGAATGCAAATTTGTAGCATTGTCGTCTAGGCCACATGAGTGAAAAGGGGATGAAAGTTATGTGCTCGAAGGGTAAACTGCCAGACCTCAAGACAATTGACATTGGTTTGTGTGAGGACTGTGTATTCTAAAAACGTAAAAATGGTGAGTTTTTTTTGAAGGGGCTTTTGAAGAAGGTTTCGAGTTAGTTCACGAAGATTTGTGGGGTCCAAAGACAAGTGACATCCCTTGGTGGAGCATCATATTACATGACTTTCATTGACGACTCTACGAGGAAGGTATGGGTTTATTTCTTGAAAAATAAGTCTGATGCCTGATGCCTTTAATGCTTTCAGGAAATGGAAGGCTCTTGTAGAAACTGAAACGGGTCTCAAGGTGAAGTGTTTGAGATCCGATAATGGTGGAGAGTACGAGCTCCGTGAGTTCAAAGGATTCTGTGAGACGAATGGAATCCGAATGGAGAAAACCGTGAGAGGAACCCCACAGCAGAATGACGTGACAGAACGTATGAACATGACCCTATGTGAACGTGCTAGAAGCATGAGATTGAAGTGTTGGCTGCCAAAGATGTTTTGGGCAGAGACAGTTAACACAACAGCTTACTTGATAAACAGAGGACCCTCAACTCCTTTGGAAAATGGCATACCAGAGGAGGCCTGGTCGGGAAAGGAGGTAAATCTGGTTTTTCTTCGAGTATTTGGGTGTGTTGCATATGTTCATGTTGATGCTATGAGTAGAAGTAAGTTAGATGCTAAATCTGTTAAGTGTACGTTTGTTGGATATGGCGGTGATGAATTTGGCTATCGATTTTGGGATGAGGAAAACCGAAAGATAATTCATAGTCGAGATGTCATATTTAATGAACAGGTGATGTACAAGGACATGTTGGGGATATCCAAAGAAGGTGGTTCCGAGTCTCAGGTTGTGGAGTTAGACATTTCAACTTCGGGTGGGAAGCGAGGGGTTCTAGATGATCGGTGATTGTTGAGGAAGAACCAAGTACACCACCGCCAACAATTCCATTGCGGAGATCCACGAGAGATCGAGATCTCCGATAGGTATTCACCCTCCTTCATTATTTATTGTTAATCGATGGTGGTGAACCCAATGTTATCACGAGAGGCCACACATAGTGAATGGTGGACAAGTGGAAACTTGCAATGGATGATGAGATGAATTCATTGATGACCAACGGAACTTGGGAGCTAGTTGAGCTTCCTAAGGGCAAGAAAACACTGCAAAACAAGTGGGTTTACAGAATAAAAGAAGAGGCTGATGGAAGCAAACGCTTCAAGGCAAGATTTGTTGTGAAGGGGTTTCAAAGAAAACATGGTATTGACTATACCGATGTTTTTACTCGATGGTGCGGTTAACTACCATTCGATTAGTTCTGAGTCCGTGGTGGGCAGAGAATTTGGTGTTAGAACAGGATGGATGTGAAAACCGCCTTTCTTCATGGTGATTTAGATGAGGACATCTACATGAAGCAAACCAGAGGGATACTTGTCTGCAGGGGAGTAGTGAGCTAGTTTGCAAGTTGAAGAAAGAGCTTGTATGGTCCGAAACAAGCTCCATTACAATTGGTACAAGAAGTTTGATGGGTTCATGCGAGAGATTAAGATCAATAGGTGTGAGGTCGACCATTCTTTGTTACTTCAAGAGGTATGATGATGGTTATATCATTTTGCTATTATATGTTGATGACATGTTGATAAAGCGAGCTCTAAAGTGTTTCGGGAGGTGAGCAAGTTGAAGGAAAAATTGTCTGAAAGGTTTGCTATGAAGGACCTTGGAGAGGCCAAGCAAATCTTGGGTATGTGAATCGATCGTGACAAGGTGGCAGGAAAATTGTATCTTTCACAGTCAATACATAAAGAAAGTCTTGGAGAGATTTAGTATGGAAGATCTGAAAGCCGGGCGGGTCCGTTGGGAAGTCGATTCAAAACACTCAGATATCTTGAAGAATTGAAAGTTTGATGTATGCAATGGTGTGTACAAGACCGAGATATTACCAAAGGTGGGAGTTGTTAGCGGTTTATGGGCAATCCGGGTAAAAGATTGAGAGGCGGTGAAGTGGATCCTAAGATACTTGAGAGGTACTACTGAACAAGTTTTGTGCTTTGAGGGCAAAAGCGTTGGGTTGGCAGGATATGTTGATGCAGACTTGACATCAAATGATCTCGACAAAAAGGAGGAGTACTACTGAGGTATGTGTTTACTTTTGGTGGTACAACAATATCTTGGGCTTCTAAGTTGCAAAAGATCGTAGCTCGATCCGCTACAGAAGCGATCGTTCGCGATCCATGAGGCTTAGTAAAGAAATGGTTTGGTTCTTGAGAATCTGTCGTGTGAGTTGGGGAAGGAGCAAAATGATAGTATTACGTATAGTGGAGGATCCAGTGTTATTCACTTGACGAAGAATTGACCTTTCACTTTCGAGGGCCGAAGCACATCGAGTTGAGGTATCATTATATTCGTTCGCCTCATTGAGAACAAGATCTTACGGTGATGAAGATCCTAAGTGAGAATCCTGGCGACATGTTGACTAAGGTTGTGACCTTAGAGAAGTTGAAGTTATGCATGACTTCAACTGGCGGCCTTAAATCGAGCATAAGGCGTCTTACACTACTACCAAAGGAGAGAGATCATTGAAATGGAGAGACAAGTTACTGAGAGTCGGTCTCCAAATGTGGGAGATTGTAGGGTTGTGGAGACCGGAGGCAGACCACGGGAGACGCTCGACCAGTGCCCGAGGTCGAGCACTATTGCTCGATCGAGAGCTCCCCCATTCCAGCGCCATCGAGGAGCTTGAGCTAGCAAGTTGATCGAGCAGAACCGCTCAACCAAATGCCCTGGTCGAGCGGTTCCGGAAGCCCATACGCGGATTTAGGGTTTTTAGGCCCAGTCTCATATAAATATTTTTTGACTAATTGTATTTGCCTCTCTCGGTCTTTGTCTTTAAACACACAAAAAAATAGTCATTCCCGATTTAACCCAGGTAACCAAATTGTTGTTCCTTAATTCGTTGTTCCATTATTTTCTCCTATAATTGCTTTAATTCCTAACAAAAAAGATTCAGGAATCACATTTGACCTCCATGATCCTCAATTTTTTTGTTTTGTTTTCAACACAAGCATAATTGGTTTTGGTGACAAATGATGAAGGCAATTCAGGTGTTAGTGGTAGTTCTGGGGTTGGTTGCTCTGAGCGGAGTCGAATGCAGAAAGCGAAGGAGTTTCGACTCTTTCGAGTACTCTGCTATTAGTTGCAGAGCTAAGAGCGCGTCGATAGTCGATTTTGGTGGGGTTGGAGATGGAAAGACACTCAACACACAGGCGTTTCAGAAAGCAGTAAATGAGCTGAGCAAATATGCATCACAGGGTGGGGCTCAGCTATTTGTACCTGCTGGTAAATGGCTCACAGGGGCCTTCAATCTCACCAGTCATTTCACACTTTTTCTCCACAAAGATGCTGTCCTTCTTGCTTCTCAGGTAATCCCCCCAAACAGTTTACCAAATACACACACATGCTTACAGAATCTAGTTCTTTTTGTGTGTCCTTATGAAGTTCTGTAATTCTTGGTGTAAACTGTTGATGCTTTTTGGTACCTAAAGACAATTAAGGAGCATTTTTCTTGATTAACAAAAACGTTAAACTTAACTTGATCAGGATATAAAATCGTGGCCCGTGGTTGACCCCTTACCGTCATAAGGGCATGGAAGGGATACAGCAGGGGGGAGGTACATCAGTCTCATATCTGGGACTAATCTTACTGATGTTGTCATCACAGGTATTTAAGAATCTCACAAATGAACATTACAATGAAATTTAGCCTTATGCTATGTGTATAAATGTATCAGGTCAGAATGGCACAATTGATGGTCAAGGTGCTCAATGGTGACAGCAGTTTCACAAGAAGAAGCTAAAGTACACAAGGCCATATCTTATTGAAATAATGCACTCAGACAATATCCAGATATCCAATCTAACACTAGTCAATTCCCCATCATGGAATGTCCATCCTGTTTACAGCAGGTAAAAAACACATACACACACACACACATGCCTCATTACTTTCACAGGATGCATACATGACTAATATATATTGACCAACATCTGCAGTAATATAATCATTCAAGGCATAACAATCCTAGCTCCAGTAAGTTCTCCCAATACAGATGGAATCAATCCAGGTCTCTCTATTTCCCTTATTTTCAATTAAACATCTAAAACCATTAATAAATCTAGAGATTTCAGGCTACGGATATAATACTCGATCAATACTAAAGTTTTAGCTCTTCATCGTCAGATTCTTGCACAAACACAAGAATTGAGGACACCTACATCGTCTCTGGAGATGACTGCATAGCAGTCAAAAGTGGTTGGGACGAATACGGTATCAAATACGGTATGCCAACAAAACAGCTGATAATCAGACGCCTAACTTGCATTTCACCTTACAGTGCTGCCATAGCATTAGGCAGTGAAATGTCAGGTGGGATACAGGACGTACGAGCCCAAGACGTAACAGCCATTCACACAGAATCGGGTGTCCGTATAAAGACAGGAGTGGGGAGAGGAGGATACGTGAAAGACATATACGTAAAGGGCATGAAATTGCACACAATGAAATGGGTTTTTTGGATGACAGGAAACTACGGTTCTCATGCTGATAGTCACTACGATCCAAACGCCTTACCAGAGATAACGGGAATTAACTACAGAGATGTGGTGGCTGAGAATGTGACAATGGCAGCTAGGCTCGAGGGTATATCGGGCGATCCTTTTACCAATATCTGCATTTCTAATGCAACAATAAGTATGGCTAAGAAGGCTAAAAAGTATCCATGGACTTGCACGGATGTGCAGGGTGTTACCAGTGGGGTGGTGCCGCCACCGTGCAACCTGCTACCAGATCAGGGAGAAGAGAAACAGGGCATGTGTGATTTTCCTTCAGACATTTTATCTATTGATAGTCTTCAGTTTCAAAAATGTTCCTACAAGATGAACTACTTGTAAAATCCTGGTCAGCTATCAGATATATTATTAAATGTCTACTTCAAGACTCTGTATTTCTTGAATATAATGCGAAGATGAAATGGAACTGGTAATACATATTTCTTATGAATAAGGAATCTTGAATTTATCACTCTAAAATTACAGAAGACACCAATTAGTAGTTGGTGCATTACACATTCATCTAGAAAAGAAAAGCCTCTGCTGTTATGTTTATGTTGTTTCAGCACTGTCATATAAACATATATAGCCAATTAAAACCGATCGTTTATATGGCAACACAGCTCCGGAATGCGATTTTTTATGTTTTTAAAACAAGTGGGAACTGATGTAATAACATTATTCAATGAGTTGGGTCGGGGTTGAATCTTACAGATTCCCTCCATATGAGTTCCTTGATGTGTTCTTCAGTAACTGATGGCTGCTCAAAATCAAAGACAAAAGGATGGGGGCAGACAGGCTCCTCGTTGATATTGTGAAGAGGGGCCAAGTATGGATGGCAGAGAGCTTCTTCAACTGCAAGTGATCAAGAAAGTAAAAAAAGTAAAACCATTAGGAAAAACACAAAAATCTGCAACTTTTTTCATTATCCAAACTCTAATGTTAAAATGGCATCGTAGCATGTCCAACCAGAGAATTATTACTCTTATACTACTACATATGCAAGACTTGAAGTTGCAATAATTTCATATCTGAACTCAATGAAATCTGGAATGTAGACAGTTAAAACTCATGGAATGCGACACGAGCATAGTTGCTGAAAAACTGGTAGGCTGCTAGGTGAGGACTTCCTTACATGGCACAATCATATTAACGAAAATGAGGAGAATATATGATTTGAAGGCCAATGATGAACTTTAAATGTAACATAACAACAGAAATAAAGCTTATATAAACCTCCAGGTGGAATGGAATTATGTTCCCACAAATATATGGTCCACATCTAGAGCCAATCCGATGACAACTGTACAAATCCACAAAGAGTTAGAGAAAGGTAGTCTACTTAGAGAAGCAAGTATACCTGTAATGCGCCTGCTGGGATCAAAGACGAGCATCCTCTCTAACAAATCAAGAGCCCCAGGAGCTGCATTTTGAAATTTGGCAGAAAATTGTTGCTTGGGGTATTGTGGGAGCTGCCTAACATATCGTCGGGCATTGTTGCTCCTAAGAAACCCCAGGCTCGCATCATCTGGAGACCCTATCAGCTTTATCAAACAACGAAGGATCAGTATCGCTGTATCAGAACAGATACTAGCCAGCTTCTAAAAATGGAATAATAATAAATTTATAAACGAAAATATGCATGACAATGGAGGCAAGAATGCAATATCTTTCTATGTAGACTGCAAACCTTCCAGAAGTATTACAGATGTGAAATTTTATCTTATATTAACTGAATCACAATCAAATATGGAAACACAGAATTAGTTCCATTGTTCAGAGTGGCATGTGCACATTCATTAAGTTCTGTGGAGATAAACAAGCACAAGATTTAGATTAACAGGCAAAAATTATGCTATGTTTCCTACTAATAAACTGATGATATGGTGGGTGCAGCAGACCATATCAAGAATATAAAGTTTTCAATTAGAAAAATGACATATGTATTTCAATGACTGCTGGAAAAGAGATACCTCGGTGATGAGTCTCAACTGATGAACATAATCTTTTCCAGGAAACAGAGGTTGTCTTGTCATGATTTCACCGAGTATGCAACCTACGGACCAGATATCAATTGCAGCAGTGTATTCTGAACAATTTAGGAGTAGTTCTGGTGCCCGATACCAACGAGTAACAACATATTCCGTCATGAAATCTGTCTCAGATGTTGTCCTTGCAAGCCCGAAATCTCCAATTTTCAAGTCACAATTAGCATTCAGAAGCAAATTGCTGGGTTTAAGATCACGGTGCAATACACTTGCAGAATGAACATATTTAAGCCCTCGCAGGATTTGGTAAAGAAAGTACTGCAAATTTTGGAAGAGAAAATCAATTGGTTTTCCTAGTAAATTGAACTTATTTTTGATTGAAAATGAAACTAATTTGATAAATGAGGTGATAAATATAACATAAGAAGGTGAGGGCAAACCCGGCAATGGTCATCGGCCAATGGTTGGTTGGAACGGTTAATCTGGTGAAGATCGGTGTCCATTAGTTCATAAACAATGTAGACATCGTTGAAGTTCTCCTTTAGTGGTGGTCTTATTATGTCCTTAATTGCAATGACCTGACAAAAACACGAGAGATGATAATGAAATGTCACAATATACTAAACTAAATTTGACAAAATGCCCACGGTTAAGAAAGGAAAAATTATAGCTTAATAGAACAACCAAACAACCATATTAGAGGTGAGTAGTTAAGAGCAGAAATGCTTACATTATCATGATCCATGTGAAGCAGAAGTTTAATTTCCCGTAGTGTCCGCTTTGCATCAATTCTGTTATCGAATGCATTACCTATTTTCTTAATGGCAACTTCTTCACGAGTCTCAGAGTTTACAGCCGCACTGAAGCAAATATAAGTTTTTAGTTCATGTATGAAACCAGACCACAGAGTTGTACTAAGAACAGGAAATCTTTTGCCTATAAATGTAAAATAGCCGACAAGACAAGTATTAAAATCGACAAACGACTCAAGTAAGATAACTGAGAAAGAAACTTGAACACCTACCAAGTTAGATACCCGATTGAGATAATTAGTAACCATGTTTTTATAATAATTTGCCTTTGCCATAGTCAGTTACACCAGTTATATACAAGGGACAAGTTCAATGAATACTATGTATATACATGTACCAAAATTGACAAAGTAACAGAGCATCAGATGGTCCTCTAAATCATGCACATTTTATGAGAAAAGGCTCTACACTTATTAGTATTTTTCGGAAAAAAACTGATTATTTTTTTATAAAGGGGCATGAAATTTCAACATATTGTCATCTCTTTCCATTTTAACAATCACGGCGCAATATGAACCTTCCTTGCAAAACATTGAATACCAAATAAATTTGGTATTTATAGTTCACATCAATTTCTTTTTATCCATTTCCTATGCTGCCAATCATGAGATAGAAAAACAGCCAAGCACCTGGCAATGGCAAATCCCATTAACCAAGATAATGACTCTCTGAACCTCAATTGGAATCAAACATTTAATTGGCATAGTTTTTAAAGCTTTGGAGCTATGATGCATCAATAATTCCTCAAAACTAAAGTTACAATTAACTCAAGGAGGACACCTCATTTTCGAGGCGAAGAAATGAACCTCACAAACCATTTTAGTGAAATTTCTGCACTCTTACTCATTGGGTTGATCATCAATTTATAAAATACCATCAAGAAGCAAAAACAGAAAAAAAAAATAAAAAATCAACCTTATTGGCATTCAGCCGACATTCATCCAAGATCTGGAGATAAATCTAACATAATTACAAAATTCCCAGACCCCATTTCATTCTATCATATTTAACCTCTATACAATCATCCTCTAGTCAACTATAATGAACAAGTCAACACCAAGTCAACTACATCTTTAAGAACAGGAAATCAACGAGCAAGAACAGCAAAGAAGCTTAAATTCAAGAAAATAAAGAGGAATGATTGATTATTACCAGACAATGCCATAAGCCCCACGGCCAATAGGGCGAAGAGGAACATATTTTTTGGAAACTTCAAATATATTACCGTACAAATTGTACTGTACATATCTCCCACCATGAGTTGCAACCCCTTTGAAATTATTATGCCCACCGTGATCACCTGACTCCACAGACATACCCAAAAACAAGTGAAAAGTAATCCAATTGAAAATTTTGAAGAAGCCCCAGTTACAAAGACAGATTTGTTTTTGCGAGCTACAAACTTTGTCTGTGTATGACTATGAGGATATGATGAAACTGGAGAAAAAAGGGTGTTGGCTTGTGAACTTTTGAACTGGAATGACTTGAGACTACCCGTGAATTATCTTCAACCATACATTTGGCTACAGGTTGACTCTTCTTAATCCCTTTATAATCTTTACTCACATATTTAGAGTAACGACAAAGTTGTTGATCATAGGATTAAATATTATTAGTACTCCCACCGTACAAGATGAGTTGAACATTTGATTTTTACACGTATTTTTACGAGCGAAGTTTGTATTAGTAATTAAAATGATAAAGTGAATTTTAAGGAGGGGTGTGATAGACGAGCCCCCTTATCTATCATACCTCTCTTTAAAAGTTATTTTATCATTTCAAATTTTAATACAAAATTCACTCACAAAAGTGTGTGTAAAAGTCAACTGTTCAAGTCATCTTGAGACGGAGGGAGTATTAGTTTATAAAACGGAGAGAATATTAATTTATAAAAATAGCGGTATCAATTTATATAAGTGTAATAGTATCAGTTTATACCAACAAATTTAAAGATAGTGTCCGATTGCATACTTGTTTCTGCTGCAGTTGGTGTGATATTCCGGAAAATAGCACTTGACCTGGTCATTAATTTCCATCATGTCGAGTAATTCGTTTGCGCAGAATCAATTAAAATACTGAAAAATGTAGTGCTAAACTCAACTCGCAAATTCTATTTGTTGGTCAATACTCATGATTCAACGTTAAAACTTAGTAAAACTCAACTGGGTAGCCTTAATTGCAAAAATATTTTTCTTGATTAATATTATTATTTTACTTATTTAAATTTTAAGTCCTAAGTTTGCTAAACTTAGACTAAGAATAATTTTATTTATTCTTGCTGCATAGACAGGTAATTTCCATCAACTGCCATTTTAATAAGTTTCGCGAAACTAAGCCAAAACAAAAAAATAAAATTATTACTAACAATCTATATTTGACGCATTATTATTATTATTATTATTATTATTATTATTATTATTATTATTATTATTATTATTATTATTTATTATTATTATTATTATTAACGCAAGTGTTGTGTGAAACTTATTTTAAATTTATAGATCTTATTCTTAAATTATCACGACTAATATTTTTTTATAATGTAAGTCATGTCTTTCAATTTCAATTATTACTATTAATATTTTTTTTACAATATAAATCATACCCTTTAGTATCACGAGCAATACTGTTCTGTTGTAGTAAGTTATACTATTGCAATATGAATCATACCCTTTAATATCACAATTGATACCCTTTATTTATATAAATTATACTATTATACCCTTAGATTATCACAACTGATACCCTCTAATAATATAAGTTATACTATTATGTGAAACTCATTCAACCTATATTTTGCCTTATTATTAATTTATTATATAATTTATTACAGTTGAAGGCGTGAAGCATTTATTGTATATGGCAAACCACAGCTCACAGTATCCACAAAACCTAACCCCAAATGATCCCACCCTATTTATATATACAGAATAGAAAATCCATTCCCTTGAGATGAATAATTCCAAATTTCCAATTCCATACAAAGTCAGGATTTATTATACGGCCCACCAAACACCCTAACCTTCAGCTCTTGAACAAAGTCTTCATCTTGTATTGATGCATACCCGACCCGCCTCAGGTTACTAAGCAACGCATTGCGTCCCAACACGACTCCTCGGAAAAACCCATGCACCTCGTTTCCAAGCTGATTAAGTCCTTCATGCACTTTTTCCATCGATTCTTCAAAATCCAACTTCATGTTCTCCAACACTTGGCCTTCAGCTGCACCGTCGTATAACTTCTTCACGCCCGTCTCAACAGCTTCAAGCTCCTTCAACAAAGCACAAGCCCCATTTAATTCCATGTTTCTTATTTCGGAATTGACACGAGTTTGGAGATCGACAAAAGCCTCTGCCCACAAGCACGTCCCAAGAACGCGGACGTCCACCAGACACTCTGCAGTGCCAAAGAAAGCAGCAGCAAATACACTGCAAATGAAAAGAGTTGCAGCTTTAAGTCCGTACATGGCTTGCAACAGAACTTTTTCCTTTGGGGAGTTCTTAATTCTGGGAAGCTCTAGTGTTTGAGCAAGACTGTCCATGATAAAGAAGATTTTATCGAGTTTAGAATTATTCGGAGTCATATGCACCTCCCATACGTTTATAAAATGATTTGGGGAAGCACTTTCCAAGTCACGCAATGCGCATGTAAGGTGAAGGCGGCCCCTTTTCAAACGCAAAAATTAGTGATTTTAAGTGGTGCAAATATCCAGAAACTTAAGACTATCGTCAAAGTAGGCATCGATCCACATGTCATCCCAATCAATAATGGGGAGTTCAAGAGCAGTAACAAGAAGTTTTATCTCAGTATGGATTTCACATAGGGACTTTATTGCATTTCTCATCCATGAAAAAGAGAGCAAATCTTCGGTACCTTTAGGCTTCAGCCTTTTAAGCCGCCCTGCCAAATTTTCCTCGAAAATACTCAATACATTAAGCATCTTAGGGGGAGAGAGGAACCCTTCGGCAATAACCTGCGGAAAGCATTTCTGAAAGGGAGAAACCGCCTGGGAGGATCCTGAGGACATGCCATTCGATGTATGCTACAAAAAAAAAAACATAATACAACAGAAAGGGATAAGTCTAGAAACTATATATATAAAAATAAAATTGCAGTAAATAAGAGACCAAGAAAGAAGAAATATGGATGCTCTCATAAGATACATCGATTATCACAGGAAGACACACAATACGGCCGTAGACAAAGAGCAAAACGTGTAACATGAAAAATCATAAGCATTTAAAGAAGGGAGAGGCAGCACCTTAAAGTATAAAAAGGTGTCATGTTGCATCTAGTGCTCAGGAATTAATGATGACACTTAACTTGGACGAAATCACCCAGACCGAAAACACAAACAACGATCTAAAGAACCACAATCTTCAATGTGAAAACCAGAAAACCAGTAAATGAAAAGATGTCAAACACGTTTGACTACATAGTTGTTGCCAACACTTTCTAGTTTTTGAGACGACAAGTCGTCTCAACAGTTTTGTCCATTTACTTTTAGTTTTTGAAACCACAGTCATAGTGCACTAAGGCTGAAAGCACGATACAGATTGAAAACCCAAAGTTTTCGATTCCAAATCTAGAAAATCACTAAATAAAATCAACATGACATTGAGCCATTTCTTACTAATCATCACTGATATGTCCAAAGTTTGTTGCTAAGACGAGATGTTTCCATAATTTTTCTAGTTATGTTCCTATTGTGACTATAATTTCCTGCATATCTAAAGAACCAACGTCCAACCTATGGTATCAAGAAGAAAATCTTAATCTATAACATGTCAATAGCTTATTAAAAAAAACTACCATGTCTCTCCAATTTAAATGATTCCAACCCATAACACACATGGAAAACTTTTGCACCAAATTTACTAATTAATTATCAGTCTATTAATTTCCAGAAAAGGCCAATCTGTCTATTATAAAATAAAAATCACACTATAATGTATTTAAATATATAAAAATTGCAAAATTAAGGTTCGAAAAAATATATAACTCAATCAAATTCAATAATTTAAATACATATAACTAACTTTAACTATAGAGAACTAAATTATTTAATAATTGGATAGTAATTTCGTGCGGATGAAGTGTCAGGCCACTTACAAAAGGAGTTTGTTTAGAGTAGATTCACGCCAAAAACCCACACCAAATTTGCCAAATTGCAGTACGTTTGGCGAAGCCTAAATTAGAATTACTTTCAATTTTCACAACTCAACAAATAATCTCAACGAGATAAAACCAGCACTAGAAAAAACTCAAAAAATATATAAAATCTGAAATGATTAGAAGAGTAAATGGCAAACACTCTGTTTCGCCAAATATTCTTGAAAGAAAATTTATCCAGAATCAAATTACTGTAGAAAATGAAATTAATTTGTCAAAAGAGTGCCGCATTTAACATAACTCGCCGATTAGAACGATAAACGGGTGAAAATTCCGCAGGGGGCTTCACTATTTGGTAAATATTCAAAACCAAACTCCAACTACAACACAGAAGGCGAAGTAAAATAGGCAGATACGCGGAAATGAGTGTGGAAAAGCCATTTTAGAAGAAGGCTTACCTGAATCAGTACTCGGAGACGCGTAGGATAGGGGGATTATGATCGAACGAAATGTATGCCAAAATGTTTGGAGGGTTTACGTTTTCCTGACCCCTGGATTTATCATTTATAATAATGGTTATTTACTGCTATTGGGTGGGACGCGATTGGTTGAAACTTGAAAATTAAATCTCTGATTTTATTAATCTTATTCCAAATAATTAAATATTATTGTAATACCCTCGATTTAAAAGTGCACGTGCCCTTATTTTCTTGAGGCACGCGGTGAGACGGAAAGAATAATTTGGTCATATGACGTTTTAACACTTTAAAATATTGAATGTTGATTTGTCTTAATTTGACAGAGAAAAAACATGTGAAATATTGTGACACTTAAATTATGTCGAATCTAACATAAATAAGACAAAAAATGACTAAATTTCGCGGGTCAAAGGTCGGGGCGGGTCGGGTGCTGGCAGGGTGGACAAGTTGTGGATTTGACGAACAGGGTGGATATATATTAATAGATGCATATCATTCTTGATGCGTGTGTTTGTAAATTTCAAACGATTTAAATCTGCTTTCTTAATGTGTTTAATTCTGTCTTAGATTCCTCTTGAATACATAATTTTAGTTTCTAAATTTTTAATGTGTTCTTATATCTATATATGAGTGTTCTTTACGTTGTTATATTGAAAAAAATTTTTTTTTTTGTCAATTTTTTGTGTGTTACTATATTCATAAAGTAATATGGGTTACATGGTAACATGTTATTGTTCATATGGTAACACATGAGTATTCACATAGTATTACGACGATATATGAATAGTGTTACATATTACTAAAAAAAATGTGTTCTTACATAACAAAAAAAAGTGTTACTATATGAAGAAAAAACGTGTTCTGCATGAATAAAAAAACAAAGACAAGCGAAAAAATAAATTCCCAATCAAAAGTTACAGATTTAAAGAACAACTTGATGTGTTACTACATGAATAAAAGAGTGTTACCGCATGAGCAACACAGTGTTACTACATAAAAAAAACCAGTACAAGCGCGAAAAAAAATCTCCAATCCAAAATAGAAGACCTTGCTGCAGAATTTACATTTAAATATCCGATTATCCGCACACAATTTCCAGCAGCTAAACACTATAGCAGCATCAGAAGCCATTAACACACTGCAATTTCTTTTCTTTGTCGGCCTTATTTCAAAGTACACAATTCACGCCACAAGAAATTACTCACCATCGTTTATACTTTGATCATAATTTGATCTTTTTATCTATCATATTCTGGAGATGGAAAGTAGCAGATCGATGTCAAGGTGTAATAGCAGAGACGCTTCGTTGGAATTGAAGATTTGATGTCAATAAAGGAGCGGCTGTTAAATGCAAGGAAGAAGAAAGCCCTACCCGTCCAGTGCGTTGCAGACCCGCACAAAAAATGAAAAAACCCAATTAAATTGTAATTGCACATATGGTTGTATGCAATATTGCATACAAGTTTTTATCTTTACATTATGTCTTATGTATGATACCGTCTTATATAAATTTTTATCTATGTTTTTTTATATACTTGCAAATAAAGAGTTTAAAAGTTACATATAACATTTGGCAAGACTAATAACATTCGATAAAGTATAATAAATAAATAAAAACTCATATGAGACTATTTTATAAATAAAATGAGGTATAAATTAGCGTAAATAAATATTCACCCTTTCATATTTTGACTCATCGCGAGACCGTCTCGTCTCCTCTATTCTCAAACATCGTTTTTTATATTACTAGATTTGTATAGTTGTATCACTTTATGCTACATCATTATAAAGCACATGCTATTATTGTACTCCATAATCTCCATTCCATCGTTCTATCTATAAATCGAGCATATCTTATGTGTACATGAAAAATAGAGCTTTTCAAAAATAAAGTAAAGTGCATTTATTATATGCAAATCCAAAATACAACCTTTGGTGAAGCAAAACGGTTACTTTTTTGCAGTCTTTAATTAATACTGTATATATCTGAAAGCACACACGTTTTTACGTGTACAGCAAAAGTAAAGTATGTATGGTGTTTGACCATATGCTAATTTCATACTCCCTCCTCCAATTCATAATATTGTTGTTTTAGATATTCAGGTGTGAAATATTAGTGTAAAATGTAAAGGGACAAAAAAATGGGTGGATTCCCACAAATCAAACTGAGTCAAACGAATTTTCCCAAAAATATTACACGAAAGCACAATAGAAAAATTTGCTCAAAGATCTATGTTGTTATAAAGACATATATGTATTACTGTATAAGCACAAATATATTCTTGTAACGACAAGTAACACATATTTACGCTGCGGGCAATAAAAAGATGTCTTTGAAAGGCATTCTAGACTTCTAGTTTCTATCTTACAAGCAAAATTGACAGAAAACACGAGTCATGAGATGTGCAAGAGGGACAGTATGTTGGAATCATTGTGTCATCATGTCGCCCACCCAACGTTTGTAGAGGTGGCAATTTGAGAGTTACACGGACCAAATAGCATAAAATAAGATTGGGCTGGGCCTCCCATTATCCGGAAAGGCCAACTGGGCTAGTTTTGATCCCGGCCCAACAACTAAATATGGAACACAAACGAAAACTATCCATCAAGATTTTGAAATATATTTAGATTTACCATTCGAATTTCCATCCACCACCCACCGCAATCCCAAAGCAAACAGAGTCTTACAGAATGCTCCGGATCTTATTGTTATTTCTTTCTATAAGGAGTGAAGAATGGTTACAAATGATAATGGTTTAGGTAAATACTTGGAAACAATGATGATAAATACTGACTTTAGTGTACAATGAAATGGCACGAATGAGTGCGAAAAAGTTTGATACATAGAAATCCAATCGTAACACTATCTCCATCTAGTCGGTGGCATGTTATGGCTCCTACTGCTATCCTCTTCACTAATATCAGACATACCTTCATTGCTTTCTATCTTGGTTGGCCGACGGTTGTCTTCTTGGTGAGAACCCGAAGATTCTCGAGCAATTCGCCGTTCCTGAAATTATGCACCAGGAAAATTGTAAGAAAAACATACAAACACCAATCCAATTTGAGGACATAATTCTGAGTCATACATCGCGAGATAGCAAGTCTTCTGATTCCAGCATGTGTATTATATGACCCATTTTTGGCCTCTTCTGTGCATCAGGATCAACACATCGAAGAGCTACCAAGATGAGACGTTTCAGTGCTTTTGAGGCAGGCATTTCAGGCAATTTAGGGTCAATTACTTCCTCTGATTTCCTGTTTCCAACCATCGTTTTCAACCACTCAACTAAATGAACCTGCAATTTATGTCCTCAGTGAGAGTTATGAATAATGTTCGCGATCAACAAATTCCTTCAAAAATATTAAGACTAACCTCTCCCTGTGGCCGGCCATAATCAACGGGAGATCTTCCAGTGATAATCTCCATAATCAGTATACCAAAGCTATAAATATCACTCTTCTCATTAAGCATACCAGTGCAAGCATATTCTGGAGCGACATATCTAGAATGAGAATGAAAAATATTAAATCCTGGCCCATCAATATCATTGAAATCAGCATAATTTTTTCAAAAATGGACTAACCCGAATGTTCCCATTACTCGAGTGGTCACATATGAGCTCTCTGAATTCAATAGTTTAGCGAGACCAAAATCTGATAATTTAGGATGCCACTGACGGTCAAGCAATATGTTGCTGGACTTGATATCTCGGTGAACAACCTTTGGTTCGAGACCTTCATGTAGATAAGCCAAGCTGCCAAAAAGACGAGGTAACAGAATAAGTAATAATCAAGAACAAGTTGCAAGAGATCAAGTTAGTTGAGTTGTCATACCCTTTTGCAGTCCCAATAATTATATTCATACGAATATCCCATGTCAATGGGCTGACTTCCCCCACATCTCCATGAAGCCACTGGTCCAGATTTCCATTATCCACAAACTCATAGACTAGCATCCTACATGATTAAGTAATGAAACTGAAGAGCAGTTCAACATTGGATATGTAAATATTAATTAAATATCGACTAGCAATTACATAAGTAACTATACCTGTATGCTCCTTCAACGCAGTACCCAAACAATCTAACGAGATTCTTATGTCTGACACGCCCAATTGCATCCACCTCCACTTTGAACTCTTTTTCAGCTTGACCCCTAAAATTGTGAATAAAGGCAAGAATCGTAAGATGATATCATACATTTACATATTGCCATATTGTAGATGCAGATCATTCAGTTTCCAATAAAAAACGCTTAGGTTGTATCAGGATTAAAGGGTCTGGACTAAAGGATTTGAAACCGTTATAGCAGATCTGCTTTGTTTGGATGGAGATAATGGGTTCAAAGTCTATGGGCTCTTGTTTTGGACTATTTTTCCTAAGATTTGAAATTCTCTTAACATGGAATCATTTGAAAGCTTCTCCAGATCCAAATCCTCCAATCCAAATACAACTTTTCTACATGGTATAAAGAAGGTATAGAACCCAAAAAGCATTTCAAAGAGCATGATTGCAACCCCAACACAGATTCCGTCCCGCTTGTGATGTGAAACAGGTTTATAACCCACTTTCCACTAGACTTTAATTTAAAGCGAGATGTTTATTTAGGTTAAATGAAAACGGAGTTACTTCTCAATACAGCTTTGCAAAACCTAGCATGGAAATCTTCCATCATTTCATATTAGAAACTACACATCCGAAATATTGAGTTATCCATACAAATTAGAATGCATCAACCAAACAAAAAGTACACATCCAAAAAGTGCATGCCCTGCATTGCAAATTATCAACTTAAGAAACAAACCAAATGTAAGACTTTCATACCTGTTATTCAATAAATTCTTTATGGCAATTCTGGTGTTATCAGCCAATACACCGTAATATACAATACCATATCCACCTTCACCTATCACGTTCTCATCTGACAATCCATTAGAGGCTGCCTCAAGCTCTCTCAAAGTATACCACCTTCCCCATCCCAAATGTGATACCTCAGGCAATGATCCGCTACCTCCAAGTGACCCGGTGTCTGTCCCACCCGTAGCCCTGCTCTCACCGCTTGATGCTCCCCTATCGGAAAACACCACTCTATGCTCCACCTTCCCCATATCTATCTGTATCTCCGGGATAGCCTTGAGATAAGAAAGAGAAAATTATTAGAAAACTAATAACTATTCTCAACCAGTTTATGGCTTAGAAACAACATGGAATAGTACAGATGCAAGTGGAAACATAAGATAAATTAATTAACTGTAGATTAACTATCATAGAATTAATGTTCTTTCAGTAAGTGGAATATCAATCTAAACCATGTCGATCAGATGAACTGCCAAAGGTGATAAATGAAACTTGTGGCAAGACTCACGACTCAATTGGGTAGGAATTACGAAACAACTAATCCAACAATATGCTACAAAAAAAAATAATTAACTGTCATTTTCAAATAGGTGTAAACGAAGATTCTATATAGTAATTAACCAAAAAGATATAGCTCAGTTCATTAACAAATATGCACGAATTACGGTGTAGTTGAAAATAAGCCCTTGCAAAAACCTTGAACAGAAAAGTCGAAAATTACGTTACAATTGAATTCGATTAAACAAACAAAATTAGATCGAGTACGCATTATACCTGGGGAACAATTGAACGGTGGTCAGCAGCGGCGGACTCATGGACGATCTCCTGGATTTCCTTGGAGACGACGGGAGTCATCTCGCCGCGTTTAGAGAGACTCGCCTGGCGGCGGCGCTGAGCCCTTCCGCCGCTTCGGCGGCGGCAGGCGGTGATGCAGAGTGATAATAGGAAGAGGATGAGCACAATCACCGCTCCGACGACTATTCCGATCACTACCCAGAGATGAAGACCGAAGATCGAGGTTTTCTTCGACAACTCCGGTTCCACAAACGCCGCATCGTACACCGACATATTCGCCGGAAATCAACCACTCCGTGTGTGCGCTCGTGTTGCACTTTTCAGTGCGTGACATGCAAATTGAATTCGGGGCGGCACTACCGAAATCTGGATTCGCCTGGCTTTCAGGATTCAGGAAACTAAAAATGGAAATTAAGAGTAATTGATTGTTCATATATATGTATACATATATCGGTGGAAAATTAAGGCCGTTAAGAGGCGGCGCGTATTGATAGATTTATCCCGACATAGATGGGATACAGGATACAAATTGAATTGAGAAGGCCCCACGCCGATTAAATGAGTTTTCCGGCGAGTTCGTCGCGTGTGTGTGTGTGTGTGTGTGTGAGAGAGAGAGAGAGAGAGAGAGAGAGAAAGGGGGGAGAGAATCTTTTTTGTATTAAAATATGTGTCACTCATTGTGTGTGTGCGCCCCAGTGTAATTCTCACTGTAAAGAGAAAAGTTGCCCATTTTCTCAAATCTTATTTTTTGAAAAATATATTATGCAAATCTTTTCGTTTTGATATTTAAAATTTAAATCCTCTTCTAAATAAGGCTGGAAATCAAATTTAATTCCCTGATTCAAGTCGAAATCGATTAAAAGGTCGATTTGAGATATTTACAATAAATATAATTCATTAATTTTTTTTTAGCGCATATAATTCATTAGTTCAGAAATCTGCATATTTACATAAAAAAAAAAAATATATTTTTGCCCAGTACAAATTAAAGCATATCTATTACTTAAAAAAAAATTATGGAGGGGTTTTATATTTATTTTTTGTATGTGCTGGAAAATTTATTCTGATTATTTAAGAGCAGCTTGGTCCCCCTAACCCAAAATCATGCAATACTATTTTAATTTAAGAATTAAAAGATAATACTCCCCAATTGGTTCTTTAACCAACAATTGAATATTTTAATTCTGAAGAGCCTTTAATAAGTTTCAGTGCAAAGATCAATAAATTTCTAATTTCATCTTTCATTTTATTATATCTAGAATATATTTAATTGGTTTCTTAATTAATTAGCCTCTCACTTATGTTACTACTGGAGTAGTATTTAAATTGAGGACACAGATAGTACTATTAAGGTTTTCTTAATATCCTTGAGAAATTAATTCTCATTAAATGCTCAAATTTGGCGTTGGGAAAAGGGAATTAGTATATGCATTTATTACTTCATTGACGTCCAATTCTCAAAGAGTAAAATGATTACTTAAATCCACGATGCGGAAAAATGCTCATTCACAACCAAAACATTTAAAATAATTTATTAAATTGACAAAATTTTGTAACATAACATGGTCTCACGCATTGCGGACCCTCACCATATATACATTAGGCTCAGGATTCTATTCGATTTATGTAATACCATATCATACAAAATTCTATTAATATAATGAAAAGTCCAGATTCATATTGCGCCCATATAATAAAAGAATTAATTTCAAAATTGTATATACACAAGTTTAATTATAATTATACAATTCAAGTTTGGCATCGTATAGTTTATTTTGTAAGTTTCCGAAGAACTAAAATAGAATAGGCGTTGAAAGGGTGGTTGACTATCTTTTTAAAAAGATCTTATATACTCATATTTTAAAAAAAAAAAAAGTCTATATTCATTACACCTTTTATTGGGATAAAATAAGATGATGAGTTTTTTTTCTTTTTTTTTTGTGGAGAAAATCAGATTCTTATAATGAAATAAATTGTACACCGAGTTTGTTAAACTCTGTTTTTATTTCAAGATACATTGCGTGTAAGCCCTTAACATCTTATTCTTGACATTGAAATTAGATTTTTTTTAAAAAAAACTTACCATGCAAATTAAATAACATCTTTGTGAATCAAATTTATTATTATTATTTATAAAAATAATTTATATTTTAAATAAATGACAATTTTCATATATAATAATATTATTTTTAATGTTTAATAATAATTTTTTTACACATCAATGACAATAAAAGAATAGCATTCGCTGTTAACTCACCCAAATTTTTGTCACGTAAATTTAATAGACGTCATTTTCCAAGGGTAGAATTAAGGCTCTGAAATTGATAAAGGAAATATTCGCTCACTTTAATAGTACCAACTAGGTAACTAGGTTATGAAAGGGATTGTTCTTTTTTTTTTTATCAGGAAAAAGTTTATTTTATTTACTTGGGTAATAGATACCCATAATTAAGTATTTACATAGTTTTAGAAGCCTAGAAAGGATATAGGATTAACAAACCAATCTTTCAAAGAAAACTCGCCTATTATATTGAATTTAGCAGAATATCAACTCCAGAAACGTCCTTTAATCTCATCCACAATCTTGTCTACCGAAAAAGTTGTTCCTTCGAAAATCTTCTTATTTCTCCAATTCCAAATAACTCAAACCACACAGATCCAAAAACCAATGATAATTTTATTCCCTTCTTTCCCGGGGAGGATCCAGGAATGGAGAAGGAAATGATCGTCTATGTTATTTATAAGAGCTATAGGAATGTCAAGCCAGTTATAGTAAGAGTTCCATACCTTTAAGCTTTCCGTGCAGCCCAAAAAGACGTGATTTGCAGTTTCGGAGGTAGAATTGCACAAAGGGCAGCTTGTAGAGGTGGTGGTTGGGATGATATTTCTCCTTGTCAAGTTATCAAGTGTCGGAAGTCTATTCCAAAGTAATCTCCACGCCATTGAAGTCGCTTTCAAAGGTGCAATCTTGTTCCAAACTGAGAGGAGGTTATTGAGGCTCGGTACAAAGTGGGCAGCCACAGCTCTTCTTGGCCCAAGGTAGGCAGCAACGCCGATTCTTTCAACGAGGAGTTCATACTCCTTCTTGACTTGGTATCGTCCGTCCGGAGTATTATTCCATTTCCAGTAGTCCCTAATTCCTTCCCTTGGAGTGTACCTATTAATCAGAGAAATTAGATTATCAAGTAAAGGTAACTCACGATCAAAAAGAGCCCGTCTCCAATTCCAAACCCACCTCCAAACTCCCTCAACCCACACCCATTTCTCAAATACTTTACCCTCTTTATTCTCACAAATATTAAAAAGCCTCGGGAAGAGACTCTTTAACGTTTTTTTTCCCACCCATAGATTGTGCCAAAATAAGGACTCACTCCCATCCTCAACACATTTCTCCATATTTCCCCAAAACCATTCCCCCCCCACACACTAGACCCGTTTGACACTACTTCATTCCATCAAGACGACCATCTATTTTCTCTTCTATTACCTAAGTAGCCCGACTCACCCAACTCCAACTCCCCATGAATTGATCTAACCACCCTCACCCAAAGACCCTTCCCATCTACAAAGAAACGTCATAACCATTTACCAAGTAAAGCCATTGAACAAGCCCAAATCCTTAACCCCTAAATCCCCCAATAATTTTGATTTGCAAACCGTTTTCCAATTTATCCAAGTAGTTTTAATTTTGTTCTCACACCCACCTCAAAGGAACACACATTGTAGTGAAGTCATCAATTTTATGACTTTTTTCGGAGCCCAGTAAAAGGACAATTGGTAAATAGGCATCGATGAAAGTACCGATTTCAAAAGAGTTAGACGGTCCCCTAGAGATATCTTCTTGTCGTTCCATGAGTTCAGTTTTTTCCGAATTTTTTTGAATGAAAGGCTCCCAATCTATGACCTTTTTGTGACTCACCCCGACCTTAACTCCAAGATATGAGAAAGGTACCTCGCCTGTTGCACATCCCACAATGGACGTCATTTACATCAATAGATCAGCCTCTACATTGATTCCCATAATGCTACTTTTGTTGTAGTTAATCTTCAAACCGGAGAGTAACTCGAAGATTTTCAAAGTGTGTTTCATTGTTCTTGCATTCTCCACCGTAGCAGTCCCTAAAAATATCATGTCATCAGCATATTGTGTTGGGAGATGAATTTAATAAAGATATGATTTTGATTAGATCCCAAAACCCCTGAGTATGATATGTTCAGAATAATCTTGATAGTTGAGTCAGGATTCAGTTTTAGAGTATTCAGGATGTTATCTGCAAAATGTATAGTCAGCAGATATAGATCAGGTTAGGATCTGAAGGTTCTGAAGAACTCAGTAAGTTTCTGAAGAAACCGAAGTTTCAATATGAAACTGAAGTTTCTGAAGTTTTAGTATGAAACTGAGATACTGAAGACTCAGTGTGAAACTGAGATACTGAAGACTCAGTATGAAACTGAAGAACTGAAGACTCAGCATGAAGACTCAGTATATCAGTCAGTACATCTGAAGACTCTGAAGACACAGAAGACAGAAGACTGAAGAGCTGAAGATCAAGAATACTGAAGGCACAGTAATTACTGAAGAGTCAGTAATGTACTGAATGCTTAGTATAAACCTGAATGTTCCGAGGCACTGAACATTTCTATCTGAAGGATGCAATACTGAGAAAATCGTGATTCCTTAGAAAGTTGGATATTGTCCAAACATTCAAGTGCAGACAAAAGGAACTAAGACAAAGTGCTGTTAAGGTTATATCACTCAGAGATTGTAACCAAAAGAGCCGTTGAGTTGTCTACCTTTAACTGGAGACAAAAGTCAAAAAGAGGAAGACATCACTGTACCATACTGACACTGACAGTGACAGGTCGCTGAAAAAGATGTCAGAAGTACTAAAATTCCAGACTGCAAAAAGTGAAGACCGGCTACATGAAAGGCTATTGCCTAAAACGTGTTAGGGAGTGTCAAACCCTAAATATAGCCGTTTCTCACACACCATAAGAGGAAACTCTCGGAGCTATCTCTCCAACGGATAGTTTTCAAAGAGTGGCCTTGGTGTATGCCTATAAATACTTGTGACCTTCTACATTGAAAGGTTATGGGAAATTTGTAAGCAACTCAAGAGCTCAAACTTATTATCGCAAAGTTGAAGCACTCGAAAAACCAAGAATTTCCCAAGTGCTTTATATTGAAGAGAGCTCATTAAACTAAGCCTAGCTTGATAAGATATATTCAAAGCTTAGTCGAGATATCCTAGCCTTTGCATTGTTCTTTATTGTAAAGGATATCTCATCCTAGTTGGAAACCAACCAAGAAACCCCAAACCCTTTAGAAGGTAGTTTGAGTGTGATTGTTGGTGAGATTGGAGTTGTAAAGAGTGAGTAAACTACAGAGGTAGTCAGAAAGCTCTAGAGGAGAAGTTAGTAAGCTACTGGTGGTAGTCTGAAAGCTTGTGTGAGTTGAGTAAGTTAACTACAGAGGTAGTCAGAAAGCTCAAGGCCGAGTTGAGTAAGTAAACTACAGAGGTAGTCAGAAAGCTCAAGGAAGTGATTAGTGAATTTCTCTGAAGAGATCAGAGAGAGTGGACGTAGGAGCTTGAGTCTCTGAACCACTATAAATTGATGTGTTCTTTGCTTTCTGTTTTGCTTATCTGTTGCATCACTGAGTTTTTGAAAGCATATTTTCACTGATATCTCAGTTGGAATCAATCCATTGGAAGTTGCATATAAATTGAATCACAGCCTAATCACTATTCTATTAAAGGAAGGTTTTTAGCAAAAGCTTAAAACGAGTATAAACTAAGGGCCAACCATTCCGCACATCTGAGTAGCTAGAACAGATAGTTACCAAACTAAACTTACTCTTCTGAGGGTTCAGTAAGTTAGTTATCTGATCCAAGCAACTCAGGATCTCTGAAACTCAGGACTCAGTTGGGATTATCTGAGGTTTCTGAAAGCAGCTCAGGATCACTGTCTCAGTAGACTTTGACTCAGAGCAATCTGTGCTTCTCAGGACCAAATCATCAGGACAACCTGACCCAAGCTGACCTCAGTAAGAAAAAGTTTTAAAAACACTGAGCACGTGTATTCCCCCCCATACACGTGTAAGACTCGTTTGCACCGGGACCAACATACTGGAGATGTGATGTTCTGATGTGCTCGGTTCCTAGAATGACCGGTTCGAAGAGATTCAATTCCACGGCTCTCGACGTCAGGATGCTTAGGCCTTCTGCTACTAGAAGATATAGGAAAGGAGACAAGGGGTCCCCTTGTCTCAGGCCTCTCTCTAGCTTGAATTTCCCCGAGGGTGATCCATTAACTAGCACCGACGCATACGCTGAAGACACGCACTCCATGATCCAGCCCCTCCATTTTGGACAGAAGTTGAAATTTTTTAGCATTGAGCCCAAAAAATTCCAGTCCACAGTGTCATATGCCTTAGCAAAATCTACTTTGAAGAAGAATCTCCTCAGGTTTCTTCTCTTAGCTTCCTCAATTGCCTCGTTAAGCACCACCACACTATCAAGAATATGTCGATTTCCCATAAAGGCACTCTGGTTAACCGAACTCAGCTCGTCCATCACCTTCCGAAGTCTCGCAGCCAAAACTTTTGCCAATATTTTGTAAATTCAGCCTATTAGAGAGATTGGGCGGAAGTCACTCAGAGCTTCAGGGTCTTCTTTCTTTGGGATTAAGACAATGAAAGATGGATTTAGACCTCGGACCAATTTGCCATTGGAGTGGAATTCTTCGAGCATTTTGAGAATATAGCCTTTGATCACATTCCAACACTCTTTGATGAATTTGAAATTGAACCCATCCGGACCCGGGCTTTTTGAATTATCGCAGCTCTTGATAGCCTCCAAGACTTCAGATTCCGAGAACACTTCAGTCAGCATTCGATTATCAACATCAGAAATTTTGCGCTGAAAGAGGTCAGCTGAGATTATTGGTCGAACACAGCAAGGCTTGCTGAATTGGTTTCTAAAAAAATCCCGGATTCCGGTCTTTACTTCTTTGGTATCTTCTGACCAGACCCCATTCAGATACAAACCAGAGATTTCATTCTTCTTTTTTCTGAAGTTGATGGCGCGGTGAAAGAAACTTGAATTTATATCTTCTTCATTCAGCCATTTAATCTTGGCTTTCTGTGCATAGAGGTTGTTCCTTTGATTGAGGCTTTTGAATAGGTTTGTTGTACTTTCTTTCCTCTTCATTATTTCTCCCTCCTCAAGACCAAAGGTATCATCAATGATATCTAATTGATGAATCTCATTTTTGAGTTGATTAATTTTGCCTTCAATGACTCCGAAAACTTCCCGATTCCAATTCTTCAGATCCTCCTCAAGCATTTCAACTTTTCTTTGATTCTGAAACCGTGCCAACCATCGAACTCGTATCCATTCCAGGTCTTCTCAACAAAATCCTTGAATTCGGGGTGCGAGAACCATGTATTAATGAAGCGAAATGGTTTCGGACCCCAGTCGACAATTTTATTCTCGAGGAGGATTGGGCAGTGATCAGATACCGTACGCTTCAGTCCTCTTATCGAAGAGGATTTCCATTTCGAAAGCCATTTATTGTTGATGAGGACCCTATCGATCCTGCTCTTGCAGCTGCCATCGGTTCTATAATACGTGAATTTCCTACCCGCAAGTGGAAGATCAAGGAGATCAGAATTTCTGACAAAATCATCGAAAATTCTCAGATCCCTGTGGTTCACACTCTCATTTTTCCCCACTCTTTCCCCTGCTAATCTTATGGAATTAAAATCACCCACAACACAGATACAAGACTCACTATTCTGATCAATAATTGGACTCAATTGCTCCCAGAGTGTTATTCTATCAGAAAGTGGACATGCTGCATAAATATTGATGATACAACAAGGTTCCCTTTTTGCTCCCCAGAAACCATTTATCACTACAGCTCCATCAAAATCCCAAGCATTTGTACAAGAGTATTTTTCTGAATCCCATAAAGTAATAATACCTCCTGATCGTCCATCTGAAGCTTTTGCGAACCAGTCGAAATTGCCAGGTCCCTAAATGCCTCAGCAGATGATATTATCGATTTTTTCCAGCTTCGATTCATGTATGCAGCAAATATCTACCTTATGAACTTTAATCAGCTCATGTACCTCTTTTCTCTTGACTTGACTCCCTACTCCTCTGATGTTGTATGAGAGCAGCTTCATGTTGGGATTATACTAGAAAGTATGCTTTTTACTTTGTATAATCGAAACTGAATTTTCAGACTTATTTACTGAAATAAATTGTTTATCACTGATGCTTTAAATATTATCGAATGTTACATATATTTACTGCATAACTGTTCAATAAGTCGTACGTGTTACATTGTAGTTAATTTAGTGATACCAGATCACAGAAGATTAAATTAACAGTCCTTTGTAACTAAAAGTACGCCATTCACGACCTAGATGGAAATGAACAACCCATCGTGAAAGGTTGAAGTGTAAGGCTCAGATTGACTTGTCTTGACCAAGAGATTACACTAGTGCATGACTGATGCACTGAATAGGACCTACAGGAGGATAAATTCTTCAGGACTGAACAAGGAAGAATTAGACCTCAGTGGTTCGTTATTTCTTAATCTTCGTTCCTTAAATAGGATCACGTGGGATTGATAATTATTGCCTTAACTTATCATGGGTAGCGAATCAATGAGATTCAATACTTTTTATCTTGGGCAATATTATTAGTCACATGTGATTGCTAAGATTTAATACGAAGAATCGTGTGCAAGTACGCTTGTTCGATTTGCCCCCTTGGGAGGTTCATAAGTTTTATCATACCAAATCTTGCAAGTGGAATTAGTTTCCGGTATGGATAATAATGTTGAACCATTCCTTGACCAAGGATAAAAGATATTAATTAACGGAAAGCTATTTTAGTGGCTTGAATTAATTAATGGGCTAGATAATCTTAAACACGGGAAATAATGACCGGGAGCCATATTGACTGTAATATGGGTTAAGATGGATAATGCAATATTAATTATGAAGTGGGATTAATTAATATTTATGGGCTTGAATTATATTGTGGCTCAATATTAGATATTCAAGGTCCATTAGAAGGTCCAATCTTAATTATCCTAAATGCCCCCTAAGTAGCCCAACATATAGTCCATTAACTGAAAAGGTGATTAAAATAAAATAAATATTGTTGCTTATTTTTTCCATGAAAATTTCGAAAATTATAGATTTGTTGGGAGAAAGATTTTCTTTGAATTTTGTTATGGAATGAAGATATGTATTCTTGGAATACAAGATTATCTCATTAAATTCAAGAAATCTCCCACTAGGTTATCTATGAGATGATTTTCGAAAATTAGAAAATATAGGACAAGAAAGATTTTCTTGATTTTCTTGAAAATATATTATGGAAGATATGTATTTCTTGAAATACAAGAATATCTCATAAATTCAAGAAGATCCAAATATTGGATTCTTGGTACCCCATATTTCGAAAATATCCATAATAAAAGAGTAGGTGTGATTTTGTGGAATATTATAATTATGGGAGAAAGAATATAGGAGATATATTCAAGATTTCTTGGAGATCAAGAAAAGATTTTTCCACATTATTTTAGACCTAAATTTCGACCACCTTGGCCTCTATAAATAGGGGATGATTCTTTCATTCCCAAGTACAATTCCATGTCTTTGGAAAAATTAGTAAATCCACAAAAGGTGGTGCAACATAATTTATTTTCCTTTTGTTAAATCGTTCACAAGAATCCTTCAACCCGATAATCGAGCGAGGGTTAAGGAATACTTGGGAAGTCCTTACGGTTAGTCTATTCACCACACCGTTGCCATCCCAAGAGGTACGTTCACGTAAACTCGTAGAATTCCGCATGCGTAGGTTTTACGTGAATTATTATATGCATGATATGTTGTTGGATTATTATTTGAATTAATATAGGATTAATTCATGCTAGTAATAATTAAAGAATTAAATTTGTATTTAAATATTCACCCCGAATAGATCTGTGCAAAGTTTCCCCAACAACTGGTATCAGAGCCACGATTTTGGGCTCAAATTTTTTAATTTGTAATTTGATTCGTTGGCATTAAATTTGAAATTGGATAGTAGAATTGCTAGATCTATTTTGCAGGTATCCAATTGTCATGGAGTTTAATGTGTTTGTTTATGCATGCATATAAACTGTGGTTTTTAATTCGATTCGTTCGGATTCGTTTTGCCTCGTGAGAAAATCCACGAGTAAATTATAATTTGTTTGATTTGATCAATGTAATAGACTAGTATAGATCTAGGTTTATTTATTTTTTGTAAATAAATTGTAACCGGATCGAGAAACGAGGATGGAGACAAAGAATTGAAGGACGAAATCGAATCCCGTGGGAGGCGTGAGTCGCGCTAAACGCGCAAAGGGAGGCGAAATAACAAGGACGCGAACGCCAAGACGGCACGCACGACGGGCGCGGGCGCAGGCCGAAGTGGCAGAAATCTTGAGGATCACTGACGACGGGCGGATGCCTGGTGCGGACTGGACAGCGGACGGCGGGAGCACACGGGCCCGCTGTGGGATGTCTTGTGTGTTTAGAATCATGGGCGAGTAAGGAAGCGAATGCCATGGATGCGAAATGTCCACGCGCCCGCCTACCGAGAAACCTGCCTCCCGCCGAGTCGCGGGCGGGCGACACCTGTCGGACGTTGTCGAGGCCGAGGCTGAACCTGGCCAAGTGGCCGGCCGGATGTGGGTGTGCATCCCGGCTGCGAGCTGCTTGGCGTGGCATTTCGAGACGGAGTTTTTTTCGAGACGATTGAGTCGGAGAAATTCAAGACGGTGTTTCTTCAAGATCAAGCCAAGAAAAATCAAACCATGACAATTGGATAATTTGTGCCCAATGTGTTTATTTTTCTGTTTTGCTTGATTTATTTTGCTCTATCTTATGCTTTATTTAATTTGTTTAAATGTGTTTGCATGAGAATTGCCCAAATGAAAAATCTCACCTTCAAAATTACTAAGTATGTTTAAATAATTAATTAACAATTTTATTCCGGATAATAAAATTGAATTAATTTTGACCTCCATGATTTATTTATTTGTGAATTCTTTTGGAGAAATTCCCCTACCTTTACCCGGTCAAAAAAGATAGCTTTCACATGAATGAATTCAAAGCGGATGATTGTGGGTTATTACTAGAGGCGATTTATGACCCTCCCCACGAGGCTCGCTCAAAAGCGAAATAATAATCTCAGATTTAATCATGGTTATTACTTAGGTATAAAATTGATATGCATATACTTCCCCGAAGTCCCTGTCAATTTTATATTGGTCAAGTGGGAGCCAACTATTAATCTGGATATTAAAGGTTTGTAACTGTTCTTGTTTGTAACCTGCTTAAATGTGTTTAAATAATGACCCACCCCACGTGGCTTATTTAAATTATTTTGAGATGTTGGCTGATGCATATTCATATATTTTTTTGAGATTTTAAATATGATGCATGTGATCGAATCTTGTGATATACTTGTGTTTTTGCATATAGTTATTTATTTCAGTTCAACATGTCGTTACCTTTTAATCCACTGTTATTATACTTAAAGTCAATACAATATGGAAACTATATTGATTGGAAAATTATAATTGTCCTAATCGCATTAAAAGACAAGTGGATTTTTGATACACCAAAATCGATGAGCCAACCGACGAAGTCAAAACATGCGGGACTCGTCGGATCACCTTCTGGAGAGATGTCGTCATGCTGAAAATGGTGGAGGGCAAACCCGTAAGGGATTACGTCCTCAAAATAGATGGTCCATCTGGACAAACTTGAGATTCTGAGTGCAGATTATGATCTGGAGACTCAGATGATTTTGGTACTTCACTCTCTACCCAAAAAGTTTTTGACCATTTTGGCCTCGCTAGCTAATTTGTTGCAAGCTTTTGGTCTCGGCAGAGTTATTGATAAGATACCAAACTCAAGCTTTGATTTAAGAAGGGTCCGTCTTCATCTTCTAGCCAAAAAGCGCAGCAAGAAAAAGAAGAGGACCAAAAGCCATAAGCAATAAAACTCATCAGCAAGCCAAGGGCAATGGTAAGATGAGAAATGCTTGTTGTGTCAAGGAAAAATCCAAAGAGAAAGTGCTTAAGTCTGCGTGAGAGAGGACAATGGAGGTTTTTGTTCTGCTCCAACCCCAAAAAGGACGACAGAAAAGGTAATTCTCACGCACTAGTTGTTGAAACTTGTTTAGCGGCGATACTTCTCATTCGTGGGTGGTTGATACGAGATCCACTAATCATGTTGGCTTCACGGGTTCAAACGGACCCGACAACTTAGTGGGAGTGAGATCCTCATCACAATGGGCGATGCTACGAGAGTGGCAAACAAGCGATGGGAGAAGTGCACCTATCTTTTGAAGATAAAGTTTTTTGAGATTATCTTTATGTTCCCGGTTTAGAAAAAGAATTCACTTTCGGTTTCTAAAATTCGATTAAAGGACACTAAGTTTCTTCTAATAAAGAATGACATCATTTCTTGAAATGATGAGTGTATCTGATACGGGACATTGATGGAAAATCTCTATACAATTAATCATGCACACCACTCACGAAATGCATCCTATAACACATCAACTATTTCCGATAAAAAAAAACGTGAACGAGACACTTCTTTGGCATCTAAGATTGTGTCATATAAATCCAAAAGAGGATCCAAAGGTTGGTGAAAGACGGTTCACCGGAGTTTTCTCCAAGTTGAACGAATTCCAACCCGCGAATCATGTTTGGAGGGTAAAATGACCAAGAGGGCAATTGGAGCCAGGGAATAGAGCCAAAGAAGTGTTAGAGATCGCTCACACGATGTATGTGGTTCAATGTCAACCAAAGCAAGAGGAGGTTATGAGTATTTTGTCACTTTTATTGATGATTACTCAAAATCTTCGTTACATTTTCCTTATGAAGCATAAATCGAGAGCTTTGAGAAATTCAAAGAATTTAAGGCTCAAGCCAGAATCATAGGAAAACGTATCAAGTCTCTACGATCCGATCGTGGAGGCGAATACCTCAAATGATGAGTTTTTGAACTACTTATCTGATGAAGGGATTGCATCCCAGCTCACTGCACCCGGAACCCCTCAACAAAATGGGGTTGCAGAGCGAAGAAATAGAACTCTTTTGGAAATGGTTAGATCTATGATGAGTTATGCGGATCTTCCCAAGTCGTTCTGGGGTCATGCCTTGGAAACAGCGGCTTACATTCTGAACTTGGTGCCATCCAAATCGGTTCCCATAACTCCCAAAGAATTGTGGACCGGGCGCAAGCCTAGTATGAGACACATGAGAATTTGGGGGTGTCCGGCCTATGTGTTGGACAAGGAAGCCGGTAAATTGGATCCTCGATCAGAATTAAGGTTGTTTGTAGGTTACCCCGAGAGAACAAAAGGGTGTATGTTCTATGGTCCCGAAGATAAAAATGTGGTCATCAGCACCCACTTTAGTTTTTTGGAAGAAGTGAGATTACCTTAAATGAGCTTAGAGGGCAAACCTCAGTGCCAACTGTACTAGAAGATATACCAAACGATCGTTTTCTGGCCGAGCCTCGTCAGAAATGGAGGGTTGTTAGACAGCCTGAGAGATTCATAGGAATAGGAGAGTCCTCGGACTTGATTCCCGAACAAGACGAATCAGACCCATGGACATATGACGAGGCACTCCAAGACAAGGATGCAGATTCTTGGCAAACAACAATGAAAACCGAAATGGGTTCTATGTTTCATAACAGAGTGTGGGAGCTAGTCGAACCACTTAATGGGGTCAAACCCATTGGTTGCAAGTGGGTGTACAAGAGAAAAAGAGGACCAGACGGGAAGGTTGAAACCTTCAAAGCAAGACTAGTGGCGAAAGGTTATACTCAGAAAGAAGGGATCAATTATGAGGTAATTTTTTCGCCCGTAGTCATGCTTAAGTCCATCCGTATTCTCTTATCGATTGCTGCGCATTTCGACTTTGAAATCTGGCAAATGGATGTCAAAACAGTTTTCCTTAACAGAAGTCTTGATAAAGAGATCTATATGCAACAACCCCAAGGTTTCATTGAAACAGGCCAAGAACACCTAGTTTGCAAGCTCAAGAAGTCCATTTACGGACTCAAACAGGCATCTAGAGCTTGGAACCAATATTTTGATCATGTTATAAAGTCTTATGGGTTCGATCAAAACAAGTTCGAAAGTTGTGAGTATAAAAAGCGTGTCAGAACTGCATTGGTATTCTTAGTACTATACGTAGATGACATTCTGATCATCGGGAACGATGTAAAGGTGTTATCAGACGTAAGGGCATGGCTTTCAAAACAGTTTGATATGAAAAACTTAGGGAAAGCCGGACACATCTTTGGGATCAAGATCACTCGAGATCGCAAGAAGAGGATAATCTGCTTATCCAAGCTTCATACATAGACACTGTCTTGAAACGATTCAGCATGCAAGATTCCAAGAAAGACTTCGTACCTTTCAGACATGGAATCCATCTATCCAAGAAAATGTCCCCTAAGACGCAAAAAGGAGATAGATGACATAAAAGGCATTCCTTGTGCTTCTACCGTCGGGAAGCCTTTATGTATTCAATGTTGTGTCTGAGGCCGGGATATCCGCTTTGCGTAGGCATAGTATGAGATATCAAAGTAACTAACCGAGAAAGAGCATTGGATCTACGATTAAAAACATTCCAAGTATCCGAAAAAGAACTCGGGATAGAATGTTGTTTTATCGATCGATAGTCCAATCCCCATCTATTTCTACGGACTCGGTTTCCAATCGGACTTAGATTCCGAAACTATCTACCTCGGTTAGTGTGTTTCCATTTGGGAAGTGTAGCCATCAAATGGGCGAGTGTGAAGCGAAATGCATCATTGACTCAACCATGGAAGTCGGGTAAGTAGGCTTGTGTGAAGCGATGAAAGAACCGATTTAGCTCTGGACCTTCTTAGTGGACTTGGATGGAGTTCGAATTTGTCTAGCAATATTTGCTGAGGGCAAAGTTGCAAATTCAAGGAACCAAGAGTCCACGAGTCAAACAAGCACACTAAAGGAAAGACATCTTATACGAGAAATCGTTAAGAGGGGAGATATAGATGTGGCAAAGATAGCGTCTGAGGACAACCTAGCAGATTCATTCACAAAGAGTGTCTCTGAATACATTCGAGAGACATGTGGAAGGAATGGGTGTCAAAACCGTTGCTGATCAGCTTTGAGTATAAGTGGGAGAAATTATTAGGTTTGTGTAGGTGACATTAGATGTCACGGACTACACGAGACATATTGTAGTATACTTAAAAGCAGACTTTGAGTATAAGTGGGAGATTGTTGGGATTATACTAGAAAGTATGTTTTTTACTTTGTATAATCGAAACTGAATTTTCAGACTTATTTACTGAAATAAATTGTTTATCACTGATGCTTTAAATATTATCGAATGTTACATATATTTATTGCATAAATGTTCAATAAGTCGTACGTGTTACATTGTAGTTAATTTAGTGATACCAGATCACCGAAGATTAAATTAACAGTCCCTTGTAACTAAAAGTACGTCATTCACGACCTAGATGGAAATGAACAACCCATCGTGAATGGTTGAAGTGTAATGCTCAGATTGGCTTGTCTTGATCAAGAGATTACACTAGTGCATGACTGATGCACTGAATAGGACCTAAAGGAGGATAAATTCTCCAGGACTTAACAAGGAAGAATTAGACCTCAGTGGTTCGTTATTTCTTAATCTTCGTTCCTTAAATAGGATCACGTGGGATTGGTAATTATTGCTTTGACTTATCATGGGTAGCGAATCAATGAGATTCAATACTTTTTTATCTTGGACAATATCATTAGTCACATGTGATTGCTAAGATTTAATACGAAGAATCGTGTGCAAGTACGCTTGTTCGATTTGCCCCTTGGGAGGTTCATAAGCTTTATCATACCAAATCTCGCAAGTGGAATTAGTTTTCGGTATGGATAATAATGTTGAACCGTTCCTTGACCAAGAATAAAAGATATTAATTAACGGAAAGCTATTTCAGTGGCTTGAATTAATTAATGGGCTAGATAATCTTAAACACGGGAAATAATGACCGGGAGCCATATTGACTGTAATATGGGTTAAGATGGATAGTGCAATATTAATTATGTAGTGGGATTAATTAATATTTATGGGCTTGAATTATATTGTGACTCAATATTAGATATTCAAGGTCCATTAGAAGATCCAATTTTAATTCTCCTAAAGGCCCCCTAAGTAGCCCAAGATATAGTCCATTAACTGAAAAGATGATTAAAATAAAATAAATATTGTTGCTTATTTTTTCCATGAAAATTTCGAAAATTATAGATATGTTGGGAGAAAGATTTTCTTTGAATTTTGTTATGGAATGAAGATATGTATTTTTGGAATACAAGATTATCTCATTAAATTCAAGAAATCTTCCACTAGGTTATCTATGAGATGATTTTCAAAAATTAGAAAATATAGGGCAAAAAAGATTTTCTTGATTTTCTTGAAAAAATATTATGGAAGATATGTATTTCTTGAAATACAAGAATATCTCATAAATTCAAGAAGATCCAAATATTGGATTTTTGGTACCCCATATTTCGAAAATATCCATAATAAAAGAATAGGTGAGATTTTGTGGAATATTATAATTATGGGAGAAAGAATATAGGAGATATATTCAAGATTTCTTGGAGATCAAGAAAAGATTTTTTCCACATTATTTTAAACCTAAATTTCGACCACCTTGGCCTCTATAAATAGGGGATGATTCTTTCATTCTCAAGAATCTGAATTCCACGCTATCTTTGGAAAAATTAAGAAATCCACAAAAGGTGGTCTGTAACATAATTTATTTTCCTTTTGTTAAATCGTTCATGCAAAATCCTTCCAATGGGATAATCGAACGAAATTTAAAGGAATCTTGGAAAATCCTTACGGTTAGTCTAATCACCACACACACCGCTTATCCCAAGAAATGCGTTAAAATAAACTCGTAAAATTCCGCATGCATAGATTTTACGTGAATTATTATATGCATAATATGTTATTGGATTATTATTTAAATTAATATAAAATTAATTAATGCTAGTAATAATTAAAGAATTAAATTTATATTTAAATATTCACTCCAATTAAATCTGTGCAAAGTTTTCTCAACACTTCATTGGTTAACCTCTGTATTTTCCACCATGTCTTTCTTTTCCTGTGTTTTCTCATTGTGCATCTTTGTCAGGTTGTCTATCATTATCTCATACGATCCACGGTTTACAACCCCAATTTTCTTTCCGAAATTCCATGTCAATATAGCCTCATCTCGGATCTGTTGTGATAATGCGTCCTCTTGGCCTTGTTCATCCTTGTGACAATTTGCATTACTAGTTCCACAATTCGGTTCCATATTGGTAACAAACTTTGAGAAGCTTTCCTTTTCCTTTTTCTTCATCAATGCCTTCTCCACCCCTTTTTGTTTCTTTTTGTCCGGTTTCGGCTGTACTGGTTTCGGAGGATTTGGGATCGGCTGGGGAGCTGTTTTATGTTGGAATTTGGGCAAAAGGTTGTTATCAAGGGAGGATTGGGGATCGGGGGGATGGGGTTGGACGATGGGCAGAGGGGAGGTTGCCGGAGAAAGATTTGGTGGCATCGGGGTCGCCGTCTCCGAGGGGGATTCTTTGGTTTCATGATTTTGTGTAAGGTCGGGTGTGGGGGAGGGTAAGGTTTTGGATGTTTCTAGGTTAGGAGTATCAGAACTGACAGTCAAACCCGGCCCAATATGTTCAATATTTATCGGCCCAGAATTATTTTCTTCAATCTCACGTTGCCCCATTTGTTTTGGGCTGGATACCACCAAAACCGGCCCAAAAGATAATTTCCTCATTTTCAATCAGCCCAGGTTCGCCAAAAATCGGCACATTTGATAAGTTGTCATTAATTACCAATCCATCACACTGAGGCCCAGTAGGAGTTACCTCTGAAATTAACTCCTCATCACTTAAGCCGCCATTTTGAATTAATGTGGCCCCATCACGCACACGCTGTCTTGGGGAAATCGTATTTTTGAATTGTTCCTCTGGTATCTCAACTGTCTCCCCACTTTCCAATGTGGCCATACTGACATCCGCTTCCTTTGCGTTTTTCGAGGGGATTTTCCCCGCAGATTTGTCTTTCTCCATTCTCCACCACAATTTGTCTACGTCAGCCCTATTTTTTACTTTTTCCGGCCAGCCTCCATCAGAGAGTTGCTCTGACTCACCGTCTTTTTGCTCGAAGAATCTGCCATAAGCCGAATCAGATGACAACCTATCCATCTCAGATGACTCGGATTCATCATCTTCTCCACCCGGATTGTGATCTTGGCATTTGAAATTACACGAGCAGTATGACTCCTCCATGACCCTAATAGTGAAAGCCACACCATCCACTCTAATCTGCATGAGATTGTCTATTTTTCTCATAATTGAAGTTGAAAGTTGAACCCTTGCTTCATCCAATCCGTCCTTCTGCAAAGAAATGGGATCAGGTTTCATGAATAGACCCATATTAGCGCATGCATTTGCGAAAATTTTGATTGTCCAGGCGTGTATCGGAACTCCCATCCATCTAGTCCACACTAGTCGATGTTGATATACATCTAAGGCTTCCCATGGGCGAATCCAATAGAACCAAAAAGATGCCCATTCATCGAACCCATTGATGATATCTTTTATGTTAGAGTCCGACGCAGATTGGACTAAAACCAGGTTGCCTCCCATTGGTGTAATTTTCATATTGCCTCCGCATTCGCCCACCAATTCACCAATATAGTCCTCACATGGAAATTCCCTCTTTAAATGTCCAGTGTAGCAACCTTTAAGCCATTCAATGTCCGTCTCCGCAGATTTGAACTCTACTTCCGTAAGGAAGCTCACGTTCCCATCGTCAACCTTCTTCTTACCCGTGACTGCATCAGCAAATGACGTGTTAACGTCCCGGATCCCAATGGTAGCCGAAAATGAATTCTTGTTCAGCTTTGTAGCTATTGGCTGTTTTTGCATGGTTGCTTTTAGCATCGCCGGTGGGTTATCTCTACCATATTTCGGGATAAACGCTCTCAACTTATAACTCCCCATCCAACTATCATTAAGGGCCTCCAAGATCTCTGCTGCGTTGTAGCTTTTAGGGAATCTAACGAAGCCGAAGCGTTTGCCCCATCTGTCTTTCTTTTTTGGGCAAAAGATATCAAGAACCTCACCAACATTTCTAAAGCAGAATAGTAAGTCATTGATTAGGGGTCGTCATTGCTTGTATTTATGTGAATTTGAGCTTAATTTGATAGCATTTCATGCTTTTATTGAACTAATTTCACTTAATTGTGCTTAAATGTGGAGAAAGGGCATGTTGGGTTCATTGTGCAGGAATCGAGCCAAAAACGAAGGTTTTATGAATAAATTGGGAAAGAGAAGTTGCTCGAGTCGTGCAAGATGGCTCGAGTCGAGCAGAGCCTAAATCGGGCTTGTGGAAATGCGATTTCAAAGAAAATGTCAAAGGAGGGTTGCTCGAGTCGAGCAAAAGTGCTCGACCTCCTTCTGGTCGAGCACAGGAGAAGTTCGGCAATATTTTCAAAAATTTGAGTTGCTCGACCAAAATTTGGTCGAAACAACACCTTCAATCGGCAAAGAGAAATAAATGAAAACGCGATTTCACCCTTTTTCGAGTCGAAAGGGCCAAAAATATCTGAGGTCTCATTTCTGACCTAGGGACACATGCCAGAGGAATCAAAAGCATATAAAAGGCCAGGAATTCGTTTTTTCAGCAAGCAGCAACAATAGGGAGTGAAGGGGAAGATAGCAAGTGATACTTTTGAGAGCTGCAACTAATACTTTTACATGTTTTTCAATTTTTCTTCCATAGATAGCTTAGATAGTCATAGCATAGCATAGATATAGTTGCAATTTCAGTTTTAAGCAAGTTATCTTGGAGTATTGATGGATTTTGTATGGTTTGGAGCTTGAATCTTAAGAGTCAGGTATTTCTTTCTTTCTTTTGTTTTATTGTTGCTTATTTTGATATGGGTCTATTATTTTTTGTTGTTTAGCCATGTGTTTTGCCTTGTGCACCATGGGCTAAGGTTATTAGTGTTTGGGTGTTTGAAATTGTGGTGATGATTGTTTAATTGCTTGATTATGGATGTTTATCTCTATTGATGGTTATCCTTTAGATTAGGGGAATTTTATTGTTCTATTTTGGTGGTTTTGCTATGAGCTTGTGTGTTTTTGCTAGTTTACTTCAATGAGAGTTGGGTAGATGGGTTTAGGCATATGGGTATTAGTTTAATTCATCCGAAGTGGAGTCGATTAAGTCCTATCGCAACGAGAGTTGGGTAGATACTTTAGAACCCCCCTAATCTACATTATCTTCTTGAGTTAAAACCTTGAGTGGGTGGTGAAGAGCACATAAGAGCATCAACCTTAGTCTACAAGTGGGAACACACGGTGACAGAGTAGTTAGCTAATTAGAGGACCATATCCGTGCAATTACCCGGGTTAGCAAAGGGAGATTCACCTCTCGATCCTAGGATTTCAACCGATATCGTACCCTAGGCTTACCAAGTACGGGAATGGTATATGTTTAGTGATCGCCCTTATGGAATAACCGGAAATAGAGATAAACACTATAATTGATCTTTTGACAATAGTCTCACAAGGAAAAACACCCGAGCACATCTTTTCTCGATAGTGAACAAACTCGTTTGCTATTTAATTGCTTTCTCTTAGCTTGCTCATTTATTGTTTATCTTTGTTTGATTGTTGGATATTGCTTGTTTTAAGTTTCCAAATCGTTTCACACTATAATCATGCGACAACACATAACAATTGGACTATATTCACCATCCTAGTCCCGTGGATCGATATTTAACCGGGCACGAAATGACCCTCTTATACTTGAGAGGTTAGTGTGTTGCAAAACACGTGTCAAGTTTTGGCGCCGTTGCCGGGGACTAGGTTGTGTTGAGTATAACTAGTTATTCGTTGAACGTGATTACTAGTGTCTTTTTCTTTTAAGTAACTAACATTGCTAATAGTTGGCTTGGAGATTTGTGGTGTTGGTTGATTCTCTATGTGTGTATGATCACAAGAGCAAGTGGGATTGAACCAATACCTATTGATCTTGAGATTGAAGCCACGGCTAGGAGAAGAAACCGAGATCAGAATCGAAGATTAGCACAATAAAGAGCAATGGGCAAAAATCAAAATAATCGGATGAATTTGGAAGGGGGTGACAATGGAGATCTCCCAATGTGGGAATACTTCAACCCTCAAGTGCAAAGGCACTATGATGGCATCGCCCGTCCGTCTATTGCGGCGAATAACTTTGAAATCAAGCCGGCCCTCATTCAAATGCTCCAAAAACAACAGTTTGGCGGAGGGAAGAATGAGGATCCAAATCGGCATATCGCTCAATTCTTGGAATATGCGGACACCGTCAAGATCAATGGGGTCATGGACGATGCTTGGAGAGCTCGAACCTTCACCTTCACCTTGAGGAACAAGGCAAAAGATTGGATAGTCTCCTCACCCACCCGCAATGACACTTCAATTTCGCAAAAAGGAGATCGCCCAATTTCGACAAAGGGGTGGGGAGAACTTATACGAAGCTTGGGAGAGATATAATGTCATGTTAAGGAGATGCCCACAACACAATTTTGTCAACGATCAAGTGGTGAGTTATTTCTACTATGGTTTGAACGATGAGGGAAGGATGTTCATCGATTCATCATCGGGTGGATCGATTTTTGACAAGACCGGTAAGGAAGGGTTGGCATTGATTGATCGAATTGCCAACAACACCTTCACTTGGTCGTCCGATGTCCAAAAGATTTCCCAAGTTGATAGTGATCCGAACAACGCGATGGCGGAAGCAATGAGAGTTTTAATGAACAAGGTTGATTCGTTAGCGGAAAGACAAAGAAGAGGAATATTGGGAGGGAACATGGAGGTGCCATTGAATGCAAATCAAGTTGAGGAAGCCAATTACATGGGAAGGGGGAATTGTCAAGGAAACTACCAAGGGAATCAACAATTCCAAGGTAACTACTACCAAAACCCCAACCAAAACTTCCAAAACCAACCTTCACACTACCAAAATCCCAACCAAAACTTCCAAAACCAACCTTCACACTACCAAAATCCCAACCAAAACTTCCAAAACCAATCCTAAAACTACCAAAATCGTTACCAAAACAACCATTCACAAAACTTCTCAAACCAAACAATCTATCATCAAACTTCCAAGGCCAAAGCAACCAAAACCAATCATCTAGCCAAAACCAAGGTCAAAATCAAAACCAAAACACCCAATCATTCCCACACAATAACTCCTACAACCAAAACCTCTGTAAACATGAAAACTTTTCATACTCTAACCCGAAGGCCGCCCTCACTCTACCACCGGGATTTGATCCCGGAGCCCGTGCCCCAAACAATGAAGGAATACCTACTTTGGAGGATAGTTTGGCCACCTTCATCAATCCTTCGAACCAATAAACTCAAAAGTCGAATCAACAGTTTGATAAGATTGAAGAAGACTTGAAGAATCTTGGAAATATTCCAAATGCTATTACATCACTCTCTAGCCAATTGAAGAATTTGGAATACCAACTAGGTCAATTGGCATCCTCAAGCCAAGGGAAGGACAAAGGAAAGTTCCCCTCTACGACGGAGGTGAATCCTAGAGAACATTGTAAGGCCGTGGAGTTGAGAAGTGGTACGAGGTATGATGGGCCGAGCATGCCTTTGGAGGATGATGAGGGAGAAAAGGAAGAGGTTGAAAAGAAATATAAGGAAGCGGAGATTGTTGTAGAGGATACATGTGTTGAGGAAGAAGGGGTTGAAGAAAAGAGGGTTCCGAAATGAAAGAAAGCTAAAGAATTGAAGGAGAAAAACGAAAAGGTTGAGTGTGATGGATGGGGAATTCCTAAAACCCCCCATTCCACCACCTTTTCCTCAACGTTTCATGAAAAAGAAGCTTGATGATAAGTTCGCCAAATTCTTGGAAATTTTTAAGAAAGTGACCTTGAACGTGCCCTTCTTGGAGGCAATTGAGGAAATGTCATCTTATGCAAAATTTCTTAAAGAGTTGGTCACCAAGAGAAGGAAAGCGGAAGGTGGTGAGATGATAAGCCTAACAAGTGAGTGTAGCGCTCTACTACAAAGGAACCTTCCAAATAAAGTCAAAGATCCCGGGAGCATCACTTTGATGTGTGAGCTAAGCAATACGGAGAAGAGGAATGCTCTATGTGACGTTGGGGCGAGCATCAATCTTATGTCAAGATCAATCTACGATCGTTTGAAAATCGGTGAGCTCCAACCAACGTCCATGACATTACAATTGGCGGATCGTTCCATCACCTACCCGGATGGTATTGTGGAAGATGTGCTCATAAAAATTGACAAATTCATCTTTCCGGCGGACTTTGTGGTGCTAGAGATGGAAGAGGACGTTGAAATTACCTTGATCTTGGGTAGACCATTTCTAGCTACCGCAAGAGCGGTGGTGGACATGTACACTGGCAAGGTGATCTTGAAACTCAATGATGAAGAGCTCGTGTTTGACTCCTACAAAGCCATGAAGCATACACTTGAGAAGGAGGAGTGTAAAATAATCGATGTCGTTGAAACTAGTGTTCAAACGGAATTTGAAAAATCCTTTGACCCCTACTTTGCCAATGGATACTACAATGCACTCTTTGAGAACGATGAAAGCTCCTTTGAGAAGGATGATTGCAAAGATGTGCTTGAAGTAGATCAAGTCAATGAAGTGTGGGGAAGGAACAAGATCCCAAGCTTGCCATTAAGGGAACCGATTGAAGGAGTGGAAAAGCAAGAGGAGAAGAAAACTGGGTTAAAGCCATTACCCGAGCATCTCACATATGCCTATCTTGAGGATGGTGAAAAAATTTTGGTAATCGTTTCTTCCTTTATCAATTCGTGTGAGTTAGATAAATTGTTGGGGGTGCTTCGTAAGCACAAGTCCGCAATTGGGTGGACAATTGAGGATATTAAGGGGATTAACCCCTCCTTATGCATGCATAGAATAAGAGTAGAGGAGGGTAGTAAACCAATTGTCCAACACCAACGGAGGGTGAACCCTATCATACAAGAGGTAATTAGGAAAGAGGTCATCAAATTTCTTGATGCGGGTATGATTTACCCTATTTCGGATAGTCCTTGGGTGTCACCACTCCACATGGTTTCTAAGAAAGGGGGGATGACGGTTATCAAAACCGATAATGATGAGGTGATAGCTACACTGGTATCTACGGGGTGGAGAGTGTGTGTAGACTATAGAGAATTGAACAAAGCTACATGCAAAGATCACTTTCCCCTTCCCTTCATGGACCAAATGCTAGATTGGCTTGGGGGTTTCGATTTCTATTGCTTTCTTGATGGGTACTCCGGTTATAATCAAATCATGATTGCACCGGAGGACCAAGAAAAGACGACATTCACTTGTTCCTATGGAACGTATGCTTGGAGACGCATGCCCTTCGGGTTGTGCAATGCTCCGGCTACGTTTCAAAGAAGCATGATGTCTATCTTCCATGGTTTGATTGAAAATGTGATGGAAGTGTTTATGGATGATTTTTCTGTATTTGGTGATTCGTTTGATAAGTGTCTCTTTAACCTTGAACTCGTGCTAACAAGGTGCCAAGAGACTAACCTTGTCCTTAATTGGGAAAAATGTCATTTCATGGTTAAGGACGGGATAGTACTTGGTCACCATGTTTCTTCAAATGGACTTCAAGTAGATCGAGCAAAAGTGGTGGCAATTGAGAAACTTCCTCTCCCTTCTAATGAAAAAGGCATTCGTTCCTTATTGGGACATGTCGGCTTCTATAGAAGGTTTATAAAAGATTTTTCCAAACTCTCAAAGCCCCTCTCTCATCTACTTGAAAAGGATGTCCCATTTGTGTTCACTAATGATTGTCTTGAAGCTTTCTTAGCATTGAAGGAAGCACTTATAGCCTCTCTGATTTTGGTGACTCCGAATTGGGAGGAACCATTTGTTCTCATGTGCGATGCAAGCGATTATGCAATGGGGGTGGTACTTGGGCAAGTCCGGGAGAAAAAGTTTAGAGCTATCTATTATGCTTCGAAAACCTTCAACCCCGCCCAAGCCAATTACACCACAACGAAGAAGGAACTATTGGCCGTGGTCTATGCGTTTGATAAGTTTCGCCCCTATCTTGTGGGGGAAAAACTATTGTGTACACGGACCATGCGGCAATTCGGTACCTTATGGCAAAGAAAGATGCAAAGCCAAGGTTGATCCGATGGGTGCTTCTCCTTCAAGAGTTTGATATAGAGATTCGGGATAAGAAGGGGACCAAAAATGTAATAGTCGATCATCTTTCGAGGCTAGAGAGGGACCAAGACTTTGTAGAAGAAGAAATCGAGTTGAAGGAAGAATTCCCGGATAAGAAGCATTTAAAGTTGGAGGAGTTCTTTGACGAAGTTGAGAAGATTTCGGTAATGAGAATTGAGGTGCAAGAACCATGGTATGCCGACTTTGCCAACTACTTGGCTTGTGGAAAGCTTCCCAATGAAATCCCTTCACATGCCAAAAAGAAATTTCTCAAAGATGTGAAGAGTTTCATTTGGGATGATCCGGTGTTATATAAGAGAGGTCAAGACTCGATCATGAGAAGATGTGTTCCAAAAGAAGAGGTTGACGAGATCTTGACTCATTGTCACTCTTTGCCATGTGGAGGCCATTTCGGAGCATCGAAAACGGGAATGAAAGTTCTCCAATCGGGCTTCTTTTGGCCTACGATCTTCAAAGATAGCCAAAAGTTTGTTCAAAGATGTGATCGATGCCAAAGGATGGGGACCATCACCAAGAGAGATGAAATGCCTTTGAACATTTTCTTGGAGGTAGAGATTTTTGATGTTTGGGGGATTGATTTCATGGGACTGTTTCCCCCTTCATTTGGATTCATCTATATCCTTGTTGGGGTGGATTACGTGTCAAAATGGGTTGAGGTCATTCCTACCAAGCTCAATGATGCCAAAACAGTGATTCAATTCCTCAAGAAGAATGTGTTCACCCGATTCGGAGTGCCAAGAGCCTTGATAAGCGATGGGGGGACCCACTTTGTTAATCGAGCTATGGAAAAGTTTCTTGGAAAGTATGGGGTCAAGCACAAGGTCGCCACCGCATATCACCCACAAACAAATGGATTGGCGGAGGTTTCAAATCGTCAAATCAAGCACATCTTGGAAAAGACGGTGAACTCGAATCAGAAAGATTGGGCGATTTTCCTTGATGATGCCTTGTGGGCCTACCGAACGGCTTACAAAACTCCATTGAACATGTCTCCGTACCAACTTGTCTTTGGTAAATCGTGTCATCTCCCGGTTGAGCTAGAGCACAAAGCCTATTGGGCCACCAAACAATTGAAAATGGATGGCGATAAGGCGGGGGAGAATCGATTGCTTCAACTCCATGAGTTAGAAGAGTTCCGTGAGAATGCCTATGAGAGCTCCCGAATTTTCAAGGAAAAGACTAAGCGTTGGCATGACCAAAGGATCAAAAAGAAAGAGTTCAAAGTTGGAGATAAGATACTATTGTTCAATTCCCGGTTGAAACTCTTTCCCTGGAAGTTGAAATCTCGTTGGAGTGGGCCGTTTGAGGTTGACAAATTATTTCCAAGTGGATATATGGAGTTGAAGAATGAAAAGGGTGACCACTTCATGGTAAATGGTCACAAGGTCAAGCATTACCTTTCCACATCCCAAGTTGGAATTGTTGGTGTCGATTTTCTTGAATAAAGTTGAGCGACTTTAAGCTCCGTCTGGCAAAGGACGTTAAACCTAGCGCTTAATGGGAGGCAACCCATTTTTACTGCTTTTATGTGTTCGTGTGTTCGTTTGATAGTGTTTTGTATAGTGTTGTTTTTTGTAGGTGATGGGGTCGTGTGTTCGAGGCTTGGTGGATTATCGAGCTTTAAAGGAAGATGTGTACTCGAAGGGCACTTTAGGTACAAGCACTTTCCCCGAACTTATATTTGCTTTGCAAAGTCTAAGTTTGGGGGGGTGTGCTTTTTCTTATGCATTTTTTTTGCACCGGCACACCCCCGTTTTGATTTTGGTAACGTTCACCTAGTGGCATGTTTTTTAGCTTAATTGTGAAAATACTTGTATATGAATTTTGCCGTGTTGGGCTCTCTTTTGTTGGTATGCTTGCTTGTTGAAGATGAATGTAGATGAGCTTATTTGTTGAAATGTGGTTAGCTTAGAGCTTAATGGTGCTTGGTGCATACTCTTTGTTTCACTATTTTCCAAACTTTTAATTGCATAGCAATGAAAAAGTTTGGGGGTGTGTGTTCGTTTTCACAAATTCACTTGCACCAATTCACTTATGCTTCATGTTGTGTTTGGTGGTATATTTGCTCCTTGGGTATTGGATTGTGGTGGATGCTTTTGTATGTGATGTTGAGACTTTTGCTTGGATGATTGGTAGTGTTTGATGTGATGAGGTGGTTACTTGTTGGAGGATTGCACTACTTGATTATATGCTTTGAAATTGATAGACTAGGGATGGTGTAACTATTCCCTATTGCTAAACTTGAGAGACTTAGGTCATTTGAATCATTCATATTGTGATTTATCTTTCTTTTCATGAGTGGATCGTTCACAAAATGCATGCTAGAACTTGCCCCTTTGTCTTGTTTGAGATCATATTTTTGGGAAGGTGTTAAAGATGATTGGAGGCCATTTTTGGTTTGATGAGTCACTTGGCCAAATAAATCCCACCGAATGAGTCAATCCGTAGTAAGCCCCTTTGAGCCTTTAAGCCTATTTTTGTTGGCAAACTACATTGATTTAACCATTTTTACCATTTCTTTCTTGAGCTCCATTCTATTGACTTGTAGAGCTTCATGGTTGGTAAATAATGGAAAGGATAAAATGTGAATGAGTGGATTTTGAGTTGTCAATGTGAGAGAGTTGAGAAAAAATGCAAAAAGAGGTTTAACAAGGATGAGGAAGGAAAGAAAATAAGCCTTGAGAAAAAAAATATGTGAAAAAGAGAAACAAGGCTAGAAAAATAGCTCTTAAAAAAAATGAAAGAAGGAACCTTAAAAAATGAAAAAAGGAAAGAAAACAAGGTTTCAAATGAGCTTAAAAAAAAAAGAAAAATGGCTTCAAGAGAAAAAGAAAGGAAATGAAAGGTGAATTTGGTACTTGTGAACTTGAAATGAGAAAAGAAAGATAAATGAGTGTTGAGTTTGTGTTCTAGAAATTCTTGAGTGATTTACCAACACTTGTTGCTCTACAAGGAATTGAGTCACTTTGTCCCAAATTTTATCCCACCTTTGTCCAAAGAGCCTACATTACCACCTTGTGAAAGACCTCCTTGATTGATTACCTACCCAAAAGAGTTGGTGGAGAATTGAGATGAGGGGCAAGCCTATGGATGTGCATGGAGTGAATTGATTGAAAGAGTGCAAACACATCCCTTGAAACAAGTGAGCTTTGAGTGAAATACTTCCATAAGAGAGTGGGGATAGTGCACATGAACTTGTCTTCCATAAGTCGATCTAAGTTAGTGTTATAAGTTAATATAGTTGGTTCAATTTTTATATTTTCTTGCTTTTTTTCTTTTAAATTCCAAACAAATTATAAATAATTTTTATAGATGAATAAGACATAAAACAATTAATATATTTTTATAAAAAAAATGTTAAAGGTTCAATATTTGAATAAAATCCGTTAATTGAAAACAACATTACAAAATAAAATATTGAGTATGATTTTTTTTACGAACTGTCAATTAATGTGTTATATTGAAAAGTAAATTTCAAATAATTACGTAAAGACTTAATTGTTGATTTTCATGATATGCAAGAGAAACCTTTAAAGTTTTAATAAAAAAACATATTTATATATTTACATATTTTGAGATATTTAACCATGAACATTGATATATTTTGATGCAAATATAAAATATTTAAATTGGCCTCCCCTTGTTCAAGATCCTGGTTCCGCCCCTGCGTAGGGCCGACCCGTTTAAACCGAAAAAATCAAGGTTTAGGGCTAAATTTTTCCACACCTGTTTCTCGTGAATCGATAAAGCCCTTGACCGTTTAGCTCGAAATCCTATAGAGCTGAGCCCTTTAGGGTTAAGGTCAACTTGCCAACCCGTTTAATATTTATATTTAATTAATTTTTTATATAATTATATGATAATTTTAATAGTTTATTTTATTATTGTGCATATGAAATTAGTTAAAAGACAAAATTAAATCAAACAAAAATAATAATATTAAGTGATATTGATGTTGAGTATTAAATAATATTATTTTTTTCAATATTGCTTTTTTTTTGTTCACGTGATTGAATATAATTAGCAACACATACATTTTTTATATTATTATATCTCCTTAAATTTTATATGTTGAATTTAAATAACATCATATTATATTACATACTTTCAATATTAATTATAATTTATTTTTAAAAAATTATTTTGTAGTCCGTTATTGGCCCGTTTAGCCTGCAAACCGTTAGGGTTGAAATTAGGTCCTAACTATTAGCGGTCCGTTTATCGTGAACCGATAAAATTTGGGTCAGTTTAAGCCTGCGGCCCTACGATAAAATCTAGGTCCGTTTAAGCCTGTGGCCCTATAAAACTAGCCCTAATGAATTAAGGTCGACCCATTTAACATCTCTATAATGGGATACACTTATTACATACTTTCAAGCAGGGATAATCAATTTTTCATATAATTTCTCATATGGCATGTGATGCAATTGCATTCGCATTGCCTGCCTTTCGAATTGAGTGTTTTTCTAGCGATTAAAAAATTTTAAGAACTTCAAATTTATGGAGTATATTTTTACCCTCGAGTAATCCTTCTCCCTCCAATCTGCTCTTCGTTTTTCTTATTCCTCTTCTCTTATTAAAGAATAAAGAGTTATTAAATGAATTAAATTTATGACATATGAAAAATATGTGACGACTGAAGAATTAAAAGCAAGAAAAAAAAACTTAATTAAGAAAAACTAAGATACATTTTAGGTTTTTAGGTGGGGGTAAATTGTAAAGAAAGGAGTGAAAATTAATTTAAAAGACAAATAATTACAACCAAAGTGTAATTCAAATACATTATAAAGTACACGATGCACCTAGTGCATATAAAACCTAGCCCAATTTAAAATCCAAAAAGACACTTAATTTGAAACGGTAGCATATATTTTTCATTAGAGGAAATTTAGCGGTAGACGGTCTCAAAAATTAGACAAATCTCCATTTTAAAAATTAGGCAATACTTACCTTTAAACCATAATAAAAATGGACTTCGAAATCCCACACAATAAAATATAGATAAATAAAATCCACCTCACAATTTTTTGTCTTTGGGTTAATCTCACAAAGACTGAATATAGAACTACATTAACGTGGTTTTTTCTTTTTCTCCTTATTACCACTATATACATTATTTCCGCACCGCATGCTATTTGTAAGTTAGTGGATATTACCAACCCAACTCAGATACGTACCACTTGCCAGCCCAATTTAGTCTCCCTATAAAAAATAAACTCCAATTTTTTTTCTTTTCGTGTCCAAAAATTAAAAACCCCCAAAGTCCTTTCAAAAAATATGACCCGAAGGGTCTGAACAAGTCTCAACTCTCAAGAGAGGTTAAACTCTAGCAATTTTTTATTTTTTTTTAAAAAAATTCTAGCAAATTAGAACCCCCTACACAATACACATATAATAACAGTTTCATGATTGTGTGGATTTCTTCCTTCCCCCTAAAGCAGTCTCTATTGGGCGGCTGGCCCACCGCAGAAAATCCATTATTTTGCAGAAATAGTAAATCAATGTTGCTTTTTTTAAAGCAACCATTATTTTAAGCGTAAAATTGAACAGCTACAACAAATATGAACCCAAGATGATTCAGAGTCTACTGATAATACACTTGATACAGACTGCTCCAACAAGCAACAGCCAGAAACAAAGAGACACAGATGTTAATGCACAATCTACAGAAGATAACTTAAACCTGAAACACTTCAGCACATACTGAATTTCATATTCTCTTGCTAACTTTCACATGTGCTACATGTGACTGAACTGCCAACTCAAGTGGCAATCCAAAAACACGATACATATAGTTTATGATTGGAGCAGAGACGACTTAAAACTTAGTCGGCCTTTTTGTCAGATTTCTCGAGAGCAGCTAACCTTTCAACGAGGGGTGGGTGCGAGAAATGGTAAGCAGAATACCAAGGGTCGGTGCTCAAGGCTGCAAGATTCTCTTCCTGTTGAACAAGCGGCAGAGAGAATATCAAAGTTGGCATCACCCAGAAACAATACTCGAAATAATGGAGAAACATAAAGAGAAGCAGATGGACGACAATAATGGAATAACTGTCCCCTCTCAACGCCTATAATGTCGTAAAGAAAAAAAAACTAAAGGCCAAAAATCAGTTTGAAGTGAGCTGGAAACAAAAATTAAATTACCTGCAGGACAATAAGACCAGAGCGAAGAGTTGCAGAATAACCAAGCTTCTGGGCGAAAAAGTCCAGCCTTTTTTGGGAAGAAATGAATATATCAGACTCAGTTGCTAAAAAAAAATCGAGTTTCAGAGTGGCAGATCAATTTAGCCCAAAACATAAATAGGTTACCTGGAACTCAAAAGCCCGCATGCAAGATTAAGTAGCAAGTTCACAACATGTTGGATGGGTATCACAGTATGCTGCAATCACCAATACAAAGTTAACATGCATAAATAACTTGGATAGTAGGTACACTAATTGACATTGCAATTAAATTTACGAAAAAGTGAGCTCACAAGTCTTTTGCAATTCAGTACTAATTAGTAAGACCACAAAATACCATATACTGGAAGGGCACATTGCTAATCCAAAAATGCATTGACCAATGTCCTATCACCCTCATTAAGAGATAGGATGCATACAAGAGTAGGACATATATTCAAGGGCCATTCTAAATTTTATCATTTAAGAAATTGCAAATTAGTAACAACAAATAACAAATACGAACAACACGGAGATGCAACCACAGAGTGATAGCAACAATCGATGCATATGTAAAACACAAGCATTTTAATTAATACCTGAAATATGATGAGCCCAATAAGGATTGGCTGTGTATCAAACCCAAAACTTCGGAATAGGTCTTTAGAGTTCCTAATCAGAGTGTACCCTCCAAACTGAGCGAGTGTCGTTATCTGCATAGGCAATTCGCCAGTTAAGCATAACGATACTATAAATTTACTGAACCCATGAATTAAAATTGCAACCACTAACCAATCTACAAATATAAATGAACCTTGGCACCAACAGGAAATATTAAGAATATACATACACAATCAAGTTCCTTGGACAATTTAAAGTAAGAGATGCAAAAACTTTTAAAGCGACATTGGAAGCCATTATTGCCAACGTGTGATTTAACTCTTGGCATCGTCAGCATGGACAATTTAAATATCACAAGAAAGATTTAAAGATGGAAATGGAAAAATAAAAAAGGAACTAGAACATTTTGAAGCAACAGTATCAGCAAATAGTTCATGACTGAAGTTCACTTTTCAGCACGGACAGTTTAAATATATCACAAGATGGACTTGAAGAAGAAAATAGAAAAAGTGACCATTTAAAAAATTAGGATAGAAACCTAATTGGAAGCAATCTTGATATATTTGTACCATTTGACAGTCTATAAAGAAAAGTAAGTTCAAAGATATGATAGGAAGTAATAGTAAAACACATACAACAGGGAATAAAGCAATATATACATTACCAAGAAGATTAAGTTGAACGGGGCCAGAAGAAACTGGTATATTATCATTTCAAGTCACTAAAAAACAGAATCATGTCATAATAAGAAAGAAAATGGGATTTGTATTCGTTATTTCAATTAATGCTCAAAAAAAATATAGGTTTAGAACCAAAGAGTTCAATATCAGTCATTTTTTTGACATTTTGAGAAAGAGAACCATCTTGATCGTAAATTTTCTCCAAAATGAAAGACGCAAAACCGGGCTAAGATCTGCAGTCATGAGCTTAAATTACTACCCACAATGGACAACCACTGAAATAAATAATAAAGGAATATTCACAACCATTGAGCATGCAGAGAACAACAATACGTACATTCTCTAGAACACTGTCATACCTGAAAAAACAAGAAGGAATACCATGTATGACTGAGCTTCCAGTGACCCAACTCATGAGCAATAACAGCAACAACTTCTTCATCATTTTTGCACTGCATAGAATAAAGTGAATCAATAAAAGGAAAATGGCAATAAATAAATGTTGTATTTGCACAATTAGTTCTGTTTTCAATTGGATTAAATGAATATACACAAATGAGAGCAGTAAATACCTGTTGTATTAATGTGTCGTAAATAACAATTCGTTTGTTGTCAAGAAACCCATACATGTAAGCCTGCAGAAAAATGTTAGTATACATGGGATTCATGAGTAAAAAGTTATATATCAACTCAAGCTGAAACAACGGAACATTATTTCGTGGATTGGATTTCAATTGACTAGTTGACTGTATGGACCAAGTGATGAAAAAGCATATGTGACTTTGCATGCATGAATATAAGTTAAGGCACTACCCCCCAACTCTCTTCTCAGAACTCAATGTCTTCTTGAACTAAATTCCAATAAATACAGGGTGTTTGTGAGCTAATTTCAGCTTAAGTTTTAGCTTAAGGGGGTATTAACAAAACACCAGCTTCTGCTTCCAACAGCTTAAAATGGTTAAAATTTCAAACGGCCCCTCACCTATTTCCAACAACTAATGCCCAAAAGCACTTCTACATTCCATCACTACTTTTAGTCATAATTAATTTTCTTGCAATCTCTAATTTTAGTCACTTCCCAAAGCAAAGCAATCACAAACACCCCATAACCCTCTCTGATAGAGCGTAAAAATGATGGAACACGTAAACTGATAGAGTGTAGATATTGGGCGATAAAGGACACAAATATAATACGAACGAAACTGAAATATACTGATAAAAGATAATCCTCAAAAGAGGCCACAGAGAAATAAATCTCTGCCACAAGCCAAATGGCTGCTCAATTCTATGATCAAAAGATAAATAATAATTCTAGAGAAACCTTTTTTAAATAGACACAAACCCTAACCCTAACTTATGCCCTAAGAAATAAGGCCCACGGCCCATTTATTTATTCTAGACTTAACATAAAATAAAAAGCCCAGCTGATACTACTTAAGGAGGAGGCGTATCAATACTCCCCCCCTCCGAACAGCCTTGTCCTCAAGGCTGGGACAAGGAACTCTGGTTTTCCCGGGTCGTGTGCGAATTTAGTCCACGTAATGTTGGCTGCCAGTCGAAGCACCCATTGAGTCCAAAACACCGATCGTCCAAACTTGTCAATCAAAGCCATTCGTACTCGTTTACCCAATGGGGTGCAATGAACCAGAAAGTGTTGCTCCACCTGAGCAGGCCACACTATCGGATACGTGTCATCGAACAAGGACAAGTCCAACTTAGGTGCAATAGTGGTAGAAACTGCAATAAACCGTGGGGGTAGGGTATGGGCTGCTGGCGGCGGAATGATAGGGGCAGGTGTGTTGCTGGACGAAGCCGAGAGAGATGGAATTGCAACGCTCGCGCCAGCTAGGAGATCATTGCCGACGACGTCGGTGGCTGGCGAGGCGTTACCAGAAGCTGCAGGAGGAAGAGACCCCTGGATGATGGGATTGGGGACGTTTTCGGCCATCGCTCCGCCCTTCATGCACATGGCATCCAGTTTGGCCATTATGGCCGTGAAGTGGTGGTCAAGCCTATCAGTCCTGACCGAAATCGTCGTCTGCATTCTGGTAAGTGTTTGCTGTATTTTTTCCATCGTATTCTCTATCTAATCGATTCTTTCCTTCTGCATCGTGTCGAAGGAATCCGGCAGGTCGGACCAATTGATAGAGCGTAAAAACGATGGAACACGTAAACTGATAGAGTGTAGATATTGGGCGATAAAGGACACAAATATAATACGAACGAAACTGAAATATACTGATAAAAGATAATCCTCAAAAGAGGCCACAGAGAAATCTCTGCTACAAGCCAAATGGCTGCTCAATTCTATGATCAAAAGATAAATAATAATTCTAAAGAAACCTTATTTAAATAGACTCAAACCCTAACCCTAACTTATGCCCTAAGAAATAAGGCCCACGGCCCATTTATTTATTCTAGACTTAACATAAAATAAAATGCCCAACTGATACTACTTAAGGAGGAGGCGTATCACTCTCTAAAGCAATCAACTGAATGACCTATAATTATAAAACCTTAACACAACGATTTAATGTACATAAAATAACCGGCATTAAATAATCGGCACACATAGCCATTCTCTTCCTCCCTATACATACCAAAAGTCAAAACATATTTGTGTGTTGCCTAAGACCACATAGAAAGTGATATCATACAGAATCTCAACAATGTACAAGCCAACCATCACAATATATTATGCATTTAGGAATCTTTTTTCTTTTTAATTAGAAGATATACTTCAAATTATACAGCTTGTAACATGAAAAAACATCAAACACAAGAATACAGAAAAGAAAAAAAATAGAAAAATAACTCACATTGCTATGGCTCGATCTTGTTGATCCATCAACAACAAATATTTTCTTTAAGGGAAATCCGAGAGATGAAGCAAGATTCTCAATTTTGGTTCTAAGTTGTCCCTCTGGAAGCTGTGCTTGTTTTTAAAAAATTGGGAAAAGTTAAAAGTATCACATTCACAACTAATGTTCTATGCAGAAATATAGTATGAAATATTTAGGCATGCTTATTGTTTCAGAATTTTTTGCATTACTTACAGGAGTAAACTTGTTGAAAAGTGGGGCGATCAGAATTGGATAAAGTGATGTTATTAAAAGAGACAAAACACATATGAACGCCCAGAGATATATAGCCAGGTAAGGACCTCCTTTCTGCATTCAAACACTCAAAAAGGTTGACTGAACAGTTCACTACTAAAACATTAATACCATCGGAGAGGGACAGGCTCAAAGCCAGACTAAAAAGTGTAAGGACAATAGAACATACAAGGAACTACGATGCAGTCAAGACTTAGACAGAAGTACCTGGGCTATAACAATGATAGCAGCCATAATAGGTGGCCCAATTACTAGAGATACAACAGTTCCTTTGATCATGTCCCTAAAGAATGACCATATCGTTTGCTGTAAAAAATAAATTGAGTTCATGACGGGAAACTAAAAAAGTAGAATGAAGTTACAGATAAATGTAAATGGAAGAAATCAAATTGACATGACATGTAATGCATATGACTGATGATCTTAGTAGACCACATACCTTGTTAAAGCCATGGCGATCCTCGATGACGAAAGTGGAGTACAAAGAAAATGGCAGGTCAGTTATCTGCAGTTTCAGACCATATAGTTATAGAAAATGAAGAAAATGTGACTTGGGAAGTTCCTAGTGGAAGGTGGAACAGAAACAAGCAAAAAGACGAAACTGAAGATTATGGTGGTCAAATAAACTGTTAGCCTCTCCTTCAGCCATCTAATAATTATTCTGCTAATTTTAGAAAAGAAAAATTATAGACAAAACTCATATATGCACCTGTGACCAAACCATGACACCAGCTAAAAACGAAAAAGTGTGTAGTATCTCATTTTCTGCATTGAATCCAGTATATGCCAGATACTCTCCAGATCGCTACAGTTGAAAGAGACCAAAAATATAAGATGATGAAAATAAGTAAATCAACAGCAAGTATCATAAAGAAAGCATTTAATGCTGGTAACAACTGTCTCACCTTCCAAAACCAGGGTAATATACCATAGTAGATAATTGCAGAATCCATGATTATGGTTACAAATTCATGCGCAATATGGAAAATGCTGAAAAATAGAAGATTAGTAACAATGTTACAACTAGTGAGTTAAAAATCGTTTATCCTATGCTTTTGCATGAAACATAAATGACAGCTCAATACTTTTTGTCAAGACTGTAAGCACGTGATTTTTCATATTTATCTTGGCTTATTACTCCTGCCAAACTTTTCGGGAGAGTTGGCAACTTAAGAGCAGCACGCTGCCGCAGATCGAGATACAACTCAAAAATATACACCAGTATCATAACACCTGGAACGTACAAAAGCCAAATTAGAACAAAAAAGACCAAGGTACAAAAACAAAACAATATCATCAAATGCAGCTGAATTGTCATTTGAAAGGAATTTATCATAAACGCCAAAAGATTGTGCAAGACCATCTCACAGATCTCATTCTGTGAGACTGATGCTATTTCAAATCAAATGGGTCAATTTTTCATTTGTGAAAATTGATCAAATCTACTAATTGGAACTACGTGTTACGAACAATTTTTTCCACTTCCACATACAGAACAACTTCGAAAATAACTGGAGCTAAAAAGCGCATAAAGAGAAAGACGAAAATCCCAAACATTACTTGTAAGTTGTAACAATCAAGCAATCGCAACACAGTCAAAAACCCTAAACCCATTCTTCAAGCGCAATCACAAGCGCATAATAAAACATCTGAAAAGACTAAATAGAATACGATCCCAGGAACAAACTTAAACACTAATTTCTGAAAACGAATCATATTACAAACTCAAAGTTCACCAACTCATTCAGTCTACGATTCCCAGAACATTAAAAAAAAAAATGCTAATTATATGCAAGTTAACAATTACAAACTGAACACATAAAAACAGGTAGATATAAACAGAACCATACCAACGACTGCCTCCATATAGGGAAACGCCATAGCTGAGAAAGAAAGAGGGGGTTTCTTCTGCAGTAAAGATTGGGGCTTTTTCTGCAGCATAATCAGGAGGGCAAGTCTGTAAATCAGGTATTTATACTTTGGAAAAAATACACATGGAATTGGAAATTCGGGTGATTGTATTTAAGTCGGGGTTAATCGACCGACACGTATAGGAAATAAAATAAGAAAAAAAAAATCACGAATTACGAAAAATAAAATGTACAAAATAACATTTCTCATTAACCACGAGAAATTATAATAATAGAAAATACTAACTCAGGAATCAAAACTCAGGAATCACGTGGTTTTAAAAACTGGGTTTGACTTTCGTGTGGGGTGTGAAAAGCGTGGAGAAACCAGTTCTTTCATTATTTAAAAATAAAAAAATAAAAACCGAAGAAACCAACCCATCCTTCTATATAAATTAAATTTGAGTGCTCCTTGTATGCATCAATTACATATTATATAATTTATGTACTTGAATTTAATTTTAATTTAGATGAACAATGAACCTTAAATTTAAACTTTAAACCATGAATTATTAATCATTTTGAGTGGAATGAGCCAATGAACCAAAACTTTTAGTAGAGTTAAGATTCGGATGGGTCCAGTAAGGTAGAAAAAAAAATGGAAAAAAAAAAAAATATAAGCCCATTCGGATTGGATGAACCATGAATCGATCGTCGGTAGAGATCGGTCGGGATTCTCAATTGGGTCCGACGGGTAAAAAATTGAAAGAAAAAAAAAATTTAAAAAATAAAAATTCCAAATGCACCAACTCTAAATTGATCTAAAATGAGACATACGAGAGAATTCTTATAAAATTTATGTAAATTCGAGTTCACGTTAAATTTTAATTTTTTATATTAATATTATTTATAAAAATTATTATTATTGTGTATAAAATTATCAATGTTATATAAAAAAATTATCATGATTTAAAATTTGTTTTAAATTGTGACAATTTTTAGATTTGGATAAGATTAGAAGATTGAGGAAAATAATTTGAAATAAGATTTACTTATTTTGAATTGGAGGAATATTTCAAGATAATTGGAGAGTTCTTCTTTCTCAAGGCCCAATGGAAGAGTCTCGTAACAAACATATTGTTTTTAGTTGTAGACTTGTAGTACATATGTGTTTTCCCAGGCATGCTATGTGTGTTTTGCAAATTCAAAAATAATGTTTAAAAAACTTATTTTTAATTTATTAGACATATTTTTTTATTTTTTAAAAGTACTTTTATCTATTTTTGAAGTTTACAAACAAACTTTATATGTCAAACATTTAATATTTAAATTCCAAGTTTTTGACAATTGAATTCGGATAACTCGAAATAATTTAAAATAAAAATTTGTGTGAATTCAAATTTAGTGTAATTTTTTTTAAAAAAAAATATTATTATACATAAACTACATAATCTTTTCTTATTTGTTAAATATGTTGATAGAGTGTGTGCAATTTGGAATTATTTGAACAATATAATTTATTTATTTTTTTAGCACAAAAATACTTAGGTCGTATTTTTTTTTTTTTTGAGCAATATAATTGTCTTGACCAATCGGAGAAAATCGTATTAAACATTTTATAGCTTATTATACAAATTTAGCATCAATTATGTAGCTGAAAACATTTTTTTCATATAAAGTGTAACTTTTTTATTGAAAGTTTTGAAATTTTTCTCAAGTTTTAGTAGAAATCCAAAGGATCATAAAATGCAGTTGATGTGGATATTGATGATTATTGAGATAAAGTCAAGAAGTTATCTCTAACGACCAAAAATTAAATAAAGTATAAATGGTAGGTCAATGGTCCCTCTCGAAACCAAGGTCAATGATTACACACTCACAGACTGTCAGACTATATGGTGATGGGGCAATTATTATTTGGGCTGAAATTTAAACGGCCCAATTAATAAGTAATTATCCAACTTTTTTAAAGCACTATAAGGCCAACAGGCCCAATATGCCTGGGCCTGGTATACAAAACCTTAATTAATAGTGGTAGTATACTATTGGCCATGCCCATTGCAAACCAGAAATAGTGATGGACCAGTTATTTATATGGCTGGAAAATAATTAAAATGGCCCATTCAACAGATAAAGACCACATTTATTGAGCTCTGCATTGATCTTCAAGTAAGTTTTCGATTGAAACTTGTTTATAGTATAAAATTTATATTATTACACTTATAAATTAATATTAATATATTTATTAATTGATATTATTAAACTTATAAACTAAAATTATGCAAATAAAATATAATGATATCAATTTCATATTATGAATAAGTTTTACATGAGAGTTTGTGATGATTTTCACAAGAATTAATATAGAGGTTGTATCCCACTAGAGAATTTAGGAAATCTTCATAGACGGGTCTCAAATAATTTTAATTTCAAATAGACAAAAACTCATATGAGACGGTTTATATATGAGACAAAATATGATTTAATACAAATCCCAACCAAAACTTTCAAAACCAATCCTCAAACTACCAAAATCGTTACCAAAACAACCATTCACAAAACTTCTCAAACCAAAACAATCTATAATCAAACTTTCAAGGCCAAAGCAACCAAAACCAATCATCTAGCCAAAACCAAGGTCAAAATCAAAACCAAAACACTCAATCCTTCCCACACAATAACTCCTACAACCAAAACTTCCGTAAACATGAAAACTTTTCATACTCTAACCCGAAGGCCGCCCTCACTCTACCACCGGGATTTGATCCCGGAGCCCGTGCCCCAAACAATGAAGGAAGACCTACTTTGGAGGATAGTTTGGTCACCTTCATCAATCTTTCGAACCAACAAACTCAAAAGTCGAATCAACGGTTTGATAAGATTGAAGAAGACTTGAAGAATCTTGGAAATATTCCAAATGCTATTACATCACTCTCTAGCCAATTGAAGAATTTGGAATTCCAACTAGGTCAAGTGGCATCCTCAAGCCAAGGGAATGACAAAGGAAAGTTCCCCTCTACGACGGATGTAAACCTAAAGAACATTGTAAGGCCGTGGAGTTGAGAAGTGGTACGAGGTATGATGGGTCGAGCATGCCTTTGGAGGATGATGAGGGAGAAAAGGAAGAGGTTGAAAAGAAAGATAAGGAAGAGGAGATTGTTGTAGAGGATACATGTGTTGAGGAAGAAGGGTTTGAAGAAAAGAGAGTTCCGAAATGAAAGAAAGCTAAAGAATTGAAGGAGAAAAACGAAAAGGTTGAGTGTGATGGATGGGGAATTCCTAAAACCCCCATTCCACCACCTTTTCCTCAACGTTTCATGAAAAAGAAGCTTGATTATAAGTTCGCCAAATTCTTGGAAATTTGCAAGAAAGTGACCTTGAACACGCCCTTCTTGGAGGCAATTGAGGAAATGCCATCTTATGCAAAGTTTCTTAAGGAGTTGGTCAACAAGAGAAGGAAGGCGGAAGGTGGTGAGATGATAAGCCTAACAAGTGAGTGTAGCGCTCTACTACAAATGAACCTTCCAAAGAAAGTCAAAGATCCCGGGAGCATCACTTTGATGTGTGAGCTAAGCAATACGGAAAAGAGCAATGCTCTATGTGACGTTGGGGCGAGCATCAATCTTATGCCAAGATCAATCTATGATCGTTTCAAAATCGGTGAGCTCCAACCAACGTCCATGACATTACAATTGGCGGATCGTTCCATCACCTACCCGGATGGTATTGTGGAAGATGTGCTCGTAAAAATTGATAAATTCGTCTTTCTGGCGGACTTTGTGGTGCTAGAGATGGAAGAGGACGTTGAAATTCCCTTGATCTTGGGTAAACCATTTCTAGCTACCGCAAGGGCGGTGGTGGACATGTACACGGGCAAGGTGATCTTGAAGCTCGATGATGAAGAGCTCGTGTTTGACTCCTACAAAGCCATGAAGCATACACTTGAGAATGAGGAGTGCAAAACGATCGATGTCGTTGAAACTAGTGTTCAAACGGAATTTGAAAAATCTTTTGACCCCTACTTTGCCAATGGATACTACAATGCACTCTTTGAGAACGATGAAAGCTCCTTTGAGGAGGATTATTGCAAAGATGTGCTTGAAGTGGATCAAGTCAATGAAGTGTGGGGAAGGAACAAGATCCCAAGCTTGCCATTAAGGGCGATTGAAGGAGTGGAAAAGCAAGAGGAGAAGAAAACCGGGTTAAAGCTATTACACGAGCATCGCACATATGCCTATCTTGAGATGGTGAAAAAATTTCGGTAATCGTTTCTTCCTTTCTCAATTCGTGTGAGTTAGATAAATTATTGGGGGTGCTTCGTAAGTACAAGTCCGCAATTGGGTGGACAATTGAGGATATTAAGGGGATTAACCCCTCCTTATGCATGCATAGGATAAGAGTAGAGGAGTGTAGTAAACCAATTGTCCAACACCAACGGAGGGTGAACCCTATCATACAAGAGGTAATTAGGAAATAGGTCATCAAATTTCTTGATGCGGGTATGATTTACCCTATTTCGGATAGTCCTTGAGTGTCACCACTCCACGTGGTTTCTAAGAAAGGGGGGATGACGGTTATCAAAACCGATAATGATGAGATGATAGCTACACGGGTAGCTACGGGGTGGAGAGTGTGTGTAGACTATAGAGAATTGAACAAAGCTACATGCAAAGATCACTTTCCCCTTCCCTTCATGGACCAAATGCTAGATAGGCTTGGGGGTTTCGATTTCTATTGCTTTCTTGATGGGTACTCTGGTTATAATCAAATCATGATTGCACTGGAGGACCAAGAGAAGACGACATTCACTTCTTCCTATGGAACGTATGCTTGGAGACGCATGCCCTTCGGGTTGTGCAATGCTCCGGCTACGTTTCAAAGGTGCATGATGTCGATCTTCCATGGTTTGATTGAAAATGTGATGAAAGTTTTTATGGATGATTTTTCTGTATTTGGTGAATCGTTTGATAAGTGTCTCTTTAACCTTGAATTCGTGCTAACAAGGTGCCAAGAGACTAACCTTGTCCTTAATTGGGAAAAAATGCCATTTCATGGTTAAGGACGGGATAGTACTTGGTCACCATGTTTCTTCAAAGGGACTTCAAGTAGATCGAGCAAAAGTTGTGGCAATTGAGAAACTTCCTCCAACTTCTAATGAAAAAGACATTCGTTCCTTCTTGGGACACGCCGACTTCTATAGAAGGTTTATAAAAGATTTTTTCAAACTCTCAAAGCCCCTCTCTCATCTACTTGAAAAGGATGTCCCATTTGTGTTCACTAATGATTGTCTTGAAGCTTTCTTAGCATTGAAGGAAGCACTCATAGCCTCTCAGATTTTGGTGACTCCGAATTGGGAGGAACCATTTGTTCTCATGTGCGATGCAAGCGACTATGCAATGGGGGTGGTACTTGGGCAAGTCCGGGAGAAAAAGTTTAGAGCTATCTATTATGATTCGAAAACCTTCAACCTCGCCCAAGCCAATTACACCACAACAAAGAAGGAATTATTGGTCGTGGTCTATGCGTTTGATAAGTTTCGCCCCTATCTTGTGGGGGAAAAAACTATTGTGTACACGGACCATGCGGCAATTCGGTACCCTATGGCAAAGAAAGATGCAAAGTCAAGGTTGATCCGATGGGTGCTTCTCCTTCAAGAGTTTGATATAGAGATTCGGGACAAGAAGGGGACCAAAAATGTAATAGCCGATCATCTTTCGAGGCTAGAGAGGGACCAAGACTTTGTAGAAGAAGAAATCGAGTTGAAGGAAGAATTCTCGGATATGAAGCTTTTAAAGTTGGAGGAGTTCTTTGACTAAGTTGAGAAGATTTCGGTAATGAGAATTGAGGTGCAAGAACCATGGTATGCCGACTTTGCCAACTACTTGGCTTGTGGAAAGCTTCCCAATGAAATCCCTTCACATGCCAAAAAGAAATTTCTCAAAGATGTGAAGAGTTTCATTTGGGATGATCCGGTGTTATATAAGAGAGGTCAAGACTCGATCATGAGAAGATGTGTTCCAAAAGAAGAGGTTGACGAGATCTTGACTCATTGTCACTCTTTGCCATGTGGAGGCCATTTCGGAGCATCGAAAACGGGAATGCAAGTTCTCCAATCGGGCTTCTTTTGGCCTACGATCTTCAAAGATAGCCAAGAGTTTGTTCAAAGATGTGATCGATGCCAAAGGATGGGGACCATCACCAAGAGAGATGAAATGCCTTTGAACATTTTCTTGGAGGTAGAGATTTTTGATGTTTGGGGGATTGATTTCATGGGACTGTTTCCCCCTTCATTTGGATTCATCTATATCCTTGTTGGGGTGGATTACGTGTCAAAATGGGTTGAGGTCATTTCTACCAAGCTCAATGATGCCAAAACAGTGATTCAATTCCTCAAGAAGAATGTGTTCACCCGATTCGGAGTGCCAAGAGCCTTGATAAGCGATGGGGGGACCCACTTTGTTAATCGAGCTATGGAAAAATTGCTTGGGAAGTATGGGGTCAAGCACAAGGTCACCACCGCATATCACCCACAAACAAATGGATTGACGGAGGTTTCAAATCGTCAAATCAAGCACATCTTGGAAAAGACGGTGAACTCGAATCGGAAAGATTGGGCGATTCGCCTTTATGATGCCTTGTGGGTCTACCGAACGGCTTACAAAACTCCATTGAACATGTCTCCGTACCAACTTGTCTTTGGTAAATCGTGTCATCTCCCGGTTGAGCTAGAGCACAAAGCCTATTGGGCCACCAAACAATTGAACATGGATGGCGATAAGGCGGAGGAGAATCGATTGCTTCAACTCCATGAGTTAGAATAGTTCCGTGAGAATGCCTATGAGAGATCCCGAATTTTCAAGGAAAAGACTAAGCGTTGGCATGACCAAAGGATCAAAAAGAAAGAGTTCAAAGTTGGAGATAAGGTACTATTGTTCAATTCCCGGTTGAAACTCTTTCCTGGGAAGTTGAAATCTCGTTGGAGTGGGCCGTTTGAGGTTGCCAAAGTATTTCCAAGTGGATGTATGGAGTTGAAGAATGAAAACGGTGACCACTTCATGGTAAATGGTCAACGGGTCAAGCATTACCTTTCCACATCCCAAGTTGGGATTTTTGGTGTCGATTTTCTTGAATAAAGTTGAGCGACTTTAAGCTCCATCCGGCAAAGGACGTTAAACCTAGCTCTTAATGGGAGGCAACCCATTTTTACTGCTTTTATGTGTTAATGTGTTCGTTTGATAGTGTTTTGTATAGTGTTGTTTTTTGTAGGTGATGGGGTCGTGTGTTCGAGGCTTGGTGGATTATCGAGCTTTAAAGGAAGATGTGTACTCGAAGGGCACTTTAGGTACAAGCACTTTCCCCGAACTTAGATTTGCTTTACAAAGTCTAAGTTTGGGGGGTGTGCTTTTTCTTATGCGTTTTTTTTTTTTGCACCGGCACACCCCCGTTTTGGTTTTGGTGACGTTCACCTAGTGGCATGTTTTTTAGCTTAATGGTGAAAATACTTGTATATGAATTTTTCCGCGTTGGGCTCTCTTTTGTTGGTATGCTTGCTTGTTGAAGATGAATGTAGATGAGCTTATTTATTGAAATGTGGTTAGCTTAGAGCTTAATGGTGCTTGGTGCATACTCTTTGTTTCACTATTTTTCCAAACTTTTAATTGCATAGCAATGAAAAAGTTTGGGGGTGTGTGTTCGTTTTCACAAATTCACTTGCACCAATGCACTTATGCTTCATGTTGTGTTTGGTGGTATATTTGCTCCTTGGGTATTGGATTGTGGTGGATGCTTTTGTATGTGATGTTGAGACTTTTGTTTGGATGATTGGTAGTGTTTGATGTGATGAGGTGGTTACTTGTTGGAGGATTGCACTACTTGATTATATGCTTTGAAATTGATAGACTAGGGATGGTGTAACTATTCCCTATTGCTAAACTTGAGAGACTTGGGCATTTGATGTTGGGATTATACTGGAAAGTATGCTTTTACTTTGTATAATCAGACTGACTGAATTTCAGACTTATTTACTGAAATAAATTGTTTATCACTGATGCTTTAAATATCATCGAATGTTACATATATTTATTGCATAACTGTTCAATAAATAGTACGTGTTACATTGTAGTTAATTTGGTGATACCAGATCACAAAAGATTAAATTAACAGTTCCTTGTAACTAAAAGTACACCATTCACGACCTAGATGGAAATGAACAATCCGTCATGAAAGGTTGTAGTGTAAGGCTCAGATTGGTTTTTCTTGACCAAGAGATTACACTAGTGCATGACTGATGCATTGAAGAGGACCTACAGGAGGACAAATTCTTCAGAACTGAACTAGGAAGAATTAGACCTCAGTGGTTGGTTATTTCTTAATCTTCGTCCCTTAAGTAGGATTGCGTGTGGTTAGTAACTATTGCTTTGACTTATTACGGGAAGAGAATCAATGAGATTCAATACCCTATATCTTGGGCAATATTATTGGTCACATGCGATTGCTAAGATTTAATACGGAGAATCGTGTGCAAGTACGCTTGTTCGATTTGCCCCCTTGGAAGGTTCATAAGTTTTATCATACCAAATCTTGCAAGTGGAACTAGTTTCTGGTATGGATAATAATGTTGAACCGTTCCTTTACCAAGGATAAAAGATATTAATTAATGGAAAGTTATTTCAGTGGCTTGAATTAATTAATGGGCTAGATAATCTTAAACACGGGAAATAATAACCGGGAGCCATATTAACTGTAATATGAATTAAGATGGATAGTGCAATATTAATTATGTAGGGGGAAGGTCCATTGGAAGGTCCAATCTTAATTCTCCTAAAGGCCCCCCAAGTAGCCCAACATAAAGTCCAATAACTGAAAAAATGTGTTTAAAAATAAAATAAATTTGTTGCTTATTTTTCCTCATATTTTTCGAAAATTATGGATAAAAGGGGAGAAAGATTTTCTTTGAATTTTGTTATGGAATGAAGATATGTATTCTTGGAATACAAGATCATCTCATTAAATTCAAGAAATCTCCCACTTGGTTATTCATATTTGAAATTTTTGATAATTAAGGGAAATAAAGATTTTCTTGATTTTCTTGAAAATATATTATGGAAGATATGTATTTCTTGAAATACAAGTACATCTCATAAATTCAAGAAGATCCAAATCTTGGATTCTTGTCTCTTGATTTTCGAAAATGTTGCCATAACAAGATGAGGTGGGATTTTTGTGGAATATTTTAATCATGGAGAAAAGAATATAGGAGATATATTCAAGATTTCTTGGAGATCAAGAAAAAGATTTTCCCATATTATTTTATCACTAAAAATCGTCCAACCCCCTCTATAAATAGGGGATGAGTGTTTCATTCCCAAGGACAATTCCATGTGCTGGAAAAATTAGTAAATCCACAAAGGTGGTGCAACAAATTTTATTTTCCCTTTTGTTAATTGTTTGCGAGCTTCCTTCCACCGGATTGTCGAACAAGGACTAGGGAATACTTGGGAAGTTTTTTGGTGTGTTTTCATTGACGAGACCATTGTCATTCCAAGAGGTAAGTTCACGTAAACTCGTAGTAATTCCGCATGCGTAGGATTTAAGTGAACTGTTTATATGCATGATTTGTTGTTGAATTATTATTTGAATTAATATAGGATTAATTCATGCTAGTAATAATTGTTAAAATTAAATTTGTATTTAAAAATTCATCCCGAATAGATCCGGGCAATTAATTCCCCAACATTTGAATCATTCATATTGTGATTTATCTTTCTTTTCATGAGTGGATCGTTCACAAAATGCATGCTAGAACTTGCCCCTTTGTCTTGTTTGAGATCATATTTTTGGGAAGGTGTTAAAGATGATTGGAGGCCATTTTTGGTTTGATGAGTCACTTGGCCAAATAAATCCCACCGAATGAGTCAATCCGTAGTAAGCTCCTTTGAGCCTTTAAGCCTATTTTTGTTGGCAAGCTACATTGATTTAGCCATTTTTACCATTTCTTTCTTGAGCCCCATTCTATTGACTTGTAGAGCTTCATGGTTGGTAAATAATGGAAGAATAAAATGTGAATGAATGAATTTTGAGTTGTCAATGTGAGAAAGTTGAGAAAAAAATGCAAAAAGAGGTTTAACAAGGATGAGGAAGGAAAGAAAATAAGCCTTGAGAAAAAAAATATGTGAAAAAGATAAACAAGGCTATAAAAAGAGCTCTTAAAAAAAATGAAAGAAGGAACCTTAAAAAATGAAAAAAGGGAAGAAAACAAGGTTTCAAATGAGCTTTAAAAAAATGGCTTCAAGAGAAAAAGAAAGGAAATGAAAGGTGAATTTGGTACTTGTGAACTTGAAATGAGAAAAGAAAGAGAAATGGGTGTTGAGTTTGTGTTCTAGAAATTCTTGAGTGATTTACCAACACTTGTTGTTCTACAAGGAATTGAGTCACTTTGTCCCAAATTTTATCCCACCTTTGTCCAAAGAGCCTACATTACCACCTTGTGAAAGACCTCCTTGATTGATTACCTACCCAAAAGAGTTGGTGGAGAATTGAGATGAGGGGCAAGCCTATGGATGTGCATGGAGTGAATTGATTGAAAGAGTGCAAACACATCCCTTGAAACAAGTGAGCTTTGAGTGAAATACTTCCATAAGAGAGTGGGGATGGTGCACTTGAACTTGTCTTGTCTTGATCATTGCATGTGTGATTCTGGTATGAGATTTCAACTGTGACTCCTTGTTCATTTGATATGATCCTTGAAGTCCATTGCATGAATCTTGGTGTCCATACATTGAACACTTCACAATTCCTCCCCCTTGTTTTATTTTCTTTTGTTGCTTGGGGACAAGCAACGCTTTAAGTTTGGGGGGGGTTGATTAGGGGTCGCCATTGCTTGTATTTATGTGAATTTGAGCTTAATTTGATAGCATTTCATGCTTTTATTGAACTAATTTCACTTAATTGTGCTTAAATGTGGAGAAAGAGCATGTTGGGTTCATTGTGCAGGAATCGAGTAAAAAACGAAGGTTTTATGAAGAAATTGGGAAAGAGAAGTTGCTCGAGTCGTGCAAGATGGCTCGAGTCGAGCAGAGCCTAAATCGGGCTTGTGGAAATGCAATTTTGAAGAAAATGTCAAAGGAGGGTTGCTCGAGTCGAGCAAAAGTGCTCGACCTCCTTCTGGTCGAGCACAGGAGAAGTTCGGCAATATTTTCGAAAATTTGAGTTGCTCGACCAAAATTTGGTCGAGCAACACTACTCGAGTCGAGCAGCAAGAGAAATGAAAACGGGTGCACGATTTCACCCCTGTTCGAGTCGAGCAGGCCAAAAATATCTTAGGTCCCATTTCTGACCTAGGGTCACGTGCCAGGGAATCAAAAGCATATAGAAGGCCAGGAATTCATTTTTTCAGCAAGCAGCAGCAATAGGGAGTGAAGGGGAAGATAGCAAGTGATACTTTTGAGAGCTGCAACTAATACTTTTCAATGTTTTTCAATTTTTCTTCCATAGATAGCTTAGATAGTCATAGCATAGCATAGATATAGTTGCAATTTCACTTTTAAGCAAGTTATCTTGTAGTATTGGTGGATTTTGTATGGTTTGGAGCTTGAATCTTAAGAGTCAGGTGTTTCTTTCTTTCTTTTGTTTTATTGTTGCTTATTTTGATATGGGTCTATGATTTCTTGTTGTTTAGCCATGGGTTTTGCCCTGTGCACCATGGGTTAAGGTTATTAGTGTTTGGGTGTTTGAAATTGTGGTGATGATTGTTTAATTGCTTGATTATGGATGTTTATCTCTATTGATGGTTATCCTTTAGATTAGGGAAATTTTATTGTTCTATTTTGGTGGTTTTGCTATGAGCTTGTGTGTTTTTCCTAGTTTACTTCAATGAGAGTTGGGTAGACGGGTTTAAGCATATGGGTATTGGTTTAATTCATCCTAAGTGGAGTCGATTAAGTCCTATCGCAACGAGAGTTGGGTAGATACTTTAGAACCCCCCTAATCTACATTATCTTCTTGAGTTAAAACCTTGAGTGGGTGGTGAAGAGCACATAGGAACATCAACCTTAGTCTACAAGTGGGAACACACGGTGACGGAGTAGTTAGCTAATTAGAGGACCATATCCGTGCAATTACCCGGGTTAGCAAAGGGAGATTCACCTCTCGATCCTAGGATTTCAATCGATATCGTACCCTAGGCTTACCAAGTACGAGAATGGTATATGTTTAGTGATCGCCCTTATGGAATAACCAAAAATAGAGATAAACACTATAATTGATCTTTTGACAATCGTCTCACAAGGAAAAACACCCGAGCACATCTTCTCTCGATAGTGAACAAACTCGTTTGCTATTTAATTGCTTTCTCTTAGCTTGCTCATTTATTGTTTATCTTTGTTTGATTGTTGGATATTGCTTGTTTTAAGTTTCCAAATCGTTTCACACTATAATCATGCGACAACACATAGCAATTGGGCTATATTCACCATCCTAGTTCCGTGGATCGATATTTAACCGGGCACGAAACGACCCTCTTATACTTGAGAGGTTAGTGTGTTGTAAAACACGTGTCAGTCATCCAGTGAGCAATCTTCCGGAAATTTTTTGAATAGGAAGCTATGTGACTCCTCATAGAATGCACCACAATCAGACTGCCTAGGGTTAGAATCTAAACTTTTCTGGAATTTAGATACTCCAGCGATACCTTTCTTACCTATCGTCCTAATAAAACCGGGGGGGCTAGGGTTCATCCTAAGGTTGGGATATTTTTGGTGCCTCACCGGAGAACTCTCGGAAGTATGGTGGAGGTGTTCTACCCTTTTCCCTTTCCTCACTACTCTCCACTCTCCATCCTCTCTTATATTTTTCTCTCTTGAAAGGGATTGTTCTATTTGGTATGTGATCAAACATTTTGTAATCATTGATTTATGTCATTTCAAAATTTTCAAGGGCAACGGTGATTGATTAAGATTATAATTTGCAATTATGTACCACTTCTATTTTCAAGAAAAAAGAAAAACGCTACACTTTTTCTTTTGATAGAATATTTGATTCATTATATAAGTATGTAGATCTATACTCATACAAAATAAAATAATAAACGGTGGAATCCTCTATCAATAAATTTGATCCGTTAATGGTATTCCGTATATGCAAATCATGAAGGGATAGAGATGTTAAAAGGGGCACATTAACACCGTGGGGGGCCATGGCCCCCCAGATTATTCCACTTTACATATGTATACTTGGAAATGAAATTTAAAGTTGGTGATGAATATTGAAAGTTGAAAGTGAGAATTGTAAATTGGCCAGATGTTTTAAGAAAGTCTGCAGAAACATTTCACCATCCCCAAAAAGTTGTCTAGAAATATATTAATACAATGTTTTTGAAACCGGGTTGAATCGGTCGGTTCAACCGGTTGAACTGGAAGCCGGCCTGTAAACCGATTAAAAAACACATATAGAACCACTTTTAAGGTTGAACCGGGTTGAACCGGTCAAAATCGGTCAAAAACCGGTTCAACCGGCCAACCGAAAAAAAAAAGGTTTTCCATTTTTTTTTAAAATTAAATTACTAATTTATATTAAATATTTAAAATTTTAAATCTATATTCCTCTCACATTTTTCTCCAACACTTTCAATGTGGGATAAATCTATGAGGTGGTACAAAATTTATAATACTTCCTCTCACATTTTTCTCCAACACTTTCGATATGGGATAAATGTATGAGGTGGGAAAAAAATTATAATACTTCCTCTCACATTTTTCTCCAACACTTTCAATGTGGGATAAATGTAATACTCCCTCTCACATTTTTCTCCAACACTTTCAATGTGGGATAAATGTATGAGGTGAGACAAATATATGAATCAAGGTCCACCTTCGCCCCTTTTATAATACTTACTCTCACATTTTCCTCCAACACTTTCGATGTGGGACAAATATATGAGGTTCACTTCTCCCATTTTATATTATTTTCTTTCACATTTTTTCCTCTAACAATTTCGATGTGGGATAAATATATGAGGTACACTTCTTCCCCTTTTATATTATTTCTCTCACATTTTCCTCTTACACTTTCGATGTGTTTTCTTAAATATGATATAAAAAGTTATAAAATATATATTTAAATTTTTGTAGGTGTATACTTATTTTATTTTTTTAACTAAACATAGAAAATATTGACAAAAATTAGGTAGAAATCATTTCAACGGTTGAACCGCTGGTTGAACCGGTTCGACTGGATGAACCGTTGACCTATGGTCTGTCCGGTTCGATCACCGGGTCGGTTATGAAAATACTGTATTAATATATAAGTCGATCTAAGTTAGTGTTATAAGTTAATATAGTTGGTTCAATTTTTATATTTTCTTGCTTTTTTTCTTTTAAATTCCAAACAAATTATAAATAATTTTTATAGATGAATAAGACATAAAACAATTAATATATTTTTATAAAAAAAAATGTTAAAGGTTCAATATTTGAATAAAATTCGTTAATTGAAAACAACATTACAAAATAAAATACTGAGTATGATTTTTTTTACGAACTGTCAATTAATGTGTTATATTGAAAAGTAAATTTCAAATAATTACGTAAAGACTTAATTGTTGATTTTCATGATATGCAAGAGAAACCTTTAAAGTTTTAATAAAAAAACATATTTATATATTTACATATTTTGAGATATTTAACCATGAACATTGATATATTTTGATGCAAATATAAAATATTTAAATTGGCCTCCCTTTGTTCAAGATCTCGTTCCGCCCTGCGTAAAATTGCTTTAAACCGAAAAAAAAAGGGTTTATGGCTAAATTTTTCCACACCTTTCTTTTACTCGTGAATCGATAAAGCCCTTGACCGTTTAGCTCGAAAATCCTATAGAATTTGAGCCCTTTAGGGTTAAGGTCAACTTACAACCCGCTTAATATTTATATTTAATTAATTTTTTATATAATTATATGATAATTTTAATAGTTTATTTTATTATTGTGCATATGAAATTAGTTAAAAGACAAAATTAAATCAAACAAAAATAATAATATTAAGTGATATTGATGTTGAGTATTAAATAATATTATTTTTTTTCAATATTGCTTTTTTTTTTGTTCACGTGATTGAATATAATTAGCAACACATACATTTTTTATATTATTATATCTCCTTAAATTTTATATGTTGAATTTAAATAACATCATATTATATTACATACTTTCAATATTAATTATAATTTATTTTTAAAAAATTATTTTGTAGTCCGTTATTGGCCCGTTTAGCCCATAAAACCGTTAGGGTTGAAATTAGGTCCTAACTATTAGCGGTCCGTTTATCGTGAACCGATAAAATTTGGGTCAGTTTAAGCCTGCGGCCCTACGATAAAATCTAGGTCCGTTTAAGCCTGCGGCCCTATAAAACTAGCCCTAATGAATTAAGGTCGACCCATTTAACATCTCTATAATGGGATACACTTATTACATACTTTCAAGCAGGGATAATCAATTTTTCATATAATTTCTCATATGGCATGTGATGCAATTGCATTCGCATTGCCCCGCCTTTCAATTGAGTGTTTTTCTAGCGATTAAAAAATTTTAAGAACTTCAAATTTATGGAGTATATTTTTACCCTCGAGTAATCCTTCTCCTCCAATCCATTTCTTCGTTTTTCTTATTCCTCTTCTCTTATTAAAGAATAAAGAGTTATTAAATGAATTAAATTTATGACATATGAAAAATATGTGACGACTGAAGAATTAAAAGCAAGAAAAAAAAACTTAATTAAGAAAAACTAAGATACATTTTAGGTTTTTAGGTGGGGGTAAATTGTAAAGAAAGGAGTGAAAATTAATTTAAAAGACAAATAATTACAACCAAAGTGTAATTCAAATACATTATAAAAGACACGATGACCTTGGCAAATGATATAAAAAACCCAAAATTTAATTTAAAATCCAAAAAGACACTTAATTTGAAACGGTAGCATATATTTTTTTCATTAGAGGAAATTTAGCGGTAGACGGTCTCAAAAATTAGACAAATCTCCATTTTAAAAATTAGGCAATACTTACCTTTAAACCATAATAAAAATGGACTTCGAAATCCCACACAATAAAATATAGATAAATAAAATCCACCTCACAATTTTTTGTCTTTGGGTTAATCTCACAAAGACTGAATATAGAACTACATTAACGTGGTTTTTTCTTTTTCTCCTTATTACCACTATATACATTATTTCCGCACCGCATGCTATTTGTAAGTTAGTGGATATTACCAACCCAACTCAGATACGTACCACTTGCCAGCCCAATTTAGTCTCCCTATAAAAAATAAACTCCAATTTTTTTTTTTTTTTCGTGTCCAAAAATTAAAAACCCCCAAAGTCCTTTCAAAAAAATATGACCCGAAGGGTCTGAACAAGTCTCAACTCTCAAGAGAGGTTAAACTCTAGCAATTTTTTTTTTTTTTTAAAAATTCTAGCAAATTAGAACCCCCTACACAATACACATATAATAACAGTTTCATGATTGTGTGGATTTCTTCCTTCCCCCTAAAGCAGTCTCTATTGGGCGGCTGGCCCACCGCAGAAAATCCATTATTTTGCAGAAATAGTAAATCAATGTTGCTTTTTTTAAAGCAACCATTATTTTAAGCGTAAAATTGAACAGCTACAACAAATATGAACCCAAGATGATTCAGAGTCTACTGATAATACACTTGATACAGACTGCTCCAACAAGCAACAGCCAGAAACAAAGAGACACAGATGTTAATGCACAATCTACAGAAGATAACTTAAACCTGAAACACTTCAGCACATACTGAATTTCATATTCTCTTGCTAACTTTCACATGTGCTACATGTGACTGAACTGCCAACTCAAGTGGCAATCCAAAAACACGATACATATAGTTTATGATTGGAGCAGAGACGACTTAAAACTTAGTCGGCCTTTTTGTCAGATTTCTCGAGAGCAGCTAACCTTTCAACGAGGGGTGGGTGCGAGAAATGGTAAGCAGAATACCAAGGGTCGGTGCTCAAGGCTGCAAGATTCTCTTCCTGTTGAACAAGCGGCAGAGAGAATATCAAAGTTGGCATCACCCAGAAACAATACTCGGAAATAATGGAGAAACATAAAGAGAAGCAGATGGACGACAATAATGGAATAACTGTCCCCTCTCAACGTCTATAATGTCGTAAAGTAAAAACTAAAGGCCAAAAATCAGTTTGAAGTGAGCTGGAAACAAAAATTAAATTACCTGCAGGACAATAAGACCAGAGCGAAGAGTTGCAGAATAACCAAGCTTCTGGGCGAAAGCGTCAGCCTTTTTGGGGAAGAAATGAATATATCAGACTCAGTTGCTAAAAGAAAATCGAGTTTCAGAGTGGCAGATCAATTTAGCCCAAAACATAAATAGGTTACCTGGAACTCAAAAGCCCGGCATGCAAGATTAAGTAGCAAGTTCACAACATGTTGGATGGGTATCACAGTATGCTGCAATCACCAATACAAAGTTAACATGCATAAATAACTTGGATAGTAGGTACACTAATTGACATTGCAATTAAATTTACGAAAAAGTGAGCTCACAAGTCTTTTGCAATTCAGTACTAATTAGTAAGACCACAAAATACCATATACTGGAAGGGCACATTGCTAATCCAAAAATGCATTGACCAATGTCCTATCACCCTCATTAAGAGATAGGATGCATACAAGAGTAGGACATATATTCAAGGGCCATTCTAAATTTTATCATTTAAGAAATTGCAAATTAGTAACAACAAATAACAAATACGAACAACACGGAGATGCAACCACAGAGTGATAGCAACAATCGATGCATATGTAAAACACAAGCATTTTAATTAATACCTGAAATATGATGAGCCCAATAAGGATTGGCTGTGTTTCAAACCCAAAACTTCGGAATAGGTCTTTAGAGTTCCTAATCAGAGTGTACCCTCCAAACTGAGCGAGTGTCGTTATCTGCATAGGCAATTCGCCAGTTAAGCATGACGATACTATAAATTTACTGAACCCATGAATTAAAATTGCAACCACTAACCAATCTACAAATATAAATGAACCTTGGCACCAACAGGAAATATTAAGAATATACATACACAATCAAGTTCCTTGGACAATTTAAAGTAAGAGATGCAAAAACTTTTAAAGCGACATTGGAAGCCATTATTGCCAACGTGTGATTTAACTCTTGGCATCGTCAGCATGGACAATTTAAATATCACAAGAAAGATTTAAAGATGGAAATGGAAAAATAAAAAAGGAACTAGAACATTTTGAAGCAACAGTATCAGCAAATAGTTCATGACTGAAGTTCACTTTTCAGCACGGACAGTTTAAATATATCACAAGATGGACTTGAAGAAGAAAATAGAAAAAGTGACCATTTAAAAAATTAGGATAGAAACCTAATTGGAAGCAATCTTGATATATTTGTACCATTTGACAGTCTATAAAGAAAAGTAAGTTCAAAGATATGATAGGAAGTAATAGTAAAACACATACAACAGGGAATAAAGCAATATATACATTACCAAGAAGATTAAGTTGAACGGGGCCAGAAGAAACTGGTATATTATCATTTCAAGTCACAAAAAAACAGAATCATGTCATAATAAGAAAGAAAATGGGATTTGTATTCGTTATTTCAATTAATGCTAAAAAAAAATATAGGTTTAGAACCAAAGAGTTCAATATCAGTCATTTTTTTGACATTTTGAGAAAGAGAACCATCTTGATCGTAAATTTTCTCCAAAATGAAAGACGCAAAACCGGGCTAAGATCTGCAGTCATGAGCTTAAATTACTACCCACAATGGACAACCACTGAAATAAATAATAAAGGAATATTCACAACCATTGAGCATGCAGAGAACAACAATACGTACATTCTCTAGAACACTGTCATACCTGAAAAAACAAGAAGGAATACCATGTATGACTGAGCTTCCAGTGACCCAACTCATGAGCAATAACAGCAACAACTTCTTCATCATTTTTGCACTGCATAGAATAAAGTGAATCAATAAAAGGAAAATGGCAATAAATAAATGTTGTATTTGCACAATTAGTTCTGTTTTCAATTGGATTAAATGAATATACACAAATGAGAGCAGTAAATACCTGTTGTATTAATGTGTCGTAAATAACAATTCGTTTGTTGTCAAGAAACCCATACATGTAAGCCTGCAGAAAAATGTTAGTATACATGGGATTCATGAGTAAAAAGTTATATATCAACTCAAGCTGAAACAACGGAACATTATTTCGTGGATTGGACTTCAATTGACTAGTTGACTGTATGGACCAAGTGATGAAAAAGCATATGTGCCTTTGCATGCATGAATATAAGCTAAGGCACTACCCCCCAACTCTCTTCTCAGAACTCAATGTCTTCTTGAACTAAATTCCAAAAAATACAGGGTGTTTGTGAGCTAATTTCAGCTTAAGTTTTAGCTTAAGGGGGTATTAACAAAACACCAGCTTCTGCTTCCAACAGCTTAAAATGGTTAAAATTTCAAACGGCCCCTCACCTATTTCCAACAACTAATGCCCAAAAGCACTTCTACATTCCATCACTACTTTTAGTCATAATTAATTTTCTTGCAATCTCTAATTTTAGTCACTTCCCAAAGCAAAGCAATCACAAACACCCCATAACCCTCTCTGATAGAGCGTAAAAACGATGGAACACGTAAACTGATAGAGTGTAGATATTGGGGGATAAAGGACACAAATATAATACGAACGAAACTGAAATATACTGATAAAAGATAATCCTCAAAAGAGGCCACAGAGAAATAAATCTCTGCCACAAGCCAAATGGCTGCTCAATTCTATGATCAAAAGATAAATAATAATTCTAGAGAAACCTTATTTAAATAGACACAAACCCTAACCCTAACTTATGCCCTAAGAAATAAGGCCCACGGCCCATTAATTTATTCTAGACTTAACATAAAATAAAAAGCCCAGCTGATACTACTTAAGGAGGAGGCGTATCAATACTCCCCCCCTCCGAACAGCCTTGTCCTCAAGGCTGGGACAAGGAACTCTGGTTTTCCCGGGTCGTGTGCGAATTTAGTCCACGTAATGTTGGCTGCCAGTCGAAGCACCCATTGAGTCCAAAACACCGATCGTCCGAACTTGTCAATCAAAGCCATTCGTACTCGTTTACCCAATGGGGTGCAATGAACCAGAAAGTGTTGCTCCACCTGTGCAGGCCACACTATCGGATACGTATCATCGAACAAGGACAAGTCCAACTTAGGTGCAATAGTGGTAGGAACTGCAATAAACCGTGGGGGTAGGGTATGGGCTGCTGGCGGCGGAATGATAGGGGCAGGTGTGTTGCTGGACGAAGCCGAGAGAGATGGAATTGCAACGCTCGCGCCAGCTAGGAGATCATTGCCGACGACGTCGGTGGCTGGCGAGGCGTTACCAGAAGCTGCAGGAGGAAGAGACCCCTGGATGATGGGATTGGGACGTTTTCGGCCATCGCTCCGCCCTTCATGCACATGGCATCCAGTTTGGCCATTATGGCCGTGAAGTGTTGGTCAAGCCTATCAGTCCTGACCGAAATCGTCGTCTGCATTCTGGTAAGTGTTTTCTGTATTTTTCCATCGTATTCTCTATCTAATCGATTCTTTCCTTCTGCATCGTGTCGAAGGAATCCGGCAGGTCGGACCAATTGATAGAGCGTAAAAACGATGGAACACGTAAACTGATAGAGTGTAGATATTGGGCGATAAAGGACACAAATATAATACGAACGAAACTGAAATATACTGATAAAAGATAATCCTCAAAAGAGGCCACAGAGAAATCTCTACCACAAGCCAAATGGCTGCTTAATTCTATGATCAAAAGATAAATAATAATTCTAAAGAAACCTTATTTAAATAGACTCAAACCCTAACCCTAACTTATGCCCTAAGAAATAAGGCCCACGGCCCATTTATTTATTCTAGACTTAACATAAAATAAAATGCCCAACTGATACTACTTAAGGAGGAGGCGTATCACTCTCTAAAGCAATCAACTGAATGACCTATAATTATAAAACCTTAACACAACGATTTAATGTACATAAAATAACCGGCATTAAATAATCGGCACACATAGCCATTCCCTTCCTCCCTATACATACCAAAAGTAAAAACATATTTGTGTGTTGCCTAAGACCACATAGAAAGTGATATCATACAGAATCTCGACAATGTACAAGCCAACCATCACAATATATTATGCATTTAGGAATCTTTTTTCTTTTTAATTAGAAGATATACTTCAAATTATACAGCTTGTAACATGAAAAAACATCAAACACAAGAATACAGAAAAGTAAAAAAATAGAAAAGTAACTCACATTGCTATGGCTCGATCTTGTTGATCCATCAACAACAAATATTTTCTTTAAGGGAAATCCGAGAGATGAAGCAAGATTCTCAATTTTGGTTCTAAGTTGTCCCTCTGGAAGCTGTGCTTGTTTTTAAAAAATTGGGAAAAGTTAAAAGTATCACATTCACAACTAATGTTCTATGCAGAAATATAGTATGAAATATTTAGGCATGCTTATTGTTTCAGAATTTTTTGCATTACTTACAGGAGTAAACTTGTTGAAAAGTGGGGCGATCAGAATTGGATAAAGTGATGTTATTAAAAGAGACAAAACACATATGAACGCCCAGAGATATATAGCCAGGTAAGGACCTCCTTTCTGCATTCAAACACTCAAAAAGGTTGACTGAACAGTTCACTACTAAACATTAATACCATCGGAGAGGGACAGGCTCAAAGCCAGACTAAAAAGTGTAAGGACAATAGAAGAACATACAAGGAACTACGATGCAGTCAAGACTTAGACAGAAGTACCTGGGCTATAACAATGATAGCAGCCATAATAGGTGGCCCAATTACTAGAGATACAACAGTTCCTTTGATCATGTCCCTAAAGAATGACCATATCGTTTGCTGTAAAAAATAAATTGAGTTCATGACGGGAAACTAAAAAAGTAGAATGAAGTTACAGATAAATGTAAATGGAAGAAATCAAATTGACATGACATGTAATGCATATGACTGATGATCTTAGTAGACCACATACCTTGTTAAAGCCATGGCGATCCTCGATGACGAAAGTGGAGTACAAAGAAAATGGCAGGTTAGTTATCTGCAGTTTCAGACCATATAGTTATAGAAAATGAAGAAAATGTGACTTGGGAAGTTCCTAGTGGAAGGTGGAACAGAAACAAGCAAAAAGACAAAACTGAAGATTATGGTGGTCAAATAAACTGTTAGCCACTCCTTCAGCCATCTAATAATTATTCTGTTAATTTTAGAAAAGAAAAATTATAGACAAAACTCATATATGCACCTGTGACCAAACCATGACACCAGCTAAAAACGAAAAAGTGTGTAATATCTCATTTTCTGCATTGAATCCAGTATATGCCAGATATTCTCCAGATCGCTACAGTTGAAAGAGACCAAAAATATAAGATGATGAAAATAAGTAAATCAATAGCAAGTATCATAAAGAAAGCATTTAATGCTGGTAACAAATGTCTCACCTTCCAAAACCAGGGTAATATACCATAGTAGATAATTGCAGAATCCATGATTATGGTTACAAATTCATGCGCAATATGGAAAATGCTGAAAAATAGAAGATTAGTAACAATGTTACAACTAGTGAGTTAAAAATCGTTTATCCTATGCTTTTGCATGAAACATAAATGACAGCTCAATACTTTTTGTCAAGACTGTAAGCACGTGATTTTTCATATTTATCTTGGCTTATTACTCCTGCCAAACTTTTCGGGAGAGTTGGCAACTTAAGAGCAGCACGCTGCCGCAGATCGAGATACAACTCAAAAATATACACCAGTATCATAACACCTGGAACGTACAAAAGCCAAATTAGAACAAAAAAGACCAAGGTACAAAAACAAAACAATATCATCAAATGCAGCTGAATTGTCATTTGAAAGGAATTTATCATAAACGCCAAAAGATTGTGCAAGACCATCTCACAGATCTCATTCTGTGAGACTGATGCTATTTCAAATCAAATGGGTCAATTTTTCATTTGTGAAAATTGATCAAATCTACTAATTGGAACTACGTGTTACGAACAATTTTTTCCACTTCCACATACAGAACAACTTCGAAAATAACTGGAGCTAAAAAGCGCATAAAGAGAAAGACGAAAATCCCAAACATTACTTGTAAGTTGTAACAATCAAGCAATCGCAACACAGTCAAAAACCCTAAACCCATTCTTCAAGCGCAATCACAAGCGCATAATAAAACATCTGAAAAGACTAAATAGAATACGATCCCAGGAACAAACTTAAACACTAATTTCTGAAAACGAATCATATTACAAACTCAAAGTTCACCAACTCATTCAGTCTACGATTCCCAGAACATTAAAAAAAAAATGCTAATTATATGCAAGTTAACAATTACAAACTGAACACATAAAAACAGGTAGATATAAACAGAACCATACCAACGACTGCCTCCATATAGGGAAACGCCATAGCTGAGAAAGAAAGAGGGGTTTCTTCTGCAGTAAAGATTGGGGCTTTTTCTGCAGCATAATCAGGAGGGCAAGTCTGTAAATCAGGTATTTATACTTTGGAAAAAATACACATGGAATTGGAAATTCGGGTGATTGTATTTAAGTCGGGGTTAATCGACCGACACGTATAGGAAATAAAATAAGAAAAAAAAAATCACGAATTACGAAAAATAAAATGTACAAAATAACATTTCTCATTAACCACGAGAAATTATAATAATAGAAAATACTAACTCAGGAATCAAAACTCAGGAATCACGTGGTTTTAAAAACTGGGTTTGACTTTCGTGTGGGGTGTGAAAAGCGTGGAGAAACCAGTTCTTTCATTATTTAAAAATAAAAAAATAAAAACCGAAGAAACCAACCCATCCTTCTATATAAATTAAATTTGAGTGCTCCTTGTATGCATCAATTACATATTATATAATTTATGTACTTGAATTTAATTTTAATTTAGATGAACAATGAACCTTAAATTTAAACTTTAAACCATGAATTATTAATCATTTGAGTCGGGTGAACCATGAACCACTTGGGCCGAGTTCGGGTCGGATGGGTCCAGGGCAGGTAGAAAAAAAAATGGAAAAAAAAAAGATATAAGCCCATTCGGATTGGATGAACCATGAATCAGTCGGGCCGAGATCGGGTCGGTTCTGAATTGGGTCCGATCGGGTAAAAAATTGAAAGAAAAAAAATTTAAAAAAATAAAAATTCCAAATGCACCAACACTAAATTGATGCAAATGGTACACAGGAGAATTTGCCATAAAATTTATGTAAATTCGAGTTCACGTTAAATTTTAATTTTTTATATTAATATTATTTATAAAAATTATTATTATTGTGTATAAAATTATCAATGTTATATAAAAAAATTATCATGATTTAAAATTTGTTTTAAATTGTGACAATTTTTAGATTTGGATAAGATTAGAAGATTGAGGAAAATAATTTGAAATAAGATTTACTTATTTTGAATTGGAGGAATATTTCAAGATAATTGGAGAGTTCTTCTTTCTCAAGGCCCAATGGAAGAGTCTCGTAACAAACATATTGTTTTTAGTTGTAGACTTGTAGTACATATGTGTTTTCCCAGGCATGCTATGTGTGTTTTGCAAATTCAAAAATAATGTTTAAAAAACTTATTTTTAATTTATTAGACATATTTTTTTATTTTTTAAAAGTACTTTTATCTATTTTTGAAGTTTACAAACAAACTTTATATGTCAAACATTTAATATTTAAATTCCAAGTTTTTGACAATTGAATTCGGATAACTCGAAATAATTTAAAATAAAAATTTGTGTGAATTCAAATTTAGTGTAATTTTTTTTTAAAAAAAATATTATTATACATAAACTACATAATCTTTTCTTATTTGTTAAATATGTTGATAGAGTGTGTGCAATTTGGAATTATTTGAACAATATAATTTATTTATTTTTTTTAGCACAAAAATACTTAGGTCGTATTTTTTTTTTTTTTGAGCAATATAATTGTCTTGACCAATCGGAGAAAATCGTATTAAACATTTTATAGCTTATTATACAAATTTAGCATCAATTATGTAGCTGAAAACATTTTTTTCATATAAAGTGTAACTTTTTTATTGAAAGTTTTGAAATTTTTCTCAAGTTTTAGTAGAAATCCAAAGGATCATAAAATGCAGTTGATGTGGATATTGATGATTATTGAGATAAAGTCAAGAAGTTATCTCTAACGACCAAAAATTAAATAAAGTATAAATGGTAGGTCAATGGTCCCTCTCGAAACCAAGGTCAATGATTACACACTCACAGACTGTCAGACTATATGGTGATGGGGCAATTATTATTTGGGCTGAAATTTAAACGGCCCAATTAATAAGTAATTATCCAACTTTTTTAAAGCACTATAAGGCCAACAGGCCCAATATGCCTGGGCCTGGTATACAAAACCTTAATTAATAGTGGTAGTATACTATTGGCCATGCCCATTGCAAACCAGAAATAGTGATGGACCAGTTATTTATATGGCTGGAAAATAATTAAATGGCCCATTCAATAGATAAAGACCACATTTTTTGGGCTCTGCATTGATCTTCAATTAAGTTTTCGATTGAAACTTGTTTATAGTATAAAATTTATATTATTATATTTATAAATTAATATTAATATATTTATTAATTAATATTATTAAACTTATAAACTAAAATTATACAAATAAAATGTAATGATATCAATTTCATATTATGAATAAGCTTCACATGAGAGTTTGTGATGATTTTCACAAGAATTAATATCAAGGTTGTATCCCACTAGAGAATTTAGGAAATCATCGTAGACGGGTCTAAAATAATTTTAATTTCAAATAGACAAAAACTCATATGAGACGGTTTATATATGAGACGGAATATGATTTAATACAAATCAACATTCACCTCTTTCAAAATGTTAAAACGTCAAATTATGTCCCGTCTCACAATAAGCTGTTTCATGCAAGTATGTTTCTTTTAAATAATACTCATTTTGTTAAAAGATGTGTTTGGGTCAATTTAATCACCTTAAATTAATTTGTTTGGCGCGTATACACCCATCTATATATAGTCGAATATGGTCCAAGAGCATTTAATTTAATAATTATTATGTGATCACATCAACATAGTATTCAGTTCCATTAGTTAGTCTGTTAATTCTTCGCCCCATAAAGTGCTCAAAAGCATGGACATGTAACATTTGTATGGCAATCGGACAACTAACAACTTATGGGAATCAAAATTGGACTTCGATTTCTACATTGATATCTTTAAATTGACTATAGCAATGCTCAAATTATGTCACTTTTCTGCTTTTGTGGGCCAACCAACCATATATATATGTATTGTACGTCTTCTTCAATTATATATGTGGTTATTTCTATATTTTAAAAAAAAAACAATAATAAGATCATTAAAAAAATTAGGACTATTAAACTACTTCTGTTATTGATTTAGGACGTGCCAAGTTCGTGGATGCCGACTTCTTGAAAGTTGTTTGACTTTTTCATATTTTTAGCTACAATAATAATTATATATGGTTAGCGCTAATTGGGGCCGGATTAAAAAATTGATGGAGGGGGTGGGCTAGAAAAAACAATTTTGATAAGGTTAAATCTTGTATCCACTATATCGACCGCTTGACTTCATAAACAGACTTTTAAAATCATCTTAATTTGTTCTTGACCGAAATATACAATTTTGGGTATTTTTATTTTTAAGAAAAATAATTTAATTGAATTAGAAGCAAATTGAGTTTATATAGACTGGACAATAAATTTAATAATTCAGATTAATTACATATAACATATATAATATAAAGAATTTGGAGACGGGTTGGGGTGAGCTCGAGCCCGGTCAGCCCACCCCCTAGATCCGCCCATGGCGCTAATGAAGGCTTTCATTTAGGCTTCATGCATGTATGTTATTATTAGAAAAATTAAATAAATTAATTAATTTCACACTTTTCTATAATTTTGGATTAGATGAGATAGAAAATTTTCATGGCATCTCATATTCTGAATTCGATCACTGAAAGCATCTTCACCCATGTTAAATTGTTCATTCGATAGATCCATCTCAACGATGGAGCAAGATAATTCAGCCCACGAATGAGGTGTTAGAGAAATTAAATAAACTAATTAATTTCATATCTCTTTATAAGTTCGCACTTTTAGATGAGACGAAATTCTTTTAATTATTATTATTATTATTATTATTATTATTATTATTATTATTATTATATATGTATATATAGATCTTGAGTGCAATCGCACGACGAGATAATAATTATGATAATGATAGGTCCGAGTGTGTAGTTTAAAAAGTTGACAAGAACAAAAAGTCGATCGATGTACTAAAAAGGTTGGGTCCTATGCCAAAATGTTTCGTATTGTACGTACTATGATGTTTGTTCTTCGAGGGTCAACTTAATTCTAATGGGATCGAATATATATTCGATGAGTTCTTTTGTCTGTATACCAATTAATTAAGAATTGGTATGCTGTGAAATTTGTTCACCGTGAAATTAATTTTTTTTCATAGACATACTCTTTAGTAATATAAGTCACACACTTTAATATTATAAGTCACACCCTTTAGTTATCACTAGCATACTCTTTGCAATAATATAAGTCACAACATTCACCTTTATAGTAATACTCTTTATAGTAAAAAGTCACGTCCTTTACGGTAAAATGTCACACTTTTTAGTAATATAAGTCACACTTTTTAACCAGTTTCACCGTGAAACTTGTTCACACTATACTTTGTCATTAATTAATAGTTAGCAACAATATTAATTCATCGTGCATAGTGTAAAAAAACTATTAGATTAATAAAACAAGAAATTAAGACGTATAAAATTATAAATTAAAAATAGTTTCTGATGTGGCACCTACGTCAAACGCGATCTCGTGGAGACATACACAAAACACAAACAAAATGATTCTTGGATTATCAAAAGCACAAGCAGCAAACATTCCCTCTTAAATAGTAACCCAATTAATTAGTCAAATCTCTAACACAAGATCTCTCCTTATTTGAAATTCTCTATTTTAAAAAACTGTTTTCAATTTTTTATTATATCAATAATTCATTATTAATACGATTCTGTCGATGATTTGTTGATAGTTTCCTTTTTATTTTTCCAAAAAAGACCGAAAAAAAAAACCATTTTCCATAGCTCAATGCTTTTTTTTTGCTTGAAATTTAGGTTAGAGGTGTTGGAATAAATTAGTATATTCAACTATTTAAATATTCTAAAGGATTGTGTTGTAATATATAGTTTTCTACAGGAAAAATCAACTTACTGCTAATTGACACATCGAGCATATTATGCTAATAGAAGAGTAAGAAGACTCCCCAAATTTATTAAATCATAGTATTAGTAACGTTATTTAATTACCAGAAGGTAATATATACATATATATATATATATAAAAAATTGCATGTACAACGCACAACGCATGTACCCAAGATGTTGAGTACAAGATAAATGTCAACTTGTTTCCATTTCCAAATTTTTTTTTTTTTTACATTTTTTTCATGAACTTCATCCTCTTTAATTGGTGTTATACTATTTCCCCAACCCCTACACTCCCCACCCTACCCTTTTCAACTAATGATTTATAAAGTTGCTCTTTTTAATTTTCTCCGTTTATTTAAAATGTTAATAAAATTTGGTTATTGAGCTGCCACATCATTTTAGAATGCTCGTTTTTTTAGTAATTAACACATGCCACATGTATAATTCAATATTACCATTGCGTATATTTATGTATAATGCACACACAAAACATAAATTACAATACGCCTCGCTTCTTCATTGCACACGACACGTGCCTTATATTTCTGATTTCTCCCTATATATATTTCCCCCTGCATTCATTCACACGATTCTAAAATAATTACACATTTAATTCCTCCTCTTCAAATTACATCGACAATTACAAGAAGAAATAATTAGAGAGATGGGAGAGTCCAATTTAGAGAGTAGTACAAGCACGGATCATCCACGTGGATCGCCGCCACCACCACCCTCCGGCGGCGGCAACAACGCCATGAGGGCGGCGATAATGGTGGTTGTGATGGTGGTGTTAGCGGGCTACCTCTTTTTGTGGGTGGTAATGCCCACAAATCCTTACAAACAATCATGGTTGCCGGAGCTCCGGGCAAAAACGGCGTCCACTTTTTTTGGAACCATCCTAGGTTTGGATAGATATTTTGCAACATATGTAATTGAAGAACTATTTAAGAAAAAAAAATGGTTATTTGTTTTAATTGGGAAATGATAATTTTTAGTTAGTTCATGAATATCTTTGATACAACTTGACATTTGACAAGTGCCGTCATGTTTTCCGTTCATAATTTGTAATTATGTGAATTATTATTGTCTTGTTGTGTAGATATTTTTAAGAGATGATTGGAACCATAAATTTAATTTCCATGCTATATAATGGAAAGTTGAATTATTAAAAACTTGAAAAAGAAATTATGCCATATTGGCATGCTTACTATTCCAATTCACTATTTAATTTGGAAAAAAAAATGTTGAAGATAGTCCTATGTTCTTTAGATAATAGTATTTCTTGATTTAATTTTTATGTTTTTATAGCATTTACCTATTGCAGTCGCACTTATATATCTTTGTCTGCTATGTTTGTTTGCAGGTGCAACTTATCTGATCTATACATTGCCAGTTCTATTTATCGCACTATTGGGATGCGTGTACCTACATTTAGGAAAAAAGACAAGAACTAATAACCCTTTTGAAAGGTATGCAATTCTTTCTTACAAAGAAAACCCAAAAAAGTTGACCAAAATTGGAGATATACTTTATTCATGTAATATTACTCGATTATTAAAATTAAATAATCTTCTATTTCTTAATGAATTTTAACTCAGTATTTTCACCACTATTGATAAAAATAAATATAATAAATTAAAATAACAAATTTAGAGTGGAAAAATCATTTACTTTTTTTTTTTTTTTTTATCAGTGGAAATGGAGAGCATCGAATGGTGAGATGGAAGAGGCCAATGATGATCAAAGTTTTGGGAATCGTTTCTAGAATAGAGCTTGCTTTTTTCATGTTCATAGCTCTTCTTGTTTGGAGTTTTGCCACCTATTTGCGCATCAGTTTTGCCAAAATTGCCACAAAATCCGCTGCTCATAGTGGTGATGAAAAACTGTAAGATTTTATTTATTTATATTTCCGTTTCTAAATTATACATGAAATAAATTAATCTATCTAACGTTTGTTTACATTGACTGTGTATAATAAATATTTAACCGAGCTTGTTTGTTGAATTTGATAAAATTCTAGTAAATGTATTTTCCAGTGTTCTGTAATTTCATTTTGAGGACGGTGATTGTCGGTACTGGCAGGTGGGAGGCGAAGCTGGAAACGGTGGTGCTCCGCCTTGGAATCGTCGGAAATATAGCTCTGACTTTCCTCTTTTTTCCCGTGACACGTGGGTCGTCCGTGCTTCCACTTTTGGGCCTAACGTCGGAGGGTAGTATCAAATATCACAAATGGCTGGGCCACATTGCAATGACCCTTTTCACGGCCCATGGATTTTGTTACTTTCTACTTTGGGCTTCTACTCATCAATTATCTGAGGTATTTTAGTATTTTCTTTTGCACCAACACTTGTCTTATTTGGATGTTTCAACATTACTGCAACACTCTCAAAATAGAAACAAACATAATATTAATACACTCACAATATTCTTATTTTATTCCATTTAAACCCATTAAAACTCATTTTACTTAGTTTGTGTGTCGTTTTCAGTGTTGCAGTCCCTCTTGGGACGCAGAGAATACTTTCCAAATTATAAATACTAAAATAACGGAGCAATTTAATTTTCTTCACTTTTCTAAAGAAATTCCTCCTCATAATAATTAAATAACCACCAAACTGATTTTATTAAAAAAAAAAAACTTATAAGAGAATTTTCAAATATATATTTGAATAAATATTCTTGTATATTATTCTAAATTAATTTACATATAATCTGAATATTACTTTTTGATAAAAAATATCATATTAACATATGAGACAAATACCAGAAATTAGTTCGCTGATGACACAAATTAACTTTAATAATGCTCACATTTGCAACTTCGTAATCACCCACCAAACTGGCCTAATAATGCTCTCAGAAAAACTTAATTATATTCTATTAAAAAATAGTATTAACCAAATATTAAAAAATTGAAATGATAACATTTCAATTACTTTGATGATGATACTTAATTTGTACTGTTTTATTGTTGCAACTTGCATGTTTAGATGTTGAAATGGGAGAAAACAGGGGTGTCAAACGTAGCAGGAGAGGTGTCTCTAGTAGCAGGACTATTCCTATGGGCTACAACATTCCCCAAAATAAGGAGAAAAAATTTTGAGCTTTTTTTCTACACCCACCACCTTTACATTCTCTTTGTTTTCTTCTTTGTGCTTCATGTTGGCATAAGCTACACCTCCATTATGCTCCCCGGTTTCTTCCTTTTCGTCATCGATGATTCCTCCGATTTTTGCAATCTAGACGACACGTTCGCCTACTCTCCGCCAGGGTTCTACCGTGCGAAACCGTCGAGCTCAACTTCTCCAAGACCAAAGGTATGTTATACAATGATCAAGAACCAACTTTCTTTTTTTAAGTAATTAAATTGGCATACTTTAATATCCCTCTTTTTTCAGGTTTATGTTACACTCCAACAAGCATTATGTTCTTGAATGTGCCTACCATTTCTAAGATGCAATGGCATCCTTTCACAATTAGTTCAAGTAGTAGCTTGGAGCGCGAAAAGCTAAGTGTGATCGTAAAAAGGGAAGGCGATTGGTCGAACAAGCTGTACCAAGCCCTTGCTTCGCCTACCCCGGTCGATCACCTTGATGTTTCCATTGAAGGGCCGTACGGACCTGCTTCGATTAATTTCCTAAGGTACTAAATCAACAAATCCCATAATTTTTTTAACAGTATTAGTTGTTACATTAAAAAGTATTAGTTATTCTATTATAAAGTATTAGATGATCAGACATGTCCTGTCTTTGTAGGCACGACTTATTAGTGATGGTGAGCGGAGGCAGCGGCATAACGCCTTTCATTTCCATCATACGAGTGCTCGTCCACACGAGCGAGACGCTAAAATGCCAAATCCCGGAGATTCGTCTCATCACCGCATTCAAAAACTCAGCCGATTTAACCATGCTAGACCTAATCCTCCCCAATTCTAGTTCTCCAATACACCTTTCAAACCTAAGGTTACAAATCGAGGCCTACATAACACGAGAGAAACCGCCCGCGATGCAAGAAAAGAGCACCATTCGTACCGTATGGTTCAAGCCTAACACATCTGATGCACCTTTATCTCCAATTTTAGGCCAAAACAGCTGGCTGTGGCTTGGTGCCATAATCGCATCATCTTTCGTCATCTAGCTCGTTTTTGTCGCCCTTTTGACCCGATACTACATATACCCGATCGATCATAACCTTTTGACCTCTATTCCACATACTATTCATATGCATTGCCATAGTTATTACATCATCAGCTACTAAGGGTGAAAATGCAAAAAACTACACAGAATATACTATTCTTCTTCCTTGAGAGCTCTATTCCACATACTATTCATATGCATTGCCATAGTTATTACATCATCAGCTGTTTTTCTTTGGACTAAGGGTGAAAATGCAAAGGAAACTACACAGATTCAGAACATGGAAGGGGCAACACCCGCCGCTCACCAAACTCGTGGTATTATAATGCTGATAGAGAACTTGAGAGCTTGCCTCAACAGTCGCTTTCGCAATCAATAAACGTGCATTATGGCGAACGGCCAGATCTCAAGAGTAAGTAATTAACCAAAAATAGATTATGATACAATTTTGTGTATGATCAATCATGATGTATCAAATTGTGCATTAGTTGAAGATGATAAATGTTTGTTTTGATGTAGGATTCTTGTTTGAGCTCAAGGAGTCTAGCGTTGGAGTTCTGGTTTGTGGGCCGAAGAAAATGAGACATGAAGTAGCAAACATATGTTCATCCGGTTTGGCTGATAATCTGCATTTTGAGTCCATTAGTTTCAGTTGGTGATATTTTACCATTTCATGTACATGGAATGTGCATGTGTATTGAGTCATATACTCTTTTTTTTTTGGTTGAAATACTATGACTCATAATTTATATATTATACACATACAATGTACAGTAAAATTATTCCCCGTGGTTCTTCACCATTTTTTCCCCTCAAATCTTGTTCATAATTAAAAGATAACAAAAAGAAATGGTATAATAAATCTGTATTGTGTTTTTATTGAAAAAAAAGTAAAAAGATAACAAAAAGAAATGGTATAATAAATCTGTATTGTGTTTTTATTGAAAAAAAAAAAAAAAAGAAGAAATGGTATAATAAATCTGTATTGTGTTTTTATTGAAAAAAAAAGTAAAAAGATAACAAAAAGAAATGGTATAATAATTCTGTATTGTGTTTTTATTGAAAAAAAAAAAGAAATGGTATAATAAATCTGTATTGTGTTTTTATTGAAAAAAAAGTAGTAAAAATTGTATTGTGTTTTTATTGAAAAAAAAGTAAAAAGATAACAAAAAGAAATGGTATAATAAATCCGTATTGTGTTTTTATTGAAAAAAAAAAGAAATGGTATAATAAATCTGTATTGTGTTTTTATTGAAAAGAAAGTTGTAAAATTTGCACCAGTCGGGAATCGAACCCGGGTCTGTACCGTGGCAGGGTACTATTCTACCACTAGACCACTGGTGCTTCTTGTTATACTTTTTCTTTTTAAATCTTTGTACGAACGTTTTCTTGTGTAGTTGTATTTTCCTTTTATATCTACTTTTAATGAGTTGAGTGGGCCTATTAGGTGACTAAACTAAAGTGTGTGGGCTAGTGGTACATATACAACTTATTTGGGCTTTGATCCATATTTAGCTGGCTGTCACGTTTTTTCCTCTTCTTTTAAAGTAACAACCAACAAATCAAGTTAGGGTTAAAGCTAATTTATTTAATTATTTAATTAGAAATTAATATTTAGTGAGTGGTTAGATTAAATCTAATTCAAGAAAAATACTGATATATCTCGTGAATTTAGATTTTTTTTTAGCTGTTCATAAGTTAAGTGGGCCTATTAGATAGGAGACTAAGGTAAAGTGTGTGGGCTTTTTATCTACATTCAACTTATTTGGGCTTTGAGCCATATTTATTGGGCTAGGCTGTCTGGTAAGGTAACAAATCAAGTTAGTATTAAGTCGGCGTGCAAAATTGGTTTACCTTATTAATTAATGCTTTAAAAATTATATTTGATTTCATGAGTTTGGTTGCTTAATTATTATATAATAAAATATTAATCATTTTGATTGATTGGGCCCAGTTTCGACTTTTATAAACCACAAATCTCTGACAAGTGTCAACAAGATAATAAAAACAAAATTAGGGTGCTTCGACTCCTCCATATTATTTATTAAACAAAGGAATCTCTGATTTTAGCACTTTAGGTAGTTTGATCAATATAATTAGTAGGACATAGTTTTTCTTTTTCTTTTTTTATAAAGAGTCCATCTTTAGTTACACTTAAACTTGTTCACTGAATGAAAATGAAACTTTCATTTACTAATACTATACCATTCATTTAATAATATGACACATGTTCATAAGAAAATTCCAATTAAAAAAAAAATCTTTGTTCGCTCATTTTTATGATTATTAATGCATAATTTTTTTGTATATTAAATGCTCGTTGAAAACAAACATGGACAACCATACGTAAATAATGATGCATCATGTAATTTGAGCATATTTTTAAATAATTTTATTTGTATTATTAAGAGATAATAATTAGTTTATATACTTGTTTTCAATTAGTTATTATTATAAAAAAATATAATTTTATATATAATTGGACCGTAAATTTATCTTTTTACACTTAAATAAATGCATAATCGCGCTTTTAAAAAATAAATTATATTTTTATCATCTATGAGAAAGGGTTCCTATTTCGATGGCTGAGAAAGAGACGACAAGGCTAATATTTTATGTGTAAAAACAAAATGATGTTAACCACCATTCAAGAATGGTTTACGTGCACATTTGGAGTTGCTCTTCAATTTTCATTTTTTGACTTAAAAAAACTCCTGTGCCGCAGCCCTCTCTCTTGTATTTTTGGCCAAGAACCCACCTCTGTTTGCACAAACCACAATTCAAGAATTTAGTACCTGTATTTGGAAAAAAAGAAGCACAATCTGTTCTACAATCATGCGTAGTTGTCGTTAGAACTTAACCCAGGATTTATTCTCAGGTAAAGTTACTTAATTTTCGGAGAATTTACGCTTGTATTTGTCTGAAAGATGTTAATTAGTTGCTGGGTTGTTTTGTTTATTGAGAAACTGAATTAATTTCGGATGGGCTTTCTGTTAAAACTATGAATTAGGACTTATTTGCCTGGTTCTGTAAATTGACGATGAGTGTATGCCTAATTTATTGAGTGCTGCTGCTTAAGATGGTGGAAGAAAATTCCTAACTTGTATTTTTATTATTTCAATTTTCTGGGTTTTGGGTGGTGGGGGTTGTTGGGCTGCTATTGTTGGATTGAAATCCTTAACCCTTTCAACGAAAAGAAAAACAAGAAAATTGATTTGGGAGATTATTAGTGACTATTCTGCTCTGTTAATTGTATTGTGTTGTATTTCAGTTCACTTGGCTCTAGTAATTTGACTTATTAACTTGTAGTTAGTTATATTTGCTTTTATTTCCCTGATTGCAGAAAAGCATCACGAAAAATTTGGGGGAAATGGGAGGTTGCTGTTCTTCTTCGAGAAAGCTTCAGCTTCATGGAACGCCAGTGTATTATTATGTTAGTTGTTAGATCATTTATCATTATTTACCAGTCTTATTAAGCAAATTGTTGTGTTAATTACTCCTATGCAAGATGAATTTTGTTTCTATATTGAGTCAGTTTGCTAATTTTACAAAGTGATGTGCTGAAAATGAACCCAGACTATATGGAATTGATGTTATATTGAGCAATGTTGAAGAAATCCCTTCCTTGCTAGCATCATGAAAAAATGCATATACGTTCGGAATAATCTGAAATACTAGTAAAGTAGTAGGTTATACCTATAAGTTGTGCTCATCTGGATTTCTTCTCGACTCCTATTCGTTGGTACAAGAATTAGTTAGTACTCTATTTTGTTTCTTACTTATAGTAATTTGCTAACTTTGTTATGCAGTATGGGACAGCTTCAGACGAGCACCCATCCATGGCATCTCGAGATGGTGTTTCTACTGTATTCTCATCGGGATTATTGCTCGATTTAAATCTGAATATGAGTATCCCCGATACATACCGATCCCCTCCTGCACCCCTACCATATGATGTGGTTTTGGGAAGTCCGGTTGATCTTAAAGAAGCAAAATGCAAAGCTCAATCGGGCTTTCTTCCCCCCTTCCCAAAGAAGTCGGACCTTGAACGCTTGAACCCAGATCCATTACCTGTTTCAGCAACAACAGACGAAGAGGACGTTTGCCCCACTTGTCTTGAAGGTGAATAGCTGGCTATATATTTCATAACTAATACTCTTGTATGCCAGTAATATGGTGCAAATGTACACAACTAATACTTTTCAGTGAGAACAACTAATACCATTTTAAAAATACACTTGAGTTGCACGGTGCACCTGGTGAGTTTTGGTCATATTTCATATACCCTTCCCTTCACTTCACTTCTTATTCATTTTATTGGTACAAAAAATAAAATCTCTTTGCAACTAAAATTTAATTTTTTTGCTATATCTTGTGCAGAGTATGATTTAGAGAACCCTAAAATAATGACCAAGTGTAACCATCACTTTCACCTTTCATGCATACTCGAATGGATGGAAAGAAGCGACACCTGCCCCATTTGTGATCAGGTTAGCTTAGTGTTTCTACAGAACTATTCGTTTCTTTGATGTTCTTTTTTCTATCTGTGAATTGTGATAGCTGTCATAAAATGTTGAGCAATCACATTGATATCTAGTGATATATGTTGTGGTGAATTGATGAAACAGAGATCAAAATAATAAATAAAGGGACCACTTCGACTCATGTGTCATAAATATTGTCCCTTGGCTGATTTTCTTCAAGTAAGCTTAATAATTTGAACTCTCCAAACTGCAGGAAATGATATACGAAAGCCCTTTGAGCATCCCAAGTCACGATTAACTTGACTATTTTATTGATAGCTCTTCAATATATATAGTCAAGGATCCAGTCACACGATTCTTTCTTTGCTCTTATGTTCTATTCTGAATGCCTCTCTGTATATACATTCATTCTCCTGAAGATCAATAAACCTTGTAAATAGTTCAGATGTTCGTCCCAATCCAGCCCGATTACGCAGATTCAATACCAAGGCAACATATGATGACAACATCAAGAAAGAAGGTGGTTCCGTTCTTTATTATTTGAACGATTGCTATCTTTATGGGAGAATCTGTGTTCCTCGTTGAACTCTGCTTCTTGATTGTGAGCTGCGTATATAGATAGGAAGGAGCTTACGTTGTTTCGGTTTCCTCTTAAGTTTTCACACACTTGATATGTAATTTGTGAATATTAAGGTATCAAGCCATGTAAATAGCTTCTCCTTCTGTTTAGCAGTTGTTTCTTGTATTGAATGTTTACGGAACTCATAGGTTTTATGTAATGGAGCATGTGATTATTGGCTTTGAAATTGATAATCTTCCAAAATATATAGATGAAGATAGATAATAATGAGATGCTGCTTTTGAAATTCATAATAGGTTGGGCTGGATGACATAAATTTGAAACCTATTGCTTTCTTTCAAAAGTAATTGTTGAAGGATTTAAAAGATATTGAAATTCTTTTATTTCAAATGAATGCAACTCAATTTTTTTTTTGATCCAAAGACAATACCAGAGAAACTATGCAAGTTGTTTATTATTATTATTTGAAATGATAAAATGATTTTTAAGAAGGTTTTAAGATAGATTTACATCTTCGCTATTATATGTCTCCGTAAAAATTAATTTATTATTTTAAATATTAATAAAAAAAATTGCTCTCTAATACACGAGAAAACAATAAATGTGAAAAAAAAAAGTTAGGATGGAGGGAGTATTATATATGTCTATCAGTTGAGACAAGATAAATAAATTGACATCATTCTTTATGTTTGAAATTTTGATAAGAATAAAGCAAGAGAAATATTTTTCTCCTTCCACGTGTGATCCATGGCTTGCTTTCTATTTGATTGATTGATTAAAGAAATGAATAAGGAAAAATCTAGAAAAGTGTCACTATTGTATGAATATGAAAAGCTTGTGCTTCCTCAATCATCAACCTAACTTGATGTCCCTTATTTATATATGTACCTATAGATGCACTGTGCATTCAATATATACAAGTCTTAGTCTAATCAGGTGGCTTAGTCCATCGGGTCAGTGGGCTCCTCAATTGAGTGGGAGACCCAAGTTCGATTATCTTTGAGAACGAATTGGAGTTTGAGAGTTATAAGGTGGCTTGGTGAATTTGTGGAGTGTTTGGGTGCTTGGTGTACTAACTACTAACATCTAACAACTAACTTTGTCCGATAAAAAAAAAACATACAAGTCTTAGTCTTGCTATTATTATTCTCTGGTGAAATTTCTTAATAATATAAAATTTATATTATAAACTAATATCACTAAATTTATCCACTGATATTAGTATACTCATAAAAATGATGATATCAATTTTATACAACCAACAAATTTAAATGAAAAGGTTGTAATAATATTATATTTACATAATAAAAAATACATATATGTGCTGTAGTGCCTACCCATCATAAATAGCTTGACACGACCCCCTATAAACTTATTTTTCTCCATTTGCTCATTCATGTTCTGAACTTTGCTTGTTTCATTTGAACAAGTAACTAAAAATTCTTTTTCATGAAGAAGTAATTAAAATTTTCCCATTTTTTCTCCTCATAAATGCTTTCCCTGTGTTCGAAAATAAGGTGAAAAGGAAAAAAAAAAAAAAAAAAGACAGCACAGAATTTCAGAGCAAATTCCACAATTTCAAGATGTCTTCCCCAAGCAAGAGGCGCGAGATGGACTTAATGAAATTGTAATTTCTTGAAATCATGCCTTCTTTTATATCTATCTATACTTACATAGACACTTGTGAAGTTGAATTCCTAAATAAAGTTGCTGATTTTTTTTCAATTTTTTTTAATGGAAATTGTGCTTTTCTTGAAATAGGATGATGAGTGATTACAAGGTAGAGACGATCAATGATAGCATGCACGAGTTCTATGTGCATTTCAACGGCCCCAGTGACAGTAAATCTTTCCAAACTTTTTCTCAATATTCAATTTATTTATTCTTGATTGAAGATTGAAGTGTTTGATTTTATGGGTTTCTCTTAGATCCATAGTTTGCATTTGTCTTTTTTACTGTTTGCATCTTCTGGGAGTTTTAATTTTCCTCCATGGTTTTGTGCAAGAATTCTTGAAGATGAATGGAAAAAGATTGTAATTGATAATAATCAAAGATTCTTTACTTTTTATCTTTAGTAATTATCCTTGTTTGTTGACTAAATCTTGCTGTACTTTTAATAAGATTGAGATAGAAAGGAACTTGATTTATGAATTAAGAAACTGAAATGGCCCCCTAAGAAAAGATGTTTCATCTGATTTTTGATGTTTAATCAATTGTGTTCAATCTGTTTGATGAATGTTCTCAATGAAATGTTTAGGTCCTTACCATGGGGGTGTATGGAAAATACTGGTGGAGCTTCCAGATGCATACCCCTACAAATCCCCGTCGATTGGATTTATAAACAAGATGTATCATCCCAATGTGGATGAAATGTGAGATATCTTATCTTCAAATTTCATTACATCCAGAATATGTATTGTACGAACCAAAATTGATTCTGTTTTTGGATAACTGAAATCCAGGTCGGGTTCTGTGTGTTTAGATGTTATCAGTCAGACTTGGAGTCCCATGTTTGGTAATGCACTAGCATAGTTCTTCGTGTTGCATGATTATTGTACCATAATCTTATACCGAAGGTGAGTTCTTTCGTTTAACAACTTATTCTGCAGACTTGGTGAATGTGTTTGAAGTATTCCTACCACAACTTCTATTGTATCCTAATCCATCTGACCCGTTGAATGGGGAAGCAGCAGCTTTAATGATGCGTGACAGAGCTGCTTACGAGCAAAGAGTTAAAGGTAATGAGAATTTCTTCCTTTCTGAAATTTGGAAATGTTTTGTAGGAGCTTGAAATTTAAGTTTTATGGTATATCACTCCTTAGTTTGAGATTAATGTCTGAAATTAAATATATAAGGGCCTGAGTGGCCTCTGAAACTGTATAGTAAATCTGATTGTTTTTTGGTTATTTCATTATTTGAGCATGATGTATCATCTATTTTCCCCTTTGTACTCCACACTGTGCTTAATCATGATCCAAGCAATTAGAGGCTCCAAATTTCTGGGAGTTTTTAGTGTAGAAATATATGATGTATGAGACGTCTATATATGTAGAATGAATTGATGCACGTGATTCTTTCAAACAGATTGGGAAGTTCACTTGTGTATCACTTATAGTACTTATGGCTTTTAGGCTTCATCTTTCATGGTTTAGTAGGAAAAAACAGGACCTGATTGCTATGATATTACAATCTTTCATAAGCATCCATTAATTTATCATTGTGATTTAGTGTCGTGTATATAGAGACTAGAACTAAACCAGACCTGATTGGTCATACCACCGACTCCCTCCCCACCAAAAACGAAGACTGAAAGAAAATCATGACAAAATGTGAAACAGATGTTTTACCAAATGTTTGCTCAACCCATGTATGCTAATTCCTTTCTTGTAACCAAGGAGCCTTTTTCATGAAACGGACTAACAATTCACATCCACTTGATCAAAATGTAAATGTAATAAAAACATTTCTCATCAAGTAAAATTCCAGTTTGGTCACTTATATAGTTGCTTTGCATTGTTCTGTGACTTTACATTTTTACCCAACCCAAAGGAATGATGATATTATCCACATAGCTGGACAAAGATATAGGGGGTGCTTGGTTCAAAATCTTCAATAAGAAGAGAAATGAGAATCATCGAATAGTGAATTACAATGAGAATAATAGTTATATGTTGTTAGTGTTTTGCTCTAATGTTCGAATAAGTGGGCAAAAGAATATGATTGTTGGTTGTGGAATAGTGGAATGATCGAAGAGAAATGACCTCTAGTTTGTTGCTTATGTTGGTGCACGATAACACGTCTACATGTTCATGATGCAGAATACTGTCTGAAGTACGCCAAACCAGAAGATGTGGGGGCCGTAGCAGAAGAGATACCGAGTGATGATGAGATCAGCGAAGATGAGTCTGACTCTGACGACGACCAAATTGCAGGGAAAGCGGATCCATAGCTTTTCTCTACCTCTTTACAAGCAAATCCTGTTTCTGTAGTCTATTTTTACTTCAAAAAAGAAAGAAAAAAATAACTATTTATAATCCAGAAGAAATAACTGTGATGTAAGTTTGTTTATGTAAATGTATTTATTTAACATTGTTTGTACTTGTTTTCTTCATACCTATCAAGCAAAGCTTTGTTTTAAGTTGACTAATGTATGTAACGTGTGCTTCTTTTCACTTATTTAATGCTCAAGTTAACTCTTGTTCAATGATTTGTTTTTGTTTTTTAAAGTTCAATGATTTGTTAATATGAAATATATGCCTAAAACAAAAATTTCTTAATGTGATGATTACGCTATTACGCTTTACGCACTTTAAAATCGTGCATTTTTTCATTATATTTTTTTGTTACTGTACACTGATTTCAGTCTTGTTTCATTATTGTAAACAAACATGTGAATATATATGTTTCGATTTTTCAAGTAAAAGTGATGAAATAAAAAAAATTCTATTAAATTGCAAACATAACAAATAATTTTTAAAAATTTGTTTAGTAGAAAGAAGAAAAAATAATTACAAAAGCCAAAACCTAAATTTCAACCTCGAACCAAATTCGACCTAAGGATTTCAGCACAAACTACAGTCCTCCGCTCTACCAACTGAGCTAAGGTCGGATTTTGAAACAACATTTTTTATTTCAGAATTATAAACGCACAAAATAATTTTTCAAAACTTTATTTAGCAGGAGAAAGTAAAATAATCGAAAAATGAATTCTCCGACCTGCCGGATTCGAACCAGCGACCTAAGGATTTCAGCACCTACTACAGTCCTCCGCTCTACCAACTGAGCTAAGGTCGGATGTTGAACTTAGGCCTTATCTAAAACTATATACATTTTATTTCTCACTAATTTCCTAATTTGCTGGTGAAGACATTTATTATTTTATTTTTTTTGAAAACCATGAAGATATTTATATTTGAGTCATGTCCTTAATCTCATTCAGACAGAATAGAAACACTTTGTCATTGTACATTTACTTCTTCCGCAGCACTTACCTGATTTAATTGATCGATATGTCCGTTATCGCTTTATTGGTGAAGTATAATTATTGGCTAAATCTTATAAAACAAAAGAATCCAATTTCACAGCATGTCTGTGTGTGTGTGTGAATCATTGGAATAGACTATTTTAATCAGAACAAAAAGATCCAAAACTGCAATTTGAGGTCACATTATTCAACAAGATTGAAAAATAAAGAACATATCAACTACATCTCCATAATACTAATGAAATTCCCTAATGTCCCAACACATAATTATGGTCTAATGAGAAATTACATCGAATCATTTTAGCATTTTATTCGACAGTTTAGCAACTATAAGCCTAACAAGCACAAAATTATGTAGTAAACATGATAAGTTTCAGTAACCAGAGACCAACTCACTTATCCATCTCGAGCTGAAAACATTTGCATTTGATTCGATCCAGCTCCTTCATGTCCGTTTGTTTTCATAATACCTGTTTCAGTACATATAACAAAAAACTTCCAATTTGTTTCTGTAACCTAGTCCAGAATTTTCTCTCCAGTGGAAAAGAAGTTCCACACTAATGTGCCTATAATGTATAACACCACAGCCACTTTGAATACATCATTCCAAGAACCTGTGGAAATATGATTCAACGATCAAACCATAGCACTCAAAAATTATCGAATGGCAGGTAAACAATCAAAAGAAGATAATACATTCACTTTAATTTTACCTTTTTGAAGTATGTAACCAGTTGCGGCAGTCCCAAAGACACCAGCAAGTACACCAGCCGTGTTAGATAGTCCCAACAGCACTCCCTGCAACAGAACAGCATACCATGTCGGGAAATTTGGATTTATGTAACTCAAATTAATTGTCCATAGTTGTCTTAAGGACCCGATTATAGTGGTCTACTAAAGGTTAGATTGTGTTTGAAAATCAGGGAACTATATATTTGGAATTTATGTGTTTGAATATCGGGCATATGATTCACTGCGTCGAAAAAATCTATAAACTAACACATTCAGAATTAAGATGAGAACAACTCACAGAATAACGAGGCCCAATATCTTGGTGATTGGAGTATAGACCAGACTGTGAGAACGCATCGGATCCCTATGGAAGAATCACATAGAAAATTTTATGGCCTCATTAGTTTCTAGGAGAAAACGATCTAATAGTATCATCGGAAAATAACTCAAACCTGACTGCAAGCCATGCATAGCACTGCCAGAGCAGGTGTCTTTACATTACTAAGTTGTGACAGGAAAAACGCGGGCCCTAGGAATCCGATCGACTGCATTATCTGCCATAGAAAAGAATCGAGGAAGAGTCAATGCTTTTTGTAAATGATCACTAAACCATTAGAACTGACGACATACAAGTGCATGTATTAGGAACATAAAATGCTGGCCTGCAAAACAGAAAAATGAAATGCTTGCCTTACAAACCGATGTAATTGAGAAACCTCTGCTTACAAGGGTGTCTGCGACCCAACCCCCTATATTGGCAAACACAGCCATAGTGAGCCATGGAAGCACACACAGTAATCCGGATTCCGTGAGGTTGAAATTCAAAACCTAAACAATTAGAGAAAATAAGGTGTGACTGCTTACTGACTCTATTTATTATTAAATTTACATTTAACTGAAATCATTACATTCATGAAGTCAGATTATTGCAATGGAGAAAAGTTCAATGAGATGAATCTCATCTAGCTTCCAAAGCATTCAATAGCTAAGAATAACTGGTTATAGTAAGTAGGCATCCACGTCAACAGAATAAATGTTCCCCAATTATGGCAGAAATGGGATATAATAAGAGCCCATACAGGGCCCTTCGATAGAATTTTCTTCCACGGAATGCTGGTGACAGGTTCTCTGGAAATGTTGCCTCCCAAGATCAACTCTTTTTCCTCCAAACTAAGATTTGGATCATCTTTAGGCGAGCTGTGTGCCTATAAAAGTTGAAAGTTTAAACTTTTTTGAAAGAGCTGTAGAACATGACATGAAACAATAAATTCTTGCATAAAAAGTGTGAAAAAAATAATATTAAAGAAAAAAAAACAACATTAGGCTAAAGAGTTCCAGAAAGTGCAACATGAGATTAAGTATAAAAGGATAGTGGGATTTAGTTACTATGGACTTACTTTACTCAACCATAGAGCAAGCCAGATACTTCCAAGGGATCCAAAAGAGTAGAAAACAGATGGCCACCCGAGCTTGTTGATCAATATGGGAGAAACTGCCAACCCAGTAACTGAACCAAGATACATGCCACTGTAGACTAAGGCAAGAGATCTGCTTCTCTCGGAGACGGGAATCCATTTCGATAACAGATTATTCATAGCAGGCATAGCTACACCCTGAGTGATAAGATAAAATCATAAGATGTGCAATCATATTTAGAAACATAAAGTTCTTATAAATTTACATCTTAGACTCTTAGTTTAGAAATAAAACATAAACATGCAGGCAATAAATTAGATACTATTGAGAAAAGTACCTTTGAAATAATTAGATAAAATTTATCATCGAAACATCTCATGTCAGAACCAAAATGTATGACTGAAGTGATTAAAAAAAATATTTTAAGTAGTAATTATGTTTCAATAAAATCAAGTATAAATTAAACTTGTAACATTAAGTACAAAATAGTTAAGAACATTATGCATGTGGCAAACCTTTAAACATCAAATCAATCAAGCATTATTTTCTGAGGTTATCTTAATGGTATTTAATAGTAATTCCACGGTAATGACATCGATAGATGTAAATCAAACTGTGACCTGTCAATAAAGGTAGGAGCGAGAACAACAACAAACTAAATGAAAACCAACTCCACTATAGATGTAAGAATAATAGTCCAGGACAGTTAAGTAATAAATTCAAGTCACGAATTTAGAACAGTATCTAAAAGTAAAACGTAGATACGAATTTAGAACATCTAACTTTTTAAATGATAAATGACTACCTATTGAGGTACCAATTCCAAGACAGAGAGATGTGCTATATACTACAGAAAAGATAGACTCTAATATCAGAAGCAATTAAGCATGACATATGTTCTTGTGCTAATTAAAAAGTTAAGAGTTTTCCCATTTTATTACTGCTTTGGGGTTCTGAAAATATTATGCAGAACTGTATGAGCAACTAACCTCGCCAATTCCCAAGAAGGCTCGCATGACAAGCAAGAAAGGGAGCCCAGCTCTTGCAGCAACTGGTGTCAAAACTGTTGCAATAGACCACCAAGCTACTCCAAAACCGAGTACTTGCTTCCCACCAATTTTATCAGCCCATATGCCTCCAACAATCTACTCAGAGAGCGAAAAAACTTAAGCAGAGACAGAAAAAATATACAACTGCTGTGGAACAGTGGAAATGAATCTAGCTTGTGTCCCATGCATATGGATGAGAATTGCTTTTATGCATGATATAGCAAAAGAGATTAGCTAAGCTAGCTAGAAACGAAATGCTAATTCATCACTTTAATTTTATCTTATCTTTTGAAGAAGACAAATAGTAGTAGGGATGTAAAACAGAAAACCTTGTCTCTCCCTTCTAGATCCATGCATAGATTTTTGGTTTGCAGGAATATCGTAATTGTACATATGCAACGGACAATTAGTACAATTCAGCTGTAAATATTAAGCATAAAAAAATTACTTGTTGGACCTCAGTTTGTAAGCCATACATACCAAAGCCAGTAAAATACATAGAAAAGATTAAGCACATCTTAATAAATGGGACAGACCAGTTGCCATAAATATAAGCTGTTGACAATGATATTCTGCTAGAGGCTAGTTCAGAGTTTTGTGTTAACTTTAAGCTTTTCAAGCAATCTAAGCATGAGTAACACCTGAGTGAGCAAATAGCCCCAGAAGAAAGATGACTGAATCAGGCCAACAGTAGCACTATTCCAGTTGTATTCCTTCGACATTGGGAGTATAGCTATGCTCATATTCACCTAAGAAAAGGAAAACAAATTGGTTACAATATAGTTATGATTCCATCTGATTAGGCAAAAAGATAGTGAGCCTTACACGATCCATGTTGCACAACAGAAATGCAGAAAAACATAGTAGCACCATCACCCAGTGCTTTGGAAACTGCTTCCACCATGATTTTCTTGGCTCAACTGCTTCAGGTAAAGCATCTTCGCTTGTTCCCTCTGATGGTACAAAGCTGTCCAACTCAGTCCTTGTTGCATCGTGCTCTTCAGATTTGAATTCAGCTCGTGTCCTCCTAACTGTAGAATACTTTGATGACAGCTTTTGGCCATCAATAAAACGAAGCTTATCCAACTTACTTGCTTGAATTCCTCTGGGATCAGAGTAAGATGAAGGAAGGAAGCATTGATATATTCCTCTAGTTTCAATCCTTGAATTGATGGACTTGATATTCTTACTTATGTGGTGGGACCTTATTATACGAGATGTTGAAAGTTCCGTGTCTCGTTGATCTATGGCATCAATGGACGACTGATATGTGTAGCCAAATGACAAGTTTGCCCTTGTATGATACAGCTTGCAGCAAAATACTTTTTTCTTCACATACTGCACAGCAGCCACACTCCGCTGCTCACATCTTTGATGATCTGACCTAGTTTCTCCTTGTATCTGCCCTATTAATGAAAGCAAACAGAAGGGTGCATATATTACAGCCTAAAAATACCATCAAACGGGAAACACACTAAACCAAATTGTTTATATTGGTCCTACTGTTCATATGGAGTAGAAAATTAATCCTGAAACAAGAAGTAAGCCTCAACACTATGCATTGTATACATTAACAGCTACTGTTTTAAAACAATGCTCTACATCGTAATATATACGAGCACAGAGTATGCATAAGGCAATCTTCATTCGCACTAGCATTCAAATTTCTATTTCATATTTTCACTGGTTGACCAATTGTTTCACTTTCTTCATTATGCCAAATGCTGCACTCATTCTTTTCCCAATCACAGTTACAAATAGTTCATCAAAACCCTCACATCTGCGGCATCATCAAACTATTGGAATTAATCATATATCAATGTTTTCCAAGCTAAAATACTAACATACACAAGTAGTTTAAACATATCGTGTATATCTCCCAGGAATGCAGGACACACCCATCAACACAAACTAAACCTAAGCCTAAAATTAGAATTGCTAAATTTAACCAAAAAAAAAAAAAAAGAAGAAGAGCCAATTGCAATTAGGCATTTTGCAGTACTGAAATCAACATTGTTATTTATTTCACACATTGAACAAAGTGCTTGCAAATTTACATGTATATTATAATTATTATTACCTGAACCGATAAAAGAGCCAAAGTTCCGGTGCGAAACTACGGTGCTGATTGCCATTACCACGGGAAATCCTCCTTCGCCACTAAATTGTTCAATTTATCCTCTCATATCTCAAGCAATACATACACAAACGAATCTATGTAGTTTTATAAGCATGAATTATCTAACTTCAGGTTTTCTCTCACTAGAACGTGTTGCTTTCTCACTCTAAAAGTGGATAACATCTGGGTATTTGTTCATCGTACAGAAATTCAGCTAAAGTCTTTATTCTTTTGGGGGGATTAGCGGGAAAATATAGAGGAGGAGAGCGACACGCGACGTTCATTAAAGTACAATAACACCCTCACTTGAATCTTCAATTTACCGGTGGTTTATGGCCGATGAAAGGTAATTAGGTATTAATGGAAGGTCTATGCGTATATTCAAGTGCGGTTAATTACCTGAACACCCCCCCCTTTGCGAAAACGAAAGCGGTTGGAAAAAGGGTATGGACGGCTTTTCCGATTCAAGGATCCTCCCGACCGTTGGTTTTAACGTCCTACGTGGCTAGTTATGAAAACGCATATTATATTTTAATAATGGGCCTTTTTTAAGCGTTAGAGGCCCAAATATGCTGGACTGATGGGCCAAACCAATACACCATCACACGCTGGATGAAAACATTTGCACAATCGGTGTAATTTTGACTCTTTTATTTCCTGAGAAACTAATTTTGACTCATATTATTATAGTAGCCAGTAGGATCTACAAAAAAATGAAAATAAAAGTTTATGCCAAAATAAGATGAAAATTAACTTGTAGATATCCGTGAACAAGCCAAACTCTAAATCTTGAAAAAAGATTATGTTAAATTCAATTTATGTATTTGAATGGATATATCAAATAAATTGTCACGCTTATATATCAATAGTGATTGACAATTGAATTCATATATCAATACATCATTAATACAAAGCCGCGGTTCTACACAATCCGCATACACTGCTACACAATCGACAATTACATGACTAGAACAACAACAATATTTGATACACTTAAATTTTGCAAATTGATGATTGAGGTAGTTCCATTCATTTCTTGGAATACATTGACTCCACCTTTCCATCATTCCCTCCAAGCAACATATACTTATCCTTCCTAGTCAACTGCGTGCACTCAAATCCAAGCGAGTCCGCCAACACCCTCTGTACATGATTCGCCACCTCGATCGACGACTTCCCTCCGGCCTTACACGTCATCTCCATCGGCAGCCTCTCCAGAAACGTGACCTCGTACGTCGGCCTCGGGTTCATGAAGTAGAAATAAGCATCCCAGAACTTCACCCCACGCACGGTCGTCCCATTGAACATGTTCTGTTTCAGATTCATGGCGACCGGGACTATCCGGTCGCTCAACTCCGCGAAAAGCGCGCTGAATCTCAGCAAATACGGCTCCCTGCACGTGGTCCCCTCGGGGCACACCACCAGGTCGCCTTTTTCCAACAGCGCTCTGATCATGGCCGCGTCCGCCTCACGGTCACGTGTCAAGGCGACGGCTGGGATGGGGGACAGGAACCTCGACAGTTTGCTGACGCTGTACGTCACGCAGGAGACCTTTCGGCCTACTGCTATGGCGATGATGATGGGGTCTAGGGCAGTGCGGTGGTTGCAGACGTAGAGGTTGCCTTTGGAGTCGGGGGTGGGCGGGTTGCCCTTGATCACGAGGTTGATGCCCAGCATCGCGTAGGTGTAGCGTACGATGCGTTCGGGTAAGGGAAGGTTGAAGTATACGCGGAGTAAGGAGAGGGCGAATCCGAAGGGTAGCCAAATGTAGGTGATGAGCGCGTTAAGCGGCGTGGGGCGCTGTACTAAACGGCCGTCGTGGAAGATCAGACGGCTTTTTAGGCGATCGAGCGGTAGTGGTTTTGCTGTTTTGCTTGGGAGCACCATGTATCCCTCCTGTCCAGTTTAATCAATATGAATATAATCAAATTGCATGTCAATTACTTAAATGTATACCTATTTATGTAATTGTATATACTATGTAAAATTACTAGTTATAGGGTGTTATATATGCTGCCCTGCCGGCCGGCCAGTGAACAATACTGCTATAGTGCAAAAGAAAAAATCGGGTATAGGATGAGAAGAACATTCATTGTTGAAGTTTGGTGGCGCAGAAGAGTTAGTTGCAGCTGGCAGCTGCATAATCTAATATATGAGTAAACAAAACTTTTGTCCCTTCATAATATTTAACTACATTCACTAAAAAAAAGTAAACTTTTGTAATTGGTAGGTAAATATTGGTGTGGGCCCTTTCTAGGTTTTAAAGTCTAACAACTTATTATACTGTCTCAACTACTACATTTATGTATCCTTACTGGCATATACTCCAAGAACGTGATAAAATTTAATGCTAGTAGAAAGATAAGCATGTCTATAAGAAACATTTGACGGTGACGTTTTTGAAAACATCTCACAAATCAAGATTTTTTTTTAAATAAGATTTGGAAAGAGTTTATAGTAAATCATCGATTGAGTAACCCGATTTACTTATACATGTGCATAATAATTGTTAAATCTTATGGGTTACTTATAACATTTAGCTTATTATTATAAGTCGACCTCGTGACCCGCCAAATAAAATGCTAAAAAAGTAGTATGTCTGAGGATCAGGTTGTTTACCAACATCAATTAAAATATGCTACAATAATATTCTAAAACAATATTACTAATTAGAAAATTAACTATTTCTAAATTAAAAGTTTAAGAATTCGGCTGAATGACATGACTTATGAAGTACTCTTTAAGGTGCTTGATTGCCTATCTAATTAGACTGAATGTTATGAATTTTTCGCATTTCCGGGTGCAAAAGTAACAAAACCATTCAAAGTTCATAAAAATAAAAATAATAAAGAAAACATGAAGAGTACATATCCTGATTTTTCCAAAGAATCTATCGCTCAAATTCTCTTGAAACTTGTTCACGAAATTTAGTTCATATTAATATCATCTTATAAATTAATACTATAAATTTGGGTATACATAAATAATATTAGTTGATAATATTTGTTGATAAGTATTATGTCATTAGTTTATAAGCGTAATTCTATCAATTTTATACTAACCTTGCAATGTGACATGAAATCGTGATCGGATTCCCGATCTCCAATCCCGATACCCGGCTTCTCATCTCCAAACTCCTTCGCAACCCCCATTTTCTTCAATTTCCCCACCAAAACCCCGGGTTTCTTCACAAACCCCGTCGCCTTCTTCGTTTTCGGATCCACCTCAATCTCCGTCCCAATAACCTTATCCCCACCCAAATACTCCTTCACGAACGGCTCCACCATTATCGTCGGATTCGCCGTGATAATCACTTTCCTCTTACACTTCTCGAAAACAGAGTAGCTCTCTGCTCTCACATCCGCCGCGTAAAATCTCGGCAGCACGGCGCGGGCGGCGAGCTCGATGTCGCGCACCTTGAGTCCGGAAAACGAGATGTAAATCAGCATCTGGATAGCCAAGGCTTCCGAGATGAAGACGTAGGCGACGGCGATGAGCGGGAAGGCCAGGAGGAGAATCAGGCCGCGGAGGAGGCTTCCGGCTTCGATTGCCACCAGCATGAAGTATGGGAAGGAGGAACGCGAGATTAGGAGGGTTCCGTCGAGGTCCGCCGCGATCGATTGGCGGTTAGCGTCGGTGAGCTCGCATTTGTCGATTGACGGAAATTGCACGGCGGCGGCGGCGGCGGTTTTAGGCATTGTGGTTATGATGATTTGGGGATTGGATTTCTATGTGTGCATGTATGTATATAAATGCGATGAGTGTGTGTGTGGGGGTGTGTTTTGCTGGAGTGGGAGGAACAGGGGAGGTTGGGTGGTGGGGTGATTGGTATTTTAAAGTCATTGAATAGGGGTAACTTTTGAAAAAAGAAACAACATCTTGGATAAAATAGGACAATTAAATAGGAACGAATTAAATTGAAATATAGAATGAAACACTAAAAATGACCTATATAGAAGGTGAATTCGATCATTCAGTTATCACGACTAATTTTTTTTAAATATAAATTATACATTTCACTTGTCATTATTAATACTCATGTTATAATATAAATCATATTCTTTAATATCACGAGAAATATAGGTAAAATATTATGTGCACCATTTTCACTGTACATCATTATTATTACTGTTTATAACAATTAACACTTTACAAATAAAGTGTTGATCCTTACAAATAATAATAATAGTGTTGTACGATAAAAATAATTAACATATTTATAATAATAAGTCATACTATTCGATTATCACAACTATTATGAAGTCCTTTGATGCCCTAATAGAGGAAGTACTTTGGATGCATGAAGAACACTAAAAAATACTTCCTCCGTCTCTGACTCGATTAAACATATGTTGCGCACACAAGTTTTAAGAAACAAATTATTTATTATTATTAAAAGGGATAAAATTATTTTTTGACGAGAGTTAAATTGTAAAAGTAGTAGCATTTGTGTAAATTAAATGTGATAATATTGACTTTAGCGTTTAAAAAATAATGATATTTGGGTGCAATATTGAAGTGTTTAGGGGTATAGATAAATTATAAAAAAAAAAAATTATTACCACTTGTATAAATGTTCAATTAAATTTGAGGCGAATATTTTTTACAAATATTTAATTCAACTAAGAACATCTAATAAATCACCGTATTATTGAATTTATGAATTAAGGAGGTGTTAAAATAATTTTGGATCCATAATGTTGTTTGGTGACCAAATTTATTGTGTCCGAGACAACTGCATTTAATGGCATGTATTATCATGGTTCTTTTTCCCATAAATTCAAGGTTCATTTTATCCAATGATATCATAATTATTTATACATCATGGGATTTTTTTTAATTGAAATCTGTTATTTTTATATGGCATCGTAGTAAATTTATCATATAGATTATACATTAATTACTTACGTTGCACTCCATAATATAGCATCATCAGTTCATCGATATATTTGCTGCATGATTTTTCAAAAGTTTCAGGACATATCCTTGGAAAATAATTATATATGCAATTCTGGAATGAAAAATGTGATTTTTTTTCCCTAATAAAATTGATACTCTAAATACCAGAAATATATATAGATAGAGTCGTACAAGATATCCATGTTTTCTCTCCTTTCCCACACTCAACCTTTTGGTCTTCGAATAGTATGGAGATTGGTACATTTAGGTGCCCCACTCGAGCCTAATTTAAACCTGAAGTCAATATTCCAGAATTTTTATAACATAAAAAGAATTATGCTCCTTTTTTTCTACATAAATGAGAAATTCACCCTTTATCTTATGGCAAAGAAAGATGTGAAACCAATGTTTTTTACGGTGAAATTGGTTAAGAGTGACTTATATATTACTAAAGTGTGTGACTTTTTTATCTTTGTAAAATGTGTGACTTTTTACTATAAAAGAGATTCTCATAAAAATGAAAAAAGATGACTTATATTATAAATAGAAAGGCGTCGTCAGAAATGATAATCAAGTGTGTGAATTTATATTACTAAAAGGATGTGACTTTATATTACTAAAATGTATATGCAGAAAAAAAAAAAAAAGCTTTATTATAAATAAGTTTTCACAAGATACAACTCTTATATTATATATTGATGATGATGGAGACTTTTCATCAAAATTTATACTTTAAATTATATCATATATCCCAACAATACATCATTTTAAATCAATTCAACGTAAATGATTTTCACATATCTATCTTTCATAATATAAAAGCTAAAGTTTTGAATAGTCAATAATCTGCTGTCAAACTTTTTTGTTTGTTTGTTTTTTTTTTTGTCATTTCAATTTCTTCACAAATATGACACCAATAATATAGTTGGGACTTGGGAAGCTAGACGTTGGGTCTTATAACTGAATAAAGTCAATGACACTTATCTAGAGCACATGCATGGACAAGTAACATCAATTAATGAAGATGCAGATTGGTAATACACCAATAATCTTCAGCAATTAACAAATTAATCAATCTCGTTAATTATTATGAGCAGCGCCATAAATTAATATAGTACGGGGTCCAGAAAATTGGAAAAAATGTTTTAATTATTGAGACGTACGTAAAAAGATTATTGTTATGACTAATTAGCACTGTCTTACCAACCATGGCTATCTAAAGTTTGTGTTGGGTTTTACTAGTTGAATTTAGGCTTCTAAAGAAATTTGAGTACACCTACTTTTATCTAATTACAGTAAGTGGGCTGGCTAACATTGATACTGCAGAAAATGGGTTTTCCAGCTGAGCATGCGGATAATTCAAATTGAAATTGAAAAAAAAAATGCTAATTGAGTTGTCTTAAATGTTTAAAGTTTAAATTATAATCGAGGTCACGGTCTAGTTAATATATGAGTCTAAATGAGTTTGTTTTTTCTTTTTTAAAGGTCAAGAGAAACATATATGTTAAGAATAAGAGTGTATGGTTATTTAAATTCCGTTCAAACGATTATCACACATTAACACTTAAAATATAAATTATAATTTAGTTGGGACACACTTCAAATATGATAAAAGCTGGGAAACTGAATAGGCCCTCTTCTATTTTCCCAACCATTATCTTTCTGTTTAAATGTGTATGTTGTTCATCACCGCACTGACTTCGCTGGGTGCGATATCACATGCAATAAAGAAAACCATAATTGCTGCTAGCCCAAATAAAATACCGGAGTGATTATGTCCACCCCCTGCTCATCTTCTTCGTCCTCATCGAAGAACTCCTCGATATCGATCGCATTACATTAAATGGATAGACTTTCTCAAGGACGAGAGATAGCAGACGAGCATCGGGCTCCTGTTCTATAAAAGAGATCCTACTAAAGCCAGGTTCATTTACCGAACTAAATTGACTTAACTAAAACAAAAGGCTGGTTCACAAAAAGATACTAAAAATATAGTATATGACTAAATTAAAGCTCATGCGATTAATTGAATAATTTTTTTAACATAATTCCCAAAACCCAATAAAATCCCAACCAATCTCTATAATAGCTCAAGTGGTCAGAGCTTCACCACCTGAGACCTTGAGATCTCGGGTTCGAGACACAGGGAATGTTTATTCCCTTTTGTGATGGTTCCCCTGGTGGTCCCCTTGTTGTTGGGTTGCGGTTCCGGTTGCGGTTTTGAATTGCAGTTTCGGGTAGTCCCCCTCTTGTGGTGATTGTGGTTCCGATCTACAAGGAAACGTGCCTTTCAAAAAAAAATCTCTATAATCTATCTGAAAAATGACATTAAATTTTTACTTAGATGTCCATCATATAAACATTAGAAGGCCCCCTTCGAAAAAAAAAACACATTCGAAGGCCCATAGCCCATCGGACAAGACATGTTTCATTTAGAAGGCCCAGTCCCAAATTGGGGCAAGACATGTTGCATTACAAATTTACAAGTCCTAAAATGCTGAAGCAATCACATTATTTATGACAAAAATTTGTGTGAGACGGTGTTATACATAAGACGGAATACAATTTAACACAAATTAACACTCATTTTTCCTAAAGTGTCAAAACACCAATGCTCAAATTATTCTCTATCTCATCTCATGTGATTCAATATCAATTTTTCATAATTAATTTGACCTAAAACTGATTATAGGGCCTCCACCAAGCATACTCATTTGACTGGGTTGGGCTCATATCTGGACGATTGTTAGGCAACTGGCCTTATTTAATCAAATATGTACTCCCTCCATTCCGTTATTATTGTCACATTTTTCTTTTATGGGTGTCCCGTTATAATTGTCACATTTTATAAAAGGAAAAAGTAACACTTCATTACCTATTATTTTAATATTATTCCCCCCATTTTTCATCTCAACTACCCCACATACCTTCACTTTTCATCCATTAAATACTATAAAAACCCATTATCTATTATTTTAATGTTATTTCTTAAACCATTCAACAAAAAGAAACGTGACAATCATAGCGGGACAGAGGGAGTATTAATTTATCTAACATTGGTTTTCTCTAATTTAATTCAAATAAATTGTAATATAGTATTTTATATGGTGATTTAGACCATCTCCAGCAAGGCGCTAGAGTGGCGTTTTTTTCTATTTATCTCCTCCAACACTGCGTTATATACCTGCGCCATAATAGAGGAAATCACTGTTGACTAATTTTAGGCTTTTGAATGTAATATAGCACCTTTAAGGTCGAAATACTTTTTTTATTTATTTATTAAATTGATTTTAATATTTGATAATATGTGATAACTTAGAATGATTTGTGTATTTGTGTATCACAGTTGTAATTTAAGTTATTATTGTAATTTAGAATTTTTATTCTAATATTATGTTGAATTTTCAATTTTGATTTGCTCAACAATTTTATCAATTTTATATTTTTTTATTTAAATTTAAATATAATATAAAAATTAATTTATATTAGAAATAAGTATACAAATACATTATAAATATAGATAATTATATATAACATAAAAAAAATCAAAAATAAAGAATCTTTATAGAATATTCCATTTTAGTGCAAAAAAAAATAATGGCTATGGAGATTTTGTGTTGGGCTTTATAGAATAAGTAGTCTTTGAATTGACTTCAGAAGAGAAAAACTATGGAGATGGTCTTATAAATTAACTCGGGTGATCCCACATTAATTTTCAAAAAAAAAAACCTTTCCTTATAACTTTTATCATCACAATATACACTTATATTTTTATATCAGTGTTTTTTCCAACACAATTAACTCATAATTATACAATTAAAGTTGATTAGACTCAAATAATATTACTTTATCACTTTAATAAAATAAAAAAATATTTTCTTAATTTTCGTGCCAAATCAGTATGAAAATTGATTTTAGACGGAGGTAGTATTTGTCTATTTGATAACCATTACAGACTATATAGTTTATTTGTTTTCATTGGTAATTTAAAATTTATTAAAAAAATTGCAACTTATATTTACATATTTGAATTACTTTAGCATTTCTCATTTTCATTTACTTATTAAATATACAAAAATTAAATAATAATCAAATTTTATTTATTTAAAGTTCAGATTATTTAAATTTTAAACAATATTTACAATTTATTTAGAACGTAATTATTATCCCACTGAATATAAAACTAACGATATCGATTAGTTTTTAATGAACACTAAACTACGAAATATTCCATGACCAAAATCTCTTATAATGTGACTAGAAGTGGAGAACGAAAAATATAACTAGATATTGACGAAATAATAAATATTGTGGAGTATTTTTTAATAATTAAGAAAAAACTATTGAAATTTATTTATTAAAAAAAAAAACCCGTATGGAGTATTAAACTAGGTATTTAAAACACGAAAGAGTAAAATAAATCATTTTTATACGGACATATTTAACCCCCACTCCCTCCCCGTGTATCATATTTATCTGTTTTTCAGGCGCCGCCGACAACCGCCATTTCCATATTCAAAGCCCAAAGCGCGAAACTATTTTCTTCAGGTGCAAATTCTTTTCATTTACTTGTGCAAGCATTGAGGCGGAATTTTGTTTCTTGCTCTGTTTATTTTCCGCTTGAGTTTAGTTTATTTCTGGCCTAAGTGCTTTTGTTTGTAATAATTAGTTTAGTTCGGTGTTTAGAACTACGAAATTCTCAGTTTTCTTTGGTTTATTGCTGCTTAGTGGTTGCTCTTGTTTGGGATTTTTTTTCTATCTTTCTGATTGAGGATTAATTGGACAGTATTTGAGTTGACATTGGGGATTAGGGCTTTTCTGGACCTACATTTCTCTTCATTCTAGGTCGGTTTTGAATGTTTTCTATTTGCCCTTAGGAATGTTGGTGCGTTGAGGGAATGTTGAAAAACAGCGTGGTTGTTGTATGAGTAAAATTAAAGCTTTAGTTGCCTGAAAAAGATCAGTTCATGCTTTATTATATTGTAGTAGTCATCCAAAGACCGGTTGTAAACCAAACAGTTGTTCTGTGAAGCACGTTGGCTAAAGGAAAAAAAAAAAGAGAGAGAATTTGGGGAATAGAAAGAGAGTTTTTTTTTTTTAAAGCTTGCAGGAGACTACAATTTCAAATGATTTGGTTTAATCAGGAGGTGGTTTCTAAAAATGCTCCAGTCATGTAGTTACATCCATATGCAGTAATATTTTTGGGCAAAACAGTTATGTTCCTGAATGGTGCAAAAGTGCTACTAGTTAACTTCTTGTTGTATGCCGTGGCACCAGTTCCATTGCTAATGAGTCATAGTTGTTGGAAAGAGATAAGAATCAGTTTACACATATTACAAGTGTTTTAGATTGTCCGACAATCTGTTTATGATTTCAAGATGTTATGGCCAAATGAATGTTGACTTGACTGTGATCTTTCCTTGTGATTATATCATGCAGTTCCATTCCTGAAACCTCTATTATCTGCTGCGGGTGAATACTTGTGAAACTGCTTTCTTGGAACCCCTGCTGTCCCAAAGTCCAGTACAATGATAGAAGCTGATAGTGAAATAGTAAAACCTGAGGTAAGCTCTACATGACTGCTTGTGGACTTCAGGCGTCTTCCTATCTGTGTGCATGTTCTTTTTCTGCGTATTTGTTGGCGAATTGTCCTTTCTTCTATAGCATACTCATATACAATATGCTTCCTTGTAGTAATTATGCTCAGTCATTGAAAGTGCTAAGTGGTGCTCAATGTTTAAAGATAATGTATGCAGGTGGTTGATAGGACGTCTCTTAAACGAACTAGACATTCTTTATAAACAGTTGTGTTGTCCTAATGCATATGTAGGTTCTGCAACATGGGTATGTGTTAAGGCTCTTCGGCTTGGAATCATTATTAATCAGTTATTATTTGAGTTGATTCTAAAGGTAATACTGCCCAGCCCAGGTGTTAAATTCTAGCCAAGTTATACTTGGTGTATTGATATAATGGGATGTTCGAATTTTAGTGGAGGAAGATATGCCAATGTTAATCTGATATTGATCCATCAATAAGCTAGCAGTTTGCAATCCTTTGTTTTTATCATTTAGCTAATATCTTCTGCTGCTGAATTAGGCTTGTGTATTTTGCTTGGTCCCAATACAGATTTTTAAGTCGTATTTTTAGGTCAATGGTGGATTACCTTAGTTAGCAGCATAGTATAAAACCTACAATTTACTAGATGCTGTCATTCTTCCCTTGCATCTAACATTTCTAGAAAGATGGGCTTATAGTCTCAATCAAAATCTTGATATCTCTTGATAATAAATCAGAAGATAGGTAGAAGCTGAAAAGACATAAAAAAAATTGTTTAGAAATTATATGCTTCACAGAAATTGGAAGTTCAGAATGTTGAACCCATGTATAGTATATTGAGGGAAGAGTAACTGCCTTTATATACAAGTAAAGTAACAACCTTTGGAATTGAACAAAAATGTCGGAGCAAAGGAGATAGAATCTTACGCCTGATTTTAGAAGCCATGATAACTCAATATGTTTGAGATTTATAAAAGCAGTGACAATTGGGATAGTAGAACATTTTGACTACGTGCCTCCGATTGATCGCTGGGGTCCTTATTTGCGCAGTTTGCTTGCTTTACATGTAAGGCACTGAAACCCCTTGATATGTACATGTAGCAACTAGCAAGGACTACCTTCCAAAGAAAATAATCAATAATCCAAAGAAATTTAACATTAGAATAATGGATACTTGCACTTTCCGAGCTTCCTGTTCATAATAAAGAAGTATGGTCAACATTGCAAATAAAAAAAACAAAAAGAGAATCTCAACACTCAGCAGCCATCACCCATTGCCTCCGATCCATTTGTATTCCAGCTCCTTATTCTGTAAAATGTAGCAATAAAGTACGGTTAGAAATGTTGTGATTAAGGTAAGGGTATTTAGGATTAGGGTTTTAAATTAGGATTTATTTTTTAGATTTTACATTTTAGACCCCCAACTTCTCAAAATCTCTTTTTAGTCCTCTCAACCTATTCGGAATAACAAAATAGCCCAAAAATTCCAAAAATCCTATTTCAGACCCTAAACTCTTCCACTCTTCCAAGCTACCTACTATGCGAATTTCTAGACTTTCTATCTTAACCTTTTAGATTAGTTTAAATAGAGAATAACTCAATATACTAGACTATGCGAATTTCTAGACTTTCTATCTTAACCTTTTAGATTAGTTTAAATGGAGAATAACTCAATATACTAATGTAGTGTAATATCAATTTTATGCTAGATGGCGAGTGTAGTGAGGATTAAAGCCACATTGCAAAAAGCATCGCAACTTTCACAAGTCTGTTCTACTTTATGTGATTGAATAATAACTGCATTATCCTGTGCCCTGCATCATTCAATAGTGTGTACATTCGTGTGAGAGACACATGGTTTTTTTTTTTCCCTATACCATTTAAAATCTTTGCAACTGTTGGCCCTTGTTGATGAATTGAGGGGGAGGAGAGAGAGAGTGTTTTTGCTTTTATCTTCTCTCAGTTGGATCTCACAGTGATTGTTGTTATTGTGCTTGATATTTTCAGATTCTTAAGGCTTACGTGTGGCTTCAAACTTCTGATGGTTCAATACAGCAAGTTGAGCAAGAGGTTGCTATGTTTTGCCCATTCATATGTCATGAAATACATTCTGGCATGGGATCTTCTAAGAATTATCCTATCTCCCTGCCTTCACGGGTCAATCCTCCTATGCTGAGCCTAATTTTTGACTACTGCCGATTTCATCAAGTACCAGGACGCTCTAACAAGGTCATTAATGGATGCTGGAGCCTCCATTCTTATTTGCTTTCTTTTATTCTTTCTTGAATCATCAAATTACCTCTGGGGAAGTAGTGAGTGACATATTATCTTTGTTATACTTGTATGTAGGAGAGGAAGTCCTTTGATGAGAAGTTTGTTCGGTTGGGTACGAAAAGGCTTTGTGAATTGACTTCTGCTGCTGATAGCCTGCAGCTTAAGCCCCTGGTTGATCTCACTAGTCGTGCACTTGCACGGGTGATTGAAGGAAAATCTCCAGAAGAAATACGAGAGATATTTCATCTTCCTGATGACCTTACAGAGGTCTTCTATCATTTCAGTAATACCCAACTTTTTCCATTTTTTCTTACTAATTTTTGTATTGTTATTGATACAGGAAGAAAAGTTGGAGCCTATCAAGAACACCATGGATGATCCACGGATTCGGCTTTTGAATAGATTGTATGCTAGAAAGAGGAAAGAATTAAAAGAGAGAGGGAGAATAAAGGTGATCTTGGAAATTGTTTCGTGTATTTTTTGTGGTTTCTTATCCATTTAGGTTTCTATAGAAACCCTAGCAAGCAATAATGTTCGACTTCAGAAAACTGCTTGAAAATGGACAAATATAAAAATTTGTGGTTTGTGCACCTAAGACTCATTGTCTTTCAGTGGGAATCAGAAGAACATTGAGTAAACTGCTAGAAAATGGTTTCCACTATGTGTTTAGTTATTTGCAAGTCAAGAGTCAGACATTACCTTTCAATGGGTTTTGCAGAATATCGAAGTTGAAGAGGACCAAGCGGATGACCATTCAGTGGATGATCTCTTGTTATTTATCAACGGAGGCAATGAAGGTATATTTTGTTCAATTTTCAACTTCCCTTCCCTTAGTAACTGTGCTACTTCGTTTTGAAATATGTAAAGAATGAACATAATTATGACTTCTCATACTCTCTATACAACAATCTGTAATGGGGTTGTATTTTCGTATGTGTATTTTGTGTAAATCATTGGTAATTTTTGTAAGTATGATTGAATCAGAAATAACTAATACTCAAATATCTTCCGGCCCTAATCAAGAAAGCAACAGAGTGTGCTTATTTAATTTATTATTGAATCCTATATCTATTTCCCACTCCTCCCATATTTTATTATTTGATACACAGGTGGGTCTGCATATTCTAAGGCAACTACAACTTCTAAACACAAAAAAAAGAATCGGAAGAAGAAGGATAATCTTAAGACTACTTCAAACTGGATTAGTACTTCAAACGGCACCTCTTCTGCAGGACATATTGTACAAAAGAACAAGGTAAGGATCTTTCATATCTTGGATTTAATCAAATTGGCCAGACAGTCCTACTGCTAATTAATTGCGTGTGTTCTCTTTAACCTGCCATAGAAAGGACATTCATTGCGGTCATCTATGCCTATGTGGTGTTTCAATCAGCATCCTTTTATGCAGGAATCAAATGGCAGTATTCTGCCTGAACTTTGTAAGGCCACGGAGTTGCTGGAGATTGGTGACAGAATTGCATCTGCTGAATATGAATCTGACGATTGTGATGTAGATGATGATATTGATCCCGTGTTGAAAGAAAAGATTGATAGGTGAGTTTGATGCTTTTTAACTAGCCCCATTCACAGAAAGAGTCCTTGAGTTGGCTCATAAAAAATCAAAAAGTAAATAGCTTGATTTCTTATTTGGATCCTATTGGCTGCAGTTACTTATGTTTGTTTGCTCATGTCAGTATTTCCCCTGTTACGCTATTATTCATTTTATTGGATATATGTACATAAAGCTTTTCGAGAGTATAAATTTGCATTGCTCTTCATTATTATTATTATTACTATTTTGGTTGATTTCAAAGGAATATATTGTTTTATGAAGTAAATTCCCTTATTTGATATCAGAGAAGTGGAAGACTTTGCCAGACGATTAAACTCGGATTGGCCTGAAAGAGTGCAAGAGATTCTGCTTCTGAGTCAAGAGAGAAGACCATTGCAATTGCCCACCAATGGAAATGGTTCCTTGAAGGTATTTACGAGTATGTCTGTCTTTCTCCTCTCTATATTTAATCTTCTACAAATAGATCTTAGGTCGTCTCCTTGTGACACTCATTTTCTGATGGCAGTTTCTGTGTTCTTTATGTTCTCTTCAGTGACAATTTCGTAATTCCTCCCTTTGGTTAGAGTTTCATGATTTGGTGTGTTATCCAAGAAAAACATTCCATGTTAGAATGGCTATAACTCTTGGGATTAGGCATACTTAGTGAATAAGAACATCATAATTGGACCTCAGGCATCAAGTAAAATTTCATGTTTTACAATTCTCTACAAGGAGCATAATTATTTAATTTATGTTTGTAAAGGTTACCGACATTTTGCATAAAAAATTTACTTTTCCTATCCGTACAGGCTTAGATCAACGCCAGAAATGATCAACATGCAACCCCATCAACTTCAAAATGGACACCCACCAGAAAGTTCACGATCATTATGTTCAACCAGTTTGGTGTCCTGCTCTAACTTGGGACGTGCATCATGGATTTACATTCAACGTCATTGGTAAAATTTTGACATTTTCAGAGATTTAATTTTATGTTCTTTGTTGACGTCGCATATGTTTTACAAAACAACACAATAAGGGAAAGAATGTTGGGTAGATGCCTAAACAAAAAATCAAATGTTTGTCATCTCTCTCTCTTTCTCTCTCTGTTTTGTTATGAAGCGTTTGTAGTTGTAGGTTTTTACTTGAAGAATGACTAGTGAAGGTAGCCGTGGGCTATTGTTCGTTTCGTTTTTTTTTTCTTTCGGTAGAATATTTGTCAACAATTACAGAGAGATCGTGTTACTGTGATTTTTCAACCCAAATTTAGTTGATAAGTACATGTAAATAGGAGGAAGTTTCTCAAATTTCAAGATTGGCAGCAAGTTAATTGGCAAAGAGTTTCATTTTTTTTTCATTTTTTTGTGTGACAAAATGCAATTTGGTGGAAATGTACTTCGTTTTGATGACCTATCTGTGAACGAAATTTGCAGTTCGTGCTCATAATATTTCTCTATATCTGGGTAGACATCATCGTGAAAAATATTCTTGGTTTGCTTCCAGCCTGATGATAGTACATATTTATTATATTTATTTGGATTTTGTTATCGAATTATTTTTTATATTTATTTGAATTTTGTTATCGAATTAATTACTCATTTTAATAAAACATAATAATAATGTACAATACTCTTTAAGTGGGTTTAGAAAGTTTGAACATACTAATCTGTCAAAGTTAAAGCTAAATTTAAACTCAATGAGAAAACATATTCTATATATTTATATACGTTAGAAAATGAAACTAGTTGATGCTGATTCAATGTTTATTCATACATGTTGGTTAATTGAATTAGTCTACATTTGAACTCGAAATCGACATACATATATAACCGTGTAAACGAAGATGAACGTTAACTCGTGGTTGCTCGTTGTTTGTCCTATTGTAGCCGAACGTGTGGACAAGGTCTGTAAGGCTCCCCTATACTCCATAAATGCTTAAGATCGCCTCTCACGTTCGCCATTGTTATCAGAGTGCCTGAAATGTGCATATTGATGAAATGAAATACAAGATTAGATTATAAAGATTCAAACGCAAAACATACAACAGAGGTTTGTTTTGTACCTAGTGTGAAGGGTACAATGTAAAGTAAAGCCGGTTGGCCATGTCCATCCATTAAACTCAGAGCTACATATGTAATGAAAAGACCTGTAAAGTTCAAACAGTATCAGTTCACAGCTTACAAATGAACAATGAATGTGTAATTGAGTCGAGTCGAGTTGAGTTTTACCTGAACCATAAGCCAGCATTGCCCACATGAAGTATCCAGCTTTTAGACTTTTCTTAGACAGCCAATCATACCTGCAGGGTGGGAGACAAGAAATTATTAATATCTATATATGGCTTTCTCAATACCAAGAAATGATCTGATGGAGCGTTTGGTTTATAATTCTTCAACGGGAATAGTAATCACTATAAAAATGAATATGGTTAATGAGAATAAAAGAAGATTAATTCATCTTCATCGTACTTCGTACTAGTGTATTTAATCCAAGTCATTCTAAAGGTGTAGTTGTGGTGATAGGCATACTAAAAGAACATTTCAAAGCGAAGAAATGAGCTCTGAGATACAAGATGGAATAGGATGTTAGAAGGGTGTTAAACCTTAAAGAAAATGCTACTACTAGGCCTGGTATGATGATATCACCGAATCCGACGATGCTATATCCACCCCAAGGATCAAACATTCGTGGGATTTTGAGTAGCATCGGTATCCCATCTTCTCCACTTCCATCACCACGAGCTACCTAAAGGAACACAGTTAGGATCTTTTGAGAACCCGAGAAACTTTTATGATTTGGTTCGTTTCAGGATTTAAACTATGGCTCACCACTATCATCACGCTCTTATGGAACAACCATTTGGACACGAAGACCCAGAAAATGTCGTACAGGAATGCACAACTTAGTAAAATTGTTCCCACCTGTGTAATTCAAGAAAAAACTGAGATGAGTTCAAGTTAGCAGTGTTCACATTTTTATTGATCTGATTTTGCTCTCTGTTTCATGTTCTTATATTTCAAAAGGGATGTTTGGAGGTCAGGTAGGTTAGGGAGGGTTCTATTTCCCTCGACAAAAAATCAAAGTAACGAACGTCTTGTTAGAAGCAACTAGAAGTCAATTAATCTGTTCAGAGTATAGATAACAGGAAAAAGGCTGATTGATTGGAGCTATGATCAAGTAGTTATCTAATATAACATGAGTCCAGATAATCACCTTAAGATTTGGGATGCGGACTATCTGAAGAACAGAGATTATCAATGCAATGCCCTGTTACAGTGAAAAACATAAGAGATGAGCCAAAAAGAAGGATAAATTTGGAGCTCCAGTTTGGACGAGATGAAAAACGAAAGACAGCACACAAAATGTAATTCATCCTCTAGAAATTAAGCATTCAGAAATTTACTTGAATACTAAAACTTAGAACTATTTACTCAGTCATGAAAATTATCCTGTAGAATGCAAGTTTATCAGAGATCAGTATTCAGAAACAAATTAACTAAACTAGATAAATATATAGAAAGTGATTATTCTCACAAGTATATCTTGACCAATCCAAGCAAAGGAGGCATCACGATAGACTGCCCATAAAACGGCAAATACTATGCAACATGGAGAAACAGCGAGTGTCAGATATGATACAGCTCCCAGTAGAGGTACGTTAACAAATGACTCTGCAGCATGTTCAAACCATCTGAAACTATATTTGGGTACTGTGAGTCAATACTTTCAGAAAATACCATAACTGCAAAACTGTGTCAAGGAAACAACACTTTCGCCTCCTCTGTTTACCAACAAACAAAATGCTATGTCATCTTAAAGTGCAAAGTCCTAATTTGGGATAATGTTGTCTCTAAATGTTATCGAGGATAAATATGATAAATTAAAGATGAGGAATTTTCTAAGCATATGAAGACAAAATATGAAACTGTTTCCATCAAAAAAATTACTTTAAAAGACCAGCCTCATTGCTCTAATAAACCTTAATCTCAGAGAAAAATTTAAAAACTGACTGAACAAGATTTCTGCTTCAAAACTCAAACCTTAGTAACAACAGCTGGTAATAAACACTTGAGATGTATGACAAATTTGCCTTTTGTTTCCTTTGGTTGATTGAGATAGAATATGTAGTATTAGAGAGTTATTAGCCTCAGTAATTAGCAATTAAACAAAAACACTAACCAAACTTTCTCCCCAACCACAATGTGTCTTTAAACCAACTCGCCTAAAAAATAAAGGTAGAAGGTGGTCTCTTTGTCCTATTTTCTATGGTTAGAATACCAGCTTTCTGTACAACATAATACAAGCATAATTTGAAGAACAAGCATAGTGCATACCATGACAACAAAGCCACTAGACAAGTCTGCAAACCCTGTCGTACAAGAAGACAAATGAATCGGCTATCAGTTAGAGTTAAAAATCATAGGTAGGAGGCCATCTCCCCATTAGAAACAATAAAAATTCATGTTGCTAAAAGGTCTGATTGCGCATTCACACAGTCTGAGTGAATACAATGTACAAATGCCAAAAAAAAAAGAAAAAGAGAGGCATAAAACCCCACAAAGAACAGAAAAATATCATACCTCAACACCACCTAGGCAAAATACGACCACCAGAATCTCGATGAACCAGTAAGACATAAACTTGTAAAGCATAATCAAGAAGCACGAAGCAATCACAACAAAGAAGAACGCAGACTTTGTGGTGATAACCACAAAACCAGTGGAATTGTTAGAGTTGTTGCTGAGAAACTCATCCAAACCATCCTGCTAGGTTAACATTAAATATCAATCAATTGCTCCTCTCTAGCCTGTAATATGAACGGGCAGAGTTTTTTTAGTGAATTCTCATGTGCTACCTTTAAGAGCTTGTCTTGCTCTATAGCTGCTTCTCTAGCACTCCATGCAGACCAATAAGATGAACATAAGATGGTACCAACAGCCATTAACCATAAAAACACTTCAGCAACATCAACTAATGGGCGCTTTGGGGAGTAAATCTGAATAGAAACTGACAATAAAGACAAGCTCATGACGAATTGCAAATACACCGCCCCATACAGACAGAAGCAAATACATATTACTTTATAAACTATGTAGATGTGTGTGGTGATCGTTTGATGACCAAAACCAAGGAGGGTGAAGTTTACCATGTGATCCGTTCCTCATGCTTTCTTTCAACTTTTCACCAGCGTCTTGTGGGAGCATGACAACAGGTATTCCAACGCATATATCAGTCTCGTTTTTTTCGCAAACCATCTTGAAGAGTTCTGTGTAATTAGCCCCATTTAGAATTTAGGAGAAACCATTAAATATCAGCAGCAGAGGAAATTACACATCCAAATCATTTAAATTTTGTTACCATTTATGGTGTGTGGACAGTGGCCAATTTCTTGTACTAATAATTTTTTTTTGAAAATGGTATTTCGCTATTTCACACAAGTACAGGAGAAAACTAGGAAGCAGTCATGTATTTGAGAAGTAAATTTGTGTTTTGGTAACAGAAATACTATCACACAATCGTGCACCTAGTTTAATAATCTGCAGTATACTAACAGATAATAGAAACCTCTCTGGCTGTTTATAATCAGTAGAGCTGAAGCACCAGCGGCTTCTGCTACGTTTCCTTTGGTAACAAAACTGCAATTTCCCCGATGCACCAATATAGTCTCGCCTGTGAGCTATGGAATAGTAGGTGATTTATGAGCCAGCATATAAATAACAATACCTCAGAAAAAGAAGTGTAATCACAACAGTTAGTAATGCAGTCAGTACATAAGAGGAGAAACCTTATTCTTTGGTTTACTACAACAATCGGGAGGGTCAGCAAGAGCAACCCTTGTCTGGTTAGCACGTTTCTCTTTTGATTCCAAGGTGGGACCAAATCGAGCACCAACACCCACAAATTGCATTGCTTCTTCATCATCTATCCATATTGGAACTTTAACCTATTCAACAGTAAAGAACTGTGACCTTTTCTCAAAAACATACATTAAACTTAAAAACGTTTATAATGCATGATATTTGGGGAGTGGGTCTAGAGGGTATGAGGAAGCCAGATAACAAGAGATTGAGGCTATAAAGGCTAAATTTACGCAGCATATCTTCAATCTTCTTAGTAATTTTCCAGAGAAGCTATATTGCTCAACAAGAGTGCCATTTCAAATTATCAATTTTCTTTCAAGTCCTTCTTAACTTGTACAGTTATGAACTAAAGTATTAGTAATTGCTACATAAAGTTCTAATTTGAACGTCATCCGAAAATCTACAAATGCCTTTTCTCATCGAATGACCACGCAATCAAGCAGGAGTTAGGTTTTAATTTTCTCCTAATTTCTTTATTCTTCAATGTGGAATTCATTTTGTGAGTGTAAGATCCATGTAACTCCATAATATTATTCTACCTTTTAAGTTAATCCAAGATACAAAACACACGGAAGCAGACAATTTTCCATAACATAATCACACTCCTTAATCCAACAAATTCAGTTTGCTTTAGCCATTAGTCCATTACTAAAAATAAAATAAAATCAAAACCAACAGACAATTACCAAGAAAAATCTCAAATAAAAAGCCCAACTGTCAAATTGAAAAGATACTAAAAGGGAAATGAATTCAAAACTTTAGAAAAAACAAGTAGAGAGAGAGAGAGAGAAATTTTACGAGGACGAAATCGTTATCACAACCAGGCCTTTTGGGAGCAATATCATCTTGGTGAACTATATCGCCTGCAAACACCGTACAACTGCACAACACCACAGCAAAAGCACATAAATAACAGTAGAGAACTCTGCTCTTCAACTCCATCAACTCACCGGAAAAATAGTCCAGAAATATCTCAGCTTCAAGATTAAAGTATTAGAGTCAAATAAAAAAAAAGATTTCTTTTTCTACTTTTGTTTTAGGAAAATATCAATACTGAGATGCGCAGTGGGAGACATAGCAGGGGAATTTAGATGTACAGAGGGAGAAAAAAATAAAAAAGCGAAAACTGATAAGGGACTGTTTGGCGTTCCTGTTTGACATTTTCTACGCAGTCACGGCTCACGACAATTTCGCTGTGCTAACCGTTTAAACCGGAATTCAAGTTTTTCGTCTATCAGCCATTCGCCGTCGCCCAGCTGGAGCGTGCCTACACGCGATAAGGATAAGATAATTATTTCCTTATTGATTATTATTTGATTTGACGCTATATTTATTTTGCCAAAAATTGATGTTATATAAATTAATTATATTTTCAGAGTAAGTCTCCTATAAAATTTAATTATATTTTAATTTATAACATTACATCAATAATCATGCAGATTTTTTATTTATTTTTTGACAGGAATAATCATGCAGATTTAAAATAGCTTTTGAGGAATAAAATACAAGTGGAGTGACCTATTTACAGATCATATTAATGAGTGAATTTAATGGCATTCAAATTTTAAACTAAACTGCTCTTAAGTATTAACGGTAATTAGAAATGTGAACGAAACTAAAACCTAACATAAAACTACTGAATTGGAGGATAAAAAAGAAGCATTTAAGTTGGGAGAATAAAATGTGATTTAACGCGCTTGTATTTTTTATGAATGCCAACCAAACAGGCCTCTTTTGAGTGGGGAGGAAAAAAAATCTGGGCAAGAGGCACCGGCCACCGGATGAGCCGGTGATGTGTTTCCGTATTATGAGCCGTACGGAAGATGGATATATGTATGTATTATTATTGTGATTATTAAATGCGATCAGAGGCTCAAGATTCAGGTAGCTGGTGCCATTTGATCACATGGAATTCAATCATGCCATACAAATATACAATTACAAACCACGCATCTCCAATTTCATTGGTGGCAAATAAAAGTCAACTATTCTTCTATTTTTATTTTTTGGCATTCTTTTGGTATGCTAAATTGTTTTGAAGAAACGCGTGTAAGTGCAGTAAAATAAACAGATTGAAATTAAAGTACCATGATTAGCAGGCTAGCGGCTTAAGACAAGGCGAATGGATCAATAGGAATAAGGTATCAGAATAACATATTCTTCAACAAATTACTTTTTAAATGTCACAATGGATGATTTGTTGAGGGGTTAAAAAGAAATTAACTTTTTCTTTTTATTTAATGAATATAAATATTATAATACATTTCCCGAGTAATGCCTAAAGAAATTCATTTTGATATTTAAATTATGTTTTTTAATATGATTAAAATGAACGTGATCGTTTCACAAGTCATAACAATTGTGATCCTTACATAAAATATCCCTAATAACAAAATGAGTAAGTCTTTGTTTATAGTATAAAATTTATACAATTACATTTATAAATTAATATCATAATACTTATCAATTCATACTATTATATACCCTCACAAATTAATATCATTGTACAATGCTATAGATCTTACAAATTAATATCATTGTAAAATGCTATAGATATTAGTTTGTAATAGTAATGATATCAATTTATAAGTGCAATGGTATCAATTTCATATTATGAATAAATTTCATATGAGAGTTTGTGTAACAAAATACATAATATGTAAAACTTTTGTGAACTAAATCTATACATAAACTCTATCATTGTTATGTGTAAAAATTATCATTGTTATGTAAAAAAAAATATTGTTTAAAAATATAAAAAAATAATTCTGAACAGTAATAATTTTTATGCATAATATTAATATATTTTATACATAATAGGTGATAGTTTTTATATGCAATGGTGATACTAAACAAATTGAATTTACGATGAACTTGAGTTCACACACACTACTAGTTTTTTCCATTGGTGATTTAGATTGGACTAAAAATCTATGGGCACTTATCTGATAGAATGTAAATATTAGGTACTTATCATGCTTATTTTTATTTATAAAATCTCTTTTTTTTTATTAAAAAAAGAAACACTACTGGTTTTAGACTTTTAGTTCGTCTTCGTCCAAAAATGCATCAATTTTTTATTATAAGATTATATACATAAAATTATCATATACCTATTTTTTCCCTCATTTGTTTGATCTATTTAATATTTCTTTTTACATATAACCATTAACTATTACTCCACTAATTAACAATAACAAAATAGTACATCATCATTACTAAAAAATATTGCTTGACATAAAATTTCATCCACTTATACTCTTCCATCTCAAACTATACCACATATTTACCACTCCTCCTCCATTCACTTTAGTTCCTAGAATATACTTGGTAGGTCGTTTGCTTTTTTTTTTTTCATTGAACAAATAATCACTCGAATTCATGACCTCACGGAATAAATAGTGGTGCTTTAATCACTCAAACTACTACTCTTTAGAGGGGAAAATGCAATAATGGGTCAAAGTAATTATTGTAGTTTGGTGAATATGGATTTTTTTCATTTATTTGTGTTTTGTATTTTCACTTACTACTTTGTCATGCTCAAAATTTATAAAAAAAAATTACAAAATAAAATAAAATGGTAGAGGATCCAGGCTCGTAGTTTGACTGATTTTTAATGAAAGGAGTTATTTGATTCCTTTTTTTTCAGTAGGATTGAAGACTTATTTGATCTCAATCGAAAAGAATAAAAAGGGCTAGATGTACAAAAATATAATTCACTGTCCTATTTAATTAATTGATAAATTCAATGCATATTTGACCAGTTTCCCATGGATATATATTATGAATAGCGACGTTACAACATTCTGATATGCGTTTCATTTGCCAATCTCCATGGCGTTAACAGGAAGTCGGGAACAAAATCTAAAACCCACCAGAACGGCGACTTTATAACATTCTTAAATGCGATTTCATTTTCCAATCTCGAAGGCCTTAAACCAGAACTAAAACCCACAAAAACGCGACTTTATATAAATTCTTAAATGCGATTTCATTTGCCAATTTCCATGGCTTTAACAGAACAAAAACCCACCAAAAGTCGATCCATCTGAAACAGAAAGAGTGATTGAAGATGATGGTGGACCTCAGTGCGTTCTCGGAGGAGAGGTTCGATCCGATGACATGGATAAATGCGGCGGTTCAGCAGAGGCACCCGCAGGATCCGGTTGAGAAGCATTTGGTGGATCTAGAGATGAAGCTGCAGATGGTGTCGGAGGAGATCGCCGCCTCTCTCGAGGAGCAGAGCTCCGCCGCACTCCTTCGCGTCCCCCGCGCCTCCCGCGACGTCATCCGCCTCCGTGATGACGCAGTTTCGCTCCGGTCGTCTGTTGCCAATATACTGCAATTTCTGAAAAAGGTACTAATATATGTACTTTGATACTCTAATTGACAATTTATCTTCATTTTAGCTTGAATTTCAAAGTTAGAGATGGAATTCTTCTGATGATTTGTTTTAGAATCCTCTTCTGCGAAATTTAGGGACTTTCACAGTTCGATTTGAGTTCAACTGAATTGTAAAGTAATATAAGTTAATGAATCTGTTGAATAATAAGGTTGGTTCACAGCCGACAATAAATAACGATGGGTAATATCAATTAATGGAGTATTTTGAGGGTGCCAATTGAGTATGTGAACATGCACATCTGAGCAAAAGGTGTAGATAGAATTGTTTATATGCACGACCTTCTTGATTTTGGATTTATATTCTCCTGTAGGCTGAGGGATCCTCTGCTGAATCAATCACTGCCCTCGCTAAAATTGATACGGTCAAGCGGAGAATGGAATCTGCATATGAGACACTGCAGGTTAAATTGTGATTTAAATTCCTTCGTTAGGGATTCAGCTGTATGCGAATTTGCCATCTGGTTCTTATTGGTAATTGAAAGTTGCCTCTGTTGATGAACAGGATGCTGCCGGCTTAACACAGCTAAGCTCGACCGTAGAAGATGTATTTGCTAGTGGCGATCTCCCACGTGCTGCAGAAACACTGGCTAATATGAGACATTGTTTGACTGCTGTTGGGGAGGTTTTTTTCCAACTATCTTGTTATACCCGTAACCTGAGAATCTGTGAAGTAGTATGATTCATGGATTTTGTGATGATCAGGTTGCTGAATTTGCTAATATAAGGAAGCAGCTTGAAGTCTTGGAAGATAGACTGGACTCAATGGTTCAACCTCGTTTGACAGATGCATTGAACAACAGAAAGGTAGCTTACATCATCATATTTTTCTCTTAAGGTGAATAGTTCTTTTGTTATCTAATTTCTTGGTTACTTTTCTGGTGTTTAGACTTTTCAATTTGACATGGAATTTTATATCCTTTCTCCATCTTTGATAGGTTAATGTCGCTCAAGAAATGCGCGGGGTCCTCATTCGTATTGGGAGGTATAAATCTTTAGAAAGTTACTATACAAAAGTCCACCTTAAACACATAAAGAAGCTGTGGGATGATTTTGACTTGAGGCAACAAGCTAGTAAACTTGCAAATGAGAGGAGTGAAATGGAACAGGTCACAAGGAGCTCTGATTCTCAAACGAATTTGCCAATAATATCATTCTCACGATGGTTGCCAAGTTTCTATGACGAGTTGCTACTTTATCTTGAACAAGAATGGAAGTGGTATGTTGTTTTTCTTAAACCGGATGCTAATATTGTTTTCCTCGAGGGACTATTATGTTTTATTTATTTATTTACGACCAGTATTAGATTTCAACCTTGTTTTTGCTACCTGGATGATCATTGAAATTTGCCTAATTAGTTTGAACCATCATTGCATTGTCTAATAAGTCCTTATGACTTGTCCTATGTCTACTGGTCAGCATATACAGATCAAAGTGGTCTTCTTTGTGACTGATGCTTTTGAGAATGCAACAATTTCTGCTGCTCCGGTCATTTTTTTTTTACTTTACTTTTAAGGAATTTCTTGTGTGCTTTTCAGTTTCTACTCTTTTTTACACGAAACTTACCCTGGCTTATTCGTACAAGGGTTTATACAAACCGAGAAAGGAAGGTCAGATACACATGTGAGTCTTTGTGAAGGGTTTAATAGGGCACAGTTGAATATGTCTAAAAGGAGAAATATGTCTGGACATTTAAAACACAATGAGCTTTATGTAAGTCAGTTCTTAGTAGCTATGGTCCTCATCTAGTTCGCACAATCACACCCTCACCCGCACAAAGCTGGATAATGTTTCAATATGTGATTGTATGCATATACTTTGATTTTAAGTTGCTTCTTGCATCCTTTCAAAAAAAAAAGTTGCTTCTTGCTCTCAGTTCTTCAATATGTATTCTACCATGAAATTCTTCAAGGTTGTCGGGAGCATGATCCACTCTCCCAAAATTTTTAACCGGCAGATGATATTGTGTTTGATGTCTCGTGTTCATGTTAGTGGTAGAGAGTCGTGAACATGTTTTTTTTAGGTAAAATACTACTTAATCTTAGATGTCTTGAGATAAATTATGTGCAAGTTTTTTGCCATAATTCTGCACATTTTTCCGCAGTCAGTATATTATCATAGCCTATACTTGTATAAAATACTCATTCCTCCACAAATACATTCCTCTACAGGTGCATGCTTGCTTTCCCTGAAGATTACAGAACTCTTGTTCCAAAATTGTTGATAGAGACAATGTCATCCATTGGTGCAAGTTTTGTATCTTGTGTTAATCTTGCTACTGGGGATGTTGTCCCTGAGACTAAAGCAATGGGCAAAGGTTATATTTCAAAGTTTATTTCCTTGTACTCAGATTTTGTTCGAACACCAGACTTAAGGATTAGAGTTTTCGAAGAACCCACATATTATGTTGTCTATGTGTGTAGGATTACAAATTATTTGTTCAGCCCTCTAATATGTCACAGAAACACAAATCTTATCAAATATATCTAATTGTGAATGTAACTATGTTTTTCTTACCAATTCTTAATTTGGTTTGAAGCTTTAGCTGACTAACGTATAAGTTTATACAAATAAAGAAATGGACTCCAATGCTACGGTATAGTTTGCTTCTAGCTTGGCAATGTTGTTGGCTTATTAAAATAGCATTTTTTCCTTATGTTGTAAGTATACTGTAGCATCTTGATGATGTTTATAGTTTCATTAATCTTCTGTGATTTTTAATTTTTCTCTGTGATATCCCATATCGAATGGGAAAGGAAAGTAAGAGAATATATATGTGGGTAAAATTGAATCTTCTAGCAACTTGTTAAGCAAGGACGTAGCAAAATAGTTGCTAAATGAGTTCATTGTGTTATCGTTTCGCTTCTGTGTCCCCACACTGTGAGCCTGGGAAATTGCATTTGCTTTCCTGAAAGATGTCAACTTCACTTAATTGTTTATTTGGTGTTCTGAATCTAGCAGGCATCTATATTGCTGCATCTGAAGTTGTGTTCAAGTGATCTTAGAAGCTGAGGACTTCTTCCTGTATTTGTTGGCTATTAGTTAGACCTTTATACTGAGTTCGAGCCCATCTTGATGTCTTTTCACCTCTCTTTTCAGGTATATTAGACATCTTATCTGGAGATTTGCCTAAAGGTGTCAAAATTCAGACCAAACACTTAGACGCATTGATAGAACTTCAGAACTTAACTGGGAGTTTTGCTAGGAATATGCAACATTTGTTTTCAGATTCAGATCTGCATTTGTTGTTGGATACACTGAAGGTTGTCTACTTTCCATATGAATCATTTAAACAAAGGTAATCACATTTTAGTTTACTTGCAATAATACTTTTCTGTATGCATTCTTTTGCACTTTCTCAGCTGAACAGTATTTAAAATGTTGATCAAAGAATATGTATAGAAAAAAATGGAGTAGAGTTTTCTGATCAAATATCTTTTGTTTACCATGGAACAACCAGTTTATTAACACGAGCTATATCTTCCATTTTAATTCCTAATTAGGTATGGGCAAATGGAGCGCGGTGTGCTGTCTGGTGGCATTGCAGGTCTTGATCTTAGAGGAGTTAGTACTCGAATTATCGGTGTCCAGGGAGTTGAGCTCAGTGAAACAGTCAGGAGAATGGAAGAGTCCATTCCCTTGGTTATTCTACTGCTTGAAGCTGCCACTGAGAGATGCATTAATTTTACTGGTGGTTCTGAATTAGACGAGCTAATTCTAGCCCTTGATGATATAGCATTCCAGTACATCACCACTCTTCAGGGAAATCTGAAAGCACTAAGAGCAGTATGTGGAGTGGATATAGCGATGGATAATGCTGGTGGAAAGAAGGAAAGTGGGTCTGATAAGAAAGAAGCAGCATCACACACACGTAAAAAAAGTGATTTCATGTCAAATGAGGAGGAATGGTCTTTTGTCCAGGGTGCTCTACAGATTCTCACTGTTGCGGATGGCTTGACTAGCCGAATTTCGGTTTTCGAAGCTTCGTTGAAGTCTACACTTGCTCGTTTGAGTACTAATCTTTCTCGTTCTGCATATGGTTCGAGTCTGGAGCAAAACCAATCACATTTGGATGAAAATGACGGAACTGCGGGACTGTCAACAGCAGGAAAAGCTTTCGTGGATGTCGCAGTTCTTCGGCTTGTCGATGCCCCTGAAAAGGCTCGTAAACTTTTTAGCCACCTTGAGCAGGTATTGGAATAAACTATTCTTTTGTTATAAAAAAAACATATTAAGTCTTGTACTTAAAAAAGAAAAAGAAAAAAGGGTCCCCGTTCTATTATTTTAAAACACAATCCTTGGTACCGTTTTTGAGCCCTTGTACTTGTCTTAAAATTGGTTCACTCTTGAAAAAAAAATTTGTATTCATATTTGGATTAAAATTGGGTCTGTATATTTAGTTCAAGAACTGCGATGTTTACAAAATAAAGTGTAACACAAAATACAGTGTAAATAGAAGTACAAGAACTCAATGTTTACAGATAAAGTACAATGACCCAATTAAAAATACATAAATAAAAGGGATCCAAATTTACATTTCTCCTATGTTTTCTCATATTGGCCATCTGGGACTGATATTAAAACATATACGGAATTAAGTATATGTTGCGAATATATAAAAAATTCTAAAACTTACCCATAATCCATCTGAAATTAAGTAATTAGATAGATCAGATGCAATACGGAATACAAGTGCTTTGCAGTCAAAAGGATCCTTGATTTCATGTGACCCTTAAAAGGTTTCTCTTGATTCTTGCAGTCGAAAGATCCCCGATTTCATGCCCTTCCACTGGCTTCTCAAAGAGTTTCAGCTTTTGCAGAGGCAGTGAATGAGCTAGTTTATGATGTACTCATATTGAAAGTGAGACAGCACTTTAATGATTTGTCGCATTTGCCCATATGGTCTTCAGTTGAAGAGCCAAGTGCTTACACTCTTCCAAGCTTTAGTGCGTATCCTCAGTCTTATGTGACTAATGTTGCTGAATACCTTCTTACTCTACCCCAACAATTGGAGCCTCTTGCTGACGGTATTTCCAACAGTGACGCCAATGCTGAGGACGCACAGTTCTTTGCAACTGAATGGATGTTCAAGGTAACTTTGCTCCCTTAATTGATAAATTTTTTTTCAGCGAAACACATTTAAGGTTGTTTTACTCAAATGTGTTAGTCTAACGAGTTGGTATGTTTAGGTTGCGGAGGGAGCTACTGCCCTTTACATTGAGCAGTTACGGGGGATCCAGAAGATAAGTGATCGTGGAGCTCAGCAGCTATCTGTTGATATTGAATACTTGAGCAACGTGCTGTCAGCTCTTTCAATGCCCATCCCCCCTGTTCTTGCTACATTTCACACGTGTTTTTCAACACCAACGGATCAGCTCAAGGATCTTGTAAAATCAGATTCAGGAAATCAGCTTGACCTTCCGACAGCTAACCTTGTATGTAAGATGCGAGGCCTGAGGCTGGATTAGGGCCCATGCTCGTCTCTTCATCAACCACTACGATGATTTCATTTCTGGGAATTCGAATCAACCAAGAACTCAGCCTATTCTTCATTAACGGGTCCTATTTTCTAAAGGGTAAGATGCGCATCGTGTCTTGTAGATGTTATAATCTTGTGAAATACTGCTTACTCGGTGAATGAGATATTACACCCGTTGTATCTAAGCAGACGTAGCATCTTCATAACCTGTGAGCTTGTGATGTGCCATTTTTGGAAATTGCACCTGTATTTTCCTGATATTTGTATCAGTTTATGCCATTACTTTTCAAGAAATCTTGTGGATAGTATCATTGATAGCCGAGTATAACGAGTAATTTGACATCGTTTATTCTCAATAGCAGCAACTATAAAAAATTATCACTCTTATGTATTATGCATTTTGAACGTTAACTTAAAAATTACTTGCTTTTGTAAATGTGGATTATATTGTGCCTAAGCCAATGAAGGGTATAATATAACTAATCTTCGAAAAATATATATTTAATTTTGGCAGAAACTTATAAGGTAATGTTTGCCAAACTAATAATAATTGTGAATCAAGATTATATTAAGCCGGCTCTCCATTAAAAAAAAAAATTTATACAAGGCCATTTAATCATAAAGCAAATCTCCAAAAGATGAGTAAGTTTTCGAATAAACCTCTTCATGGTATAAAAAAAAAAAAGCCGTTGATGACCTTATCAATAAAGCGTATAATAAAACAGCTGTGTAGCCGTTAAAGAATATTAGTATGGGCTGGAAAACGTGTAAACACAGTTGTGCACCCTAATAAATGTGCCGTTAAAGAATATTATTAGTGAATCCTTGCGTGTAACATGGGCTGGGCATTTCGTTATTTAATCTGGGCCCGGCCCAGAATTTATTATATATGTCAAGGAAGAGAAAATCATAAATTGGCGGCCCGACCCACTAACCTGTGATCTAGGATTTAAGTTCTGATTTCACGCAAAGCGACGTCGCTGTTTTCGTCGGAACACTTCCGAATCAGTTTCAGGCGATTCTGGGTGAAGGTTGCAGTGTTCTAAGAGGTATACAGTTTTTATTTTTTCGAAATTCATTTCTGGCGTCTTATTTATTGTTGCAAAGGATTGCTCCGCGTCCTATTTATTCGAAGAATGACGATTTTGGATTTCTGTTTTTCAACTGTTGCAATTGTGAGTACGTTGAGTCAGCGGTATTGGTATAACATGAAACTGAATTTCAGTTTAATATACACGCACATAGATGAGTGTGCGTGTTATCCAGTTTCTGCCTTATGCTTCTACAGTTAATTCATATGCAACTTCTATGTTCTTAAACTTGCATGTTTGTTTATTTAGGGGCGTGTAAAGGATTCAATAACGTTTTTAAGTTCAGGGTGCTGAATTCCATAACCTGTTTTCAGACAATTGTGAAGTCGGAAATAAATAGATTCAGAGTGTGTGTGCTTTACTCATTGATCCCTCTTCCATTTATGATGAAGGATTATCAGGCTGGAGGATTATGTTGGCTTCTAAGTTGTATCATATATGTGCTCGAGCAATAAGGAGTCCTGCAGTAAGAGGTTTGGTCCTTTTCACTTTGGATTAACACTAATCTTGAACTGAAAAAAAATATTGTATGCCAAACAATAAGCTATTTGATGTTGTAAAAATAGTTGGACAAGGTTTTCTTGTTTTGGTTTTGGAAGTAAGATCATTGGATATGTAGTTTATTATGACTGCCACGAGCCACAATATCTTTTTCAGGGATATAAACTACTCATATACAACTAATAATACAGTACTGAATTTTTTTCGTTCCTTCTCAAGAAATACATGCTTGTGCCTTGTTTTACCTTCTAAAAAGATAATATATAAGAAATAAGATACCTGATAATGTTGTAGGATAGCAGTATTTGTTGAGGCCCATCCAATGTAGTCTAAACAAAGGGAGTGGTAGTCTCAGTGATATAACGTGCGGAAGAATCTAGAAGTCTAATAATGAAATATATTATATTCGTCATTTCTTCATAAATACATTATATCAATTCATTATGTGCGCTGAGAGTCTGCGTAGTTTTCTCTTTTTATCATTTCTTCATTTCTTGTGAACTGTTCAAGTTCCAAGTTCAGCTTTTATTTTTGTTCTGCTCCTCCCAGATAACCAAACACCTTATGTCTTTATGCTAATATAATTCCGAGACAAAGTGTTGCCTACTTGTGGGGGCCCTTTCTGGTTTCTTATTATCCATGAGAATTTAATATTTTCCTGTGCGAAGGGAGAGGAATAAAGGAAAAGGAAAATATCCTTTGTATCTCAGAATCATGGTCTAATATGATTCCAGGGTATTTCTTATACAGTTTTAAATGTTAATAATATAGAGTGATCTACAATGTTTCCCGCTAAAAGAGTTTCATCTAATATGTTGCAAATCTAATGATAAAGCTTCTTTTATTTCGATAAAATAATTTGTTACTGTTCACTATTTGCTCTGTGTTCCTTGCAGCTCCACCTTTTTCACCAGCGTCATTATACTCCGTGCCTCGTAGTCAGCATTTAGGAGACCAGGTTAGTTCTATGCATGCAATAAATGTCATGAAGCTGGGGGTTCCCTACATGGCTACCTTGTTATGCAGTCGAATTTGATAACTAGACTCGTAATTGTTTTTGAGCTGGATAATTGAAGGCCATAGATCACTTTTATCTAGTACAAAAAGAGATAGGTGACTGAGGCTTTTCACTTTTTCCTTTTCCGAAGGACTTTTTTATGTGGAGAATTTCCTATTCTAAGTTCTTACGCAGAATGTATGTTTTTTGTATGATGAGCGTGTTGATGAAAATGTGGCTATTTGCTATATTATATCTTTGGCTGACAACTGGAAATTAAAAAAATTAGCAATTCTATTCTGTTTTTGTGTGTGTGAGTGTTCTCCTTGAGTACTAAGTGGAGTAGTCATTTTCCCTGTGGCTTATGCAGACAAGGTTTCTTTTTTGTTGTGTTATGATGGTTATTTGACATTGACAGTTTTGTTTGTTATTCTTCTTCTTTTTCCTGTTATATTGTTGTGTGTTTCCATTTCCTTTTCTTTTAAAGTAAGGAGATGAGTCATTATGGTTAGCTTTAATATACTCTTTTTTCTATATTCAGAGGCATGTATTGTTTTGCACTACTGCAGCTAAACTAGACTCAGAGGAAGGAGATGAAGAACCAAAAAGGTAACTCTTTTAAGGAGTGCATTCCCCTGAAATTTCTCCGTTTTCTTTCTTAAGGTACGAAGGTTATGTCCCAGTGATTATTGTAGTTCATGAAAATATATGGCTGTGGATTTTTCTTGACATTATGATGAAGAGAGAGAGAAGAAAAAAATATGAATAGGGTGAAAACTATGTGAAATTCTGACGTAAGGAAAGAAGATTTCTTATGATCTATGATTGCTCTAACTTGACATAAATAAGTAAGTCTTCATCTTCAGATTTTGTGTGTGTGTGTGTGTGGGGGAATAGGGTGGAAAACCGGATCTCAATCCAAGAAAAAAAATTATATGATAACTCAAATCTAACACGTTTATCAATTTGTCTTAAAACATAGTTATCATATGTTCTACAAAACATTTATTTGCCATTACCGAGTCAACCACAAACTCGACCCAATAACTAGAATTGCCAACCATAGGAGAAAAGTAGACTGAAAGCAAGGAACTTTCATGCTGATTGTCTTTGCATGATCATCACTAATATATTGCCCTCTGTGTATCTTGAACTCTTATTATATTAAAGTGCCGTACATTACATTTATTGGAACTGCCAAGAATTTGAGTTCTCAATCAGTGACTGACAACCCTCATAATCTGATACGGAGAAGATGTCTGAGTTTAAAGCCAGTAATTGTATTGATTTCTGTTGTATATCTGATTATCGTATGCATCTCATATTGTCTCTGCAGAATAAATGTAACATTTGTCGACAAGGATGGAGAAGAGAAGCACGTCAAAGTCCCCGAGGGTTTTTCGATGTTAGAAGCTGCTTGTGACAATGATATAGATCTTGAAGGTGAATATATGATCTTTTGTTCTGCGGCTTCTGTCGTGAGATTTTAAAGAATTATTTTAAGCTTTTTATGGTAGCTTACTCCCATAATAATTTCAGGAGCATGTGAAGGTTCACTTGCTTGTTCCACCTGTCATGTTATAGTGATGGTAAGTACTGTATAATTTTTTAATTTTTTATTTTAAAAGTATTGTGAGAGTTTCGAAGATGATATAATTAACTCTGTATGCTTTTGCCAGGATGCAGAACATTATAATAAATTACCAGAGCCAACTGATGAGGAAAATGATATGTTAGATCTTGCATTTGGCCTCACAAACACGTAGGTTGCTTCCTTGATGTTGATCACTTAGTTTAAACTATGTTTATCATTATTATTGATGTGCAACAATTTTCTTCAGGTCTCGTTTGGGTTGTCAAATAATTGCAAAACCCGAACTTGATGGTCTTCGTCTAGCACTTCCTTCTGCTACGCGGAATGTCTCTCTTTGATTGGTGTAAGCTAAAAACCTCGTTAGATCATTCTTTCAGAAGATTACTTTCTTTTAGAGTGTGTTGCTATTACTAAATGAATTTTTGTTGTTGATGGCATAACCAGAAAGCCCCATTAGTGATTAAGAAAGATGAGGAGTCATACAGTTTTGTAGTGCTTTATAATTGGAAATCCATAAGTAAGTGTGTTGTAATAGACTTTTATGCGAGAGCAATGTATTGTTGAAGTATGATATACCTAAGTTTGAATTTTTTTACTTATAAATACATTTCTGCAGGTTGAATATTATTGTTGAAGTATTATATACGCAGGCTGAAAATCTTACACTTATAAATACATTTCTGCAGGTTGAATCGTTTTTTATGTTTGTCCAATTTGTATTATGGCATGTGACTTTATACTCATGATATGAAATTCATGCCAAATGAAAGATACCTCATGATAATTTTGAACTTTGAAAGATCTTATTTTGAAATAACATTTTCTTAAGATGTTGCTCTTTACGTTTCTGGAAAAGAGGTTTTAAGATTTTCTCTTAAACGTTTTATGAGAAAATATTAAAATTTTAAGAAAAGATTATTTTTAGTATAATTTTTTTGAAGCTACTATTATGGAACTGGACTAAACTTGCGTCAAAATCAGAGAAAAAACAGTTAAATGACGGTAGGTTAAACACAACACAAGCGCCAAGTTTCTGGAATAAAGTTCAGACTTTCAGAAGAAACAAGAAAATACACAAAAAAGACCACCAACACTGAACGTTATATCCATCATTCATTTACGTATACCATGTGCGTATACACATTTTACCCAATTTCACCCAATATAGTGTCTCTAACACTGTCACCGTGTAACAACTAATACTGAACTCTGATCACAAGCGTGCGTCTGCTAACATAGCTACCGAAACCTAAGGCAGATAATTTATTAACATAAAAAAAAAAAAAAAACCTTCCAACATAGAGTTAAACAACAGAGCTTGCCTAAAGGTTGATATTTTACAGACATTAAAAGATGGATACTATAGGTTACAACAGGGAACAACATTACCAAGATTGACAAGTAAAAAGAAATCTCACCAAGATTACGTCTTAGATGTCCTTAGCAGACGGAGGCCTACTAGAGGTCATCGATCCAGTCTCCATATATCTTGCTAATTTTATCAGGGCCTTTCCATTTATGCATCAGCCTGTGCCCGGTTTTTGGTGTCACGTTAGACAACCTTTGCGTTGGAACTCCACTATGATAAGTATCAGACGCAACAACTGCGTCCATCGAAGTTTTAGCAGGCCCCGTCCCTTGCTTGCCATCAGGAGTCGAATCTTTGACTTCTGAATCCGATCCACCAAAATTATGCAGTTCTGTTATGGGAAGGATTTGAACATACAATAATATAGAGCTGCTAATATCTAACATATAGGGACAAACCAATGAGAAATTTGTTTTTATCTATGTGACTTATATTTCTGATGCCCCTTGATATGTGATATGCTGTATAATCATCACAATGTCACGAAAATATGAAACAACGACAATTATTGCATCAGTTAAATGAACAGAAAGCTTATCGGGTTCTATAGCCTGCCCAATCAAATGATGGCTTGGGTGGTTCACGAAATGACTATATATAAGCAAATGCAGGTGGAGGCTGTTTTAAGACGGCTTTACATATTTCTTCAACAATGGTACTACCGTACTACATATTTCAACTTGAAATTCATTGATAATATCTACATTCCAAGATTTTGAGCAAGAGAAATCTCGTGCACGGTGATAAATGCGAACCAGACAACCTCAAAATATAGTATAAGTCGCATCATTGACTTAAGGTGGTGTTTGCAAACTCTAGAAAATAGAGGAGAATCACTAAATGACTTATTTTAAAAAAACTACTCCTCACGTCTTTTGGAAAAAAAGTGATTCTAAAAGTTGTAACTAGAGCTTGCAACCACACCCTTAGGACTTAGAAAACCTCAAGAATAGAACTTAAACCACATTCATTTGGCATTCACAAAAGTAACAAAATATATACCTGCATTTCCATGAGCAAAATGGCACTTGCTTCCAAACGGGCAATACCCCGTAAGCTCCCACTTGTTACAAATCCTCGTTTTCCAATTCGAAGGCTTCAAGGTCGACCCATTCGCATTATTCCCATATCCACCACCACCACCACCACTGCCTGGTCCCAAACTTATCACCACACTTTCTCTGGCTTTCGACTGTTCATCGTGAAGGAAAGTGCAACTCTCACCATAAGGGCACCCTTCTTCCGTATAAAACTTCTTGCAATGCCGCCCTTTATAAGACCTTTGCGCATCATCAGTAACCCCCAAAATCGGTATCTGGAACTCCTCCCTTGGCTCAGACGACACTCCCCGTTCTTCCTCGTGTGCGGCCACAATATCCTGCCAGTTAGGAGGCGGTTTCCTGAGCTCCTCGACGCTGTGTGCAAAATTACAGTTGGTGATATAAGGACAAGTGCCAGCTCGGAATTTGCAACACAGTTTGGTCTTGTAGAACATCTTTCCAATCGCCTTCGCCCTGTTAGAAGACATCAAATCCCCTGATTGGGAATTTCTTGATCTTTTATTCGGGGCCTCACTTTCTGACCGGGATTGGGATAACCTCCCTTCGTAATTCGAATTTGCGTCCGCTAAACTTTCATCATTCCACATACCATAGTCTTCCTCGGTTGCCCAAACGGCCTGATCACCGGCCCCAAGACCCCAATTTTCAGTGGCACCATTTCCGGAGTTCCCAGAAAGAATTTGCACCACATTTCCATCAGAAAATCCATTTTCTCTTCCATAATCCATCTTCCAAACAACCCCCAACTGCCCTCAATAAAAAATGCAAAACCCTAGAGTTTCTAGTGTAGCAATTGAAGTGATAAACCACAAAAATCTGCACCCTTCTGGTATCTCCACAGAAAAAAAAAAAAAGAAACTTTTCAACAAGAAGCAGAAAGTAGTGCAATTTAGCTATGAATTTACAACGATTGTCAAGACTCTAAAGTTCAATATCTTAACTCGAAATCTCGGACTTACCTACTGTTCCTCAACTGCAAAGTTTCACTTCATTAGAAGTTAGAACCCAACAAATTAGTTAATTGGGTTCTGCAAATCCCTAGACATCAGCTCCTAAAGCAGAAAGTGAAATAAAAATTCAATCTTTTCGGGTTTCTTTTAAAGAAAATAGGTCTATGCAAGACTTGTGAAGACAGATTTCTTACCAGTGTGCAAGTTGGTTCCGGACAGATCTCACAATCTGAAGAAACTAGTTGCTATATTCAGACAGGACATAAACTGGAAAGTATTTTAGGTTGATAATTACAATAAACTGTATTACTATTAAATTTGATGAAATATACCCTTCTACATTTTCCAATTCAACATTTCCCCCCATAATATTTTTTTATATTCCCAACCACCCCCCTGACCCTACCATGTGTACTTCCATCCTCGATTTATTGGGACCAAATAGGCAAATACTTGATTTTTTTTATTTGTTGATTATTTTTTACATAAACAATAAATACATGAATATTCCTTTGGTTGTGATTTAACATTGATTTGATGGAACTAATTTGATACGTGAATATTCGGTTGGTCGTGATTTAACAATTTTAAAATGTTCGATGAGAATGTTTTTGTTTTTAAAAAAATAAAAAAAGTTCGACGAGAATTAATTAATTGAAAACTCCTAAAGGGAATACTCCACAATTAGAAAGTAACACGTATCCAATCAGATTTCATATTAGTCAAGATATTTCATATTTTTCTTACAATTTAGTATGCACCTAGAAGTCAAAAATAAAATAAAAACGGTGCCCCCATGGAAAAATAGTTTGGCAGGATATTGAATGCCACATTATGTACCGGAAGACATTGTGATAGTTGATTTATCATGTTTTATTAGCAAGTAGATAATCATATAATGAAGTCTATTAATTTACCAAATTTTAATTTATAGAGTTTGCTTAAAATGCCCAAAACCAGAAAAACACGCTTAGTGCATGAAATATATTTTGCAACAATAAATGTTGTCACAAGTTTATTGCCAATATATATTTCAGAAAAAAATATGATACAAATAATATATTCCATTATTACTATTATTACGAAGAAACAAACAAACCCCATAAGGAAGGGCCCCACAAATTGTCACCGTGCAATGCGTGTGAACCGCACGTCCCAAGATAAGTGCCTAAACGCGTGCCAACTCCTACACGCTTCCCCCGTGCGAAACCCTTCCCCCCGATATTATCTCCTCCGCCGCATCGCCGCCGGGGAACTCCATCCTTCGCCGTCACGTGTCTAAATTGGATGCCGGTTTTTCCTCTAGTCCCGTAAATTCCGGCGTCCCGGCCGCGGTCTTCTTCTCCGTGATTTGGCTCTTCTGAATTTTGATTGTGGTCTTTCGATCTGGACGCAAGTATGAGATCCTTGAGCAGAGTGTGAAACGACGACGGATGTGAGTTAACTGATCCTTGATCTGTTTTAAGAACTGAATTTTATTTGTGAAGGATTTTGAACAGTTTGAATGATTAGCTCCTGAGTTTTTTTTTTTTTTTTAATAGAAAGTTAACTGATGATTGATTTAGTATAGTGAGCTACAATCGTGGAATTCTGCTCTAAAACAATGAAACAGAGAGGGAAACCCGAAATTTAAGATATTAATACAAGCTAGCGAACGTATTCATTAAGCATTTATTTGTTCATTATATCTTGTCATTTTTTGCTTTCTAGGTTTACTGTCCGATAATTTGAGCCCACGAGTAGGATAAGCCCCGACTATGGACAGATAAATCATGTTATATGGAAAGTGTATGAGTAATTCACTGGATTGAGGCCTTGAGGGTATAAATTTGGTGGCACCTTCATCAGAATGGTTAAAAAATAAACAAGAAATAAGAGGAAACTGAGAAAAGTGATGGCGACAGAGATGCATAGATTTGGCACTAGTGAGGAAGACGATGATGACATGGGAATGGATGTGAAGGAGGGAGACGATGATGACATGGGAATGGATGTGAAGGAGGAAGATGATGATGACGATGAAGATGAAGAGAAGAACATGGGTACCCCTTCAGTAGTTGGAGTGGATGTTGGTGTTCTGTCAACAGGTGGTAGTAATAGATTTATGCATCACGAGCAATATCAAGATCAGCCGACCCCACAACTAGGAGGAGTTCGAAGATGTAGGCCACAGGAAGAGAAAGAAAGAACAAAACTACGGGAGCGACAGCGTAGAGCAATAACTGCAAAGATTTTGGCTGGACTTCGTAGGCATGGTAACTACAACCTTAGAGTTAGAGCTGACATTAATGATGTAATTGCAGCTTTGGCAAGGGAAGCTGGTTGGGTTGTTCTTCTAGATGGAACTACATTCCCTTCCAGATCACAGGTGCCAAGTCTCTGGTTCTGCATAATTTTCTTGTTGTCTATGAAATCTGTAATTTTATACTATTAGGTTAATAATTTGGTGTTTAATAATTTTCATCCAATATAAGCAGGGCACAAGACCTGCTAGTGGCGCACCTAACACAGCTGTGACATCATCTTCTTCACAATTGCCAGCACATCATTCCTCTCCTACTTCCTCGAGAGGCATCTCTCCAGGATATAGGAACCCTGTTGATCACAACTCAGGTCACATGAAAGGTGTTTTTGTGCCAACGTCATCACCTTATGATGCTTCCTCTAGTGCCAGATCTCCAACATCAGCTATGCTTGGGGATGGAGGAGACTTACAGAATGATCCTCTTCTTGGAGGCTCAATTGACTCAGTGGACAACAGGCAGGTGTGATTTGTGGCTTCTCTAGATTGAGATTGTTCCTTTTGGCTCTTAAGTTTCTTCTTAGTTGCCGTAAATATCTGCCATATTCAGTATACTGCATTGAAATTTACGTAGTATTCTTTAAAATTTTGGCTCTTCTGATCTAATCCTGTAAGCGATTTGATCCTTTTTTGTCTTTTGGGCTGTTCTTCCAATTTCTTTAGGTTGTTGACATGCCGACAAAATTACAGGAGCGGGATTTTGCTGGCGCAACTTATCGTCCAGTATATGTTATGCTGCCGGTTAGTGTAATGACATACTATCATACATTCTCATTAACCTAAATCTGATGTTGTGTGGTCCTACCAATTGCGCCCATTTACTTTTGGTTTTATGTCTACTTTGTAACTTTTCCTGGTATTGGCTTCCAAGATACAACTGCATGTATTACCTTAAAAGTACTTTTGGCTTGTTTCTTTGGTCTAGATGTATGATATTTGGAGCACAATGTATTATCAAATTTGTTGTGGTTGATTTCATCATTTTATTGGATGAACTTTGGCTCATAAGAAAGACAGTTGTTAATGCCCCGAAACATTTTGGTGCCAGTTAGGTGTCATCAATATGAAGTGTGAGCTTGTTGATCCAGATGGTCTGGTGAAGCAATTGAAAATCTTGAAATCAATTCATGTTGATGGTGTTGTTGTTGATTGCTGGTGGGGTATCGTTGAGGCACATGCACCCCAGGAGTATAACTGGAATGGCTACAAGAGGTTATTTCAAATTGTCAGGGAGCTGAAAATGAAACTACAGGTGACAACTGCTTAGCATTCAGTTTTGATATCTATCAAAATCCTAGTTGTACCGCTTCTATCTAATGTCCATTTCATTCTATCACAATGCACGGGTTATAAAATGTAGAACTAAAGAAGCCTCAGGGACAGTCTATTAACTTTTTGAATTAGGTAAAGAAATGACACATTGAATATGAATGAGTATTGCAATCCTTCGATAGAGAAACTTTTAGATATTATTTTGAATGACCTCTTAGTGAATATCAATTGATGATGGTGGGAGTACATAAGAAATACTACTTTGATTTGCTTTTCCTTTTGTTTATTTCATATGAACTTCTGGCAACACTGGTGAAGGTTTATTATGTGAACAGGTTGTAATGTCCTTCCATGAATGTGGAGGTAATGTTGGGGATGATGTGTGTATTCCCTTGCCTCACTGGGTGGCTGAAATTGGTCGAAGCAATCCAGACATTTTTTTCACAGATAGAGCAGGGAGGAGGGACCCTGAATGCCTATCATGGGGAGTTGATAAGGAACGAGTTTTGAGGGGTCGGACTGCTATAGAGGTAATTATCTTTATATCCACGATCTTTAAAGTTTATGTTGCTTCTGCTTTTACCTTCTCTCATCAGAATCCTCGTCTTCTGTTCATACAATTATTTGTATCGTTATCTTCATAATTTATTACAGATTTTAGGAGAATTGAAAAACTTCCGGATTAGGCAAGCTTTTCTGTTTTAGTTTATAGTAGTGATTTTGTCTTCTGGCTGCACATGCCTCCGAGGGCTCTGCATTTTAGACGTTAGATTCAATGGTTTATATGAAAAAAAGAATTAGCAGCCAGCTACAAACTTGATTAAAAAGTATGGGCCTAAAAATGAGTTCTAATCTGAGTATGTTTGGCTGTTTGCTACATCAAAATGATAAGTTTCTCATTTCTCAATATTCTAATTGACTAGTAATTTCTGTTTGAGCTATGTCATTGTTTTTATGATGTGGAAAACTGGTGTAGGTCTACTTTGATTGCATGAGAAGCTTTCGAGTTGAATTTGATGAGTTTTTTGAGGATGGTGTCATATCTATGATTGTAGTTGGACTTGGTCCGTGTGCAGAGCTGAGATACCCTTGTAATCCTGTGAAGCATGGTTGGAGATACCCTGGTATTGGTGAATTTCAGGTAATCAATATTACTAAATTTATTTATAATATGGCATTTATGGTCAGTCCTGCAGAATTCATGTGTGTATCATAACTGCAAAGATTTTTGGACTTTCTGTGGGAGACTGTCCATAATTTATCTGACATCATAATTGGTCTTGGTTCATTCATTTCAGTGTTATGACCAGTATATGTCTAAAAGCCTAAGAAAAGCAGCTGAAATGAGAGGACACACCTTTTGGGCCCGAGGACCGGAAAATACTGGTTCTTACAATTCACGGCCGCATGAGACTGGATTTTTCTGTGATGGGGGTGATTATGATGGCTATTACGGCAGATTTTTCCTTAGTTGGTATTCTCAGGCTTTACTTGAACACGGTGATCGAGTGCTTTCTCTTGCCAAGTTAGCTTTTGAAGGAACCTGCATTGCTGCAAAGGCAAGTTCTTTTCATGCATGACTTAATATACTCCATATAACAATATGGCTCAATCTGGTGATTTCTGTTTGCTAAAAATTGATTATTATTGCATTATGTACTCTTAAATAATTCTTTTATGGATATGGATTTTTCAGAAGACAGAAATTTGACCATCTCCGGTATCAGAAGAGTGCCAAGGAAATTTGATTCTATGTTCAAGCACGATTCTTGATTTTACAGTTTGTTGTATTTAAATTTTTGAACAGATGTCCAGCATTCATTGGTGGTACAAGACAGCTAGCCATGCTGCTGAATTAACTGCTGGATTTTATAACTCTAGCAATCGTGATGGCTATGCTGCTATTATGGCAATGCTAAAGAGACATGGTGCAGCTCTATGCTTTACTTGTTCTGGGATGAGCATGATCGATCACAGTATGGATTTCTCCGAGTCTTTGGCCGATCCTGAGGGGCTGTTTTGGCAAGTAAGATTTAAATGGGCTTTCACTGCTTTTTGTTATATGCTACTGCTCTTATTTTTTTCTCTAACAAAAATTTACATTTACTTGGCAGAGGCCGAATTCTTGTCTATTAACAATTTTAGCATGTTAGTTTTAAGAACACATGTTCTTGTCCAAACTAATAACAGCTAATCACAATTTAGGTTCTAAATGCTGCTTGGGATGCTGGTGTGCCGGTTTCCAGTGAAAATTCATTTTCATGCAACGAGAGAGTAGGATATAGCTATTTATTGGAAAAGTCAAAGCCCATCAGTGATCCCGATGGGAGGCAATTCTCTTCTTTTACATATCTGAGGCTTAGCCCAATTCTCATGGAAAGACGAAACCTCATCGAATTTGAATGGTTTGTCAAGAGAATGCACGGTAAGATTACCAACATATCTTTACCTAGTTAATGTCTCACATCTGTAGAATTTTTTTGTTTCTCAATATTTCCGTACTGAATCATCTTAGACTCCGTTAAAATCTTGGTTGAATAGGATTCAAACATTTACCAAAAACTCTGGATCTCACCTCTACACCATGCATAATCTATAGAATTGAATTAAATATCTCAAGATTAAAATTGGTCTAATTGTTCATTATAGTTTACATTCTGGGACATTAGCAGGTATGCTTAGTTTGTCGTTATGGCTGGAGGTTATATTAGAAACACACGTTTTGAATACTAGTATTAGTTCAAGTAGAAGATACGACTAGCGGTGACAACATTGTTTCTGGTGACTAATTGCAGGGGAAGCTGTTGTCGATTATCAGACGTAGTTTCAAGTTTGAGAGGAAGAACACTGACATAGCTGTTTAATATACTACTACTACTACTGTCATGTACACATCTATTTATCCATCTGCAAACAATATTGGAAAGCCTGATGATCCTATCTACTACAGTCTGCGTAATTAGACCAACATAATCAGTCCCTGGATTTATCTAATTGTAAAAATGTGCAGGTTAGCTCTTTCGAAGACTTTCGCTTTGTATTTAACTTGATACAGAATCGAAAATGTGTTTGTACCCATCTCGCCCTTGTTAATTATTCAAGTGAATTCATATTCTTATCTTATTTTCTGTAGATACATCTTGAATGGCCGCGGCTAAGTACACATAAGTTTTTACTTTACACACCCGAAATAATTTTTTGTCTAAAATGGCTACATATATATCTTCTGTGTATAATTTTTAAATAATAATTTATAATTTTTTTTACTCAATACAACCTAATTTTATAATAAGTTAGCCGCCGCCATCAACGTAAAGACTTATGATAATTTAGTTGAGATATGGAATGATGTATACGCCAAATTAATCGTATTGATTTTAGTAGTATTTATTTGAATGAGTGATATTTTATCCATGGGTGAGTAGTATTTATTTGAATGAGTGATATTTTATCCATGGGTAGTATTTGAGACGCATATCCAACATTAATCAAGAGTAATGAGATTATCTCAAGAGTTAAATACGCAGAGAATCGGACTACTACACTAGTAATTGACATGATAAAAGAGAATTGTAGCAAAGATTTATGGTAATATGATAAAGATTTATTGTAACAGTAGATTCTGTTATCATTCGTTATTATAGCAAAAAGAAAATAAGAGAATTGGAGCAAATATGTATAATTACTGTAGTAGTGGTCAAGAGGGGGAAGGCTCACCAAAAAATAAAAATCTAGTGATTAGCTCTTGTTCATCTGCTAATTGGGAAATAAGATGATCCCAATTCACTCCACCGCCTGCTTTTTCAGCATCTGCATCTCCATATGCATTCCTTCTTCCGCCTGAACACCCATATAACACTGAGTAAACAGAAACAAATTAACTGGGATATATGTTGCTCTCACTTGTATAAATACACAAGCCTCCTCCCAATGTCACGACTGTCATCATTCAATTCCGCACCGCCCAAATCTTCTAATTTTATTTTATAATTTCTAATCAATTTGTCAAAATTTTAATTACGGCAAAAATTGCTTTCGAAAATAAATAAATTAAGGCAATAGTTAATTACAATCAATCAATTAAAGATTACGCATTTATTTTAGTGAATCTTTTTTATGAAATTTTATAGGATGTCACTTACAAGATTTTATTTGATTTTTTTTAAATATCGTCCAAAATATTTTTTGGATTAAATTTTATTTTTTTGGGGGAAATCCTTGTGATATTTAAGTCCAAAATATTTAGGTCAAAAGGGTCTTTATACGACCCTTCTGCAATATCAATAAGGACAGTAAGAGACGTAAAAAAAAAAAAAAAAAGACAGTGATATATACATCTGTAAATAGAATTGAATTCATAGATAATATAATTTATTATATTAAAATTTATTTATATTAAAATATGTAATTATTTTTTATATTAAAATTACACGATTTATTAAATTTTTTTTTATTAATAAATCATTATTTCTGTTTGGATCTTGATTTAAAAAAAATGATATTTAGATCCAAAATACATATGGTTACAATTATTTTTTAAAATGAAATTTTGAAAGTGACATTGCAAACTCCCCCAGTCTTTTTCCTATTTTATTGGATCAATATATTAGTCGAATTAAAAAAATTTATATTTACAGGATATGTCCAAAAATTAAAAACCGTTAAAAAAACACGCCTAAAATGAGCAGTTTGTCGGTTTGCCCTCTCTCACAAAATCCAAATTAATTGGTGCACGCGGTTTAATTGTAGTCGGAGCCAACTGTTTGCCAAACGATCGTTGCTCCACTTTGTTGATTACGACGGCATTTATTTGTATTTACATCTTCGCGGCTACGATTTAGTTGCCTGCTTCCTTGAGTCAACTCGCACTACCTACAATTCGTAGCCATGAATTCGGAATTAGGTTAGAGTTTGTTATCCTCATAGCCCTATTTTCCTTTATTTGAGGAAAGATTATGCGTTCTTTCAAATGGCTATGGGATTTTTATAATATACTTTTTGAATTGGCAGTGATGGAGTTCCTGGGGGGTGTGCCGCTGCTACAGAGGCTTCCCGCTTCGTCTCTCAAGAAGATCGCTCAAATGGTGTCCGTCAAAAGCTACGGTAATTTTTGAGCTGATACTTTTTGTTTAATTTCTTGATTTTGATTCGTAACCGCGTAGAGCTGTTTATATTTGGCGGGGATTTACTTCGGAGTATGTGATTTTTTAGTTAGGGTTTCGTCTGGAATTAACTTCAATCAATTCGAACATGAATAGAATCGAGATGCTTGCTTGATACATATGTTTATATATCTGTATCTATCATTTACCGTCTCAATTTTGCAACAAAAGCTGTAGCTTTGCGTTAACAGTCTACTCTGTGGTGCTGTATCTCTATAATGCAGTATGAATCTTCCACTGGGGAGATCAATTCACAGAGTTACTTCTATCATCTAATTCTATTTTTCGTGTGCAATTATCAAGATCAAGGAGATTATGTAGTTCGAGAAGGAGAAGTTGCGGATGGGACTTATTTCATATGGGAGGGAGAAGTTAGTTTGATTTTCGTTTATTGATTATTTTGGATTAGTTTATGCTTGTGTGATCTTTTCTTAAATATGGTCTTACATCTTTGCAGGCAGAAGTCTGTGGGTCATTTCACGCTGCAGATGAGAATCAGCCTGAATATCAATTGAAGCAATATGATTTTTTTGGCCACGGTTAGATGCTGTTTCTTAAAATTTCCAACTCTGTATTTTTTTTCATACGTTGATATATTGGTTGATACATTGGATGGGCTGTATTAGACCACTGTCTTTAGCATGTCTAGTTTACTAGGGCTTATTTATTCGAATTAAAGAGCAACATATATGCCTATACTTTGTGTGTGCATGCTTTATTTTTCAACATGCGTAGCACTTTGGATATATTTGCCAATAGCCACATGCATATTTTTTAGGATTTCTTAGGATACTTAGAGAAGTATGCTGCATAAATCTTTTACATACTGTAACACTGGCTCAAGTGCGGTTGCAGGTATGGCATCATCTACTCAGCCAACTGATGTGGTTGCATTGTCTAAGGTTGCTTCTTTTCTCTCAATGTCAAATATATTTACAGATTATCTAAGTAGCATATCAATCTACATGCACTATGTAAACTACTGACACATCTGTCATTGTGCCAGCTGACTTGCTTATTCCTTCCTAATGAGCACACAAATTTGTTGAAACCCAAATCAATTTGGAGTTCAGATGGGACACATGAGAAACGCCCACTTGTGGAGCAAATTCTACACCTGGATCCCATAGATGTATGTACTAAGAAATTACTTTTTCTTCAGTCTGTGGTGTTTACTTTGAATTTTTTATCATGACAAATGAATAATATTCATATGCGAATGTTAACTCTTGCTCAAGCACTTTTTTGGTACTGTTATATCACTTGTTTTGGTTCCCCAAAATTTGACCTACATTCGCGTTGTGACTTATGAAGTTTTATGTTCAAAGGAGTGCTTTTTTTCCGTTGCAGGTTAACATTTTCGAAGGTATTACTTTACCTGAAGCACCAAAATTTGGGAAAGTTTTTGGAGGGCAGTTTCTTGGACAGGTATGTTTGAGCATATATTTGGAATTGGGGTGTTTCGAATTCTCCAATCTACTACATTTATTGCTTCTTTTTTTACCTTTTGAACATTTCCATCATTGGAGCTCTTATACTGATTTTCCACAATGATAACGAGCGCAGGCATTGGCTGCAGCATCTAAAACTGTTGATTGCCTAAAGATTGTTCACAGTTTGCATGCTTACTTCCTTCTTCTTGGAGATTTTGATAGTAAGTATTCATTCAGAACCAGTTTCATCAGATATTTTCCCTTTTTTTTGCTAACATTGAGCACCGAAATGGGTATATAATATGGTTTGTATAATCCTACTCAACCAAATTGTCAAGTCTCTCAATACACAATCTAATGGCTTCAGGGCCAATCATATATCAAGTGCATCGTGTACGTGATGGGAAAAGCTTTGCAACCCGAAGGGTAGAGGCTATACAGAGAGGGAACGTTGTATTCACACTAATGGCTTCTTTTCAAGTAATCCCATCTATTTAATGTGATGCTCTTATTAAATTCACCATCTTTATGTGCACCTTGTATTTATCACTGAAAATCAAAGGCAGCCCTTTAACATTGAGATGATGACTAGTAATCTGTTTTACTTTTGGTTCATGTAAATATGATATTCATATCATATGGTGTTTGAAATAACTGGAAATAGTGAAATGAATGCATAGTAAATAACTTATCAAAATAGAGTTCAGAGAAACTCAAGTAGATAAAAGGAATTCCTTGTCTGTCTGCTCTCATTTTGTTTAATGTTAGGGCTATTGCTCTTATTTTGTTTAATGTTAGGGGTTGGATTGAGAACAAGCATGACAGGTTGCAAAAATTGGATATTAAACTAGATATGCGTACACAGTTTTTTCTGGGTTACTTGTGTCTGATTGGAATTCTTTCAAAATGCTATGCTAATAATTTACAGAAAGGGGAAGATGGATTCAAACACCAGGTGGCAACAATGCCTTCCGTGCCTGATCCAGAAAAGGTTGGAAAATGTAGTTTCGTCATTTTGTATGAGTAACTTTTTTCTCCTGTAGGCTGTAGTGTTTGAAATTATTTTCCCTTTTCAGCTTTTAAATATGGAAGAGTTGCGAGAAAGACGAATTGTTGATCCTCGCCTTCCGAGGTTGGGCTTTTTATCTTGAGCATCGGTATATACATATTTAGTATTTGCATTTTGTTTTAAAGGTTTTCTGGTTTTTGATTGCTTATATTTATGTCATATATTGCATTTCTGAATGTTGCTTGTTTTAAGTCGTGTCCCATCATTCATAACGTGAAATACTCAGTAAGTTCTTGAGGCTTCCGAGTTCTGATTTGCTGATACTTAACTTTACTTGTCTCAGGACATATCGAAACAAGGTTGCTAGTTCTGAATTCTTGCCCTGGCCCATAGAGATTAGGTTCTGTGAGCCTAATACTTCCACCAATTACACAAAGTCTCCTCCAAGGTTTCTCACTTTACCCTTGTCGGATTTCATTCATGATGTATTGAATCTGAATGCTGTTCTGATTTTTTTCATGTGTATTGCAAATGCTCTGCAGTTTGAGGTACTGGTTTAGAGCAAAAGGAACACTTTCTGATGAACAGGCTTTGCATAGGTGAGAGAATCTCCTTTAGCATTCTTATATGATGGCATATTTGCTTGGTGGATACCATGAAATATAACTTTCTTTTCTTTATAAATTACTTGAGTTTATATTCAATAGTGATGCAATCATATTTTGCCTTCTAATCCTAATAAACCTATTAACGGATTGCCATTTTGGTTTGAAGTGATTATATTATTCTTCAATGCCTCGAAGATCCTTGTTTCATTTTTGGAACATTTCAAGTTATAAATTGTTTTCCAGCACTGCAGCTAGTGATTAAAAACATCAAATTAGTATTGTATCTCTTATTGGTTATTGTTTCTCGAAAGTACTTGTTCTGAAAAAATAAATCAGCAATTTAATTTGTTATCACTTGACTCTCTGCAGATGTGTTGCGGCTTATGTTTCTGATCTAATTTTTCTACTAGTCAGTTTGAATCCTCATCGTGAAATGGGGTTGAAGTCATCTTCTGTCAGCCTAGATCACTCGTATGTCCATTTCCTGATTGTGTAACAATTCTATTCTATAATTATCAAACAAATTTTTTCCATATGCACTGGTCAACTATATGAAGTGATGCATGGACCAAGACCAAACACTTATGCCTCAGTATAATCATTGTTTGAAATTTCTTTCGTTAGCCCTTCCCCCACCAAAGAATAAGGAAGAAAATAAACAAACAATTTAAAAAAAGTCACTGCTGAGCGAGAGCTCCAAGATGAAACTATCTGAACATGAGAGCGTAATGAACAGTGTTTTACTGATCTGTTATTTTATTAAATTTCTTTTAGCATATGATTCCACATTGTTTCTCATTGTTGAATATATCTTTTTCAAGCATTTAAATGTCTCAGCGAGTGTAGTGTAAATTGGGTGTGCCTTGACTCTTGCATATGCTGATGCACTTGAATATCCATGTATTTCTATCTCAGAATGTGGTTCCACAGGCCATTCAGGGCCGATGATTGGCTGCTATATGTGGTGAGTATTGTAATATCTCATTTCCTAGCACATAGTTGAATGAATGTCTTCTTTTTAGCGTGACGATCAGTTGCGCTTTCTTTCTTCAGATTGACAGTCCAAATTCTCATAGTGCTCGTGGTTTCGTTAGTGGACAAATGTTTACCCGGAGTGGAGAGGTGAACACGTGAAAATTCGTTTCAGATTCTCTATATATGTGTGTGTATTAAATTATGAGTTTAGATATCTGATAAATTTATTTCTGGCAGCTTGTTGTTTCAGTTACTCAAGAAGGCTTATTAAGGAGGGCCAGACCACCAGTTTCAGCTGTCCAACCAAAACTGTAAAACGAGGCATTAACATGAAAGTATACTGATCTGTTTTTAAACTCAACTTATGGTAATGAGTATGAGAGGCATACATATTGTATTAGTTTTGACAGAGACAAATGTGTTGTATCTCTGCAATATTGTTACTCTTGTATGGTTTAATAAATTAATAAATAAGAATACAGAAAGGTGAATCCCACATCATTTCTATCTGCGTATTTACCTCTCTAATTTAGAATAAATTTACGCAGTAAATAGAGGATTTATTTCCCTAAATGAAAAATTCAAGTATTGCATTTCCTACGTTTAACTTGAAGGCATGAAGAAAACGTAACAACGGTGTAATAAATTGTATGATTTTTACATTTAAAATATAGTAGTATGTTTTTTTTTAAAATTACCATACACTCATTGATTTGGTGTAACAAATTGTATGATTTTTACATTCAAAATATAGTAGTATGTTTTTTTAAAAATTACCATACACTCATTGATTTGATTAGGAAATAAATTGAAGAATTACCAAATTATAATTTAGTCCTTCATATTTATTTAATTATCGTATTTCTCGACAAAGGGTTTAAGTTTCCGTGCCGCCGTTGTGCTTTCTATTGCTACACAAAAACTTGTATGCAATATTGTATAAAAAGTGATATGTGTAATTAGCCCAAATAGAAAAGATGTTTATTTTTCGTGAGTTAGGCCCAAAGCCATTTCAGATCCGGCGCTGCTTGTTTTCTTCTTCCTTGCGATCCTACGGTTCTTCTTTCTCGCGATTCCAAATTTTATCGTGGTGCGGTTTTTTCTTCTCTTCCTTTGTTCTTCCTTTTCTTTTCTTTTCTCTTCCTTATTCAAATTTTTCCATATTCTTCTCCCTTTTTTCAGTTTTCTCATCCTGACAAATTTGCAGGTCCTTCCATTCGTTTTCCTCTTGATTTTCTGGAGCAAATTTTTCAGATGCTTCTGCACTCTTTTCACGCTGTTTCTGTAAATCTGTAATTTTGGACTGAATATTTTTTTCGCCTTTGTACTGGTTTTTGTTCATGCAGTAACACTCTTTTGTTCATGGGGTAACAATCTTTTGTTCATATAGTAACACATCAAGTTGTTCTTTAAATCTATAATTTTGGACTGCGGATTTTTTTTCCGCTTGTACTGATTTTGTTCATGTGGTATCACTCTTTTGTTCATAGGGTAACACTCTTTTGTTCATGTAGTAACACACAAAAATAACTTGAATTTTTTTTTTTTGATTTTTTTTTCGATTTTTTTTTTTGTTGTTCATGTAATAACGTTCTTTTTTTCATAGGGTTTTTGTTCATGTAATAACACATCGTTTTTCTTCATTTTGATTTGATAACATTTTTTCATGTTCATGTAGTAACACACAAAAATAACTTGAAAAAAAAAAAAAAAATTATGTGCTCAATAAAAATTGAACCTGAGACCAAATACACTAAAAATAGACTAGAATCATTAGGCTACAACAATTTTTGATAAAAATATCCTTGCATGAAATGTAATAATTAAATAGCCAACCCGGCATGCCCAACCCGCTCTGCCCGCGCCGCCCGACCCTCGAATTTATTTTTGTCTTAATTATGTGGTATTACACATAACACTAGTGTGCAATATTTCACAGAAGGCCTACTTCTATTGCTAATGATGATATAGGTAGTTCAATTTTCCTGAAATAATGCATATGATAATTACAGATATATTAGTGATTGTTATCTCACTCATCCTTTCATTTTTGTCAGTTTTCACCACTAATTATGCCTTCAAGTGGCTGCGAGAGCTCTTTAGTAAACTAGTATTTCACCCGAGCACATGTCTTATTTACTATATTATGTAATAAAAATATAAATTTATAGAGCTCAAATGCAATTTGAGAAGTATGACTTTATATATAATTTGTTTATTTTTTTATTTATGTATATTAATATTAAATTATCAATTCACTATGTATAAAATATGATTTAGTGCTTTGAAATTTTAAATATATATTATATATTTTTAAAAATATATATAATGTTTGTCAACGTTGTTAGCTTGTAAAAAAGTGAAATTTAATTAAAAAAATATTTGTTTTAAATCTGCTTAAACAAAATTCACTTAAAAATTAAGTATTTCATAAAATAGATAACAAAATACTCATTACATTAGTCAAATAATATTGTGGCGTAAGAACAACAATTATAAATCAATAAAATTACAAAAAGTTGTATTATTTTAAAGTTATTAAGTTGATTAGAAAATTTTATATTGAATTTTTTTTTAATTAATGAGTGTCATAAAATTAGATTCTATTTATTTAAAATAATTAAATAAGACCATTAAAAAAATTAATTTAAAATATATTAATTAATTAATTAGAGAACGTGAAGAGGGAGGGTAGAGAGAGAGGTAGAGAAATGAGGCATGCGAATTGAATGTTCCCTTATTATAATTTCCTCGATTTAAGCACGTCTGAACTGTTAATTATAATCAATTGAGTAAAATACTTCGAATGGGTCTCCTGTGTACCAAGTGCGCACCGTGCACTCGGGTATAAGAGTGACCCATTAAGAAAATAAAATCTCATCATTAGTAAAAATGAGGATCCACAATAAAATGGACGGGGTCAAAGTGAGTGCACGAATCTAAATCTGTGCACCGAGTGTATATGAGACCTTGCCAAATACTCCATCTCAATTGAGTATAATCTTTAAAGAAATACCAAATGCTTCAAAACAAAAATCCGCACAAAACACAAGTTGAATTAAACACCATTTTCCATACACAATTATCTAATTATTTATTGTATTATATCTTAAAAGGTGCATGCTTAAAAAATGTTAGCACAATTAACATTCATCCCCCAAAAATATTAAAGCGTTAATGCTCAAATTACACTATGTCTTATTGTGAGCTGTCTCACACAAGAATGCCTCTTTAAACATTGCCATATGTGGTGATCATTAATTTTAGAGTATTCGTCAATTGATGAGAGCTCTAAGCCTCTAATTGCTTAAGTTTTCAGTATGCGAATTAGTTTACTCAATGGCGCCTTCCTGGCATTTTTTCCAAAAATCCTATAGATTCGGGAATTGATTTAAACGCGACGAAAAAGGAATATAGATAAAGCCTACTTAAATAAGAATTTAAATGGTCATTACAACTAATTTCCAAAAAAAGAAAAAAAGACACTTTAAAATGACACATTCAGTGCCCTGCTTCCTTGAGTCTACCTTCAGTCCCTACGATTCATAGCCATGAATTCGGAATTAGGTTAGAGTTTGTTATTTGAGTAAGATGGTGTGTTGTTTTTTCAAATGGCTATGGAATTTTTATAATGTATTTTTTTTTAAGTGGCAGTGATGGAGTTCTTGGGGTGTGTGTCGTTGCTACAGAGGCTTCCCACTTCATCTCTCAAGAAGATCGCTCATGTGGTATCCTTCAAAAGCTATGGTAATTTTCAGCTGATATATAGTTTTTGTTTGATTTCATTGTTTTGATTCACACCCGCCTGTTTAAATTTTGGCGGGAATTTATATGTGATTTTTCAGTATGGAATGGGTTGATTGGTTAATAGGGAGTTAACTTTAATCAATTCGAACATGAATAGAATTGAGATGCTAGCTTATATTTGTTGGTTTGACCGACGAACTACGTGGGAAAATGGACTATACATCTGTGCCTATCATTTATTGTCTCAATTTTGCAACAAAAGCTTTAGCTTTGCGATATTAGTATACTATGTGATTTTGTATCTCTACAAATGCGAGATCAATTTAGAGAGTTACTTCTTGGTACATTTTTTACTTCCATAATCTAATTCTGTTTTGTGTGCAATGATCAAGATCAAGGAGATTACGTAATTCGAGAAGGAGAAGTTGCGGATGGGACTTATTTCATATGGGAGGGAGAAGTTAGTTTGATTTTCATTTAGTGATTAGTTTTTGCTTGTGTGATCTGTTCTTAAATATGGCCTTATATCATTGCAGGCAGAAGTCTGTGGGTCATTTCGTGCTGCAGATGAACATCAGCCCGAATATCATTTGAAGCAATACGATTTTTTTAGTCATGGTTAGATGCTGTTTCTTAAATTTTCTATTTCTGCATTCGTTTCATATGTTGTATATATTGGTTGATACATTCGTTTCATATGTTGTATATATGGTCGTTTCATATGTTCGTCTCATTTACTGGGGCTTATTTATTCAAATTAAAGATGCAACCTATATGCCTATACTTTGTGTACCCATGCTTTATTTTTCAACATGGGTAGCATTTTGGATACAATTGCCAATACCCACATGCATATTCTTTAGGATTTTGAGCACACCGTAACGTTCAAGTGCTGTTGCAGGTATGGCATCATCTGCTCAGCCGGCGGATGTGATTGCATTGTCTAAGGTTGCTTCTTTTTTCTCTTAATGGCAAATATATTTACTGATTATCGAAACTACTGACACATCTGTCATTGTGCCAGCTGACTTGCTTATTCCTTCCTAATGAGCACACAAATTTGCTGAAACCCAAATCAATTTGGAGTTCAGACGGGACACACGAGAAACACCCACTTGTGGAGCGAATTCTACATGTGGATCCTATTGATGTATGTTGTAAGAAGTTACTTTTCTTTGATCTGTGGTGCTTTCCCTACAAACTTTTTATCATGACAACTGAATAACATTCATATGAAAATATTACTTCTTGCTCAAGCACTTTTTTGGTATTCTCATTATGTGGAATGCAAATAAAGCCAAACCAGTAAGAGGCAATGATCAATTAATAACACGGTAAAAACCCTGTCATCTCTAGTTCTCCCAATAAAAGAAAGAGGGTGGGACAGACGGCTGTAAAAAGAAAAAATTGGCAGATGGACATTTAATCTAGATTTAAGGGAAGGAACCTCAAGGGCATGTCTGAAACAAGCTTTTATTGTTTTAGAGGGAAAAACATTAATCCCTGGTTCATACTTTCTAGAACAAGAAGCTCCTAGATAGAGTTTTCAAATAATTTTACATTGTTAAATAGATAATAATGTGATTTCTTGTCCTGATAAAAATGTTTCCTTCAGGAAGAAATACCCTGACAAGATTCTAGTCTCTCTTGCATTTCATTTGTATGGTTCCCTGGAATTTGACCTCCATTCAGTTGACGTGGTCAACTTTCTTAAGACTTTTTTTGGACTGTGTTGCGACTTCTAAAATTTTATTTTAAAAAATGTGCCTTTTTTCCTTTATAGGTTAACATTTTTGAAGGTATTAGTTTACCCGATACTCCAAATTTTGGATCAGTATTTGGAGGGCAATTTCTTGGACAGGTATGTTTGAGCATATATTTGGAATTGGGGTATTTCATGGAGCTCTTATACTGATTTTCTACAATGATAACGAGTGCAGGCACTGGCTGCAGCATCTAAAACAGTTGATCGTCTAAAGTTTGTTCATAGTTTGCATGCATACTTCATTCTTCATGGAGATTTGAAGAGTAAGTATTCCTTCAAAACCAGATTCCTCAATATATTTCCTTTTTTTGCTAACATTAAGCAGAAAAATGGGTATATATATACATGGTTTATATAATGTGTTCCTATTCAACCAAATTGTCAAGTCTCTTAATACACAATTTAATGGTTTCAGGACCAATTATATATCAAGTGCATCGTCTACGTGATGGGAAAAGCTTTGCAACCCGAAGGGTAGAAGCTATACAGAGAGGGAACGTTTTATTTACACTAATGGCTTCTTTTCAAGTAATCCCATCCATTTAATATGTGATGCTCTTATTAAGTTCACCATCTTTGTATGCAACATATATTTAACACTAAAAATTAAAGGCAGTCCTTTTACATCGAGATGGTGACTAGTAATCTGTTTTATTTTTGGTTGCTGTAAAGTATGATATTGCTTTTATAGTGTTTGAAATTACTAGAAATAGTTAAATAAATGCGTAGTAAATAACTTATCACAATAGATTTCAGGGAAATTCAAGTAGAAAAAGTCTTAATCACAGAATTCCTTGTGGAATGCTCTTATTTTGTTAGATGTTAGGGGTGTGGTTTGAGATGCATGACTAGTTGCAAAATTCGGAGATTACTGAACGAAATATGCCATGCATAGCTCTTTCTGAATTACTTGTGCTGTGATTGGAAATCTTTCTAAATTCTTTGCAATTCACAGAAAGGGGAAGATGGATTCAAACACCAGGTGGCAACAATGCCTTCTGTGCCTGATCCAGAAGAGGTTCGAAAATGTAGTTACATCATTTTTGTATGTCTAACTTGTTTCTTCTGTAGCGTTTTAAAATATTCTCTGTTTTCAGCTTTTAAACATGGAAGAGTTGCGAGAAAGACGTATTGTTGATCCTCGCCTTCCGAGGTTAGGCTTAGTATCTTGAGCGTCAGTATACATATTTAGGCTCATATTCATATCATGTATTGCATTTCTGAATGTAGATTGTATTAAATTGTGTCTCACTATTCATAATGTAAAATACTCAGTAAGTTCTTGAAGCTTCAGTGCTGTGATTTGCTGACACTTAACTTTACCTTTCTCAGGACATATCGAAACATGGCTGCTAGTTCTGAATTCTTGCCCTGGCCCATAGAGATTATGTTGTGTGAGCCTGATACTTCCACAGATTACACAAAGTCTCCTCCAAGGTTTCTCAGTTTACCTTCTCATTCATGATGTGTATTGAATCTGAATACACTTCTCATTTTTTTTCTGTGTATCGTAAATACTCTGCAGTTTGAGGTACTGGTTTAGAGCAAAAGGAACACTTTCTGATGAACAGGCTTTGCATAGGTGGGAGAATCTCCTTTCACAGTCTTATATTTCCTTGGTGGATACCACAAAATATAACTGTCTTTTCTTATTGGTTTTTTTCCACCCGAAAGCACTTGTTCTGCAAACATAATCAGCTTTTTTATTTGGTACAATTGACTCTCTGCAGATGTGTTGCGGCTTATGCTTCTGATCTAATTTTTCTTCGAGTCAGTTTGAATCCCCATCGTGAAAAGGGTTTGGAGTTGTCTCCTGTCAGCCTAGATCACTCGTGAGTCCATTTTCCCAACCGCTTAACGAATTCCATTTAAATGTCTCAGCGAGTATTGTGTAGATTGGGCATGCCATATGCATATGCTGATGCACTTGAATATTCACGTATTTCTATCTCAGGATGTGGTTCCACAGGCCTTTCAGGGCCGATGATTGGCTGCTATATGTGGTGAGTATTTAATAAATAGTTGAATGGATGTCTTCTTTTTTTAGTGTGATGATCATTTGCTTCCTTTCTTCAGATCGACAGTCCAAATGCTCATAGTGCTCGTGGTTTTGTTAGTGGACGAATATTTACACGGACTGGAGAGGTGAGCAAGTGAAATTCGCTTCAGATTCTCGATATTAAATTGGGTATATTTGCCCTTCTTCTGATAAATTTATTTTCTGGCAGCTTGTTGTTTCATTGAATCAAGAAGGCTTATTAAGGAAGTCCGGAACACCAGGCTCAGCTGTCCAATCAAAACTGTAAAATTGCCTGTTGCTGCAAAGACCAAACGAGGCATCAACATGCAATTATACTAATCTGTTTTGAAATGGTGATGAGATGCATACATTTCGAATTACTTACGGGCCTTTTGGCAGACTATACAGTTACTCTTGTATTGTTTAATTCTGCATTTGGACCAAGTTCCCTCATGGAGGCCTCAAATTACACACACATGTATATTATGTGTGTATATTTTGTTAGGAGTATCACTGTGGCCAAATATATTTGCTTAGAATTTATAGAAATAAAAATCGTATTTTGAATTGAAACATAAACTAAAATTTATCGAGTAGTGAGTTCTATAAACATGCAACAGTAACTTAATATTCCAACAGCCAAACACAAATTAGTATTGCAATTCCTACGTTTAACTTGAAAGACACACTTGCATAAGACGATTTCACGGTGAGACTAAACATAATTTGAAACTGTACCCCATTAAGACTGTCTCGTACGAGTTTTTGTCTTAACTGGCTTGAAGCACAGACACCCGCTGTTAATAATCTTAACTAAACCAAGCACAACTGCCACTAAACTTAATACATTATCAGTTTCATTGCGTTGATCATCTACTTTCACTAAATTCTAAATGTTCATACATTGGACGCACGATTAAGGCATTGCAATACATTCTGTCCAGAAAGGGAAAAACAAAACACTCAGTGCACCACTCAATCAATTGGTCCGTTTCCTTTTAAAGACAGGATGTATTATTCCATTAGACGAGTCTAATTTATTGATTCTGGCCATGCACTCTTTCATCCTATTCAAGACAACAGGTAGTGCAGAGGTATTACTTAAGATCTTCTTTTTGAGGAGCTGCACTTTGTCAGCTTCTTCTGAATTGTCTGGAGCTGGCAATGCCAAGGTGTCTCTCATCAAGCCTACAGAAGCAAGAAAAGCAGCACTAGAAATTTAGGAATCAAAGATGAGAAAGAATTTAACACTTGGAAGGAAATAGATATAGATTGGAAATGCCTAATAATAGATATTAGTTTCAAACTTTCATAGAACTTGAAAACATTCTATTGTGGAGCTGATGAAAACCAATTAGAGAAAATGACATGGATGTGAATATTAAATAACATTATTCCTTTATTTGTACCTAAGTCATTTTAGTGGCTTGTTTGTATCTTACAGTAAACATTATGGGAGTATTTGACCCTTTTTCCAAGTACAAACAGGGAGGATAAAGCACACTACTTAGCACATCGGAATTACAAACTTTAAATCGGATTTCAAACTTTAAGCACATCGTTGACAACAAAATACATGCTCCCTCACACACACTAAGGATCAGGCTGGGATATAATAAACAGGATCCGGATAGGAGTATTACTACTTATATTCGCATTCCATTCTTTCAGATACAACAAAAAGACACCAAAAAGACAACGCATAATGTAAAACGAGGTCAAGATGAACTTGAACAACAAATTTCATACACAACTTTCATCTGCAATGAAAATATGATAATTTGAGGTTCCTGCATAAATTGGACTAAACAGCAACAAAATAGTGAAAAAACAATGCAATTATGAGAGAAGTGAAAAGTGTGTTCTCTAACAATACCCAGCTAAGTGTAAGCACAAAGATACTCCCATTGTCATTGTCACATTTTACCATTTGAGGGTAAAACAAAATTCACTACTATAAGGTCGCTGTAAACTCTTGTTCAGTTCATAGAATAATATTCCTATAACAAAATCCAAGAAAATCCAAACAAAATAAAACTTCAAAGAAATTTTAACCAACTGCAGGACTCAAAAAGAGAAAAGATCGTAATACACATAAATTATGCTTCAGCAAATCTTTGACATATATGATTTGCACGCAAAATCAAGGTTGTATTTATTGCAGCAAAATAAACCATATTAGACCGTTACTTCTAAATTTCACATGTAAAAAGTCATACATCTCACATGATAGTTTCTTTTGTCCTTGTTAACGAAGAAGTATTCTGCACTGCTTAAAAAATAAAATAAATGCGCTAATTGCAGAGTCTACGAACCTTGGGTGACGCCAACCTCTGAGTCCGGCGCAGGAAGCATTAGGGTTTCTGGATCCCCTTCGTCGACTAAATGGGTCGGTAAAACGGGTCTTTGAGAGACGAGTACAGAAGAAACTGTGGAATTAAGCTGACCCGGAAGAGTGGTGCGGAATTCCAGTATTTTTTGAGCCATATTTTCTACTTCATCTTCTAGTTTGAGCAACTCTTCTTCTTCTTCAGCTTCTTGGAGATCACAAGCGTTGTCGTTTCGGTGTTGGGATGACATCGGAGTTTTGGCGTCTAATTTGATTCTGGGAGAGAATTTGGGGATTAGGGTTTGGAGAAATTTGAAATCTTGTTTTGAAATGAAAAGGGTTTTGAATTTGTGGCGGGTTTGGGAAATAAAGGGCGAAAATGAAAAAACAAAAATTGAAGATGCGATGATGCAAGGAAAAGTAATTTGAAAAGCGTGGTGGGCCCAATATTGGTATATTTTCAAATATCTTGATTTTTTTAAAGAAATAGTAGTTTATTTAATTTTTGAAATCCACGCCAAGTAGTAAGTTGCCCACCCAAATGGTGCAAAAATAGAGTCATTCGAGCAATTTAGCAAAATTTGGTGAAAGTAATTTCAAGTTTCAACCCCAATAATTTACACAAATTTTCATATAATATCTTTAAATAATCAATAATTTAAATAAAATTTTATTACAATTTTTTTCCTTAAATCCTCTAATAATTTATTATTACTTTCATAAACAACTTGTAAATGTGTATAATTAATTATTACTATCATAAATTATTGTGCTAGAGTCGTGGCTTTGAAAACCGGCTAAGAATGATAAATCATAAATCTATACAAAAGAAAAGCGCTGAAAAAAGCCGGACTCAGCATGAAGTTTGAGATGAAACGTCAAACGTTATTTAACATAAAAGATCAAAATTTCATTTATCGAGCAACTTTTCAATAGGCAAGAAATTTATGATATCCTGGCCTGAATTCTGGATTCTACAATCACTCATAAGTGCCCATGAATGTTACTGCTATATCTACAACTCAGATTTCAAAATCTGCATGTTTCACATTCACTGTGATGTAAATTATAAAGATGAGAGTGAGATAAAATCACATATATACACATATACACAGTGAAGAAGTAATAAGTCAAGAGATGTTCTCTGTCCTTACGTGAACCCTATGGCACAGCTCACATCAAATTTATGCAACTTTCTTGTCAACCCACCCATTCGGAGAGTGATTCTTACTACGATGACTCTTCCTCTTTGCACTCACACGAGCCTGAATCAACTTCTCGTTTCTTAGAGCGTCCTCTATCCTTACGTGAACCCTATGGCACAGCTCATCAAGAGCAAGCATTGGGAACGGCTCTTCTATCAGAACACCAACCTGTAGCAAAAACTCGTCAACTTAAATTTCTCTCTACTTTTTCATCAATAAATGCTGACACAGAAATATCAAGAAAATTACCTCCTCAATGCAAAATAAAGAAGCAGCACTGATAAAAGTAGCAGGTACAACAATCCAGTGACAATCATCCCAAAGTATGATAGGAAGAGTAAAATGCCAAAGAACTAGAAATCTTGAAGTTAATCGAGTGTATGAAAGGGGGATAGGTATGCCCATCAGCTGTTCACACACACCAATTCCCTCGTGAAAACAACCAAGTTTTGATTCCTGCAATAACACGAACCATAATATATCAGACTTGCGTTTTTAATTTCTTTAATCAATTAATCGTCCTTTAACTTAACTAGCATTCTATATTTCAGATATCTTGATTAATTTGAAGTTGCATTTCGTATGTAACTTCATAATTATGCTCTCAGCATACATGTTTTGAAACCAATACAAGGTAACACCAGATAAACGAAACATAGGATAGGATTCAAGCTGAAAATAATGCTTGCAACTCTCTTTAAAGGAACTTACCAGCGTGTGGCATTTTGTGGACTCAATATCAAGAAACTGCAGACTTTGAGAGATGAACTCAATGATGCAACGAGGACGGTGTTTTGAACTCAGAACTACTTCTAGATCATCAACCTCCAATATATTTTTAAGATCTTGTGCAATATCCGAGTCATAAGTGATGTGACACTGCATTTAGACGCGTAGATCAGTTATTAAATCAAATCATATACAAGTATCTGCTATTTCTGCAACTATTCTACACATCAAAACTCAAGGAAAACTACAAATCGAAGTAAACACATTCCAAATATGACATTCAAAACTAATAAACTACAAATCACCCAAGAAGTTATAGTTCAAATTCAATACGGAATTTTATAATTGGTGCAGTAAAAAATGAACCTTGAGAGCAACAGGGAACGCCATAATATACTGCAAAATCGCGCTTTTAAGAATCGCATCATTGGGACTGTGCACATTGGCAATCACTTGCCTAGCAAAATCATCAGTCCCTGCAATTATCTTAGTCCAAGTCCGTTTGCCTTCTTCAAACCTCGAATACGAAGCCTCCGTTCTAAAAACCAACAGCAGCGCCAAAGCAGGGGCCGTGAGCTGGTACGGCAGAGAAGAGGCCTTCAAAACAGGGAAAAACTCAGGCAACCAATGCAACCAAACAGCTGTATTATAACTAGCAACGATAACTGCCCACGAAGTGAAAGCAATCACTGGTGGAACCAACGACAAAACTACGCGCGAATTCAAGCTCGTTAAGAAGTGCCTCAAATGTCTCAAAGAGCTTCTGTGCTGAACCCAACTTTCATGGTCGTATAAGGACTTTTTCTGCTTCATGCCCCTTTCTTTTATCTCATCGGCCCAATCGGGTATAGCGAAAAAAATCGACAGAAGCGTCGAATCTCGATTCGATGAAGAGTTGGAGTTTTTTGAGGGTTGGCATGAGCAAGGGAATTTGACGCTGAGTTTGTGATTCGTAGAGGGATTGTAAAGGGGCGAGTGGTGGAAATTAAATAGGGTTCTTGGGGTGAAATCTGAAGTAGAAGATGGAGATAGTTTTGCAGAGTGTTGAATTGAATTTGTCATTTGTGGGAATTCGAATTAGGGTTTGGAGAATGGGTGGGAAGATTGGAGGAGGGAAGTGGACATGGTAGCAGTGTGTATGTGAAAAAAGGAATTAGGTTTTAGGGAGGGTATGAATTTGGATAAACAGTTTGAAACGGCTAATATGTGACTCAGGTTTCTACACATGTATGGAAGTGAAAGGACGGTTATGCCACCAGCGGCCAACTCAAATTTACTTCTGTGCCATATTCAGTGTTCACAAGTTGGAAGAATATTTTCTTAGTTTGAGATGTAGTTCCTAAAGTTCAATTTAAAATTAGTTTCAACATTTATCAAAATCAATCACTTAAATTTATATGGACTCTCGACTGATGATTAAGGGGGTGTTTATAAACTCTACTCACAGCTTAAAAATATTTTTTAAAAGTTAAAGTTAAGATAGAATAATTTAAAAAATAAGTATTTCTGTCTTTTTTAATAGAATTTGCAAACACATCCTAACAATTATTGACTCAATTAGAAATCCGAGATCTTTTTACTCAGTCAAGAATTATCAATTCCATCACACTAATAATTGAATGAGCTTAATTCGAGTTTAAGTTTTTCTAATAAAGTTAAATCCAAATCAAACAGAAAACATATCCAACTTCATTGGCAATCAAATTTCAACTAAGAACTCATCAACTCAATCACATGAAGTAACTGGCAGCCTTCAGTGACATCCTAGTACATAGAATTTAGTACAAGTGAAGACAAGAAGCAAGATCAAATCCAAGAAACTTTGAACATACAAAAACTCAGTTGTTGGTTTATACAAACTTTGATCTAAAAACCATCATTATGAAAGGTTGCCTGCTATCATACAGATTATGGATGTTTATCTGCTGCAGTGGGAGGTGCCTTGCCGATCTCACTTTGTGGTTTTTCCTTCTTTGGGCCAAAAATAAACTCTTTCACCGACTCTTGTGTTGAAAGTATGACATTTTTTATCTGTCATAAGTGGTAAAAATATAAACATTAGATGATTGAACAACTAAAGACTTGGACAGAAATACATGAAATCAATCACAAATCAGAAGAATCAGCATCTACAGACCGTCCTAATTGATCGAGTTTGATGTCAAACATGCTAAAGATGGCCAATTGTACTGAATATATCATAATACCACACAGAGCGTTACCCTATAGAAGTTTAGCCACTAGAATATCCGACAAGTGTGACTATAAGTGACATTTCTCACAAGACTGTCTTTAAGAAATTTTACCATCATTTCAATGTATCATTATTTTAAGCCTACCAAAGTTTCTCGTTCTGAGTATGTATGGAGTAAATACTTAAGGCATCCACGAAAAATTCAGCCAAGTCATAGTTGTGTTTGGATTGAGGATTTGAAATACATAATCGCAAATCAATTTTTGGTTGTTTGGGTTGATATGGATTTGAAATTCACCCCACTTTCATTTTGAACTGATTAAGGGAGTTTAGTGGTTGAAATCCATGCGTTTCAATCCCTCAATCCAAACTCGGCCTTACATGACTTTATGTGGCATCTCCAAGAATCTCATATCATAAACTCTCCACAAGTTCGTACACGCAGTCGTTAGCAGCACTACAGCAATCAAATGTTAAGTAATTCTACCTATAACCAATCCCTTTGTCAAAACCAACAGATTTGGTTTCATGAGTACGACTCGAATTAACAAAGCTAAAAGCCCTAGTTTAATTCTTTCACCTCCCATCTGGTTAAAGTGATTATAATACTTGGATATTGGTAGCAGTAATTTCCTTAAATACAGACGTTGATACAACATTTTGGAGAAAAGGAAAATCAATTTCGTACCACTGAATGATTAACAAACATTTTTTTACTAATTAGTACCAAATTGTTGACAGAAATTAACAAACTCCAAATTCAATTTCAGCAATCCCCCCCTTCAACTTACTAATCGCAAACTGAATCAAACCTAACATCTCAACCTTCAATTCCTTTTCCAAGCAACCCTCCCCTGCCCTTAAAATCCCTATTAATGATTGAATTGAAAGATGAACACCTCACATACACAGGACTGAGAGTCTCTAATGATATGGAAAGACATAACAGCGGTAACGCACACACTGAAGTAGAGATTCATTCACTCAAACTACAACAAATTCAACAACAAAATTTTTTTGTAAATATAGGCTTACAGGGTCAAGAAAATTGGGTTCAGGGCCATAGTCAGCAGTAAGCAGGAAATAAGAAGCCGTGGCTGTGGCTATCATCGTCGTCCTCCTCACCAACTTGTCGGTTTTTGGGTCCATTTTTTCAATTTAAATCTGTGTTTATGGAGGATGAATTGGAGCTGAGATTAAAAAAGGCTGAAAGATGGAGTATCAGTAAACTGGAACATCTGTTGTGAAATTGACTTTTAATCCTTCTAATTTTTAATAATAGGCTCTACCCTCTGGTCTTTTTGGTTTGATTTACCTTTTTTTGTTCACTTCTAATATTCAATTTTTAAAAAAAAAATCAAAATTTCTGTTTTAGAACTAGAAGTTTATCTTTCTCCCAATATGCATTTTAAATTTGTAGAATACAGATAATTAATTTTTGAAATAATGAGTTAATTGCATCGACCATATAATTTGTATTCAGTTGTCGTTGCTTACCTCTAATTTACCAAATGGTCCAAATCTGTTTTAAGTCTTTAACAATACAATACCAAGTGCAATACATTATTAATTTTGGATCCACAAATATAATTCTTGAATAAAATGATATTGCAAATAAAACTTTTAATCAGGGGTCCATAGCTCAGTGGTAGAGCAATTGACTGCAGATCAATAGGTCACCGGTTCGAACCCGGTTGGGCCCTAATTGTATAATTTCTTTTTATTAAAGCATCATTTTCGCTATAAAATTTTAGACTAGTTATTATCCATATTTTTTTTCTTCCCCTACCTCTCATCTATTGCATGCATCTTAAAAAATTATTTTATCATTTTAAATACTAATAAAAAACTCGCTCGCAAAAACACGAAAAAATAGTAAACGTGCATATATCTTTGGGACGGAGGGAGTATTAGAGTTCTCAATTTCAGCAAAATCCAAGTGATTATTCGTGTTCTTTTTTTTTTAAAAGCATTTGTGTTCTTAAAGAATTGATTAAAATTGATTTATGTCCAAACTTAGAAGTACTTGTTATTCCGTCGAAAATCAAATTCAGTGATAGTTTGTCATTAGACAATGAAAATATTTTTATAAATTTAAATGGGGTAAGTGTTGTATGCACCTATATATACATCATGCAACCTGTTATACTAAACGATACAACTTATTTACATAGTGTAAATAAATTGCATTATTCAGTATAACAAGTTGCATCATTTTAAAATGCACTCATAATATAATTGTATAATTCTATGTAAATAAATTGCATCATTCAATAAACAAGTTGCATGATTCTGAAACACATCATGAGTGTATGGTGCACCTAAATTCACGTGAGACCCCACCACCGAAATAAAAATAAAGTGCATTTTGGTAATAAAAGAAAGTAAACAAAGGCATACAAAATTCACGCGCCAAGAATGCGAGTGGGGGTTAAGTTTTGACATAGGGAGAGAAATGTAAGTTATGTTTATAAAGATGAGAATGAGAATTATCTATCCACGGAGCGGCCACTGCTTTTCTTATGTTCAAGATTTTGGCTTCTCCATCTCTCTCTCTCACACAATTACAAACAGCCACATTAAAAGCGAAACCGCTATCACCTCATCACACACTACACACAGTGAACACAACACCGACCCACCCCCAAAATTCAAGAAAACTAAAAGGAACACTCTTTTCTCACAAAATGCATTACGCTTCGGATAAGGCTTCTTTCACTGTTATGGTGAGTTCATCAATGCCCTCTATTTCTTTGAAATTTAGTTTTCTTGAATAATTACAAGAAGAAAAAGAACACTTCTTTTCTTGATACCCTTTTTCAAGAATCTTTGCTAACACTCTGTTTCCTTTGGATAACTACTTGAGGATATATGCATGGTTGGTTAGACATGGATTTTTAGGGAGTGGATATTGTTTCTTGATGTGGGTTTTTTTGTTGTTTTTGAAAGTTTTTGTTTTGTACAATTATTTTGTGTTTGTGACTGGGATTTTGGGACAATGTTTGGTGAAAGCAGAGTTCTCTCTTCTTATGTAAATCTTCAGAATGAAAGCTTTTTAGCTTGTTTTTATTTGGTAGTGTGTTTATTGTCTTGAAGTTCTGGACAATAAACTGTCAACGAATTCATTTGAGTGCCGGATTAACTCAATATAATACCTGATTAAGTAACAAAATGGACCAATATTTTTTAAAATTCATCAAAACTCCCTTTTACATTGAAAAATAATAATATACTATTATCTTTTAAAGGAAATAAAAAACTAACAATCTTTACTAAAATAAGTTTCCTGTCCTTATCAAAGTAAACTCCTGTTCTAACTAGGATTATAACTCCTAATCTTGTGGAATCAGATTTATTAATAAATACTAATAACTTAATAAGTAGGATGTATAAATTAATTAACTATTATACCCCACATTTCTATTGTTCCACCTTTCTCATTTACTGCATCAATTACCCTTATCATATTTTTTCCTCTTATTAAACTCTTTTAATGTCTTCTTGATTTAGCAACTTGTAAATACTATGTTGATAGTTTGTTGCAATTCAAACTCTTTATTTGAACTTACTATTCCTTAGCATTGTATATCTATTGTCTTTGCCTCCTTCCCTTTATTGTTATAGCGTAGTCCTTTAATTTTACTATCCTAAGCTGGCAAATGTTATGGTGTTTAGTGCATTCCAGTAACTGAAGTCATTTAGGCTACATTCACTTGATCATTGATTAGAATTCAAGTTTGCTCAATGAAGAGTTGCACAATCATTTAAATTAAATACTTGTTTTGAATTTTATATTTGGCAATTTTGGAGTGATCTCAACTGGATACGGTTTATACGGTTTCTAAGTAAATGCATGGATGATGGATCAAAGGAATGCGATGACACTACCAAGCTCAGCTACCTATTATGTTCATCAAGGAACGGCCGACTCTGTCATGTTTCAACAAGATTCCCCTCTCATGAATGCATTTGGACAATTTCAATCGAACACTGGGGGAAATTTGATGGGATCATCAATGCCTTTGGATACAATGCCACCTCATGGACTTAGTGTGGGCCCACCTCCTGCAATTAGTGTAGGCCCACCTCCTGCTATGATGCAGGGTGAACCTGTGCGGAGAAAACGGGGAAGACCAAGGAAGTATGGACGAGACAGTGCAGTCTCGTTGGCTTTGTCTCCCTCCACGTCTAGTCCTGTGCCATTTGTAAGACCAAATCAGAAGCGGAGAGGAAGACCACCAGGGAGTGGGCGGAAGCAACAACAGGTTGCTCTTGGTAATTTCTGAATCTCGATTCTTGTCCATCTTGACGAAGACGTATTAGTTGTTTTATTAAGAGGTATTAGTTAGTTCGTTAAAAAGTACCCAAGTGTGCAAAAACTGAGTTTTTGGGATGATAAATATGCACATACCTAGCGTATCAATATATTTCTGATTTCATGTTTATTATATGGATAAAATGAAGTATTTACAGTTTCTTAATATATTGGAGGATTTATCTTAGCAGGTGGATCTTTCTTTTATGGGCCTGGAAAACTTGTTCCACATATCATCAATGTAGCTGTGGGAGAAGTAAGTGCATTCCCAACATCCTTAAAGATCAACATTATTTCTGTATCTTGCCAATGGATCTAAGCATCTGTAGCTAAACTCGATTCACATCTAGGTGTTAAACTTGTGAAATGTAAGTTAGTTCTTTGTCTTTAGGGATTAAGCTGTTGATCAGGTAAGAGTGAGCAGTAAAAAAAAAAGAAAACACTGGCTTGAGTTTCTAATTCGATTTTTTTTTTTGATCGGGCAAATGGTGACTCAAACCCATGACCTCACGGCATAGGTAGTGGTGCTCTAACCGCTTGGGTTTCTAATTCGAATCGGGTATACCACCGATATGCTTTCTGGGGCATCTCAAAAGATATTTAGCTCATGCATTATGAATGGTCAACTGCATAAATCCAGACATCTTTAATTTAATCAGTGGACTCAAAATTAATCATGTTATTGGTTTTTCCTGTAGGATATCAAAAGAAAGATCCTGTCATTTGCACAAAGACGGCAGAGCTCAATCATCTTATCAGGAAATGGTACCGTATCTGCTGTAAATATTAGAATATCAAGTGCTGGTGGGAGCGTCACATATGAGGTATATACATCCATACTCTTACAATGATTATCATGGTTATAAGATATTGTTAAAACTAGAGGCTGATCTGTCTATCCTCTGAGAGTGATGGTTCATAATGTGAGGTTTAGGTAGTCAGTCAAAAGTCTAAATTAATTTATTTTCCTCAATTTGCGAGAAAATGACTCTCATGATTGCAATTAAGAAATATAGTTTGATCATAAGTCCTTTCTCTTAATTGTGGCTTAGTTTCTTCTTTATCAAATGTTAAGCTGAGCTTAATCAATGATTCACCAGCTATGGATGGCACCGAACTCAGCTTCAGATTTATTAAGAAATAACTTGGGCAGTCACATTAACAAGAAAGGGAAAATTTTGTGGAGAATTATTGTCTGGTTGTATTCTGGTAATATGGTTAGAAAGAAATAAAATGACTTGTTGAGAGTTTGATCAAGTCAATGGAAGATGTTTGGGGTAGGATTAAAAACAGAGTTGCTCTCTGGTTTTAAGTGAAACTGTAATTTGTGGTATCTCTTCTTCGTAATTTGTAAAAGGGATCTCTCATCCCTTGCTCTATAGAACAACTATAATTGGATAATATAGACATATTTTCTTTCTTTTGTAGGGGCGCTTTGATATATTGAGTTTATCAGGTTCTTATGCCCAAAATGATGCTAATGCGCCTCAAGGCCCAGTTGGTTGTCTAAATGTCACTCTTGCTTGTCCCGACGGCCGTGTCATGGGTGGTGCAGTTGATGCTGTTATGCTTGCCGGCAGCCCTGTTCAGGTAGCTTTAAAATTGAAGTATAACAGCTTTCTGAATTTCCCTTCAGTTTAAAACAGTTCATATTTCAATTGATACTTCTTAAAAAAGTCTTATAGAATTCTTGTCCTATTGTTGAATAACAACTTAAAACAAAAATAGTGAAATCAGCTGTATATGATTCAGCTCTAGATTTATTATTTACTGTAATAGTTAATCTAACTTACGTGGGATGAATGTGTCCAGGTCATTGTGGCAAGCTTGTTACCTCGCGCTTCTAAGACAAAAGATACAGTAAATCGTGAAGAACATGCAGTTGGAAATTTAGTTGGTCCAGCTAATGATTAGCCTAGTTCAGAATCTTACAACAATGGGTGCCTGATCCAGCTAATGTTAGGTAGAACTCCATATGTTTAAATATAAATTCCGTTCAGCTTTTTGACTACTTCCAGTGATATCTGGCTAAAGTTATGTTGATTTAGTCTTCAACCTTGCAATAGAGAATTTTTTCTCAATCCACATTACCTGATGTAAGTTATACCAATACTCTTTTTGATAAGTTATAATTGCAGTCTGTCTGTTTTATTATCAAGTCCTAGTTCAGTTTTCTATCTTCTGTTTCGGAGGCAATTGATTCTTCATGTATAGCAAATGAGATTAAGTTATTAACAGAACTGTACCACACCACACATAGTTCCAACTCACTGTAACAAAACTTAAATGTAGAAACAAGTAAAATCTAGAGAAAGTTATACTACATTGTGCAGAAACAAAACCACTTTCTGATGAGTTCCAGGAATAGATGGCAGCTCACAGCATGCTATCAGTTCTAGCAGGTAGCCTTCTAAAGAAGTTGAGTGGAGCGGACGGTAACTTGCGTCTGAATTTGGGATGCCTCATACCGTATAATCCAGCCGATACGACCAGCAGCTGTAGAGGTAGGGTGTAGAATACAATCAGACACAATGCAGAATCCCATGAATATCACAGTAGCACGAGGATCTCTCCAACTTAGAAGCGCTTGAATCCTCTCCCCTTGTGATGCCACGTCGCCAACTATTGTCTGAATCCGACCAGCCACACTTCTTAGACGGTCATACCGTGCTCTTATGGTTTCATGATTTCTTGAACTAAGGAACTGGTCGAATTCCTCATCGAGCTCATCAGGGAACGCGGTGTCAGCACATGATAGTTTCATGTTCATGTGAGGGGGGTATTTTGGTCTGAATCTGTAGTTCCAGAGTCCTATGAGAAACATGTAGAGAAACAATGTTGGTAGAATCAGTTCAGGGAAACTGATGAGCATTATGAACAGGATATGCACCAAGATTGTTGTTACATAGTTTTTCCACAGACAGACACCCTTGATCCATCTGGAAACGGAGATTAGACCGTTGAAAACCGAGATTAATCTCCAGAAGTTTGCTTTACTTTTCCTCATGCTCCACAGATGAGAATGAGCATCGGCCATGTACTCGATGACCTCTTTTCTGAGAGGCGGTTCTGCTCGGTTTAAACGTGCAGCTACTATGCTCACAGCTTGCTGACGTAGTGACTCGAGTTGCATCACGGATAATGGCCTTATGTAGTGCATTTTGGGCAAGAGAGGTTTCGAGTATAAGCTCATCATGTTAACCATACTCGTGCACGAAAACCGAATTGCTAAATGCAGTTCTCCCATCTTTTTTACGCCAGAGGGATGAAGGACTATCAACGGGTACGAGTGGGTGTAAACCCTGCCCGTTTCAAGAGTCGAGATTCTGACCCGAACCTTCCCGATCCTCAAGTCTTTGTTACCGTTTGAAGATGAAGTTCCCCTGTCAACAATGTGACCATTGTCAAAAACACCAACTGTCAGAACAGTAGACGGGTCGAAGACTTCCCACGTGTACTGCTCGTTGTACTTGGGGTTCAAGCTGTAGGTGATTGTTCTTGTTCGTACCCATTTCTGACCGTACTTTGCAACACAGAACGTGTCGGAAGTTCCTCTGTTGTTTCTCGTCTTCATAGGCGTAAGAGCGTCGGCGTTCAAGATTCCCAGCTCTAGGACACCTATAGGTGGCTTCCATAACTGTTTTGCAGTTGGCCTTAAATCACTGCTATAATGCGTAGATCCATCAAGAACATGGTACCCTCCATCAAGACACACTCGAAGATGGATCTTACTAGCAAAGTGATCTTTTTTCATCTCCTCAAAATCCGATGAACCCGGTTTTTGCAGGTTAAACCAACGAGACTGAACCACTCGATCATCTGCTCTTCGTTCAACAGTTGCTAACGATACAGACACCTTACCTAAGCTCTCGTCTCTGTTCGGACCAACATGATCCTCAACTGAAAGCACCAGATGATCATCGAACGGCTCAGCAGTAACGAACATCTGTTCCTCGTTCCAGAAAGCATTCATCGTCTGCGACTGCACAGGTTTCGTCTTCCAAACTTGGTTTCCAATCTGCGCTTTAACGTGCAAGTTTGGGAAGCGGTTTCTGTCAAGCGCGACCAAATCTTGAGCCTCGATGACGTTCACACGTACGTACCATAGCCTTGGGGAGTGGTACACTTTCGAACGAGTATGTGTCGAAGGGACCGAGCTATCAAGAGGGCTAGCCGCATCAGAATGGAAAGCATCGGCAAAGGCCTCGTCGGCTTGTGTGCCCATCCATACAGCAAGCATGATCTCTCCGTTCCTCTTTTCGCCCTTTTTGTCCTCGAGACGATACCATTCTGGAGCCAACGGGCAGTCGGGCGGAACTCGTCTAGGAACATCGTGCAGATCAAACCGGACGACCCCCACGAAATCGTCCTTTATCCTGTCCTTATCTTTAACCACAACTTCCACAACTGATGCTTGCATTCTCTCTTTCAAAAATGTAAACACTGTGCTCCACTCCGGGTTCTGGTTCTTCTCAAAATGCTTCGTGACGCCTTTGTAGTTTCCGAGTTTCACCTCAACGTAAGGATCGAGACTCCCTGTAAGATCCATGGACGGGAGGTCTCGAGCCTTCACAACACGAACGAAGAGGAACTGCATCGGCTCGACCAGATCAAAGAGGCTGGATTTATTCGATCGTCTGCCTTTCCCAGCAAGAACGGGGTACGTTTCCTTAAGCATGAAATCAACAGGACGAGACGACGAGCCTGGATATGTCCGAACAGCTTGAGGCATCGGAGGCTCACCCCTCATTTCATTAACTCTAAATTGAGTTGTCTGAACAGGTGGAGTTGAAAAACGAGGTGGTTGCTCATTAATCGAATCAGCAAGATTATGCAGGGTTCGCCTCGTCCTCGTTCTTGTTCTTCCATTGGACGAGACGACCTCTTCTACTCTCTGAGGAGGAGGCTCGTCTGGAATTGAATGCAAACTCGAATACGAAGAAGAAGAAGGCTCAGGACGAACTAATGAACCATCGGTTATGTACACTTTCAATGCGAGCTCTCCTCTCGATCGTGAGAAAACGCTTGCTTTCTCTAAAGGGTAGTGGAAAACGACAGCATCGGAATAAGCAACGAAGGAAGTACCCGTTATTCGGATCTTTCCAAGCGAAGATCTCGAATTGGTGGTCTTGTTGGTGGTGTAGACGTGCGCTTCGAGAACGAGGTTATGAAGATCGATTGGATTGAGCACGTTGAAATAAAAAGTCTCGTTCCAGAATGGATTTAGATCGTTTTCTTTGACTGTTGTACGGAAGTTCTGGTTATCAAAGTGGAGCTCAACTAGAGCATTTGATGAACCTTGTCCATATTTGGGCAAGAGATTGTGAGCTCGAACAACTTCAACTGCTAGCTTCAGATTGTTCATGGCTCTGTTACTGTAAGAATTCAATGAAGATTAAGGATATGGGTTAAGGTGAATGTAATACAGAATCAAATACATATATGTTCATGTAAGGTTTTAGTTTATCAATTTTAAATTATCTACCTGGATAGAAGGATTAAAATTTTAAATTATCCGGGAAAATGACTAAAATTGAAATAAAAAAGATCAAAATTGATAACGTAAAAACTTATTGGACCGTTTGTGGATTCGGACAAAGTTAGATGATCATTTGTAATTTTTTCTCACATATATGATTAGATGCTATTTCTTCGACATAAATATAATATCACAAACTTTGCTATATTCTTATGAACAAGTTTCATACTGGATTTATTCAGTAATACGGTAATACCACTATTTTTATAAATTAATAACATATCTTTACATACATAAATACGTTGTGTCAGCGTGTGATATTAGTTTATAAGTGTAATAGTATTATTGAATGAATATGATGGTATTACTAAATGAAAATTTCATAGGGGAACATGTTTAGAAAGTACACCAAAAACATATATGCAGACAAATTCTACGTGCCAAAAACTATCTTTATAACCATCAATATAGAAATTAACAAAATAAAAATGGGTACCTGTTTTCTGCTTTTCTTCACAAGTTTTGTCGACCCTAAAAAATGTCCGAGTCAACTCAAATGAACGAGAGAGAGAAAATGCTTATGTGAAGCATTCAAGCTTTGAGTGAATGAATGCATAATGGGGAAATGTCGAGGAAGAAGAAAGAATTAGGAAAAGTATGAAGTAGTCTCATAAAATTGGAGTAATGAAACGTGAAGGGGTGATCAAGAACTAAAGACATGCTTTTTGGGTTTCGAGAATATTAATAATGATGGACAACACAGAGGCTTGGTTGACTTTGTAAGAACTGAACAACCGTTTATAAGTCTAGTCAACCCTTTTTGCACTTGCACTAGTTTAACAACAAATTTGTCACATCATGCTAAACTCTTCCTTATCAACAGTTGGATTCTTGAATTAGAAATGGTGTTTTATGCATTTTCTATTATTAAATAATTCGAGAATATATATATAATGTCATACATGGGCGATACATGATGAGAGATATTGTATGCTTTTAAGGAGAAGTTTAGGAGAAGTTTCATGAAGGAGTTCAAGTAAATACAATTTTTAGTTGTGTTTGATTAACCTTCTTATGTATAGTTTGAAAATCAAATCAAATTATCCAATACTAAATATCCATTTAAGCTCCGTTCAATAAAATTATAAATCAGGTTCTTTAATTTAAACACAATTTTAAATTAATTACTAAATTTAGACTCAATATAAATTAGAGTTCAATTAGAATTTAACCACAACCAACAGTCGATGATTAAACAAACTGAAATAGATTTTTTCTCTGAAAAAAAAACAAACTCAAATAGATTTTCAAAGAAGTTGAACACTAGTATTTGGCTTGATTTGATTTAATTTATCTTTTTGGCGTAACGCTAATCCTACCACATCTTTAAAAAAAATTCATTAATTGCTATACATAGAGGGTTACAGTACCTATGACACTCTTAAATTTGAATAATTGGTATATATAGACCGTCACCGTACATATCTCATTGATAACATCTAGGGTGGACGGTACGGCATATCGAAATTTTTTTCGTCATACCGTTATCGTACCGAAATTTTCGATACCGAAAAATTTCATACCGTTGTCGTACCGAAAATTCGGTATATCAAATTTTCGGTATGCCGATATTACATAATGATACTGCATCGAAATTTCATATATATACCCCAAGATATCTAAATATTTTCCAGATATCTTAGATATATTTTTTTTCGATATACCAAAAATATTTAGGTATACCGAAATATTTTGGTATTTCGGATACCAAAATTTTCTATATTTTAATACTGAATTTATCGTCATCAAATTTTTCGATAAAATAAATATTTTTTAAGATGCGGTAAAGTCATGAGATATCTAAGATTTTTTCGATTTCTCCACCCTTCATCACAAGGCACGCCCAAACAAATATGGGTCGGGCCCCCAATCTCTATTAATTTATCTTTACAAATGCCTAACATAAGAGAAGAGGATAATCCCAATTTTCCTATTACAACACAAAAGATTTTTTTTTTTTTTCTCGAAAACACAACACAAAAGATATAGAGACGTCACATGATATTTATCAAAATAAATATGTATCTCACTCGGTATTGGATCTCACATTGCTAGCCTAAAATGAAAATGACAGGGACATAGTTTTGAGAAATAAATTAATATATAGCATAATTACTGGCCAAAGTAATGAAACAGAAAATGAAACGCCAATGAAATTGCATTACAATATCTGAAACATTGGTATTTGAAAATTGTACTCCATCCCTCCCGCTATAAGTTTTATATTTCTTTTTATTATTTTATTTAAAAAATAATAATAAAATAATAAAAATGAAGGATAATTGTAGGCATTGAGAGAAAGAAAAAAGGTATGTGGAGTAATGAATGGAATAATGAGTGACATTTTTTGTAATATTGTGTGAAAGTAAAAAATTATGAATAGTGTAGTTATTTTTTCTATTTATATAAATAGGAAACTTATTGTAGGTCAAAAGTGAAAAAAGAAAGGGAGACCCAACACAACCTAAAATAATAATTATTATTTTATTATTTATTAATTACATACAATCTATAATTAATATTTATTATATTTAAAATATGTAAAAAATATATTCCCTCAGTTTCGTGATTGTTGCAACACTTATCTTATTTGGACGTCTCAATATTACTACAACACTTCCAAAATGGAAATAACACACAATACTAATACCCTCACAACATCACTTTATTTTCAAAATTGTCACTCAAATCTCTTCTTTATTTCAACTCAAACCCATTAAAAGTCAACATCTTCACTTTTAATTACCCACAACCCATTCTTTATTACACTCAAACTCATTTTTCACTTTTCTCTTTGGTTTGCATGCCGTTTTCAGTGTTGCAGTTTTCTTAGGACGGAGGGATTATATAAAATAAGTTAATATTCTAAATGTATAATTATATTAAGTAAAATAATTAAGAGATAAATGTTAAAAAATAGAGAAAACAGAGGATATCAAATTGTATTTCAAAATATGTCAAGATTGGTGTCTATTTATAGAGAATTGAAAAATATAAATTTTAATATATTTTTTTAATATATATTATCCACAATATTTACAATATACATTTCATTCTAATCTACCAATTAAATAGTGACAGATGACACTACATAATTGGACAACCATGGGCAAACTCTAGGTTGATGCCAAAAAAAAAATGCAACCAGTTGCAATTGTTATTTTAAATTTCCATTTTCTTTATTATTATTTTTTGTCATTTAGCGCCCAACCGGTCGCCCAATTCTACCTATGTGGGTAGTTTTATAGGAATATATGATATGGACATTATTTATTATTATTAGGCTGGGTTTGTTTTGAGATTTAAGTGTGCGGAGCAAGTCAAAGTTTTAGAATTTAAGAATTCAAAATTCTTGATGAATAAGAAATGTATGTGTTTGTTTTAGGATTTGAGTAGTGTGAGATTTAACTTTATGTCAAATCAATATTTAATAGTGATTGATATTGTATTATTATATTATATTGAGAAGAATAATATAGTGTATAAAGTGTGATGTATTGGGAAGAGTAATAATAAGTTTTATATGTATTTATAGGTGTGGATTGAATGTGAAATTTGAAAATCAGATTCTAAATCTCAAACTCATAAGAGATGGGAGCGCAAAACCCTAAGTTCTTCCGTGTGAATCCCAAAACAAACAAATCCTTATTTATTTGGTCTTGTACGCGAAAATATTAAATTGTTCAATACTAAGTACAAATGTACAATACCTATCTTAGGCCCAACGAAAATCCCATCATATATGAACACATTGGGCCATTGGCTCACAAATATATAAACTTATGTGTTTTTAAACACAAATATATTTTAAATTACAATGATGAAAATATTCTCCAACATTGCCGGTTTCGGCCCAAAAATATTGTATCATTGCAGAAAACTTGGGCATACTCTAGCCCAAACAAGACAAAGTCTAGTATGAAAATTTTTCATACACAAAAAAAATTTAATTTATAATTAAATTTTATAATTGGTGAAGGTAAGATAAAATTGAGTGGTTCATGATTCATTTGGCCCAAGTGGTTCATGGTTCACCCGGTCCGTATAAATTATAATTTAGAGTTCATTATTTAGTGTTTAGGGTGTAGATGGTTGATTTATGACAATTTTATAGATTTTCATACATAAATTTTTTAACACTAGACCTACTCCCCAACAAAAATCCTCGCACATGAACACATCAGTATACAAAAAAATAAAAGTATGCGTCTTCTTCAGAATTACTCCCTCCATCCCATTTCAATCTTCACGTTTACTGTTTTCTCGTGTTTTAGCGAGCGAGTTTTTTATTAGTATTTGAAATGATAAAGTAATTTTTAAAGATGCATGCAATAGATGTGAAGTAGATCTATAATACACCTCTTTAAAAATCACTTTATCATTTGAAAAATTAATAAATAACTCGCTCACAAAAGCTCGATAATAAAGTAGGTGTGAAGATTGAAATGAGAAGGAGGGAGTACATTTTAACTCCAAATTCAAGATCAAAATACATTTAAATATTCAGAATTATGAAAGTCAAAATATATTTATACTACATGTTTTTATCTCAAGGAAAAGATTTATTGGACTCTTTTGTGCCACCACGTGTTTTACTATATAAAACATTTAATAAGTATAATCGTAGTAACTATCGTACATTAATATCTAACTATCTATAATATTAGCGTATACAAAAATATTTAAAAAATATTACATTGGCAAACACTAAGTTATAATTACAATATTTATTTGTACGAGTTATTTATTGAATTGAAAAGGGCATTGATTCCTGAAAATAGGGGGAAGCATGGTCCTCCAGTTTTGGCTATAAACACCCTGAAGTATCTCTCGTCCTTTGAATGTTTCTTCAACTTCCACTCCAAAAATCAAGGATCACACTTTGAATTCCTTTTCCCCTTCTTTCCATTTCATCACTTGTCCATTTTTTCACAAGCCTCTGATTCCGCCCGGAGAGCAAAATGGTATGTGATTGCCATTCTTCTTCTGTATTTTGATTCTGCTCATACAATTCCCCTTCAAAATTATATTTCTTCTTAATGTATATGCTATATGGTATAAGTATTGCATGACAACAAATGGTACGACTTCTTCTCATTCATATTCAGATTTCTCCGTGTTTGCGATTCGATTGATTTTCTACATTTGCAGTACGGATAGGTGAAGCGATTGTAACTCTTAGGTTTGTTATTTGCTTGATTTTTCCGTTGGCAGTATTAGAAAGTGATAATTCTACTAAGAAAGACTTTGATCGTCGTATTTAAATTCAGTACTGTGATTAGGTTTCTTATATATGGAATTAGTACATTAGTCTAGATATACATGTGTAATTGTGTGTGTTTGTGTGTGTATGAGCTATTTGATTATTTTGTCATTGCAGTAAGAAAATGTGATCGGAAAATTCAGCGAGTATATCTTGAGTTTTATTGAAGCTGCGCCCCCCTGAGGAGAATTGATTGGAAATTTGATGATCATCTTTAGTTTACGTTGTGTTTTTTAATATGCTTGTTATTTTCTTGATTTGACATTGGTATCACGAAAATATGATAACTTGTTAGCAGGTAGAACTTGATGATTACTGTGGATTAGGTAATGTGATTGTGTTTCTTGTTAAAGACATCATCACATCTACTCAAACACGTGAATATATGTGCGCGTTTATCTATATGTGTGCTTGCTTGAATTTGTCACCGGCATTGTGAGAATTTACTAATTAGCAGGAAAAATTGATGATCACATTTAGAGTATGCAAGTCGTCTCGTGTAGCCTATTACTGTTTTATCACGAGAAGAGTAAATGCATTCAACACTAAACTGCTGATATTCTTGCATTAAAGATCCTCAAGTAAAAACTGAGTAACATATCAGAGAAGTGACCTGAATACAACCTGCCTCTTTGTTCGTGCTAGTAATGCTCGTCTGATTTGATTGGTGTACCTTTAACAGGCAAATTCTTCGTCTGGAATTGCTGTGGACGATGAGTGCAAACTGAAATTTCTGGAGCTGAAATCTAAAAGGAACTACCGATACATAGTGTTCAAAATCGATGATGGATTCCAGCAAGTGACGGTGGAGAAGCTGGGAGGCCAAGGGGAGGGTCACCCTGACTTCAACAACAGCTTGCCTGCTGATGATTGTCGATATGCTGTTTACGACTATGACTACATATCCAATGAAAACTGCCGCAAGAGCAAGATATTCTTCATTGCATGGTAACATTACTAATACTTCATTTGTTCAACATGCAACTATCTGACATACTCATTAATGCATTGATAATAACCATAGGTCCCCCCAAGCGGCCAAGCCTTTATATTATAGGGTGTTTGGTTCAAATTCTTCAATGAGAATCATTGAATAGTGAATTATAATGAGAATGATTGTTATATTGTTAGTGTTTTGCTCTAATCTTGGAATAAGCATGGATAAAATATGACTGTTGGTTAAAGAATAATGGAATGATTGATGAGAATGATTATAGGAGGGGAAATAGATAATCAAAATGGGGCAATGCTTAACTTATTTTGAGTCTCATTACCCTGTACAATTACCATATACTCATTTTCATTACCATTCCCGTTGAAGAATTTTGAACCAAACGCCCCCTTACTTCTTTTTAAGAGTTCAATTCCATTACAAGTTGGGATAGCTCATTGTTCGTCATCAAAATGTTTAACTTTGTCCCTGATGATCTCTCTTGTGTTGTCTACATAAGGCTGATACATTCGATGAATGAGAAAAATATCGAGTACTTATAGAGAAAGGATAGTATTGGCTTCTTCCTTAACGTTAAGATGTTGAAAATTAGTAGCATCATTTAACATAATGGATGGATAATAATTTTGTTAAACGAATTGCGGATTTTCAGGTCACCAGAGTCTGCAAGGGTGAGGACCAAGATGCTGTATGCAAGTTCAAAAGACAGATTCAAGAGGGAGTTGGATGGGATTCAGGTTGAGTTGCAAGCAACTGATGCCAGTGAGATGAGCATGGACATCTTCAAGGAAAGGGTTTATTGAATTTTTCTTAGCACATCTCTTTTTTTATTTTAAGAATTTTATTTTCTTGGACCTTTCTCATGTCAACTGAGGCCCGGTGATTTCATATTTTAGATGGTTGTTTGAATTCATTATTTCTTTTAAATTTGAGATGTTTTGACAGGATATTCATGTATTAAGTTAAGTGCATACTCTGTGCTGTTTTGTTTAATCTAAGGAAAATTCTTCACTTTCTTTGGAGATTTTCTTTTACGCGTTATATTGTTATTATCCTATATTTTTCCATGTTATTCAAGAGGACTTGTGTCGAAAGAATTCAGGTTATAGAGTAAGAATTCAGGTTACTTTTACTCATCAAGGTTTTACTCGATCTAAGAAGTAATGTTTTTAATAAGAAATATTGTTTTTAAATGTACTGTGATGAATTTCCTCACAATGTTTTTTTTTTTTTAAATATCAAATTATGACTCAAATCCATAATCTTAAAGTCATAGACTCGTAAGTGATGTTGAAATGATATATTCCACTTCGTCCAGACTATTTAAATCAAAATTTTAACATTGGTTCAAATTTTCAGTAAAAATGTAAATGAGAATTATTGACTGAAGGAAAAAAAAAGAGAGAGAGTTAATTATATATTTATTATTTTAACAAATGAATGGTAGATTACTAGATTCGGAGTGTATAATTCCATATTAAAAAAAAATCCCAAAGGCCCAATAGCCGAATAATTTTGTGCTTTCCCAATTGTCTTGAGAATTGGGCCAAGTTTTGTCAACATGAGTAAATTTATGTTGAGTTTTTTTTTCTTTTCAAAAGTCAATATAACTACATCTTTTCTCTCAATTTATCCATCATAGACTCGCAGTAGACGTCGGGTCGAACTAAATAAATCTGAAGTTGAAATATATAAATAATGTGTCGAATTAATTTATCTATATAAATTTGCTTTAATTCTTTATAAAATCAAAGATAAGACCCTAAAAAGAGTTTAAAAAATAATGAATTTTGGTGACCAATTATTTCACCTTTTTTTTTTACTTTATCAGCCTATTCTCAATCTGAATTACTTTTAATTGAATATAATCAATCGCATCAATATTAATCCAATAATTTCACCTTTTTTGGTACTTTATCAGCCTTTTTTGGTACCTTTAGTGACTTTTTAATACAAAATATTTTCATTTCAATCGCATCAATATTAAGTTATTATTCGTTACATCCTATTCTGAAATTACTAAAATTATTTTTGAAAAATATTTTTAATTTCCTTTCATTATCTCTAATTTTTTCTCTCAATTTTACAATAGTACTCTCCTCTCGAGTGTCAACGTACGTGCAGACACACAAGTGGTTGGTCAATTTTTCGCAGGCCACCCATTTATATTTCTAAAAATAGGACCCAATTCTTATGTTAATATCCTCCAATGCATGCCTCTTCACAAATTTTGTTCATTTTATTTTTCCGTTAAGTAATTAATTAGTTGGCCATCGGAGAGGAGAGGTGCATATACAATATAATGGCGGAGCCGGCGAACCACCATGATGTACCGGTTGCTCCGCCACATCCCGACGCCGCTGATGCCAAAGCTCTCACAAGTAATTCAATTTAATTTCTTCATTTTTATTCTTGCATTACATTACATTGATTTTTTTTAATACATAAAAAATTTAAGGATGACGACGAATTTTGCATGAACAAGCTCAACCGTAATATTGATCCACGAAATATATTTATCTGAATTGTATTAATTATCATTCATAATTTCTGCACAATCCAAATATTGTTGGTTTCGATCGACATGTTTCGCAATTTGCTTATACGTAGATATTCCAATTCCATGTATTTCAAAGGATTAATATATAGTGCTAAGTATAAATTATATTAATTGATGCTCCACCTATAAATATTGATAATTAATTAATTCTAGTAATTTCGTTGTTGATAGATGTCGCCGAATTTGATTCAAAGCCCAGCTCACCGGTTGTCAAAGATGTCAAAGGCACGTCAACTTCTTATATATATATATATATATCATAAATTTATGTTTCTATAGACAGAAATTAGTCACTAGTACAATTTTATTATTATGTATGTCTAATAATCCCAAGTAATAAATTAATTATTTGATTTTGTGTTTGGCGATTGCGAATTTGAATTAGGATGATTAAGTAATTAAGTGTGTAAATTATTACAGATGTTGCTCTTGCGAAGCTAGAGCACGAGAAGAAGCTATCTTATATCAAAGCTTGGGAAGAGAGCGAAAAAACCAAAGCTGATAACAGGTCAAATTTCTTTAATTCGTTTATGTTATTCCCCTAATATATTATTTCTTGATAAACCAAACATTCTAAATGTTACATTCTCTTATTCATGTGGGGCTGCACCGGGCTCCAGCATAGTGCAAACCCCCACTAATCTATTATATATTTATGTGTAATATGTGAATAAATTTCAATACAAATCTAAACCCAGCCCAATATTATTTCATATTTATATTTAATTTTCAATCGCCAACTAAAAATTAAAGTTCATTCCCACACTTTTTGTTCAGTTATTAAATTAAGATATAATATTTGACTTGAGCTTAATATAATTTTTTTTTTCCTAATTCTTTCGTGTCTTTTTTTTTCCTTTTCCTTATCAAAACTTAATTATTGACATTAAGAATTTCATTTACAACAAAAATTTTACTTTATTGTAAGTTTGGATGTGTTTTCTTGAGGCAAACCTCACACCCAAATATTTAAAGTACAATCATCTAAATATTAGTCTTTTTTTTTTGAAGAATGGGTATGAGTAATTGATTTTTTATTTGTTATATATTATGATAATGGTTATTGTTTGGTCACTTTAATATTAGAAAAAAGAAAATAAAAAATATAATAAAATATTAATATGAGTTATATTAGATATTCTTTTTAATTGATTAATATTTCTTGGAATGATTAAATACAAATATTGAGAATATAAGTTGTATAATTTTATTTAACTATATATTATTTATTAATAAAAAATGAATGTATTTTACAAGTGAACACCAATCTTTTGAAATATATTTTATTAAATATAGATAAATTCAAACTTAATTACTAATGAATTTTATGTTTCGAAGACTCATATCTAAATTAATATATTAAAAAAAATGTTATAGATAAATATAAAATTTTAATTCGACGAGACTTCAAATTATTCCAGCTTACCCCACTGTTATATCCTAGATCTGTCCGTGCTCTTATTAATCCTAAGCTGTATATTTTATTAAATTCTGTTGTTGGAATTGAACAAAGCAGGGCCCAAAAGAGGCAATCCAAAATTACTTCATGGGAAAACAGCAAGAAGGCTTCATTGGAACTCCAGCTTAAAAAAATGCAGGTATATATGAATATGGAATCTTAATCACTAGTTCCTTTTACAATCTACAACCAGAAATGCAGTACTATAGTTTTCGGACCAAATTACTAACATTATGTATGATCGATATTTTTTTTTTTAAATATTGAAAAGAAAAATAATTTGAATTACTAACGTTTGGAGTGTATTAATTTTTCACTGAACAGTATTATCTGTTTTTGCTGAAAAGTATTAGTTGATTATATTGAACAGTATCAGTTGTGCACTTTATGTTATAGTAATGGAGATGATAATATAATAATATGTTGTTAGGAACAACTGGAAAGGAGAAAGGCGAAATGCGCGGAAAAAATAAAAAACAAGGAAGCGTTGATTCACAAGCAGGCGGAAGAGAAGAGAGCAACGGTTGAAGCTAGAAAGGGAGAAGATTTTCTGCAAGCTGAAGAAATGGCTGCAAAATATCGCGCCTCCGGCCAAGTTCCTAAGTCGGGATTCAAGATATTCGGGCTATAAAATAAATGCTCCATCATCTAGTTTTTAGTGTTGTTTAGTATCATGTTTTATTGCAACATTAAGTTGAGTTCTCTCTGTTATATTTAAAACATGGGAGCTGCTTAAAAACTTCGTTTCTGTATAACATTATCATGCCATCTTATAAGCTGTTGAATTAATATTTAAGAATTTAGAGCTAGGACTGTAAATGAGTCGAGACATACAATTGTTCAAGCTTGTTCGAAATGTTATCAAGCTTTGAAATTTATGTTTAAGCCCGTTTCATCTTTTTTTTTTCCTTCCTTATTGAGATCAAGTCGAGCTTCAGACTTTACCGAACATAAATGTATGTAGCTTGTTTGATATTAAACAAACAATCTCGAATTGAGTATCGAATAGGATCCCATTCTTGCTTAGTTAGATAATAACAAGGTGCATTGATGAGGCCTGAAATCTTGCTAGAAATTAAGCACATCATACATAATGGAAGGAGTTTTTTAGAAAAAATTGAGAGGATATAAGCCATAAGAATCAGGTTGGCCTAAGAAGCTCATATCATTGTTGGTGTGGAAATCCAAGAGCAGCCGCAACGCGGATTCTTCGGACGAATCCTCGTGTATATCATTGGAGCTGCACGAATCCGAAGGTGGACAGGCGTCTTCGATTTTGGTAGTGATTTCTGATGACAAGGTGCTGCAGCATTTTGTGGAAGTTGATGGGCTTTGTGAAGCACCTTTCGGTGGTGGCAAATTGTTGTTGTGATCCAGCTTCCGAAAGGCTTCCCCAACTTGGGAGTTCCAGAGGCGTAGGAAAAAGTCGCCCTCAAGGGAGGAGGATGATGGCATTGAGTTGGAATGACGAGCCGGAGCGCGGTCCAGGGGGGACGAGCAGGGCTCGTGCGTTTGCGGGTCGATGCCCATTTGGAGGAGCTGTTTTTTGAGGTGAGTGTTCCAGAGGTTCTTGATCTCGTTGTCCGTTCTTCCTGGCAATTGAGATGCTATTGCAGCCCACCTGATTTGAGAAACAATTTTTGAAATGTTTTAAAAAATAATGTTGTTTGGGTTTATACAAGTTTTTTTTGTTTAAATAGTTACCTGTTTCCGAGAATGGCGTGGAGCTGTATGACGAGCTTCTTTTCGTCGGTAGTGAAGGGGCCTCGTCTGATGTCCGGCCTTAGATAGTTGGTCCAACGGAGACGACAACTCTTCCCACATCGAAGAAGCCCTGTGTAAAAACAAAGAGAGAAAAAATTGATCTTTCAAGAAACATGTTTTAAAAGATCATTGCAATCTATATATATTATGCACATTGCTAGTGTTTTACACTAAGGCCTCTTCTCCTATACAAATCCTTCCTTTTCTTGAGTTTTTTTACTACAAAATAAGTTAACAATCTGAAGTAAATCAGCATAACATATTGCAAGAAATAGTATTACCTGCAAGTCTAGGAAGAGAACGCCAGCTTCCATGGCCATGATTGTTGATATAGGCCACCAGTTTGTCATCTTCTTCACGAGTCCATGGCCCCTTTTTCAACCCCTTTTTATCACAACATGGTGCTCTTCCCATCAAGAATTTAATTATTAATTTCAAACAAAGTTCAAAGAAAAAAGGTTTGTTTAACTTCTAAACTTCAAACATGAACAACACTAAGTAATGAAAGTCCAAATCTTGAAGCTTCAAATTAAGGAGAAATTCACACACAAACAAAGAAAGGACCAGATCAGTATTCAAATGGAGATTTTGGAGAGTTGTGAATCTTGAAACATAAATGCGAAAAGACAACACAAAAAAGAAAAGCACTTCAGAGAAACGAAACAAGCACAGTGGCGTCGCCTTACTTATGCCTGCATTCAATGCTTCCTACTTCCACTCATTATATAGAATTTCAGACCACTGAATTAATAATAATACTACTAGCTAGTAACATTTACTCTCTTTTTTTTTAATGAAAATTCCAAAAATAGTGCAATTATTTTCATCAACTTGGACGAGGATAAATTGAATGAATGATTTCGTAGCACAAGCAGATTAATTCGTATATTTATTGCTTCCCTCCCCCTCAGGGTGCTCCTTAATTTTTTTCTGCCACATTCTCTCTATATCTCCACACATATGACAATATCCATATATTTCGACATAATTTTAATTTGATTTATCCTTGACTAATATATTGAGCCATAATTATACTGTGCAACTGATGTATTTTTTTACTTTTTTTAACTAAAAAAATTCAACCAAACTGCTTATTTTTTCGCAAATTACAGAAAAAATAAGTCAAAAAGTAACGAAAATTATTGATTGTATATTACAGAAAAAACTTTATTTTTCGTCCTTATCTTAATTAATTGTTGGTTTAGTTTATGCATGGCGAAAGGGGGTTGAGAATGCTAGAAGTGTTCAGCTAAGAACTAACATTTTCTTTTGTATGTATTAATAATTTTTTATACAAATTAATACTTCTCATTATTTATTTTTTTATGAATAACTCAAACTTTAATTAAAATTGACTCAAAAATGCATCAATTGCACTTTGCTTATAAATTTTTGCCACTATATTTTGATATGATGTATGTGTCGGTTGGTCACTGACTCACTGGCTAAGACTACAGATAATTGAGCTCAAAAGCTAAAGTTTTTAAAAAAAATATATATAAGAGTTATTAATAAAAGATAAGCATCAAACGTTCAAGAAATATGTCAACTGATGATATATATCCCATTAATAGTATGTTAGTAAGAATAATCTAGTTTAGTAAAAGAGTAAAAAAGGAATATATGTTGTATGTTCACCCTTTGGAAGAGATAAGTTTTAGGTGTGAGAGAACAAAAATGGTGATGATGATATTTTCAAAATTCGTGCCCAAACACAAGATGGCTAATTTAATTACTAGCTCTACTGTTTGTGAATGAGGAGTAAATGCTATGAAAGATATGTTTTATTTTTTTTGAAAAGTGAGTAAATGCTATGAAAGATAAAGAAAGAGTCACCACACAACATGCAAGATGATCAGATGCATTCAAGATGCAGTATTCTGCAATTAATGTATTCAATGTTGCTCTGTGTTTTTACACCTATACACCCACATGCACCATATACATATTCTCACACATACATATATATATCTAAAGCAGTAGTTGCGATGATAGAGATATATGCATGGAAAATGCAATAAACTAACATCCTTTTACCTTGTCATTTGTCTTTTAATTCAATTTTCAAATATGCTCACTCCCACTCTCTGCATTCAAGTTTTTGAAAAGTCTCATTGCTTGCCGCTGGCATATTTTTTTTTAAATACACTTTCTTCAATTAATGAGCCATGAATTGCTTCTTTATTAAACATTCTTTATTCCTTATTTGATATTCTTATTCGTCTTTTTTTTTTTTTTTTGGCTATTAATTGTGGAAGATATTAATAGTGTTTGTTTATTTGCATGCACATTAATTGTATGTATAATAAACATGTCATGTTTTATTTAGTATGTACTCGATGTGCAATCGAGTCACGCATGCTGAATTTATTGGCGGAACGATTGAAAAATGTATGGTTCTAAACTTGGTCAGTTTTGAAGTTAACTTGTGGCTAAAGCTCAATTACCTCATTTCGATTACTTTTTATTTAATTCAAGCAAACTACTTGTATAAATTTGTATTGTATATTTTTTATTTAACGGACTTGTATCGTATTATATATTCTTATATTATAATTTGAAACAAAATTGAGAGATATTGAACATGTCAAAACTTGTGTATATTCTTATGAGTTACTATATTAATTTAAAATTAGCAGTTTTCTCTATTTGAATTACACATTGAATTTGTCAAAAACGAAATGCATAGTATAATTGATAAAAATTGCATGACACGTTCACACTAATCTCATTTACTATATTATATGACTATATGACTTATAATGTTCCAACTCAATTATATTTCACAGAAAAATATCGTCCAAATGCTTGAGGGAGACTATTTCACACAAGAATTTCAGGCTAATTTAACTCAGTTAAGCAAATTGACACGACTAGATTTCTGCAAGTATCGTCCTTAATCCTTAAAAATAAAAGTATAATCCAGATTAGTTGCTCTGAAACTCAAATTTTACAACAATCAAATCCAAAACAAAACTGAAAGCCAAAATCACAACTCACAAATGAAAGTACAAAAAGCCGATCCAGACAAATTTGGAGCTATGGCATCTAATATACAAAAATCCATTCAAATAAATGTATGGAGTATATTCTTTCCCTAAAGGCAATCATTCACCTCCTTCGATTTTCCTTTAAACACAAAACACCATGTAAAAAGAATACAATAAAGTTTTAGGTCGAAATGCCCAAATTAGATCAAGGATTAATTTTTCAAATCCATTTAACGTTTTACTGTAAATAGCACGAGATTGTAATGAATCAATGAAAAGTCAAGATTCTAGCACAGTAGTTTTATCTACATCACAAATTTCGAAAATTAAATGCCGTGGCGCAGAACATCAAATCCAGTAACTCCAAAAAATCATGTACCTTTGACTCTATTTGAGAAGTAAGGTGGTGTTTGGTTGAAAGTATATTTGAAAATGAGGTGAATATCAAAATTAGCATGCATTTAAAATTATGCTACTATAATTTTAATTTCCAAAATCGAAAAAATATGTCCTACCCCATCACCCATATAACAGATACCGCCCATTCCTCGTTGAAATACCAAACATCCCCATAGATTCCAAATATAACCTATCACACCTCATCGCCCATATTACAGATATGGGACATTCCTCGTTGAATTACCAAACATCCCCTTAGACTAACATGTAATGCATCAGGTGCAATATTCATATTTTATTTAACTTTGACAATTTGCAGAAAAGGGTTTGTCTGAATGCACTCAAGAGAGAAAACAAAATAAAAAAGATGTAAGAAAGAAAAAACGCTTAGTCCACGCCTGTGTAGCATTTACTGAAAACACGTCTTTTTGTCAGGTTGTCTCCGGCCGACACCATATGGGCCCCACCGTTTCTCTAGTTGTCATCAATCTAAAACCATTTTATTTACCTCACTTCAATAATTTGATTTCACCATTGCAAAATATATATATATATAAACATTTTTTTTTATGGATTTGACAGCTGATAGCTTCGCTCACATGTATAAAACAAAAAGAGGCTCAACTGACCAGACCATATTAAATGAAAGTATGTGCAACATATACGAATCCCAAATGCATCAAGATTTAAGATATTCAAAATGGTTTTTCTTATAAAAAATCAAGACCCAAACATAGTCCCTGCTTATGATGCTTTTTGGATCCTACACCGGAGTTCTTTTTACAACATTTGCACACACTCAAACGCATAAAAATGTGGATGTGTGTAAATGTGGTAAAAAAACCTCTCCAGTCCCCAGTGGGTGCACCAAGTGTAGGGTAAACAGGTAACTTACGATCAAACAAATAGCAGAATTCATTGCATATAATCAGCTTTAATGTGGATTTAGAGAACAAGCGAATCATGAGCCTAAAAACAAGTTCACACTTCAATAACAAGCAAAAAGTTAAAGCATGCAGTGACCAAAATGTGCACAGTAGAGAGATATATAGTCCTAATATCACGAAGAGTCCAGTAGCAACCTTTTCCTTGCACGGCCAGAACCCAGAAGCAGCGTCTCACCTAATACATAGAGTAAAGAAAAACTGTTTTTTCCCTAATTAAACTCAAAATTACAAAGCATCGAAGAATTTTTTTTTTCTTTTGGGAGGAGGGCGTATGTGTTTTTTTTGTTTTTTTTTTTTATTTGGGGGGGTTATAGAAGAACTTACAGAAATTAGGAATTGGCTTAGTCTAATCTTAACAGAGAATAAGAAAAGTCATACGCCTAAAGCACTAGAGATATAATTCTCAAAGTAATATGAATGATACCAAGGGCCAGGGGATTGCTCAATATCTTTGGAAATTCTGGCATCGTCCACCTCATTAGTGAAATACAAAGCCTTTTCATCATCAAGACCATTTTATAGTCACCATAGATCACTGACAGTATATTGTTTGATCTATATGCGGAGGGATCTGTTTTATCTCTGTCCCTAGTTCTTGTTCAATTCTATACCTGAAAGGAGACGGGAAGTGGAGATGAAAAATAATGAATGACCCCATGAAAAAATATTATAGTAAGCTGAAGGATGAGATGCATACAGATTGAAGCGGTCCTCAAAGGTGATCAGATTAACAGCTAAACCCAGGTGTCCAAATCTTCCGGAACGACCAACCTTCACAAAACATGAACTATATTACAATCAGGAAAATAAGAACATTAATGTGCGCCTAAAATCTAAGCACATACCCTGTGCAAGTATGTCTCTGAATTCTTGGGAAAATCAAAATTGATAACAACATTGACTGCTTGGATATCAATCCCTCTGGTAAACAGATCTGCAATTTTATTGTAAGATAAAAGGAAAGAAGACTCAATATGATAGCCATAAACTATTATTTAAAAAAAAACACCGACAGAATAGTACGGATGAGATGACAATCAAAAGATGAGGCCGAAGGCCAAAACCCTGGTAGCCATTTCTATTTATTAGCAATAACACATTCAAGACAGCATCCCATTCAAAACTATAGAGTTTGGATTTTAGTTTTAAAAATATATAGCATATGAAACAAATCCTCAAGAAGGTACTAACTATGTGTATGTGTGTGTTTGTTCATATATAGGGAAAGATCTTTTAAGGCTTAGCATTCAGCTTCAAATGGACAAAACTATTGATCTTTCTCCATTGTAGGGTCTGCTCCTGTGTTAGGACTTGATACAATGTATTGTCAATAAACCCATGCCAAATCCAGTAAGAGCAAGGGCAATACATTATACAATGTATTGTCAATAAAATCATTTTAGGAGGCTCTCAGTCAATGATCCTCGAAATCCCAGTTCATACAATCTAAGACTGACTTTCCCAACCTATCATTGGACCTAAACAAGAAAAAAGTTTATTGACCAAAGTTTCATACCTATACACCTATTATTTTCTGTGAATCATTACAATCGAGACCCATCACCAGAATCAATAAGATAAATAAGATTTTTCCACCCATAAAAATGAACAGAAACAGAATGAGAAAACATCATAGCATGGGAAGATGCCCAAAAAGCATACCTGTGCAGACAAGATTCCGGCATGCACCATTACGGAAGTCATGAAATACTCTGTTGCGATGATCTTGAAGCATCTTAGCATGAATGTAGAAGCAAGAGTAGCCAAGTTCAGTGATTTTCTTGGCGAGAAGTTCCACTCGATTCACAGAATTGCAGAAAATAATAGACTGGTTTATTTGAAGCTGAAAACAGAGATAATAGATATATCAAACCAGAGATGGTAAAATAAATTTACGATCTGCAAAGAACGTAGATAATTTGTCGTTATTTGTGAACCTTAGAGAAAAGGGTGTTGAGGCAGTGAACTTTCTGTCTTTCTTCAACAAAAGCATAAAACTGGGTTATACCCTTGAGTGTAAGCTCATCCATAAGGTTGATGATATAGGGCTTTCTTAAAAATCGATCTTTGAAATCTTTTACTGTAACAGGAAATGTAGCCGAGAACATAAGGATCTGACGATTTCTAGGCGTAAATTGAATTAACTGCTCAATAGAAGGTTGAAACTCTGGCGACAAAAGCTTATCAGCCTGAGAAACATAATAAAATAAGGTCATTATTATCCCACTTTATAACATGGTTATAGGAATCAATGCCACATTGTTCTCAAAGTCTGAATGAGACAGGACATACAGGAAACTAAAATAATCATGCAGAAAGCCAAAACAAGCAATCAACAGAAGCCAGACAAAAGCTTATCAGCCTGAGAAACATAATAAAATGCCATTCAGACTTTGGCGACAAAAGCTTATCAACTCTGGCGACAAAAGCTTATCAGCCTGAGAAACATAATAAAATAAGGTCATTATTATCCCACTTTATAACATGGTTATAGGAATCAATGCCACATTGTTCTCAAAGTCTGAATGAGACAGGACATACAGGAAACTAAAATACTCATGCAGAAAGCCAAAACAAGCAACCAACAGAAGCCAGACATAAATTCTACCACCACTAACAGAGAGGTGTTACCATTCAAATAATTTTATATATAAATTCATATACGCATGCACATCAGCATACATAACAAGATATTTAAGACAAGAACACTGCAAGTAGCGACAATATAGCCATGATTAGATATTCAGAGATTAATACATGACAAATTCAACAAAATATTGTGTTCTAATGCCCCAAACCCGTAACATACAGGATAAGGATACAAGAAGTGAAATAGTAAGAGAGAAATCATAATTATCTCATATCCTCAAAACTCTACAAACAAAATGAGAAATGCATTCAAGAATCCTCATACCTCATCCATTACAAGCATACAACACTCATTCAGAACACAAACATTCTTGTTGGCTAGATCAAGAATTCTCCCAGGTGTCCCAACAACTAAATGAACTGGTTGATAAAGGCGCATTATGTCGTCTCTTAAGCTAGTTCCACCAGTAGTAGCCATGACTTGAATTTTTAAATGCTTCCCAAGTTCTTTGCAAACTTGTGAAGTTTGAAGAGCCAATTCTCTTGTTGGTACAAGAATAACAGCTGCAAAAATGCATATGCAAAGACACCGGATTAGCCTAAAATAGTTAAACAAGTACAGCCAAAGAACACATATTGATGCTTGTCTTTTTGTAACTGAAAGTTGTGCTCATTGAATAATAAGTACAGAGTCAATGTTAAAAATGGATAGGATGGTTAGAAAACCAGAGTAAATGGCACTTTGTGCAAATTGCCTCAAAGGCATCGCCATATTTACCCCATGATGACCAATCAAGTGTTATCATGGGCCAAGACTGAAGTCATAACTTATATTCTCATCAATCATTTTATATATCTATAGAATACCATGAAATAATGTCAACAGTCAACACGAACACAATAATACTATCAGACAAACAAGTGGACAACCGAGCATTTAATCCCAAATAATTGGGGTAGGCTAAATGAACCAATAAATGAATCACGTTGGAACTCATGCACGAATTAATCTTCTCCAAACACGATAATACTACCACCAACAATTATCTTGACCCGACAGAATCGATACCCTAGCAGGTAAACATAGGTCTGTTTCTCCTAAGAAGTTCAAACATCTTATGTAATGCAGGAATCTTCAAATGATGATTCAAACCTTGTATAGCGTTTCTATCTGGATCAATTTTCTCCAAGACCGGAATGCAGAAGGCAGCAGTTTTTCCAGTTCCATTTTTGGCCCTAGCCAATATATCGCTTCCAGTGAGAGCAATTGGGATACTCTCTTCCTGGATTGGAGATGGTCTCTCAAAACCCTTCTCATATATTCCCATAAGCAGTTCACGTTTCAAAAAGTAGTCTTCAAATTCATTTCCTTTGGTTGCTGTAACATCCTGCAGGACGAATACATTTAGCAGTTAGGCCACTAGTTTCTTCAGATATTGTGTATTTCTACAAATGGCAATATATATGAAATTATACAAATTATCTAAAATCTAATAGCCCATTTATGTGCTAAAAAACAATGTCATAACACCTGTTAGGGTATATAATAACAAGCTTACAGTGAGCCAATCTACTTACGAGGGTTTCAATAAAAATATAAGATCCATCAAACCACAAATAACTGACAATGCAGTTGTGAGTGCAGCATGTAAATGATTTAGTAGATTCCAGGTCTTCAGTAACTGCAAGCTACTAATTTCACTTAATTTCTTCAGATTCATTGTAAAATTTTGTCATCAACTCACAAACAAGGGAACAGTTCCGTATATGATAGATGTCAGTCACAGCACAATTGAGTAAAAGGTGGCTAATTTTCATCATGCAAAGCCCACCTGGCCACTGGGCTCCTCATTTGAGTGGGAGACCCAGGTTCGATTCCCTTTGGGAACGAATTTGGAGTTATAGGAGTTATAAGGTGGATTGATGATTTCGTGGAGTATTTAGGTGCTTGGTGTACTAACTACTAACTTTGCCCGATCAAAAAAAAAAAAGAAAAGTGATCAATCAGGATAAATAACATGTCCATGAATAACACATACATAGGTTGCCAGAAACTCAAAAATTGAATCAGGTTATTACTTCTCACAGCCACCTAAGCAAGGTGCTTCTTTTAACCATAAATAATAGTCAATCCAGCTGACATATGTATTGTGTAATAAATCAAATATGTTCTATAGAGCATGGACAAGAGGCACGACAGAAAGGACAAAGAGGCATTATCCAGGCAGGAATTGAGTTGAATCTTATCAAACGCTTACAATTCCAGTGGCACTTGGTTAAAAGTTCTTCAGTAGGAATGAGAATGAGTTCAGGGTAGTTATGATGGTTAAGAAGAACAAAAGATGACCAATCTACAACCTTCTCCTCCTAAATAAGTTAATCATTACCCCATTTTGATTACCTATCTCCCCTCCTATAATCATTTCTCCTCCTCAATCCACTATTTCTCAACCAAACTAACAAAGTAATTACCACTAGGACAACCCTTACTCCAACATATCCCTTTCATTACGGGGCATAGAGGGAAAAGAGATTTTCATTACCATTGAAGAATTTGAACCAAGCACCAATTAGGCATTGATATTCCTAATGTATTACTTTCAGTTGTGGTGTCTAAGAGATAACAATATGCAAAATGCTGGATTTTTTGACAAATTGACCATATTAACCACAACAATTAAACCTGAAATTTAAGATGAGTAAAAAAATTCCCAAATTTAGCAATAAACTAAACAAAAAATAAAATGAAGTTTGGCTACATAACTGATGAAAACGGAAACCATTAAAAATCTAACCTCAGTTCTGTAACGGTTGTCCTGCGGTGGTAATTTTAAGCCTGCCTTCCAATCTTGTGAACTGGTGAAGAAGAAAAGTAATGACAATCAAGTGCCAATTATGCTTAAACCCATATACACCATATAGTAAGGAAGTGGGGAAAAGAAGAAGAGTGCACCATTTTTTTGGTGAAGTTCAATTGTATAAAAAGGAAAACAGTGTGAATAAAAAGTGTAGCAAATACTGCTGCACGACACATGAGTAAATAGAAAAAAGACAACAAGAGTTCCATTGTCATTGCAGATCACACTATTTAACATGTTAAAGGACTTTCTGGAACCAATTACAACAATACTAATTTTGTATGATTTTTTAAAGTTTCAGCAGTCCACAGCAAAAATGCACCAAAGAGCTGGTTGAGGTCGGAAAAGGATGCATCCTAACAATCAAACAAAAGATACATCCTTCAAAAGAGCTATCAAACAAAAATAACTATATAGTTGCAAAAATTACTTTTCGAGCTCCCCACACAAATCATCAAATAACAAGGACGGTCCTCCAAATAACAGGTTGGATCTGAACAGAACAACATTAACAAACTCCAACCATGTAAAATATGCCAAATGGAGCCAATAACTTAAAGGTAGTTCCTGATGTAACCTTCCTCTCTATTATAACAGGGTTACCAACAATTTGACATGCCAAAGCAACTACAGTTCTGATGCTAACATTGCGAGCCAATTTACAACTTAGCTACACGAAGCTCTGTGTATTAACTTTGTTTTTTAATCAACACTATATCTTGAATTTCCCAGATGTTTAATGGAATAATACAGCTAGTTCATTATTACATCACCTAGATCCTCAATGCTTAAAGTCCAGGTGATGCACAATTGATATACATTACATCCATATTACATAAGAAAAATGAATGAAGTCCCGAGGTTCAATGGGGCAATACAACTAGTCGATATTAAACGAATATATTACAAAAAAAAAGAAGAAATCAATTTATTTAGTCCCCTAGGGGTAAGGTACAACTTAAAAAGGTACCAAGAACGAGGGACACTAACCTAGAGTCAATGGCTTCCGATTGTACAGTCTTTTCAACCACGTCGACGGTTGAATCAGCGGATGGCAACTGATTTCTTCGCAGCCATTGCTGTTGCTGAGGATTCTGAAACAATTGCTGATTCTGATTGCCAGGCGCTGGACTCCTCTGTACATACTGCGCCGTGGGATTTCTTGGTTGAAATATAGGGTTTGGTCCAGCATTCGGTCTCATTCCGCCGCCTCCACCTCTGCCGCCGCCCATCCCTGGCGGTGGATACCTCGCTCTCGAACTCATCAAAATTACCACGGCCCTTGCAGAAACTTACAACGAATAACAAATTGCCTAAATTCTACGCGTCTAAACCAATTTTTACAAACGAGAGGGCTACAATTTGAAGGTACGGAACGATTGCAATTATAGAAATCTTAGAAAACGGCGTTGGGTATGATGAATAAAATCTGGAAGCTAATTTTGAGGATTTTTTTTCAAGCAAAGTGAACGTTGAAGAGAGAGATGGGTAGTGTGCGAAGATGACAACAGTTCTAGGGCGCACTATAAATAAGTGAGATTTATTTTAATATCATAAATAAATTACATTAAATTCTGGAATTCGTGTGTGTATATAGTATAATAAACGGAAAAACTGCATGTTTTAATTTTAAAAATTATATTGCACTTCCTATGTATATAAATCATAGTTTTTTTAATTTATTACCTATAACATTTTAGATTTCTTCAGCAAAATTAAAGGCAAGGTGTCTTCGGGTGCACCGTGCACTCATAGTGTATTTTAGAAGCGTGCAAATTGTTATGCTGAATAGTGCGACTTATTTATACAAAAAAGTGCAACTGTTAATATGAGAACATAGTTGCATGCTTCTATTTGTAATAATTGCACGTTTATATTTTATATAATTGCACGCTTTTAAAATGCACTATGAGTGCACGGTGCACCCGGGTGCACATGAGACCCACTTAAAATTAAAACACTTTAGATTTCTAATAATTTTTTCGACTACAATCTTATCCTCCGGCCTAATCTTAAAAATAAAATGGCAATGCAAAGTTCTATTTGCTTTAATTAATAATCATTTAAGTTAAAATTTTGTCTAAGCCAAATACTAATTTTACCATAATTAATTAAACAATATAGCTCAAATTTTATAATAAAAATAATAAAACAAAATTTTGCAAAATAATAATGTGAAATTTATTTATGGTGAAACTAATTCCTTTTAGTTATATTCTCTATTTTATTTATGGTGAAACTAATTTCTTTTAGTTATATTCTCTATTTCACTAAACATTATCATTTGTTTTTACTAAACCTTAATATTATTTATTTTAATTAAATAATATTCATCGTTTTCATAGTATAAAGTTGGTACAAGACTACAAGTGAAATAGTTCAATAAAAACAAGCTCAATGAAAATCATTAACACTAATCAATTAATATTGTTTAGTGTAAACGATTGATATTGTTCTATAAAAATAATTAATCTATTTAGTTAAAACAAGTAATACTCCATCCGTCTAATCTTTATTTACTTTTATAATTTTATACTCTCAAACAAACCTCTTACGAATATATCTGAATTGCATCTCATTTCATTAACATTTACACACAAAATTATCTACTTTTTGTTTTATTCTCTAGACAGGAGGATTAAGTTGGTGTTTGCAAAAATTTATGGTTTTAAAAAAGTGATTAAAATTAGTGGTTATGGAAAAAATGATTAGTAGTAGAAGATGATAGCGTTTGTAAGAGAATTCAAAAAAAAAAGTTGATAGTGTTTGTAAAAAAAATTAAAAGTTAAAAAAAAAATATACTAATAAGCTACTAAAAACACATTTTTTAAGCTTATAACTTATAGCTTATTAGAGTTTATTTAAGCTACTAAAAGAGAAATAAAATACTCAAAATTACTTTTACACACAATTTTAGGTGACTATAATCATTTATAATTTTTTAAAAAAAACCCCTAAATCACCCTCAATAAAAAACAACTTTAACACTTTCAATAAAATAAATAATTATCTCATTAAAATTTGTGTCATTTTAACTTGAATAATAATAAACGGAACAAAGGGAGTACTATTTAGTGAAATATGAGATCTTATAACTGTACAAAAATTGAAGTAGAAAATGAGAAGACAATCTTTATTGAAACAAGGGCAATCTCACTTGATTTTGTTTGTGCAGTGATTAAAAATAAAATTAGTAGGTGAAAAAAATAAATTGAATTTATGTCTCACAAAAAATACAAGTTTCTCCAGTATGAAGTGTTCCGTGTATTTTATAGTGTATTTTAAAATTTTAAAATTTACTACCCCCGTCTTAGAAAAACGTGCACACCACCTTTATTATTGAGTTTTTATGAGCGAATTATTTATAAGTATTTCAAATGATAAAGTGATTTTTAAAGATGAGTATTATAGATATATCTCTCATCTTTTATATGCATCTTTAAAAATTATTTTATCATTTCAAATATTAATAAAAAATTCGCTCGTAAAAACACGTGAAAACAGTAAACGTGCACGCTTTTATGGAACGAAGGAAGTATTATATTAAAATTTACAATTTAAATGTATAATTTGTGTTCGTAAAATATAATTGGACAATCTACGTAAAACATGCTAGAACTAACCTTTTAAATATGCTTATTTAAATCAAGAGTGCGTCTCCTGTGCATCAAATGCACTGTACACTCAGGTATAGAAGTAACCCATTAAAAAAATAAGACCTTGTCATTAGTGAAAAAGATGATCCACAATAAAAAAAAAATGAGCAGAGTCAAAATGAGTGCACGGAACTAAGATCTACAGTTTGTGCACATGTGAACTTGTCTTGAATCAATGTGACACTGTGAAAGTCTTGCCCAGAGTCCAAATTTTCCTACTAAGTTATCAAACATTGTTTTGGTGGCATCAATGGAAAAACTGCTTAATGAAACGCCGGAGACTCGCGACTGCGTAATCAAGCTGGTTAGTTCGACTCTATTCGATTACACTCACACACTAATACGGATAAGAAGTGATAATATCAACAGATTCGAAAATTTGTTTAATTGTAGAGGCGGAATCCTGAGAGGCGAAGGGAGAAAGTAGTTATAGGATGCGGAGCTGGTTTCGGCGGCGATCGGCCGATTGCGGCACTGAAATTGCTCCAAAGAGTGAAAGACTTGGACTATTTAGTACTCGAATGTTTAGCGGAACGGACGCTGGCGGAGCGATACAGCGCTATGAAATCCGGTGGCGATGGTTACGATCCTCGCAGTATGTTTGGTTTCTAGCTTAATGTAGTTAATTTGTTTTTACTCCCTTTTCGTTAATGCTTATGCGATTTGTTTAAGTCTCTGCTTGAGGAGATAAATGTGACATGTTACCGAAATTGGATGGTGTTTCGAGTTTTCGTTAATGCATAAATGTGACATATTACCGAAATTGGATGGTGTTTCGAGTTTTCTGGTTTTTATATTGTTGATTGTCATTCTCAACTTTCTTAATTTTGTTTATGCCTTGTTTTAATAGGGTAAGATAAGTTTATGGAAGAAAGGTAGAGAAACTTACAAGTATACTAATATGGATGCATGATAAATGAGCCAAAATTTTACCGTAAAAGAAACAGAAGAAAACTTAGGACTAAGCTTCACGATTATCAACTAAATGTGTCCTTTGTGTACCTGTGTGATTTTTTTTGTCATTCTTAAATTGAGTTCAACTTGTGAGATGATAATCAGTGCTTTCCTTGCGACATGTGCTTGATGGTTGCATAAGAAGGCAGTTAGGAAACACATATGATCTTTAACATATGTAAGCATTTTGCCTTGGATAATAATATCCCTTCAAATTCATGTAGATGTATGATTGCTTCCTTTTGTTTCTGTATCAACAATGGGAGATGAACTAACTTTATGGTCTGATAGTACTTTACAACTATGATCAGGTTTCATGTTTCGATGTCTTTCAAATTGCATGAGTTGATAAGGTTTTGCCATCGCACATCTGCTGAAATATTAGTTGTTGTGCAGTTTCAGAGTGGATGCAGTTGCTTTTACCTCTGGCTGTGGAGAGAGGCGTCCGGATTATTACCAATATGGGTGCTAGTGAGTATTCAGTGGTTTATCTTTTTTTTCCCCAACAAATTAGTTACTTGCCATTTCGTGAGTCACAATGATTGTGTCTCTTTTCTAATTTAACACTTTGAAAGTTTATTGGCTAATGTAAATATATATATATCCATGTGCTTGTAACTCACGAAAAGAGTCTCCATATGGCGCTCAAGAAGAGGTTTTACGAATTGCCAGCAATTTGGGGATTAGCATAAGTGTTGGCCTGGCTTATCAATCATCTGTTTCAGAAATAGGTATTGTTTGACATTTGAAAGAAATAGTTAATCAATCTTCTCTTGCCAAAAGTCGAACCTTGCAATGCTAACAGTTATTCCGATTTGAAACTTGTTCAGGAGTGGATAATAAACTGAATGATATTGATGGTGTAAGATTCAGCATCTTTACTCTCTCGCTAGTTGCATTTGCATCATCGTAGATGTAATATTTTGAGCATACACTTTTTCATCTTACACTAAATAGAACTTTAAACATGTAACCGTGCTCGGAATACAGACGCACATACAGTTCGAATGGTGAATATTACCCCTACTGGTGGTGCAGCTCCTTTTACATCGTTATCTCTAAATTAGTGTTGATATGTCCAGGATGTTAGTGTGTATCTGGGAGCAGCTCCAATTGTGGAATGTTTAGAGCGATTCAAACCAGATGTCCTGATTACTTCTCGGGTTGCCGATGCTGCTTTATTCCTAGGTCCAATGGTATGAAATTTTATATCGTTGTTTACCTACCAAATGCATTATTTTTCTGGCATGTTTTGAGATATTGTTCATTTTTTACCCCTTTCACCTCATGTTTTTCCTTTGGTTCTGGAGAGAGTGTGTTGCACACTGGGACAACCCTTTGTTCCCAAATCTCTGTTTCAATGTGGACAAGCCGTCATCTGATGAATGACTTCTGGTGTTATCAGGTATTTGAATTAGGATGGAACTGGGATGACTTGCAGCTCATTGCACAAGGTTCTCTGGCAGGTCACCTTCTAGAATGTGGTTGTCAACTCACGGGGGGATATTATATGCATCCAGGTGATGATCTACTTCAGCCTCGTATGGTGTAAAAGCTGATGCAAATATTTAATTGCTGTGCTTTACCTTTCTGTAAATTGAATTATTTGAAGACAGATTTGTGTATGATTTCCCCTAGGTGATAGACATCGGAAAATGTCTTTTCAGAATCTTCTCGAACTGTCTCTTCCATTTGTTGAAGTGGCTTTTGACGGCACTGTATGTGTAGCAAAGGCAGAAGGAACCGGAGGAGTCCTCGATTCTAGTACTTGTGCTGAACAGCTTCTTTATGAAATTGGGGATCCTAGCTCATACATTACCCCTGATTTGGTAAGTTGATATGTTGTATTTTAACTTCAATTCTGTGGCCCTTGGATAAAAGTAAGAAGTAGAATGATTCAGAAGTGGAGTCCTTTGTCCTATGTAAACAGATTGTGAATTTTCAAGATGTTACATTTCAACCATTGTCAGATAGCAAAGTTCTCTGCTGTGGAGCAAAGCCTTCTGCTGAATCTCAACCTAAAAAATTATTGCTGCTAAGGTCAAAGGTATCATCCTGCATCAAACAAACAAATTAATTATCCTCTTTCTTGGTAGACCTTCCTACTTTGAACTTAAGGTGACAATTTAGGTTTCTAATGTTAGTTTTTTGTCTGTAGGACTGTGGATGGAAAGGATGGGGAGAGATTTCCTATGGAGGTTATAAATCCATAGAACGTGCGAAAGCTGCTGAATTTCTGGTAAATACCCCATAATTTATAATAAACTAGTGTATTCTCAAGCTGCAGTTGAATATTGCGCCAGAGCGACACAAATATATCTTTCTTAGATATGCAGGGGATGTAATATCCTCTCTAATATACTTTTTAATCATCATCAGTGGGATCAATTTATACTAACTTAGCCTGGTAAATATTTTTATCTGGCATAAGGTAAGGGCATGGATTGAAGAACTATATCCTGGTACGAGCAACAATGTTACTGCCTACATTATTGGTCTGGATAGCCTAAAAGCATCATGCATCAACAATACATTATCGAAGAATTGTGAAGATATTAGATTACGGATGGATGGCTTATTTGAGAAAGAGGAGCATGCCATCCAGTTCACAAAGGAATTCACAGCTTTATACACCAATGGCCCTGCTGGTGGTGGTGGCATCAGGTCTCTATTTTCCCATTCTCTAAAATTTTCCAATGTCATCATTAAGTCTTTTAATTCTCACTTTTCGTTCATGACTCCATATCATTGTGGCTTTTGGCTGTTTCAAGGTTCACATTGTTACAGCGTTAGTTGATTTAGTAGAGAGTCGAAAGTTTAATAGCTTTATCTTAAACATGTTACACCAATTATACGTTTTTTTAAAACATTCCGTAAGAAATTTTAAGCGACTTTAACTCATTAGGATATTACTTTTGAGTCTAATTCCTCAACTCCTGTAATATGCTAGAAGTAATAAAAGTCTAAAGGTTTTGTTAGGTATCATGAGTTCATGACATAGTTTTACATCATCTCAGTAATACTTGCTCACTGTACATGCATTGAATATCTTACAGCAGGCAATACTCTGAAGTCGTCGAGGAGAATTCAGTCAAAACAATTCATTTTCTTTTCTCCAGCCATTATAAGACAGCTTAAGACAGTTTTCTTTTCTCAATAATACTAATTTTTTTATTAGCTAACATTGAGATGTTAATTTATCTATATCTTTGTAGTTCGTGTCTTGACTTTTTATTCACTAAATGCAGCACCGGATTCAAGAAAGAGACTTTTCTTGAAAAGGGATTGGTACCTCTCTATCTCTCTCTCTCCCTCTCTCAAAGAAATTTTTGTTTAAACTCTAAAAAAGTTTGTGAATCTCTTGAAAATAAGAACATATTCAATGACAGATCTTTTTCATTCAGGTAGAACGTGAACACGTTCACTGGCAAACCTCTGTAGCCACAAACAACCAAGTCAGCTCAATTGCTGTGAATTCAAAGCATAAACGTGCTTATCGTGAATCATACTCGCCAAAAGAAACCGCACACAGTTCAACACAAGAATCGATAGCCCCTCCTTCTGCAGCTCCAGCTGGGCAAAAGATCCCCCTCTACGACGTGGCTCATAGCAGGGCCGGGGACAAAGGAAACGACATCAACTTCTCCATCATTCCACATTTCCCACCCGATCTTCGGAGGCTTAAGATGATCGTGACTCCAAACTGGGTAAAGGAAGTTCTGTCGCCTCTCTTAAACCCCTCATCCTTTCCCAACTCAGACGATATTGAAAGAAGAGGCTCGTGGGTTGATGAACATGTTAAGGTTGAAATCTACGAGGCCAGAGGAATCCACTCTCTGAATGTTGTTGTCCGAAACATTTTGGATGTTGGAGTCAACTGCTCGAGAAGAATTGATCGGCATGGGAAGACGATTTCGGATGTCATATTATGCCAGCAAGTGGTATTGCCACCATGACATATAAAACACGGTTAAAGTCTTAGAGATGTATTCATTTTCATTAAAGTGAACGAGTCTCTTATCTCTCTTAATTTTTGTAAGTCATAAAAAGACAGTGTATGACATTGGTAAAATTAAAGGTCATAAATAAATGATTGGAAACTATTTAAATGTTGTGAATTTATTTGTAATTAATCCAAGTAAAAATTGAACAAATAATGTTTGCCTCTCGTGGCGTCATAAATTTGACCATGATTCCGCATGATTATTAACCAACAATTTCTTATGTTGCAAGATGGTCACATTTTTTTTCTTTCTTTTGGAAACTTACTAATACAGTACATTTTATTTTGCTTTAAATAAATTTTGCTTATTTTTTATACAGGATTAAATTTAACTTTATTTAACAGTGTTTAATTTGTTTTTAGTATGTAACGAAATATATAAAAGAAAATTTTGGAAGATAGTAAAGCCAGGCCTGAAAGATTTTTCCTATCGATTCAATCAATTCAGGGTTTGAAAGATAGAAATTATCAATTCGAGACTTATAAATGTTAAGACCATGTTTGGCACTAAAGCCCTAAACCCTGAACACTAAACCCTAAACCCAGGGTATGTTTGTTTCGAGATTTAGGTGTGCGGGGGAAGTCATGACTTCGAAATTCTATGAATTTGAAAGTCTTGATGAATAGTAAAAAATATGTGTTTGTTTTGAGATTTTGATAGGGTGAGATTTTACTTTATGTCAAATCAATGTTTAATAATGATTGATATAATATTATTATACATTCATCTCTCCCAAATTGTTAAAGCGTCAATGCTCAACTTATAACCCGTCTCACCATGAGACGGTCTCGCAAGTAGCAAGTGTGCCTCAAAAAATTTATAGCTGGCTACAGATTTTTATCTTGAGGTAAATGCATTAATTAATGCGGTAACATGAAGCGCCACCAGTTATAAATATTACGGGAAAGTGAATAGACATTTCAACATGCAACGGTATAAAACAGGTTTTTATATGGAAAGTCTTCTGGGGGCCCAAGTCTCTATATCTTGGCCCATGATCCGCGAGAAAACATGATTCGCTAGCCCAATATCTGAAATTCTCGCTCGTCTCTCTCCAATTCAATTCCTCAGCTTCAAATAAACTCACAGATCTTCAGTCATAACTGGAGCAACCACTTCGAACTTTTGGTAATCCCTCTCTGTTTAATTGTCAATTTTCGTTACTGTGTCTAGAAAACAAATTAGATCGTTTGGATTCGAGACTTGTTTCTTTGTTTTTGGTGAAATTGATGTCTATTGAGTGCGCATTACTGAATGTACAATGATCATTGAAATTACGCAATTCAGTACTTAGGTTTTTTTTTTTTTTTTTTTACGTTCATAGTATTTTGCCACGACATTGCCCTTACGTGTATAATTTAGTGTTTTAATTGCTGCCTGCTGTGTTTATAGTCCATAATCTTTTTATTCGGTGGGAAACTCGAAATGTCCTGATTTTTGCCTCTTCTGACATTAAACGCTTGGGGTTATTTTGAGAAGAAATTACTTGTAAACGATAATTTGTCAGTGGTGAAAACTGTAAAGAGGTTATTTTAACTCAACTGCAAATGCAACTTTTAAAGTTCACTGCATATCCTATCAGGACGGTTAGCATACGATGCAGAGTTTTGTTGATTTATTTTATTTCGTTCTGATCTCGGAGATATATGTATATCTGGGTTGCAATGAATTAATGACAATGTCTGGTGTTTGTAGACAAATTGGGAGTGCTTTTTAAGTATCGTAACAAGGGTGAATTATGGTAAGATGTTTGTTGATTGATGAAATCTTTTGTGCAGTGATTTTCATTTTCAGATAAAATTTCAGTTACTGATATTCTTGTTAATGGATTTTCAGTCAGCGCTATTCAATTTCCATTCGTTCCTTACAGTTGTTTTGTTAGGCATCTGTGCCTGCACATATGTGAAGATTCAGTTTCCAGCTCTTCTTGAACAGAGAACTGGGTAAGGCTCATTTGGTACGATATTCTTCAAATTCAGATTTTTGGTGACCATAAAACATTATCATTTTGTATTAGTATGAGTAACCAGCTTAGTTGAATATGGAAAAAAAACTTAACTTACGTAATTTTACCAGGTGCTGATAAAAGTTCATTGCAAATCATAAAGGAATCTCTTTATTGAATTACAAATTTTTATCTGGCAATAAAATATTCATATCCATGTGAAGTTTATGAGAACCCAACTGCGATGTTTCCCTGGTGTTGCACTGTCTTGTTCTTCAATAGCTTGTAAATTCTCTGAGCACCTTAACGTGCAGCTTTCTAGAAGTAAACAAAGACAGATATGATTAACCCGATGTCGTATTCAAAATACAGTGGTGAGGGGAAAGTGAAAATAAAGCGAGTAGTCTAAGTTTGTGGAGTTATGTATGTACTGGTTTTCTTGTTGAGTACTTGACGCTGCTCACGTTCTACCTATAAACTTTACATTTACCAGGAACCAAAATATCAGTGGTGAGTGGAAAGTGATAATACAGCGAGTTGGTCTAAATTCGTGTAGTTATGTATGTAATGGTTTTCTTGTTGAGCTCTCATATGTTACCTATAAAATTTATATTCTAAAAATAATAGTATAAACATTATATTCGGCATACTTTATTATTTAGTATATAAAGTTTCAGCTACTGATATATTGCACTTATTTGAATGACGATAGAGTAAATTGCAGGTCCCAAGCCCTCTTTTTGCATAATGTAAGAAATAGTTGGCCATAGTTGAGTGACTAAATGAAGAAAAAATTTATGTGTTTGCCTTTCTTATATGCTTTTAATGATCAATCCGTACCCTACCGCTTTAGCCTTTTTATCGGGGAGCCTAATTTCATCTGAATTCTGATTTGTTCCCAATGTGGCAGGTTCCGAGGTGTCTTCTGGAAGGCTGCTAGAATAGGTATCACTTACTAAATTACAAGTGTACAATGCTTGTTTTGAGTGAATTTGAGGTTCATAATGTGGTTAATGATATTTGAGAGCATGTATTGGGTTTTTCTTGCAATCCTCTAACACAAGCCCAACAGGAAGGGCATAAGCAGGAACCTCCTGAAAAGCTTACCCATTTTGTCTTTTAGAAACTGAGATTCTGGTGTATGAATAATTCTTTTGTTTTAGGAACATTTTTAACCAATTTTTAGTTGCATAATAAGCCTCAATCAGGATTGGATGGTTAACAGTTGCTTAACACAATCTGCTTCCATGTAGGAGCATCATCCTGTAACCATTCTAAGCAATATGTCGGATATCTTTTGATCTCCATACGTTCACCTATTGCTCTACGAATTCAAGAAGCATAATTGTTATTTTGCTGAAAGTGTTCTTGCTTAATTAATTGATGTTCGTTCAAACTAAGTTTTTTGACTTGTTCTCCATAATTTGATGCACTCGATGCCCTCGTTTCCTCAGGTGAGAGACTGAGCCCTTGGGTCGCTGTGGGATGCTTCACAATGGGAGTTTCAATCATTTTCTTCTGAACAGAGATCATCGTATGTTTGAAGTAGGCTCCAATGTCAATTTTAATTTTGCTATTACTGTTAACTATCTCATAGTTGAAAGTTGAGTTAGAATTCTTTGGTCAACCCAGGACTACCGTCTCTAATTTAGTGGTGTTGGCTTTTTCGATCATGAATATTTCTTGCGGAAAAATTGGCATTCTTGTATTTGTAAAATCTTAATTAATTTCATTTATGTTTGTTGAAGTCTATTCTATGTTATGACAGGGAAACACACACACGGACATGCGTGGTTAACAGCATACTTCTATATCTTCTGCTAACTGTAATGTTTACGTATAAGTGATCTATAGAGTAATTCGTTGAGTTGTTAACTGCTTACTATGACTTATGTGGCCGTCCAAATTAATATTCTTTCACATACTATCAGCTCTTGCATTAATTCATTCTTCTCCAATAGTTTTTGGTGAACTAATTGAATATTCAATAGTTTACAAGTAATAAATTTTCACTGGTGTCTCTCCATTTATTTGTTTGTTAATCCCATATGTTTTGTGTACATTTTATCATTCTTATAAAAAATCATTTTAAAAGATTTTTAGCTTTTAAATGTAGTTCTTCTTTGGGACGCACTTTGTCGTTCAATCAAAACAATTTTAAAATGCTAAGATTTACTTCAACGAGTTTCAAATAGGCAAACAGAATTTGCCTAGTTCCAACTCGGAGTTCACCTTCTTTAAGATTTTGACGTTTTCTTTTTAATATTAAGGAACTGATCTGTCAAATTATTGAATTAACGTTACTGGAGAATTTTTAAGTGTTTAAATTTATTGGAGAACAAAATTTTAATTTTTTGACACAGCAAAAAGAAAAAAAGAAAAAAAAAACACATTCGAAGAGAAGAATGAGAGAATCATAGAATTTGTTGTATTACAATTTCAATTTTTTTTTAAAAATAAAATAGTTATACGATTTTTTTTCGTGTTCAAGCACAAAAATTGATGTTCCATATATACATAAAACACATATATTAAAATAGGGATTAAGTTTTTTATAGTTCTGTAACTTTGCACGTTTTGAAATTGATCCCGTATGTTTTGACTTTTTGATTTTGGTCATGTAAGTTTTTAAAAAATTTGAAATTGGTCCTTTCACCTGCTATAGCAGGTCACCAATCAGGTAAAAACCATCTATATAATTATTTTATTTTTTATTTTAATTTTGAAATACCACCTAAACTTTTTTAATCCTAATGATTTTATGTCGGGATTTTTTGCGTGTTTTTTTAGGCAGGAATAGTGATTTTCTGCGTATTTTGGTTAATTTTTTTTTATTTTTTGGTCAGTTTAGACCCAATAGACTGACCTGATTTACTTTGTGTTTTAATGTACAAATTATTTTTAAACCCGATCAAAAATCTGGCTAAGATTATTATGATTGAAAAAGTTCAAGTGACGCTTTGAAATTAAAGGGAGTAACAAAATAATTACATATGTAGCGGTTACCTGCTTAGTAACCTGTTGTAGAAGGTGAAAATGACCAATTTAAAAAAAAATTAGAAACTTACAAGACCAATTTAAAAAAAAATATTAAAAACTCACATGACCAAAATCAAAAAGTCAAAACGTAAGAAATCAATTTCAAAACGAAGTAAAGTTATAGGACTACAAAAAATTTAATCTTATTAAAATACTACTAGTGGAGATAATTGTGCAAGAGAGAACCCCTCCCTGCGTGAAAAACACACACAGACCATAATTAACTAACATAACTACCACCAAAATAAATAAATAATAGTTTTCATTCCAAACAATTTCCTCCCTCCATTTTCTTTGTTTCCATTCGTCAAATAAATTCCTCTCCACATTTTCCGGATTACGTCCATTAATTATTAATTTCACAATATTAACAATCCCACATTTGACTCAAGAATTATGGGATCTCCAATCACGTGTCCGATGTTGGTTCCAAGCTTTTTTTTAATTGTTAAAAAAGGGTATAAAATGACTTCTGTTGTTGCAGAACAGAGAATTTCTTCAATCTCAATAGCAGAAAAGTGGAATTGGTACAAAGGCCAGAAAGATTAGAAATTGCAGTTGCATTTTTGATCTGCACATACAGGCCTGAAGAAAGTTATTGAGATTCTAATAATAAAAAAAATGGCATCATTCACAGGAACATTGGATAAGTGCAAAGCTTGTGACAAGACTGTTTATTTTGTCGATTTGTTGTCCGCTGATGGAGCTACATATCATAAATCATGCTTCAAATGCAGCCACTGCAAAGGCACCCTTGTGGTATCCTTTTCTTGTTCAAATTTCTGCCTCAATATTTCAACATATGTGACATGATATCATGTTTTATTATATGCTTCATGTCAGTATTATGCTTCATTTTATGTTAGTTCTTGATGCATGAATCTGGGAAATTTCAGTATATTCCTGGAGATCAATTTTTTGTTCAAGTTTTTCATATTTTGTATGTTGGTTTTATAGATCTAGCTAGGAAGAAAATTTGATTTTATTTTGAGATGTTGAAAGATGATTGGATGGTTTGTGCAATGTGTTGATTGCAGATGAGCAACTACTCATCCATGGATGGTGTTCTCTACTGCAAGACTCATTTTGAACAGCTTTTCAAGGAGTCTGGAAATTTTAGCAAGAATTTTCAAGCTTGTAAGGAATCTTTTTTCCAAAACTTGATAAAACATTCAATCTAAATTATCTGCATTTACTGATTATTCATTGGCTTTTGATGAATGTTTGAGCAGCAAAGGCAGAGAGGGAAAATTCATTGGTAAGTTTTTGTGGATGATTACTTATATGAATTAATATTGTGCATTCAAAACGGTGAATACATGTTTTTGTTTTGTTTTGTGCAGACAAGAGCACCTAGCAAGCTGTCAGCACTATTCTCTGGTACCGTAGACAAATGCCCTGCTTGCAACAAGACTGTGTACCCCATCGAGAAGGTCTGTCTCACTGAACAATATTAGTTCTTTTCAGTGAACAGTATCCCTTGTTTTCACTAAACAATATTACTTACAGGTGACTATGGAGGGAGAATCATTCCACAAGTCATGCTTCAAGTGTGCTCATGGCGGGTGCCCCCTGACGCACTCATCCTATGCTGCTCTTGATGGCATTCTCTACTGCAAGCACCATTTTCAGCAGCTTTTCATGGAGAAAGGAAGCTACCAGCACGTCCTCAACGCCACCCACACCAGGAGAGCCAGTGCCGAGGCTGCTGAAGTCATGCCAGACGAGGCCGCGAACGATAAAGCGGAAGAAAAAGAAGAAGAAGCTGCTGCAGCGGCAGAAGAAGAAGAAGATGAAGAAAAGAAAAATGAAGACTCCTAGATCAATTATTTGGGATGCTTTCTTTCTTGAGTTATGAGAGTTTTTTTTGGAGTTTCGTATGAATTCTTTGTATTTATTTCGTTTCGGTTTTGGTTCTTGATGCATAATTGAACATGTCTACTATTATAATATTTCATCTAGTTGTACAATTTGCTTGTTCTTTGTATGTACATTTATGGAAATATCATGCATGTTTAATAAAATAGTAGTTGTTCCTACATATCTTAATACTATATATTGGTAAAACCTGATTCAACATATGTGGCGAAGTCACGTCGATCCACGCGAAGTTCAATTCAACCAAATTATTACGTACTAATATTATAATATTAATATGTAATGGTATATTTAATTTATATGAGCAAGACTTTGGCACAAAAACTGCACTCGTATAAGTTTCAACGAATATTTTTTAAAACTATTAATACAATGCTATATCAATGATTTATATTGCCTAATGAAAACAAATAATAGTATAATTTAATGAAATAAATTGACAGAAATGATTGTCAAATAGATATTTATGGATATTGCTATATATGAGAATAGGTCAAAGTATATTCTCTTAATTAAGTTGGGTAGAGCAAAACATTTCACGGGCTCCACACATTTTATATGTCAAATTTATCAAAAATACTCATACAATTATTATCCATTCGCCTATCAAATTATCCATATGCATATTAAAAGTCCATTTTTCTGCGATGCCGTTGAACCCGCCGTTAGGATTTCGAAGCTGAACGAAACTCCGTTACCATTTCCGTCAGTTGCTCCTCCACGGCTCCCTCCACCAGTCATCCCAATTGTTCTCCCCCTTTTAAACTTCCTCCTCCATTTTCACCCACCTCGAGTGTATTTCCCAGGTTAGTTCTACTATTCATTCATCATACTGACTGCCTGTTAGGAATTCTGTTGTAATTTGTACTTAATACTTGTTCGTAGTGTTGAGAAATTGATAATTGTACTTGGTAGTTTATTTGAGCTTGGGTTGGTTCTACTGATTGTGTTTAGTTTTGTGGATTTCGTCGGAGTTAATTCGTGCCGCCTAGTGTTTGATGCTGCGTCAATGAGAGTAAAGGGAGGAGTGCGAGATGGCAATCTGTTACTTATTGCGATGATTGCTCTGGAATTGATGTTTAGGAGGTTGAATATATAAATATAAATATATAATGCATGCAGTATCAATATGTACAAGCATCTATGTGCAGAAGAGATGCACTAATTGTCTGCTATGTGTGTGTTAACAAATTTCTTAGAAGATGAAAGAAGTACTGATGTGCAAATATGCTTTTATAGTGTTGTATACTGGCTGCTGATTTGAATGCTTGGGTGTATGTGCATGTATGACTAGTTCTTAAAGAACTGCATTTCCATTAATTGCTACAGGGGTAAAACTGTAGTTGTCCAAGTTAGAGTGCTCATGTTTATCACCTGTTTGATATAGTTCGTGATGTTTTTTAGTTCTTTATTCTTTTCAGGTTGATGTGAAGCTAGTGAGTTTCTGAATATATGTTGACGCTTTGTCCTGTCTAAATTAGAATGGAAGTTTATTGTGGTCTATCTCAGTCAAATATATATTATGGAGGTGAAGTTGCAGCTTGCAGGGCAGCAGCATGCATGAATTTGAGTACAAGTTTGAAACATAGAGGTTATCACAGTAAATTATCTGGAAATCCAAGGCTTCTCGTAAGAGCAAATTCACCAAAAAAGTTGAAGAAAAAACATATAAATTGTGCTAGAGCTAATATTCCAAGAATTTCCAGGGAAGGCAATTTTTGGTTGCGGCACTGTAGCTTTACTAGTTCTTCCATTTATAACAGCAGCGATAGTTTCAAAATTTCAAAGCATGTTGGTCTGTCATGTTGTCAGGAAAATGACTCGGCAGCTTATATAAATGGAAATGACAGAGAGGCGGAAATCATTGAGAATAATAATGGTGATGCTAGCCCTGTACCTAATGCCTCTAGCGAAAGATTAGAGGAGGCAGAAGTCGGCATGGAGATTCCTAGTTTGGATGAATTAAGAGAATTGGTGCAGAAAGCATTGAAAGATTTGGAAATTGCACGACATAATAGTTCAATGTTTGAGGAAAAAGCCCAGAGGATATCGGAAGCTGCAATAGCATTGAAGGATGAAGCTACAAATGCTTGGAGTGATGTAAATGATGCCCTTAGTAACATACAAGAGATTATAAATGAAGAAGCTATTGCTAAAGAAGGTGTCCAGAAGGCTACCTTGGCACTTTCTTTGGCTGAAGCAAGACTCGAAGTGTTCGTTTCTTCACTGAAAATTGAAAAAGAAAATAATGGGTTTCCTAAAGCTTCTAAAGAAAGCAATTCTGAGAATGCAAGTGAATTAAGTGAAGAGGAAACACTCTTGGCAGTTCAGCAGGACATACAAGAGTGTCAAGACCATTTAGCAAACTGCGAGGCTGAGCTAAGAAGGGTTCAGAACAAAAAAGATGACTTGCAAAAGGAAGTAGATAGGTTGAATCAAGTTGCAGAGAAAGCTCAAATTAATGCTTCTAAAGCTGAGGAAGAAGTAGCAACCATAATGTTTTTAGCAGAGGAAGCTGTTGCAAAAGAACTCGAGGCTGCACAACGTGTTGACGATGCTGAGATTGCTCTTCAGAGGGCAGAGAAGAATCTTTCACTTGTTGATAACGACAGTGTAGATCCTGCAGTTGAGGGGGCTGTCTTTGTGGAGGGATCTGAAGGAGGTACTGCAGATGGTGATATCAAGAAAGACTTGGAAGTACCACTTGACACTGCAGAAGTACAACCTTTTCCAGATAGCCAGTTGGAAGAATTGAGTTTGTCAGATGAGAGTGACAAAGAGAATGGAAAATTGAGTGTGGACTTGTCAAATGATACCGAGTCGGATGCAGAGAAATTAAAAACTATTCAAAGCAAGGTACAGGAAAAGCAGAAAGAATCAACACAGGAGGGTTCTCCTTTTAGTACTCCAAAGGCATTATTGAAGAAATCATCCCGGTTCTTTTCTGCTTCTTTTTTCTCTTCCCCTGCAGATGAAGAAGAGTTCACACCAGGTTCAGTTTTCCGTGGTCTTGTGGAGTCTGCTAGAGAGCAATTGCCTAAGCTGGTGTTTGGTTCACTACTTTTTGTTGCTGGGTATGCTTGTTGTTTCACCTGAAGAAGTCTCATTGACTTTTACCAACATTCAATTTACTTAGTTCATTGATTAAAGTAACAGATATGTTTATAGTAGTTTGCTGAAATGTCTATTGAGGTTCTTATGCTTTTTGTTTGAAAATCATGATGAATAACCATAATTGCTGAAATATATTGCAGAATTGCTTTTTACGCGAAACGGGGTGAACAGGTTGCTCAGTTATTTCAGCAGCCAGACATCATCACCACTAGTATGGATGAAGTATCGACTACCGCAAGACCTCTGGTCAGAAATATAAGAAAGCTTCCTCAGAAAATTAAAAAGCTAATGGAGATGCTTCCTCATCAAGAGGCATGACTTCAGATGATTTTTTCACTTTAATCTAGAAAAAAATGGAACCTCTCTTTTGGCATATGATATGTATTTGTCTCAGTTTCTCAATCCAAACGATCTCTTATATTTTCAGATAAATGAGGAGGAAGCTTCCCTCTTTGATATGGTGTGGCTACTACTTGCGAGTGTTGTATTTGTGCCCATATTCCAAAAAATTCCTGGAGGTATGTTTATATGCATCCTAACCCATGCATGTAAGCTTAGTGAAAAAAGGGATTTCAGCAAGCTGTCAAATAAAATCAGTTCATTGATGCATATAGCTGTTTCAAATAGAGTTCCTTTTCATGGAGATGGTCTTTGATTTGCTATTTTATTAGTATGGGACAATAATGTTTTTCTGCGTTAGGAGCCTTTTGTGAATTTTGTATGCAACAAATTCTAGTGGTTGAATCTTCTGTCCTTCGATTGTAGGCAGTCCAGTTCTTGGATATTTGGCTGCTGGAATCTTGATTGGACCTTATGGTCTCTCTATTATACGTAATGTGCATGGAACTAAGGCTATAGCGGAGTTTGGAGTTGTCTTTTTACTGTTTAATATTGGCCTTGAGGTAGAATCGAATGCCAATCTTGGATATGTGGACGGATTTCTTTTCAACTCGTTTAACTTCTGTTTTCCTGCAGCTCTCTGTTGAAAGACTTAGTTCCATGAAAAAATATGTTTTTGGATTGGGCTCCACTCAGGTGACTCAGAACTGCTGAAGAAGGATTTTTTTTTTTTTGTCTCTTATTAGTTAGGATGTTATGGCTCAACTGCCCTATTTCCTTTTCTAACATGCATAAATAAATACAGGTTTTGGTGACAGCTGCAGTTGTTGGCTTACTTGCTCATTATGTTGCTGGGGTGCTTGGTCCAGCTGCAATTGTCATCGGCAACGGCCTTGCATTGTCTTCAACCGCCGTTGTCCTCCAGGTAAACATCCTTGATTTTTAATCTAAATTGTTGAAAATTTGTGGTTTCAATTCTTTTCCCCCTTTTCTGTTATATCTTCATTTGAAAACTAGCTGTATACTTCTGTTTATTTTTATTTTCAAAATAATTTGTATACAATTTGTTGAGATCTTTAGTACACGTTCAGGTACTGCAGGAACGAGGGGAGAGCACTTCACGCCATGGGCGTGCGACATTTTCTGTGTTACTCTTCCAGGTGTCTTTTTCTGTCTTAGCCTGTCTCACTTCTTTCCCTACCCTTCTATTTTAGGGTCTCCACGTAATGATTATAGTATATTTCACATGAGTTTTGTTTCTTAAGCCTGGCAGCTGCTTATGTAATTTCTTTGTCTATTCCAGGATTTGGCTGTGGTGGTTTTGCTTATACTGATACCACTTATATCGCCAACATCATCCAAAGGAGGGGTAACAAGTTTGTTCTCCATATTTATCTTAGCTGAAGAAGGACCTATATGACATGATAACCATTGGCATACTATTGTAGTTCTACAGTCATTGTCATTCTAATTATAGGAAGTGCAAAAGATTTTAATTGTTTAAAAGCATTTATCACTTGTATTGTGTGCTTGCCTTTCAATATCCTGAAATTCTTATTGCTATTGCTGTTGATGTTAAGATATAGTTTATGGTTTTCAGGTTGGTTTCCAAGCTATTGCAGAAGCTCTTGGGTTGGCTGCTGTTAAGGCAGTTGTTGCCATCTCTGTCATAATTGCTGGAGGGCGCTTGGTAATTCTCTATAGCATGGCTGACTTTTGTCCATACTGTATGCTCTTAGGTGTTTTATCTTACTTGACAAAATTAATTTCAATTTTATTCTTCCTTATGCAGCTGCTTCGCCCAATTTATAAACAAATTGCAGAGAATCAAAATGCTGAAATTTTTTCTGCAAACACTCTTCTTGTCATCTTGGGGACTAGTCTACTAACTGCCAGGGTAGGAGAACTCATGTTATTCTAGGTTAATTCTTTATTGTTCAACATAATATAGCAGTTTTTTCGTGTTGTTCCAATGATGTTAAGATATCAATTCATTCTCCCAAAACAGGCTGGTCTTTCCATGGCTTTAGGAGCATTTTTGGCAGGCTTGCTTCTAGCAGAAACAGAATTCTCATTGCAGGTTGAATCTGATATTGCTCCGTACCGTGGCCTTCTCTTGGGCCTCTTCTTCATGACGGTAAAACTCTCTAAAAGTCAATGGCCATTAGATTACATATAACAACTCATTTTCTTTCAGCTTTTGAAATTCTTGAAAGACGATAACTTATTCTTGGGTTAGACTTTTGTCTGTTAAACTATTGTCTTCTGTTCTGTGGCTTCTGAGGTCTCTATTCTGTGCAATTTCTCTTGTGCCTCTCTTTTACAGAAAATATTGTATGTTCACAGGTTGGAATGTCCATCGACCCAAAACTTCTATTTTCAAACTTCCCAGCTATATCAGGAACATTAGGGCTTCTAATTGCTGGAAAAACTCTATTGGTTGCACTTGTTGGCAAACTTTTTGGCATCTCAACGGTATCAGCAATAAGAGTTGGTCTTCTACTTGCACCTGGTGGAGAATTCGCATTTGTCGCTTTTGGAGAAGCTGTTAATCAGGTTCTCTAACAAATAATATCTGCTGCATTTTACTGCACTCATCTCATTTTTCATCAAACCTTCTTTTATTATGAACCAAATTGAGTGTGCCTACTTTTTGCAGGGTATAATGTCTCCAGAGTTGTCATCTTTGCTGTTTCTCGTGGTTGGAATTTCAATGGCCCTGACTCCATGGTTAGCTGCTGGAGGCCAATTCATTGCCTCTCGCTTTGAGCTGCATGATGTTCAAATCTATTACCAGTTGAAAGTGAGGTGAACCTCACAACATTTAGATGTGAAATCATGTGAAAGTGTCGTGATAACCATTTGAGCTCAATAAATATTTTGCAATACATTAGTTCATGTGTTTTAGAGAATAGTCTGAGCGAAATGTTCTAATTCTCTTCATTTGGAATCATTCAGACAGATGATTTGCAAGATCACATTATTATATGTGGTTTCGGACGTGTAGGCCAGGTATTGAACAATCTTCAATTCATGTGTTGATGGAATGTTTTAATTAATTATTATCAACATACTGTATCAACTTAAATTATGGTTCTTTGTGTCACTTGGTGTGTCTGATTTTCATTTTGAAACATACAGATTATCGCCCAGCTTCTTTCTGAAAGGTTGATTCCATTTGTGGCACTTGATGTCAGGAGGTACACAACATTTCCCTGTTTGTGTTTTGCAGTTGAATAGTAGTGGAAAGCTCTTTTCCATTGTCATGTGGAACCTGAGATAGAGACTAGAAAAATGGGAGTCAGATTTATAAGAAGTATCACAATGCAGCATTTTCCTTTACAAATCATATGTCATTTTTTATAATCATATTCAACTTTCATCATTTCAGTGATCGAGTTACTTTTGGACGTTCACTTGACCTCCCTGTATACTTTGGTGATGCTGGTAGTCGAGAGGTAACTGAATTGGTCAAAATCTTGTGATGATTCATTTAGAATAAAAGGGTATAATTGTTGTGCTAGCTTTATTTTATTGTTTCAGGTCCTCCACAAAATTGGTGCTGGAAGAGCATCTGCTGCTGTAGTGACTTTAGATAGTCCAGGAGCAAATTACAGAACTGTTTGGGCTTTGAGCAAGTCTTTTCCCAAAGTCAAGACATTCGTTCGTGCTCACGATGTTGATCATGGACTCAATTTGGAAAAAGCTGGCGCAACAGCGGTATATTTCTTTGTCCTTTTCAGTACAAGTTTATTATAGTGTGGTAAAAATTTGTCATTCGTGTATGCAACTTTGCTCATTACAAGTTGCAAAAAATTGTTTCAGGTTGTTCCGGAGACTTTGGAACCTAGTTTGCAGTTAGCCGCTGCTGTTCTCGCACAAGTAAGTAGATTGACTGTTGATTTGATTTATCAAATTTAAACGTTCTTATATGATTCTTATTTCAAGCATGTTTGGCCACTAAGAAGTTATGGTTTGGTGATACAATGTTGATTTTATTTCCATATATGATGCATACTATGCTCCCAGTTCTGTATTAGTCAATAATAAGTTCTTCTTCTGTTTCCAGGCTAAGTTGCCTACATCAGAGATAGCAGCTACCATCAACGAGTTTAGGTCCCGCCATCTCTCTGAGCTTACTGAGGTAAGCAATTCATCATATATTGAGATTTGAGACATTGTAAGGCATGACATAGAAGAGTGAGTTGTAATGTTGAAAAATATTTGCAGCTCTGTGAAACCAGTGGAAGCTCACTTGGTTATGGATTTTCCCGGATGATGAGTAAACCTAAATCTAAGTCCTCCGACTCTTCAGATGACAACCAAACCACTGAAGGTGTGCTCCCATTATGAATGACACTGTAAGTATTTTAAACAATTGTTGTTATGTACCCTATGACTTCAAAGTTTGTATAGGATTCATTGTACCCAGTCATCATTCTTCAAAATTGTACAGAAACATACACTAGAAATCGTTTGTAATTTTGGTGTAGAATGTAATGCTCTACCATTGACGGATTTCGATTTCTTGTGCATCAGCAAAAGTTGTGATCCAACTACATATGACTTTTTAAATATAAAAATAAAATACGATTTATTCTAAATGTTATATTAATGAAAAATACAGATAACAATATGTGCCGAATATTTCAAAAATGGAATACTACTAGAGATTTTTGTCGATAGAAAATAGAATAGAGCGGTGTGATTAATATAAAAGCTACAACAGATTAAAGAAGAGAAATGCTGAATGCGTGAGAAATGAAGAATGGATATACATAACCGCAATGCTTTAATAATCTCAGTGAAAAAAAGGATGCCATATTCTGGCTTATTTATTAATTTCTGTCTAAGAATCAAATATAGTCCGCTGCCAATACAGCATTAAAATGGAGGAAAAATCATCCATCTTACTTGCTCAGGAAGAGAGCTGTACACTGGTTCAATGTGTCATCGGGGCTCGTAACTGGTAACAATTAACAAATAATAAGTTTCAATCGTAATGCCAAAGAGATCTGCATTCAACAATCAGATGACAATATATGAAGGAAAGGGAGGAAATGGATAAGCTCACCTGTGTGTCCGTTGGTTTTCTCTGACTCATATATTTCGAAGTCATTTCCTCCCTGGTAAGATAAATAAAGAGAAAAGGAAAGCAGAACATGAATTCCATTAGATAGCCTCTAGTGGATGAAGTATCATTTATTTAAAAATAGGAATGCAGGCCAAATTCTTATTTTGGTAGCTAGAACTAATAAGTTCATTGCTAAATATATGGTGTGCACAAATATTCCAGATTAAATTCTATAATACTAGTAATGAGTAGACAACCTTGTAGGTCTTGTCTCCAAAGAAGTGGATTTCATGAAATTCGTCCAGATATCTCAAGCAGTATGTCTTGTCCCAGCCTTGAGGGAAAACCTGTCCAAAACAGTTTGCTGAGATGCGAATAAATAATAAACAGAAACACGGTGAGCATAAACCATTGCTTACATCAAAACTGATTTGTCCTCCAATGGAAAAGGTTAGGTTAAAGTGTGCAAACTTCTCACGGAGCACTGAGACCATTTTGGGGCGAATGTTATGAACCTGATTACATTTACAAGACAAGTTATTATGATGAACTATTCAAATTCACATTTCGCTCAATATAAAGTTATGATTCCTTCTCTTGAAATATTCTATGAATAGAAGAGTATACCTTGTCATACTTTTCAAACTCATCACGTTCTTCCTGGCTACAGTTTCTTCCAATGGGAGATACATTAATCATCCCACTTCGAAATTCAATAAATGTTCCCCTAGAATAAAAGAAATGGACATAAGAATCTGAAAAAAATGACCAGTTGCTATTTGAGTGCTTTAGTTTTATTCACCTTTTAATGGGGATATCCAGATCAGCAATGTAATGCAGGGTGAAGTTAATGAACTCCTGTAGCATTATTTTCACAATGTGTCAGAAATATTATAACCCTAAATTGTAAAAATTTAAATAGCAACATGTGCAGATAATATATTACATGTCCTGTCTACCATCAAACTGCTATAAGCATCTGCAGTGCAAGAACAAATTTCAAGTTCAAACAATTGCAGTTCATTTAAATTCCATCAGAGATTCTCAAAATACATGACCCAAGCACCTAATATTACATAATATATCTGTCTCCTTCTATGTTCTATTGATCTAACTTTCATGATAATTCCCTTGACAGAGTAGAGCACGTCTAATATGACTCCTGTATTATACGGAACAATTAACTTCAGAAATAATGGGGAAAATTCTAACCTTGAGTTTATCATCTCCAAGATATGTCTTCAAGCTCTGCATGGAGTCAGATCATCAAAACAAGAAACTAGCAAATCAAAAGGAGTTTTGCAGTTTGAGTTATAGAAACGTAGTTTTTCATCATATGAAACATCTTAATATTTTATATTGTACTGAGCATATCAATAATCAACATTTAACTAGCAGAAATATTTAGTTGTTTCAAGTGTTCTAATGTATATTATCTCATGACCAGCAAATTGACAAGTCCAAAAGAAAAATGAAATACTCCAATTCCTGCAACCATCATACTTGACATTATAATAGGGTCCAAGATAATACCTGGGTTCCAATTAATTTTCCATCCTTGTAAGCCACAAGGCCATTCTCGGCAAATGCATAATCATAGTCATTAATAACTGCATAAACAGAAAAGAAATTGAGTCTTAGAAAATTAAGCATACACTAAGTAGAATCATATTTAGATGACTTGGCATTTGAGATGAGGATCTAATGGAGGTAACCTGTATTTCCAAGCTGTTCTGATATCTTAACAAGATCAGAACCTCCAACAACACCAACAGTAACAACCTGAAGAGAAAAACACACTGCTTAAGCCATGTAGCCTCTTTTTTTCCTGTTTCCTTTTAAATGTGTTTTTTACAGGGGACCAAGAACAAAATATAAGCCCTTTTACAACATCAATCTACTACAAAACCTAGAATAACGTGAAAATGAATGAAAATAATCAAGTACCTTCCGAAGTTCCCGCATGAACTCTAACATCTTAGGAGTCACTACCTGCAGCAACAGGGTTTAAAGTTTAACCACTAATTAACTATCAAATTCAACATAATTTCAAGTGAAAATAAACAGTAACGGATTGGAAAAGATGCAAATCACAGATGAATGTCTACAGTAGCATTTCAGGCTTTTTCCATCAATTATTGCATAGAAACGGAGCAACTTCGGAATCATCGATTCAATCATTCACGAGTTCAAGTAAATCAGGTCATGCATCATTCAGCTTCGACCACACCACACATTATTGATTTCAAGCTTTATTCCTCATTACTAAAATTCAGACGCCACTGTACTAAAAATATTCACTGATAATAGACACATATACACAATCACAGGAAACTGCACATTTTTAACTCAAATCGATAACAATCAGATCCTCAGAAAATAAAATTTAAAAGAAAATAATAAAAACAGAAATTAAGATAAATGCGCGCGCGGGCATACACACCAACCAATCAATTTTGACACACCTTTCTGGGAGCAGTGAGAGTGCCATCAACATCAAAAAGAGCAATTAAACCAGGTCTCCGTGCAGCCATAACCAATTAGCCTTCTTCTACTGCAATCCAATTTTCCGTTGACCGCATGTGTAATTAAAAACTTAAATTGAAGTGTAGAATGCAGTAAATTTTTAGGAGCCAATTGGCTTACCTGAGATCTGAAGCTGCTGAAAGAAAAATTCAGAAAAATTGGAGAACAGATCTGAAGAGTGGCAGTTGCTCTGGGAAGTGACAGTGTATCTCTTGTCCCAGTAGATCTCACGATTTCACTTTTCCTTTTTTATAATAATAATTGTAACGTAATATGGTGACAACTGGGCAAAAGTATTCCCATAGGATATGGTGGATGCGAACGTCATAAATATCAAATGGATGATTGAGTCTGCACTCGAAATCGACTCTAAAATAGGTGAGTTGGTACGTAAAGTAAAAGAGTGGATATCCGTGCATTTTAAAATTGTATAAATTATTATATTAAAATATACAACTTGTTTATAATGAATTATGTAATTATTTTTTTATATTAATAATTATATTGTTCAGTATAAATAAAATTATATCTTTCAATATAATAAGTTGTATAGTTTTAAAATTCACTATGAGTACACAATGCACTTTGGTGCATACAAAATTTAGTCATAAAGAGAGAATGTTCAATTTAATACACATTTTTTTAATTAATATTAATTATATCTTTTTCGAATTCAATTAAATATTTAATAAAAAAAACTCATTTTAAATTAAATTGAATATTCCAAAAATACAATAAAGCAATTCAATTAATTTAAATTATCCATTTAATTATCTAAATATTACAACCACATGTTATTATTATTTTTATACTAAAATCAACTTTATCTCGTATTATTTATATTACATGTCATTAAAAATAACTTATTTTAATAAATAACTCTTACATCAAATTCTGTGCAAATAGTAAATGTTCAACTAATTTTGAGACGGCAAAAATATTACTATCTATCAATTTCAACACTCTCTTTCCTTCTTTTTTTTTAACTTTACCTCTTCTAATTTACACACAATTTGAATACATAATTAATTATCTATCATATATTTTTTAAATTATGTTCTATTAAATTCTACAACATTTATACTTTTAAGCATATTCAAAATTTATGTACATTTATTAATTTATTTTAAATCCACCTTACAAAATTTAAAATCACCCAAAACCATAAATAACCAACCCCATTAAAATCAATTTGGGATTTTTATCTAAGTTTTCCCCTCCATAAAGTCCAAAAAGTGAGTGAACATATGGTTGAAAATAATTGACATAGCAGCAACAATGGACGAATGAGAAAAATAGTTGATGAGGTCCAGATGTTAACAATTCTTCACTCCTAATTACTTCAAATTTATAAAAAAAAAAAAAAAAGATGAGACACAGAAATAAATTTTCCGTATTATTTATTATTATTTGACCTTTCTATATTCAAGTTTAAGATTTTTTTCAAAACATTATATAAACTATTTGTTATAATTACTGATTATTCAGATAAACTAGGGTGAAACTAAGTTATATTGTGTTACACCATAAGTTGAATTTTTTTAAAATTATCTGGCGTAAAAGCAGAAGTTAAAATTATCACTTACACGACCTTTAAGGTACAACTGAACACCAAAAAATACCACTCTCTCAGAAACACAGTAAAACTTCGCATATACCACTACCAGTAGGGATCATCAACTTTCGAACCATATGTATAGTGACATTGAACTAACACAACAGATTCTGAATTTCATCTAATAGCAGAATTCCGAGTGCAGTATTTCTTGATCGTTTTGGACAACTTATACCGACTATGAAACTTGTGTTCCTGCAAGTTCAACCTGGGCAGATGCTTCATTAATTGCATCAATCACATCCATTTTTCCCCTGCTGACTGCCTCGTCGATGGGACTTCTCTCATGGCTAATCATTAGTAAACAACGTAAATATTTAGCTAAGAAAAAACGAAACCAAATCCCATTATTATTGAAAAAATGAACACCAGTGAGAAAGTGACTAACTTGTTTAGTATCGAGACATTGGCTCCAGCTAGAATGAGTTGTTTAACAACCTCGATATGGCCATTCAGACTAGCCCAATGAAGAGGTGTATTATTCTCCAAGTTACAAGCATTGACATTCTGTTACCAAGAAAATGAAATATCAATCTCTTAGGGCATGTTCGTTTTGCGACTACCACGGACGGACTTTGACTATACAATCCCAAATACCTTTCTTTTCAATACTCAAAAAAAGTATTTTGAAATCCTACACCATCCACCTCTAATACTATTACTGCATCCTACACCCTACACTCCCATCCTATTTTGAAATAAATAATTTGCTATATATGTATATATATCCTCACAAATAATAATCCCCTCACTTTTACACAATTTCCAACACATCACATTCATTCAATCACTACAAAAATAATATAATAATACAATCCTATCCTATAAAATTCCCAACAAACTTACTCAACTTTTTGAATAGGATTTTAAAATCCAAGAACTTTGAAGTCCAGAATTTTTCACGCCCACCGTAAGCCCAAAACGAACATACCCTTAAGGATTTGCAGTAACTTACCAAACTGTGGGAAATGATAACGTTACAAGCTTTACTCTCTATTTTGACAAATTTCGGCCTTAAAAAGTTTCACCAAATCTCTTCTAAGCAGTTTAATTATTTACTTCAACACACACAAACTTCTTATACTTAAGTAGTATAGTATACAGCCTTTTTGTACATGGACTAATGCAAACAAGTCCGTACTTCTTCAGCTCAAAATAAAGGAAAAGAGAAAATCATGATTTAACAATAGATAATGGAGCAATAGAAAATCCAGCAAAAATAATAAAAACTCAAGCATCCTCAGATGACAAGTTAAAGCAACCATTCACTCACCGCTCCATTGCTGATAAGATAACCAACAATGCCAAGATGCCCGTTTGCTGAAGCCATATGTAATGCTGCAAAATTACAACCGTAAACAAAACTTGGTGATGAAAAGATAAGTCCAGCATCAACTCAAGCAATGCCATAAATAATAAAACATTCGTAAATGATAACACATAAGACAGAATCTAAAG